>KZ112944.1:0-615971 GCA_002120325.1 Daldinia sp. EC12
GATGAGATTTCATTTACTATTTTATCTATTAGGGTGGTGAGACCTTAATCAGATACGGACGAAAACGAAGCCGCCGTGCAGCATAGACGGAAAGAATCCGGAGCGGGTCAGGTTTTCTCCGACGGACGTACGGTTCCGGCCCGAAATATTTACCTTGTAGAAGCACCGGCAATGCTTACGCGAAACGCGATTAATAAGCACAACGGCGTAGGAATAATAATAATAATAATAATACCATTTTTATTATTATTTTTTACGTTATTTTTTATTAAATTTTTTCGGTTAAATATATTAAATATAATTAATTTATTAACGTAATAATATTATTATTATTATAATAAATTAAAAAAAATAAATTTTATTAATATATTATTATTAAAATTTTTTTTTATATTTTATTAATTATAATTTAAAATAAAATAATATTATTAATTTTAATTTATAAAATTTTAATGGTAATTCCGAAAATATTTCGTTTATTAAACGTTAAAAAAATCGTTAAAATTTTTTTAATTATTATATCGTTTTTATTTATTTTTTTAAATGTTAAAAATTAATTTTTATTATTAACATTTTCGTTTTAAAAATCGTTTTATTTATTATTTTATAATTTTTTTATGGTATTTATTATAATTGGATAATATTTTAACATTAACGTTCGAAATTTTATAAATGTTTTAATATATCGTTTATAAACCGTTTTTTAAAAAAAATTTTTATATTTTATTATTTTTAAAAAATTTATTAATAATTATAATAAAAAATTAAAAAAAATAAAAAAAATTAAAATAATTTTAAAATAAAAAAAATAATATTATAATTATTTTTATTTTTATTTTAAAAAATATTATAATGGGAATAAAATTAATATTATTTTTGTTTAATTAAATTTTTTCATTAAATATTAACGTTATTTTAATTTATTTTTTTATTCGATTATTTTAAATTAATTTTTATTTTATTTTTTTTTTTAATTAATTTATTTTAATTCGTATATAAAATATTTAATAATTAACGCAAATTCCGAGCTTATAATTTGTTGAAAAATACAATATATGAGTTGTATTTGTATATTAATTTAATGTATTAATTGTATGAATGAGGAAAAAGGTTTTTTTTATATATATATTTTATGTTAAAATATTATGTATTGTACCTTATAATAATCCTTTGACCATTCATTTTAACAATTAATTTGCGAACTGTTTTCGAACTATACCAATTCTATAGTATGCCTGGTTCTCTCCGAGTTTAGGCAGTATGTCCATGTTAATCGTTTGACAGGGACGAGAAGAAGCCAATCTTTTTGCTAAGGTTCGAGACATAGAAAAAGAACCAAGTATTTCAAAGCGCAAAAGACGATTGGAAGAAGCAACTAAGCGAGCTGAAACGGCATTGAGCGAGATCAGTGACGCCCGCGACGAACTGAGTATTATGAAATTCATCGTGAAATATCAGAATACCGTCCAACATAAACTTTTTGATAAGACTCCAACTGATCCGGACCTTACCACAAACCGTATTCTCGATAGTATCAACGAAATGGATAGTATTGCAAGTAAGATTCAGTCCACGGTAAGCTGATTATTTGTTGAGGATTTAACACTATAATTACTTACAGAGTAACACCAGGTCGATTCGAGACTCTTTCTATTGCAGAACAAGATAGCAAACCTCCAAGCAGAAGAATCTGCGACACAAGGGAAAAATATGATGGTGTTCACACTGATTACTGCTGTATTTGTAAGTCCCAATCGTCTATGCTAAAACATTCTAAGTCTCAACTTCTAACCTCGATTAGTTACCGCTGTCATTCCTTACTTCTCTATTTGCGCTTGACATTGAGTCGTTCGAAAAAGCTCCTGCTTGGGTTTTCAAGGTTATTTGTGAGTGTCCAAGTCGATAAAACCCTACTAGTCTTTGGATTACCGATCAGTATTGATTGGATTAGTCGGGGTTTCTTTCCCATTCGCTGCTCTTGTGATCTACGCCCTCTATTTCCACCCTTATGTAATGGCAACCACCAAGCCCATTCGTGAGTATACCAAGAAGCAATATAAACATATCAAAAAACGATGCAGCAAGTATCTTAAGCGGCATATTAAAAAGCGGTATAGTAAGTCTCACTTGGTGATCCCACTCATATCCTGGTTTTGAAGGAAATGTGCTAGACATAACTCATGGCGCTAACATGCTTAAAGGTCGTGTTACAGACGAAGAAACAGTTCCCGAAGAGACCTATCTATCGGATGTCTCAGATTGATCCCAGCACCAATAGGCACTTCAACACGCGTGAAGAGCGCTCTTTTAAACATTCAACTTCGACATATTGACATATATACTGTCTTCTCCAATAATTAGAGAGCAACATCGGGTCTACCAAAGGTTATGGTGGATATTGATAGCCTATGTTTTCTCCTTCGCTATGGGTGGTACTCTGGTTGTTGTAGTTGATTGTCTTGTTTCTTTGATGTTGTAGTAGAAGTTATTATGTAATGAATGATGAGGTTGAAATTAAACTCATAGGCCGTCACAACGTTGGTAGATTCTGTAGGCGGTGAAGAGAAGATCGGCAGAGATCCATGCCTCTAGTTGCCATTCACCCACTCGACCTCTCCACTTATATCAGGAGATGTCCAGTTTGTGTTCGAGGGGACAGGTAGTATTCTCTATCCCCTTGGCTGTGCATGTAGACACGTACACATCCTATTGTAGAAGCCTCATTGTCGCTCATTAACATATTGAGAAATATACCAGGGATAGATGTTATCAATATAAGTATAGACTGGTTCACACGTACACTATTATCTAGGTAATTCTAAAAATAAGATTACCCATGAAATATTATGCAAGGGCCGTGCACACTTCGTCCCTAATGAACTAGCTATACGATTTGAAATATTATCGTTATTTTATTTTTAAAGCTATATGAGAGCATTTTCAAGTAGAAGATAGCTACCTAATATACGATATACCTGTTGCTTAACAAGAGATTATTTTTAATATGACACCCGGATACCCATATAGCTGAATCTGTAGCATCGTGGGAAGGCTGACTGTGGAGCCTCAGCTTCCTTGGGTATGGCACCCACTTATATAGACTTAGTTGGTGATGATTGGTTCTAGGTTGAGGCTAACCTTGTACATAATAGCTCGTATTCAGCTGCTAGTAGATCATCCTGGCTGGCCTGGTCACCACAGAACTAAATCTGGGGTACCAGCAAAGGAACAGAAATGACGTCCTATGTTAGACTACTAATATGGTATGTATAATTAGTCTATGCAGTTAAAGTTGTGTACAGCAATTATTCATCGCTCTTGCTCAGCCTTCTTCTCTACCTCGAGAAGGGGGTTAGTTCCAGAACCAATACGATGGCGACAAGTAGTTGTGGTGGTGATCGTAGGGGCTGTGTTGGAAGGATCCAGGCCAAAGATACGACTAGCAAATCTCGTCGTATAGCCTTGCCAAACAGAACTCTTAATATTATAGCCTTTGTGAATTTACGTAACGTTGTAAGGACGTAAATATGCGGCGTCGTGGAAACCAAGCAGTATGTACCATGTTGAAATCGGCGAAAGAGCAAAAAACTTCTTCGGAAAGGGGTCAACTTCGTCGTAAACACCGCCTAACACGAGCCCGCCTTCATGCCTATCTTCATTGGGACCGCCGATCAACTTGATTTTTCCCCGCCTGTGATGAGGGTCACTATTGATGAGATTTAGTATATAAGACCTTCGCGCAACCCAAGATAGTTCTCTTTTCTTTTCAGCCTCATCATCACGCAATCATCAGTCCATTGTCGCTCATACACAACCAGCCGAACTTCACTTTCAACCTTCGTTCATTCGAAAATAAAAAATCCCAATTCAATTATTCAAAATGAAGTTCTCCGCTGCCGCCGTTCTCTTCGCCGCTGCCGCCGCTGCCGGCTCCGTCGCCGAGCGTGACGCCGTCTTCTCCGTCAGCAGCTTCTCGGCTGGTTGCATGCGCCACAGCACCCAGTGCGTGTAAGTAGCGATTCACCGACTCCAATAATTATCCTCTATATAGAGAGTGCTAAACATGTTTTCAGGTACCACTTCTTCCTCAGCTCTCCCGGCGCCGGTGAGGCCAAGCCGGTTGAGTGCTCTGCTCCCGGCCCCGCCGGCCCCAACGGCGAGCTGCCCGAGATCAAGCAGGGCAAGTGCACCGACGCCGCCAAGTCCTTCAACGTGGCCAAGGTCGCCGAGGGTCTCAACTTCAGCGTCACCTCCGGCGAGCAGACTGCCTCCCACCTCATCCCCAAGTCTCAGCTCGTCACCTCCGACGAGCCCAACAACGTTGTCCAGAACTACAACGGCCCCACCAGCTTCGAGCTCACCCAGTAAATGCTCGGTCCCCTCGACACGACTTAGACATGTTTGGATCTCTTTTTGGCAAAGGTTGGAGCGTTCAGCCTATAGAAGGAACTATGGTAGCCATACCGTGGCTTAGCATTCTAAATACATAATTAGATAGACTTGCGACGCTCAATATATTAATCATCGCATCATTTTGGAGAACATCCGCCAATCGTAGTAGAGCCCAATATTTAGATGATCATTGCACTCCAAGGAGGGTGAGCTATTGTTTGACGGTTGTGATTATAGCAAGTATATTATTAAGAGATTGATGGTCTGTTTGTAGTTGCAAGGAAATACCGTTACTTTACCTATGTCTAGCTAGTTCGATGTTCCAAGTCTGTTCTCGAATGAGTCTATTATCGCATTAGTTATTTTATTTATATTTAGGTAGTTTCGAATTAAACAGCGAGATTATGTAGATACTTCAGACACATTGACTTAGCTTGTCATGCTTGTTCTATCAACGGCCATTCCGATCTCCTCCGCAGCATAGGTACTACCTTAAATTTGATTGGGCTTTAGATCGGGGTGCTACATACTACGTTGCTGACATTAAAGGTGCAGCCTCATTCGCAACTTTGAAAGGTAGGTGTCTATCTAGCCCCTCTTTCTCGTTCTTCTTTGAGTCTAACTCCGAGAACTACAAAGACTATGCCCTATGATCCAGAATGCGCCTCTTGGATACCAAGTCTTTACGTCTAAAGGAGTTCGTGGGCGACAGGATGCCTCAATATGCCATCCTCTCTCATACATGGGGCGACGAAGAAGTTCTATTTCAAGATATTAAAAGTCATCTGGTAAATATACCCACATAGTACTATACTTGGTTAATACCCTGGATTCTTAGTTTGCCTCTTAGATCCTCACTAATTTGGCCGGACAACTAGTCCTTAACATGGAAACGGAAGCAAGGATCCAAAAAGGTCAGAGCCAGCTGCCGTCGGGCTGCACTGGATGGTTACAAATACATATGGATCGATACGTGTTGTATAGACAAGAGCAGCAGCGCTGAACTTTCCGAATCTATAAATTCCATGTTTACATGGTATCAATCTGCGAGTGTTTGCTACGCATTTCTAGAAGACGTTCAAAGCTTAGAAAGACTTACCGATAGTCGCTGGTTTACTCGTGGATGGACACTGCAGGAGCTAATTGCACCCTGCGATGTTCGATTCTACAACAAGAATTGGGAATTACTGGGTGATCGCTACAGACTTTCTCCTCAAATCTCAAGTAAGTAATCATGATATGACTAGATTCTAATCTGTTTCTAATGGCATATGCCTAGGGGTAACTGGTATCGACATGAGCATCTTGACATATGGTCATCTCGTCAACACCTTGCCTTGGGAGGCCCATACTAGGCCTGATCAAAGACATGTAGAAAGTTTTTGTACGGCTTGTAAGTATGAAGTCAAAAGCGTTCGCGGTCTACTGGGAGAGGTCTCTGTGTCCCAGAAAATGATATGGGCTTCTCCAAGATCTACTACTCGAGCGGAAGATCTGTCCTATTGCTTACTCGGAATCTTTGGGGTTAGTATGACTCTTATATACGGAGAGGGCCAGGAGAAAGCCTTCCGTAGACTACAGGAGACAATCCTCAGGGAATGGGATGACCAGACCATATTAGCTTGGTGCGCCTCCGGGACCGGCGGGCCTGTCAACCAAGTGTTTGCAACCTCTCCGCCGCAGTTCCTACTAGGCAAATACAATGTTCGACCCATGGAGTTACAAGCGACAAGAGTGAGGATAGAAATGGCGTTAGGAGGTGTGTATCTGACGACAATTCTATACCCAGCCCCTTTTTATGAATTCAAAGGTAAAAACTTATGGATCGCAATTCTCGACTGCGTTATGGGGAGCGACTTGAGGTCTAGACCTGCACTTCTCTTACAGGAACTGCCTGGATCTGAAAGAACGTTCCGACGATGTGGAATCTGTATTGTCGAGCCCCCTAACTGCATTAGAGCTATCCATTATTTTAGGAGCGGAAGGAACTATTCCTACGGTTTTAAAGGTACAGAGTATTACATCTAAATACTTAATATTTCTAGCCCTCTGACCATGCATTCTAGGTGTTATTGACCTTTCTAAGGGTTCGGCAGAGAGGATTTACATCGTCAATACGTATTCTAGAACCACGTATCACACCGCATGGCCACGCGTAGAGTCGCAGATATCACGATTCAATCAATATAATATGGAAGGGTTCCAATACAGAATCGTAGACACCATGCCGGGATGGATCGACAGTCGATATCGAACTTTGCCAGCTCATGCGATGCATATTGTAGCCTTTGAAAACAGATGTTCAGCCTTCTTTCTAATCTGGAACGGTCCTGAATCACTTAGTTGCAAAATACTACCTCTATCCGATATGTTAATCGATATTCAGAGGATATGCGGATGGAAAAAACATGGAATTAATATTAACTGCACAGCTGCTGACATCATGGTGGCTCTAAAGGATCCGGGCATAGATCTATACAAGCTGAATAATGATGTTGAGGAGCAAACTTGCAGCAGTTCGTTGGTAATAAATGGGCCTAGCCCATACCGCTTTCATATTTCAGTCAGTCTTGTACTTACTTGTTTCCTAAATGCTAAGGTTATTGATGTTGAAGTGGACATAATGAGACTCGACGAGGAAGACAACTAGTGATATCAAATGAATGGAGACTAGGTTCTCTAGGTACATAGGGGATGAAAAATGAATGCGCCAGATTTCTTTCAAAGGTACCTACCTAGTGAATATTAGCCACATCATGTCAACAATAAGTTGTACCTGACTGAATACTCAAGAAGCGAACCACATTTATAGACCTATAACTCTACATCATATTTCTCTTTATCCGTCTACGAATTTACGCCCCTTTAAATGAGAAGATATTCATAAGATTCAGAAAGGGTTACCAATCGAGAACCCGCATTTCATTACAACAGAAGTAATCATTCCCCTGAATACCCTCATACAAATAGATAGATACCTGATAGTTACCTAACCTTCAAGAACCCCCCCCCTCTCTCTTTCTCTAGCATACTCTGCGCCGCCCGTCCATCCGTCTAATTAGAGACCTAACCCTAACCAAAATCATCCTTAGCCTCGCCTGTATCCTGTTCTTCCGACGCGTCGAGCTGCGCTTTCAGCGGCGCCGTCTCCAAACCTGCTCCCGTTGCGCCTCCGGGGACTCCCAACGTACTAATGCGCCTTCCCCTCATATCCAGAGCCTCGCTTTCCTCATCCACGACATCGCTCTCGTCACCGCTATCTGCGTCATCGTCCCGGTCACCTGATTCGAGGTTTTCGTTAAGTTGTTTTCCGATCCCGAGTAGGAACGCGCTGGCATAATTGAACTTATCAATGCCATTCCCGCTGGGAAGGTCTGAGTACGTCTTGCGTGCCTCGTTCAGACATCGCTGCGCCTGGATGTATTTCGACTGTACTACCCAAGCCTCGGCACCGAGCGCGCTCCATAGCGCTGACTTCCTCCGCCTGCCACCCCAGAGGTGTGTCCCCATGCCCTGTTTAGATGCATAGCAGACCGCTAGGCGCTCTTTGATCAGAGCATCTCCTATGGGACCTAAAATCTTGCTCTCTAGGAGTCGAATTCCCCACTTTGCGGCGCTATCGACGCTCGAGCCACCACGCAGGCGTAAGAGTTCCATCCCGAGAGCAAGACATCGAAGTGCGCCGTATGGCGCGCCGCAACGTGTAATATATGAATAAAAAGCCGCTTCGAATGCGGTGTCTATAGTTTCCGCTCTAGATCTAGCTGATAGATTTTGGGGCATGATGAGTAGGCTGATCGCAGACATCTCACTCGCCGCAGCGTGGTATTTCCACGCTTTATCATTATTAAAATCGGTACGAAGAAGTTCATACGTGGAATGGGCTAGCTTCCAATCTCGTAGCATGAAGGCGTAATCTGCCAACTTCCGCATTATGGCTTCAGCAGCATCTTGTCGATAGAATCCAAGTGAATCATAATTGCTCCCTGAGCTCTGTCCCAAGACTGATGACCTAGGGTTACTTCCGAAGCCCCATCGTTTGGTCAAGCCAACAAACCGGCCGGCAAGACCTCTTCGGCGTGAGGCCACTTGGTCATTCCATACCGACACATGGCGTTCCATTGTGGGTATTATGGATTGCGTAACCATTTCGCGGATGAATGTACGAATGGCAGTGGCGTCCGATTCGAATATATATCTGGTTGGATCTTCAAAGTCCTCTTGGTCTTCGCTTCTTCGAAGGTCGGCTAGTTCCTCCGCAGCCGACATCCACTCGCTCCGGGGAAGGGGTATGCTGTCATCGTCGGTTGCCACACTTTGCGTCCCCCTTATCCGGAGTAAGTGACAATGGAGGCCTAAGCTTCGCTTCATCTGGTCAAAAAGTGACATAGATCTCGTAATATCATCTCTTTCTTCCTCGTGAACGAGGACGTAGTAACGTAAGAATTCGGCATCGACCCAGTTGGGTAAGCGTCTATCACCCGTGCTTGACTCGATGTATAATCTCCGGAGAGTTTCTATTGGAGTTGGGTTCCGGGAGCTTATTGCGATTACACATGCGACCGGATGTGCAAATGTCTCGTGCGGTGTCAGGGGTAGGCCCGAGAGTAACCTGCGTAAATATAATGCATAATACGGCGAGGGTACGTCGATGTCTAGACCGTTGTTCGCAGGACTATGAGCCAAGCTGAAGAATGATCCTTCAGCATAACTTAGGTGGCGATCCACGACGGCCTCAACATCTGAGATCGCAATCCCCTGTCCCCTCCTGGGATCGCTAGACTTCTCCGAGGCTCCATTTGTCCTTGAGGTCGAGGCGGGTCTTAAACCGGCAGTTACGGGTTCCGGGTGTACAATACCCTCTCCAAACCGTACAAAGTGTATCGAGTAGTCTTCATATGTCCTGCTCGACCCGTTGCTGTCCCGTATTATAACCTTTCCTTGAACGCGCTCTCCAAAGGGTCTAAGTAACTCCCACAAGCCGCGGTTAAATCCCTTCTCTTTTAGCAAGATATCGGTATCTTCGGAGGCATATACAGCAACATGGGGCACAAAGGCTCTTAGAATGAGGTTGAGCGGATCACCCGGAGTATCCCCTGCGCCAGAAGCGAGTGCGAGGCCGTTATTGGGGGCAGCACCAAATATAGAACCGGCGGCTATTCGCGATGGTGGGCGACCAACAGGGGACTGGGAGCGAGAAGCAGGAGGTGATAGGGTAGATGCATAGAGCGAAGCAGCGGAGGGATGGGACCGTCGGTATGGGAGGCTGAATTCGGAGCGGAAGAGTGATGGAGAGACATCGTTAAGAGTATGTCGGGCCTTCTGAACTCTCGAGATAGATGCGGCTACGGGGGATGCAGGGAGTGATCCGCTCCCATCTTGTGAATCATAGTCGGAAGGCGGCATCAAGTCGGACAGGTATGCCTACGGTACTCTGGCCCTCGAAACGACTCGACTGCCGGGTGTCGCATCTGTAGATGACGATTTAAGACGAGCAACGGGCGACAGTTGACAAAGTGTAATAGGAACGGCGATGGCGGATGTTAGCAAGCGGTGAGATGCTTGCGGCGATGCGATGTGGTATAAGTGGTATTTTTGGTATAGACCGTTATAATTTCAAGGGGTTAGACAAACGATGTTGTGTTCCGGATTGCGTTGCGCATCGGGGGGTTCGACATTTGACGATGTCTTGGAAGTTTCCCATTCAGCATTTAAACATTCAATTAAACAAAATCGGGTACAATTGTAGTCAGCCAAAGCCGGCATCCGGTATCTGGTACATGTACTACATACATGTGCCTACCTAAGGTACATTATCTTACTTACCTGATATCGATAGCAGAGCCACAATTTACCCCGGCAAGCCCCCCAATTTAGTCAATGGAGTATACCTTTTTGAGGCTGATGCTAACTTAAAATGCGGGTCGCTAGATATTTTAGCTTAACCTTAAACCCCCCCTTTTAACGTTCACTAGAAGAATTCATCGAAAAAAAAAAAAAAAAAAAAAAAGACGTTGTGCTAGTTTACGCGCGTCCAAATTAGAAAACACAACACCGGAACGCCATGTAGCTTATCAATTCCAGACTAATGAAATGACTTTTGAACTAGTAAACAGAAAAGTCAATAAGCCACTTTTCCATAATACAGTCCCTACAACAGTGCATTCTAAATACCCTACCTAGGTAGTTACCTAGATACATACTTGGTAACCATCGCATTTCTCAATCACAATCAGATTGAATTTGCATCTTACATTTATAAGTAGTCTTATCGCTTGACAAAGCCACAACCCATAACCTACAAAGTATAAGTCTCATCGTGACGTAAGAAACAACCAGAAGCAACTATTATCTCCATAATATATACAAACATTCTTATTAAAAGATATGTTTACTCGTTAAAAGAGACAAACTAGAACGCAATGGATATCATGAAACGCTCGAGCGGTCATTCAAAATCCATCAGTAGCGTGACGCTCTCTATTTAACCCGACAAGTTCCTATATTATACAATTGAGGAGTCTAGACTGCAGTCAAGCCGAGACCATTCTTCAAGAGTATTAAAAGAAGTCAACGTATTCTCGAGAATGGTGTCAATATCATTAGTAGGATGGCAGAGTTGAAATTACTTCCATTCGGTGTTACGTGAGATGAGACGTTGCATCTTCCCAAGCAGAAGGCAGCTCAGCAGATGCAACTACATGTCCATCCAGATCCTACTTTAGACAATGGCACTTTTGCCCTGCTACCGGCCGAGGTTCATTCACCCGCAATCTGCCGACGACTTCCTTGGTCTTTCTATCCCTAGCCTTACTATTTGGTAGTTGCAGTAGATCCGGCAGTTGGTCCTTATATATTGCAGCATAGGTATCTATTAGACAAAGACTACATAGGTAGTCTACTCTCTCGCCGACTTGCTCTGGCTCAAGGGTTAGATTAAACTTTTGGACTATCGAACAAAGGCAGTTTCGTGAGAGGTTCGATCGGAGAATCAAATTTCAGCTACAGCCATGGAATAAGTGAGAAAGAGTCTAGACCTCGAAGCCCACCACTTGAATAATGATTAACTACCTAGGTAACTAACACATAAAAAGTATGTTTAGTTCAACTTGCATTATGCTGATGTACCTAACGGCCAAATCCAACTTGAGAGACCTGACCATTCTCCTGTCAGCTTCCTGACAGGTAATGTATAAGAAATCTGATTGGCCCGTGCTGTCCTAACTGACTCGAAAAGGTAATTATGGATTATATATTTAGTAGCGTGACGAACACTTATAGGAGACTTTGGACTCTTATTAGTAAAGGATGCTTTTTTTTTTCTCGAAAAAGGGGGCTTATTGAAAGTGGGAATAATATGACTCGGATAATAATCGAGATCTAAGCTCAGACGAGATCGTAAGAGATCTAGACCTAATCTCATGCCCATGCTCATGCTGTAAGCAGCCGGTCATGAACTCAACCACACGCACCGGATCTCGAATCAACAACGAGGAGACGAACAGAAAAGTATCGCCATCAAGACGCGACTAGTTAGAAATGACCCGATCAAAAGGGAATTCCAATGTGTAATATAAACCTCGAAACAGCGTGTTTGCAAAATTTGCCAAGGCGGCTGAACATGCAACAGGATAAATTGGCAATACTGGCTGCAGCAGGGCTCGCGTTTACTCTCTGCAGTGTTACCCTACTGTTTCTGCCCGTCCTGGACTTTCAACATGACAAGTTGTTCAAGCTGTTGTTCGTTAAGCGAACCGACCCGCTCAGGCACCACGCACACAACAACACAACGCACGTTCCGCAGAGAGATGCCGTATTCTAGGCACCCTGCTGCATATATGCCGGTGCGATTCGCGATAATCGAGCCATCTTCCCTCATACGTGTATATTGAGCTGACGAGGCCTCGTCCGCTTGGCCCACCGTCAATGTCTCCCCGCTTGAGAATATCTAGCGTGACTCGAGTGCTGACCAACGGCAGCGTGCTAGGCCCTAGCAGTTGGCTGGCTGCAAGAGGCGCCGTCCTAAATGTGCTATGCCGGCGCTATGGATGTCATTCTAATTATTCTCCTCTTGGCATTTTGCCGACCAGCTTATATGCATTCGTGGTCGGCCAGGCTCATTACTTGATGCAAGCCACCTCGTATATCTCGCAGGAGCGCAGCTGGTATCATGAGGAGTCGAACGACTTTATAAGCGTCGGAGTTCAGGTCTGATGTTATGTGCAAGTTTACCTCGGGGAAAAAAAGCTGACAAGTTACAACATTAACGTGCGGCTGTGGTGTAGCAGGAATGAGGGATGGATGGTAACCCCCCCCCCCCCCTAGAGTAGCGAGTCTCGATCTCGCATATTGACAAGAAGAAAAGAAGGTGGAAATTTCTTCAAAGCCCCCAAAATGCCGGTCCGGGTGTTCCGCCAGTTATAACGTATCGCTCTCATATTAATTTGCTCGTGTTCCTGACTGTCGTATAGCCCATCAGATCGAGAGTGTGGAGAACCCTGTCTTAAACGTGCAGCTTCGCAATCTTGGGTTCAGCCAATATTGCTCAAGAACGAAGCTCATTTAGCCATTCCAATGGACCCAAACCATCACATCCACATGTAACCTTGAATCTCGTCTATTGGAATGAGTAAAAAAATTCTCCTGTCAAGCGAGGATACCCCCTGATCAGGCCCGTCAATATAAGTCTGCATCATGCTGCCAGACAACTCGAATCTCGGACGATCGTCTAGCCTTTAGCCATCCAGGGACTCACCATGAGGTTCACTAAGGCCATTGGCGGTATCACCGCCGCCTTGCTCGTGAGCGGTGTATCAGGTGTCAGGCTGCCCAAGAGACAGGATGCCCCTCCTGTTTCCTCTGAGACGCCTGCTCCTCCCGCTCCTCCCGCTCCTCCTGCGTCAAGCGAATCACCGGTTCCACCACCGCCTGCTCCTACGGATACCCCCACTCCTCCAGAGACCTTAACGCCGGTCCCTACGCCGACTTCTTCCGAAGTCCCGGCTCCGCCCAGCTCAACTCCGGCACCTCCACCGTCTTCGGCACCCCCAGCACCACCAAGCTCTTCAAAGCCATCAAGTATTGCTAAGACCACCAAGACTGCCAAGCCGTCGACCTCTTCTTCGGCCGCTGTGCCTTCCGCCACTTCTAAGCCCGCACCCCCGGCTCCGGTTGCGACATGCACGGCGCATTTGTTAGTAGACGACTTTTCTCAGTGGGAGAATGGCGAGAACTCTCTTAAGGGAGCCACAAGCGGTAAGATATTTCTCTCTAGCAGCCTCCTTAGAGTCGGATACTAAACCCTTGAACAGATGACCAGACTATGAACGCCACTAGCACCGATGGTGGCATTCTCACGTTCACGCCTAATAACATTGATGTATCTTATATCTACGAGCAGTTTGATTGTCTAGACACGATAGCACGCAAATATGACTCTGTATCGTTCATCATCAAGGGCCCCGAAGCGGCTTCTGTCTCTATTGAGCTGCAAACCGTCACCGAATGCTCCGAAACCGAGTACCAGAGCTACTACTACACTCTCGACGGCTTGAGCGGTTCCCTGCAGACAATCAACATCCCATTAAATAGCTGGGAGGGAGCTAGCTTAGAAGGAGTCGTCGGTATCCTTTGGTACGGCTTCTCAGCTGGCTTGACCGGTACCGATAATGAATGGCAACTGGATAACGTACAATTCTTGTGCTCTGACGTCGCGCCTCCTGAGGATCCTGAACCTCCGGCACCTACTTCCAAGCCTGCCGAGCCCGACCCACCAGTAGTAACCGTTACGACTACTGTCTATACAACTCTACCTGGTGGTGACGTTACTACAACGACGGAGACTACTACTGGAAGCTGGAGCACTCCTGGCAAGCCAACAACTACGAGACGAACTACTACCACAAGACGCCCAGGACGGCCTACTACTACTACCCGTCCTATCTGGCCAACCGAACCCCCATGGTGGGACGACGACCCATGGGGCGATGACCCAGGCTGGGGAGGCTGGCCTGACGATGGTGCCGTGCCGCAGCAAGTCAGCGCTACCGCCACCGCTGACCCTACACCAGTCCCTTCAGTGGTATCAAACTTTCAGCCGGTTGTAGCTCGCGATGAAGCCGCCAAGTGTGATCATCTCCTCGTCGACGACTTCATATCTCAATCTCGCCTAACCTTTCTCTACTACAACGCCTTGCTGAAGTCGAGCAGCGATGATGGCACCATGAAGTCTGTCGTGGTTAAGAACAACAGGGTTACTTTCACTCCTCAGGACACCGACTCGTACTGGTACACCCAACTCGGCTGCCTCGATGCGGAGCAATACGGAGGAATCTCGCTTCGCATCTCAGCTGCTTCCGGTACGACCTTCGACGTCCAGCTCTCTTCAAACAGGGACGAGTGCGACAGCGAGGAGAGTGAGGATGTGGTTTTGACGTCACGGCAGCTCGGCTGGACATTCAACGGAAAGGAGCAGCTGTATTCGATTCCCTTCTCCAAGTTCGAGGGACTTGATTTAACCAAGTTCGAAACGATCCTCATTTCCAATTTGAAGAAGCCTGTTACCTTTGGACCCATAGCTTTATACTGCGGAAAGGAGGTCGTCGAATATATCCCCCCTGCGCCTATTGAGCCATCCGGACCGACTGAGACGGTCCCAGCACCCCCAGGAAAAGCTACGACTCTCGTGATCGACAAGTTCTCCAACTCAGAGACTAACGCCTTGGGACAGTGGCACGGAGCAGACGAGGGCATCACGTTGACTTTCAAGAAGAACACAATGACGCTAAAGACCAACGACTCGGACCTAATGTGGGTTACGCAAGTCGCCGACACCTGCAGGGACCTGACCGAGTTCGACGGATCTTACCTCCACGTCGCCTACACGGGCAGCAACCTATTCACCATCGCCCTGCAGCAGCACAACGAGAAGTGCAACAACGACATCTACCCTTACCCCGAGACGTGGGACTCCCTCGAGGCCTCGCGGTACAGCACCGAGACCGACATCTGGATCCCGCTGAACCACTTCAACGTGGACCGCAAGCGCGCCATCGGCTTCGCGTTCAAGGGCTTCTACAGCACCACGCCCACCGTCTTCTCCAAGATCGAGATCGTCAACCAGGTCCCCAAGGACTTCCAGGTGCCCGAGAAGCTGCCGTCCGGCCAGTTCATCTTCGCCTGCAAGAGGCCCAACTCTTTCGCCTTCGCCATCGACGACGGAGACCCAGTGTTCGCGCAGCAGGTTATGAAGACCATCGACGACGCCGGAATCACGGTGACGTTCTTCACCGTCGGTGCACCCCTGAGGGACCCCACCACGAACCTCAGCGCCATCTACAACGAGATGGCGGCCAAGGGACACCAGATCGCGCTGCACAGTTACACGCACCCACCTCTAGAAGGTCTACCCGACGACGCCTCAATCGACTGGGAGTACTCGAACGACATCGAAGCCGTCAAGGAGACCTTCAACGGGCTCACGCCCAAGTACTTCCGACCTCCCTTCGGCACCGAAGGCGCGCGCATGCGGCAGCGGCTCGCGGCGCTCATCGAGGACCCGTACATCGTGCAGTGGAGCGTGGACGTGGAGGACTGGCTGTGGGCGGAGTCCGACACGCCGGAGAAGCAGCTCGAGGCGTTCAAGCGGGACGTCGCGGCGGGCGGCAACATCGTCGTCATGCACTACCTGTACAACAGCACAGTCAGCTACCTCAAGGAGTTCATCGACATCGCCAAGGCCACCGGCAAGCAGCTCATGCGCGTCGACCAGTGCATGATGGACCCCAATGCGCCGCCGCTACCAGGCGAGAAGGAATAAAGGACGTGGAGGAGAGGGAAGCGCGCTCAGGGAGGGGTATGTATATAAAATTGACTTGATTCGTTGCATGTTGTTTGCTAGTGCCTAATAAAAACACCATTGGTCTTGATGTGTTCGTATAAGAGCTGAGCTACAAGTATTGTGATTCGACGTGTATGTATGGGCTTTAGTAATCGCCCTGGCATATCCTCATCCTACGATGGAAGCTATCACCAACTAATCCGCCTTTGGAAACATGTTTATATGATGAAATCTTACTTACTTAGTAGCCTTATATCTAGTAATTGTACAGGTACATATCAAGATACATATCTCTACAAGTATTTAGGCTTCTATTGCCGCTAACTTTTATGTTTACATCTTGTACTTAGACCTTGGTAGATCTCGATGCAACCACCAGCATGCATGTAATATACTCCTCGTGGAGGGTAGGTCGCCATAATGAGAGGAATGATATATATCCAATGGTAAGTTATTGATTAATCAGTCACACTGCAGAAACACAACTTCGTCGTATATACCACAGCCTTGTATACATATATCAGAGAGATCCTCGTCAGATTCTTTCTCTTAAGACTACGAAAGTAAAACATTAAATTCAGTAAACTCAAGATACTTTTCTTCGCAATAATCACCTATAATCATGCCTCTCCCTTCCAACGAAAAGGTCGTTCAGACCAGCACCGCTCTAGTCAGCACACTACACGATATCTTTGGACCTCATCCCGGATTCCGACCCGGTACGCCCTCCCATCGTGTATTACTCGTATAATATAAGAACTTGCTAACGTTATTCCATAGCACACGCAAAAGGCGTCTTACTAAACGGCACCTTCACTCCCACCGAGGAAGCCAAGGCTCTCTCCAAAGCACCTCACTTCAACAACCCCTCAACCCCCATTCTAGCCCGCTTCTCCAGCTCGACCGGGATCCCAGGGCTCCCAGACACAGATCCCAATGGCAACCCACGCGGCTTCGCCATCCGCTTCAATCTAGCCGAGACTCCTCGCCGCGTGCACACGGACATCATCACCCACTCCGTTGACGGCTTTCCGGGCTCCAACGGACAAGAAGCCCTTGACTTCTTTACCGCGGTAAAAGACGGTTCCATCGGGACCTACCTCGCCTCGCACCCCAAAGCCCAAACCTTCGTCCTGCTCCCCAAGCCCACGCCCGTAAGTTTTGGACGGGAGAAGTATTTCGGCGTCAACGCGTTCAAGTTCGTCTCGGCCGACGGGAAAGAGACCTACATTCGATACCGCGTCGTCCCCGAGGCCGGAGCAGCCTACCTCGACGAAGCCGCGCTTAAAGACAAGAGCCCGACGTTCTTATACGATGGCGTCCCGGAGCTCCTTAAGGCCGGACCTATCGTGTTCAAGCTGAACGCGCAGATCGCAGAGGACGGGGATGTAACTGACGACAACACTTCCAAGTGGCCGGAAGACCGCCGGGTCGTCGAGCTCGGCACGATTAGGCTTGAGTCCGTCGCAGACGACCAGGCCGCGCAGCAGAAGAGGATCATCTTCGACCCCATCCCGAGAGTCGAAGGGATCGAAGCGTCCGCAGACCCGTTGTTGGAGGTTCGCGCCGGGGTCTATCTGATAAGCGGTCGTGAGAGACGTGCCGCGTGAAAGTCAAAACAGTCTACCAGTGCCAGAATCCACCTTTCTAAAGAAAAATAGGAAAAGAGACCCCTTGATAGGTATACTATTTGCCATAATACTCTAATAAGAATCCCTACGAACTTCTATGCTCTGTCCACCATGGCGTTGTTCCATACGATTTTGTTGATATTTATATCAAATATGTAGAATATAATAATCTTACTTGAAGGCAGCCCATACTCTCGTATCCTTTCTCTAGCAAGCCTGCGTAAAAAATATTTAATACATAGGTACATATTCGAGTCTGCTTCAGGCAAATCAGCTCAATGATATCGCGCCTTTCCAGTATAATCATGCGTCTAAATAAAATACGCTCTAGTGTGGCATGTCTCATATATACCTGCAATGTCGTTATAAACAGTCAATGCGCATCATTATCGCCTGGCTACGATGTGGCAGCACTACGGCTCTGTCCTAATACTCTCTAGCCGTAAGATCATATTTCGTAAGGTAAAGCGGGTGCTTTGAAAATCAAGTGCGGTTTTCTTTTGGCTAGGTCGAGAATCGTTTCAGCGAAGACTCCATTTGCCCCTATAGTTTTGTTAGCAAGGCTTACTTTACGGTCTTCGGAGTCCGGGGGGTATTTTTCAAAGCTTACAAGCAAACCAGCTTCCTAATAGCTTTAGTTAGTAACGTAACCCGAATAAATTACACGCAGGAACTCACTTGTGTAAGATGAGATAAAATTGACATCAACACTTTCGTGTATCAGACCAAGTTTTCCCGATTTAAGAACCAAGTCCAGGCATTCCGATATTTCTTCGTCATCGTCAGATGTTTGAGCCTGGATGAGGAGACTCATTGGCCAGGCGTTCGACAGGCCAATATGAGGACCTGATGGGTGTGAGCACGGACCTAAACACCGATGGTTGGGAAAATGACTAACCTCCAATGCCTTTGAACTCTCTTCCAGTGAGATAGTAAGGATTTGAACCTTTCGCAAGCAGCATACGTCGCGTGTTTTGGTAAGTTTCATCGCTGGCTTTCACAAAACCCATGAGGGGCAAAGCTAAGAGAGACGGGTAATTCGCGTCATCCATTAGGATAGATGAGCCGTATCCGTCCACCTCGTATGCAAAGATCTCGCCAAAATCTTTATGTTGAACGGTTCCGTGATCCCAAACTCCATCGTTGATAGTTTGACTCCATGTCTCAACCGTCTGGGCTAAAACGTTCTTGCCCACGCTCCTGAGGACATTGGCAGTCCGTTTCAGTTCGACAGCCATCATTGCATTTGCGGGAATAAAGAAGCCTAGTATGGTGGCATCGTCGCTCGGTCTAAAGGCAGACCGTATAAGTCCAGTGCCGTTGTTGAGAGGATTCCCGACACCCCTTAGGCTAAGTGTCTCGGTGCCTGTGTTGGTATTACGGTTAAACGTGTACTCATTACGTCGATAGTGGCCTGTCTCAGGATCAAACGTCGACATCGATTGTTGCTCAAGAACGTTGAGTAAGGTCTCCAACGCTACGTACCAACGCGCCGTCATGTATTCGGTAGATCCCGTATGGTCATTGAAATCGTTGGCTAGGGCGAGGAAATGCGCGAGCGAGTCTAATTCGTACTTGCACTCGAAGACAAACGAAGGCTCATACGCAGGATGTACAATATCATCTTGCCCATTATGCGACACGGGTAACCCGCTGATAGGCGGTGGCTGAAAAGCATTGCAATATGGTGATTCGATGACGTACTCGGATTGCGTGTTGATTGCGCCTAAGATCAAGTCATATATAGCCGGGTCTTTCTTTGCCAAAGGTTGATACGGGGAGAGTTGGTTGGTCGAGTCTCTGAGCCATTCGGCAATGATGTCTCCCGTGATGACAAAAGAGTGCGGTCCTTCCCACTTTCCCTCGTCATATGAACCTTTCCAAGCTTTCTTCTTATTGTCGGTACCTTTCGTGTGGAACTTTACTGTTGTATCTGTCGTGGACTGCGATCGTTGTCTCTCGGTCAGTTGTATCAGTTGTAGAGTCGCACGAGTACGACAAAGGGAAGATTATCAGTCGGACTAACAGGAAAGGCATTCTCGAAGAGACGTGCCAGATCGGGGTCTTTCATACGAGAAGTTACATCTTTTATGACTTGCTCAATAGCATCTGACTGAAAGGTGCGACATCGAGGGTCGGGTCTTTGAAAAGGTAGCTGGAGGGGGCCATCGCTTAGAGGACGATGCGGATATGTCGAATACTGCGTGTAATCGGGACAAGCTTCTTCGTAGTCGAACGTGTCCAAAGGGAGCTGTTCTTGGCCATAGGGTTGACGACCCGATGCCAATGCGAAGGTCGAATATAAGGTCGCCAGCAACAAGCTTGCGCCTATTGAACCTAGTGAACCTAGTGAGCCCATAGAACTAGTCATTGATGCGGCGGCGCGAGCTGTAATAGCTCTATACAAGTCATGAAGCGTTCATATGGAAAAAAAAAGAAAAAAAAAAAAAAGAAAGATGTAAGTTGAACTAAGAAATTTATTTGGAATGGGCGACTCTTGAAATACGACTTTGGAAGTCGGATCGGAAGAGTGCCGCCTTCTGCAAGGACCTGCGCCGTTCCTTACTACGAAAAGGGACAACGCTGAATACCATCTAGCTGTCCGATACTACGGTAAAACTTTAGTGGATGGAAGACCCCCGCAGCACAAGCTCAGGTGCGGAACTGGAAGCTCCCGTCAACCTTCACCTTCACCTTCCGACCCCGCTAACGTCATATTAAGCTCAATTAAAATAATTAGTGGTGCACGAAGTAGTGAGCAGGTGGGACATCTTATCAATTACCTTATCAATTTCTTATCGTCTTATCTCATCTCTGTAGCTCTAGAGCTTTAGGTAATTTTCTCGAGACCAGAGCTTCTCAACGAAATCCCGGCCTCAGATGTCCGCAGCAGAAACCATCACGTTTTTCCACCTCGGTTTCTTAATGTTTCCATTGAGTCACTGAGATGGCTCATGATGTTTCAATAATTACCTCATCGCGCCCTCCTGAACCGTCGCTAACCATACTTTCGGATTTAAAATATCTATCTTATTAGCTATGTTGGCTCTCCCGGTACGCGGCCTTATGGGCTCGCATGTGTTCAACCGATCAGCCTTCCGGACGATGGCCACCGCGCGGCGTCAAGCTTTCGAAACCATCCCGTCTTCTCCAATTCGAGTTATGCGTACGGTTGATGCGGTCAGAAGATGGAGGAAACCTCAGTATCTCGACCACAGGATTGTTTCATTAGTACCTACAATGGGAGCTCTACACCAAGGTCATCTTTCTCTCATACGTAGTGCAGCTCGCGAAAGTCACCACGTCGTCGTTAGTATATACGTAAACCCGGCTCAGTTCGGGATCAAGGAGGACCTAGCTTCTTACCCTGTGACCTGGGAGTCGGATTGTAAAATTCTGGCTGAGTTGGACCGTGAATTGGCCGACGATGGCGGGAACCTTGGCCGCATCAGCGCCGTTTTTGCGCCAACTACCCCTGAGATGTACCCCTCAGGCTTTCCGGGCCAAGAAGTTAACTCGAAAGGGAGTTTCGTGATCTTAACACCAATAAGCGAGATTCTTGAGGGTCGCACGCGACCAACTTTCTTCAGAGGTGTCGCCACCGTCTGCATGAAACTCTTTAATATCGTACAACCCGAAAAGGTATACTTTGGCCAAAAAGATGTCCAGCAGACCGTATTGATCCGAAAAATGGTCAAAGACTTTATGTTACCAACCGAGGTTGTTATTGGTCCTACTATCCGGGAGTCCGACGGGCTTGCCCTAAGCTCTAGAAACGTTTACCTCGGCGAGAGGCGTCGTAAAGTCGCCCCCGTGCTGAACCGCGCTCTTAAGGCTGCTGAAGAGCAGTACCTAAATGGAGCTCTGGATCGAAAGCAGCTTTTGGATGCTGCCAATTCTGTGACCACGGGCGTTTTAAACGAGCAGTCGGCGTTATCACCTGAGAAAAGGGCCATCTTTGAGGTGGACTATATCTCATTAGCAGATCCCCTATCGATGGAGGAACTGACTGAAATCGACCCAAAGAAGGGTGGTATACTGAGCGGCGCAATAAAGATGTTACCAGTTGAATCACCACAACCGGGCGAAGATCTAGGACATAGCGGAGGACCGGCAGTTCGCCTCATAGACAACATCATTTTGAAGCCGTCTACGGAAACTTAGAGTAATTTTTGAATATACCCAAACAGCTCGCGTTTGAATGTCTAAATCTCAATCATTCGCTTCGTTCTCAATTAACCACAGCTATTTCTTAAGAGATCGGTTCAAGTCTGTTATCACTATTATTTTTGCTCGTATTGTCTTTTTGATTAACCCTCAATGTTGTGTCTATCCTGGCACATTTACAACAAACAAGTAATTTGAATATCCAAGGCTAAAGCATGCTAAACTTTAGAGATGGCAACGTCAACTTTAATATCCAAGCCCCCGAGCTCTTGAATAAGAAATACTTTCTGTTATGTCACTACAGCAGAACACGAGCTGTAAGTTACACATATCTGGCTGGGATTCCGTTGTAACAAGCACATGGCTTCTCCACGTGCAGAGTCAAGTATCGTCAAGTATCGTAATGTTACGATAAGGGGGGCGAGTTAGGGGAAAAAAAAAAAGTTTCCAATTCCCCATCCCCCGTTCCCCTGTCCCCGCATAAAAAAAGGTTAGGCGATTCCCGTCCCGTCTTTTTAAAAAGGTTCGGACTTGCACACATTAGCTCCCTTCCCCCCCCTATTCTAACGTTGGAGATCTCCTAACCTGACATCCAACTTACCTAACTTACATGTAGGGAACCAACTTCGTTCAAAAAAACACGAACCCAAATTCTTCTCACGTTATTAATAAATAATAATAAAAAAGCGGGTTCATTCGATCGGTTCCCTCCCCTGTCGATCGTTTTATACACATCGTCCAATCATACTTACATATACATCACAAAAAGAAACACGTGCGAGTGTAAACTTTCCAGATGCCGAACACGACGGCTATCTCCGCTCCGGGCAAGGTCCTCCTGGCCGGAGGCTTCTTAGTTCTCGACCGTCAACACACGGGACTCGTATTTGGCTTGAGCGCCCGCATCAACGTCATTGCCCAGGAGATCAAGACTAGCAAAGGTGTTCAGCTCAGCGAGATTGTTGTCGAAAGCCCTCAGTTCCTCGAGGCGCAATGGCGCTACGGGTATCATTTAGCTCCCGGGGATGGTGGCATCAAGCTAACTCAGTTACAAGTGTAAGTGCTATTTTAAGATTGTGGTTAGTAATGTTGCGTTCACGTTGGAATTATTCGCCCTTACATTTACACCGCTATCCCAGTCTTATATTTACCTCGTCATACTGTATTATATCCTCATATAGTGACACCATATACTAAGTATAAGTTAACGAAGCAGCGGATCGAATATAACCCCCAATCACTTTGTTGAGGTCACGTTGGCCTATGCTCTCACTTACATTATTACAACCGGTCATCTGGGGTCTTTTGGCCCTGTACAACTGACAATCCTCGCTGATAACGACTACTACTCACAATCTCACTCGCATCATCACCATCATCACCATCACTCAAGTCCAGCAGGTCGATTCGCCAAGTTTCCTACTAAGCTCAAGGATGCTCACAAGACAGGGCTTGGATCATCTGCGGCCCTCGTCACGGCGCTCACCGCTGCCTTACTAACGCATTATCTTCCCCAATCCGTCTTCGACCTAGACTCGGCAGAAGGCAAGCGTACGCTGCACAACTTAGCTCAAGCCGCACACTCCACCGCCCAGGGGAAAGTTGGCTCTGGCTTCGACGTTGCTGCTGCTGTCTACGGCAGTTGCGTATACCGACGCTTCTCGCCCTCTCTTCTACGCGACGTCCCCGAGATCGGCGCACCAGGCTTCGCCCCCGCACTGGCGGCGTGCGTGGCGCGCGAGTGGGACGCCGAGTTTCGCAAGGAGAACGCGCGGATGCCGCCTGGCGTGGCGCTGCGCATGTGCGACGTCGACTGCGGCAGCCAGACGGTCGGCATGGTCAAGCAAGTACTCAAATGGCGCGACGAGACGGACCCAGAGGGAGCCAAGACGTTATGGGATAACCTACAGGCGCGCAACGAGGCGCTGGGCGAGGCGCTGAGCGTAGATCGGAAAGATGAGATTCGAAGCGCGGTAGAGAAGGTTAGGGTTTTGGTACGTGAGATGAGCGCCGCGAGTGGTGTGCCGATCGAGCCGGAGAGCCAGACGGAGCTGCTGGACGCGCTCGCACGTGTCGAGGGCGTATACGAGGGTGTAGCGCCGGGGGCCGGGGGGTATGACGCCCTGGCATTGTTGGTCAAGGACGACGAGGAGACGGAGGGGCGGATCAGGGAGTTTTTAAAGAAGTGGAGCGAGGAGAAGAATGTCAAGGTAAAGCTATTGGGAGTTAAGGGGGAGATGGAGGGTGTGAGGAGGGAGAGTCTCGAGCAGTATGATGGATGGTTGGGGCTCGTTTGAGGGGGATAGAAAGAGGTAAATGACATATATTGGTCAAGAAAAGAAAAATAGGGAGAACAAAAAAGAGGGTTAGAGATGATAGGACTTGGAAGCGTTGAAAGAAAGGCCTAGAGATTGAAAATAGATGTCTGCCTATGATGTTAATAGTTATAGAATGTAAGTGATTATGTGAATGCTATATGTGTTCTGTAATCTCGTTAACTTGTGTAGATGTTATCATGTAAACATATGATGTATACCTTGTATCAGATGCTCTACAAAATAATAAAGTTGAGTTGGAATACGAAAAGGGAGGTGAGATTGTCGAGGGTCAAAGGAAAAGGGAGGAAAACCTACTTCTCTCTAGGGACTGCGTTTAACTTAAAAAGGGGAAGGATATCACTACAGCTTCCCAACAGGCAGCGATATTTATGCAGCTTATGTAGGCGACGGCTACATGAAGTACTTCTAATACAATTGCAATGCACCTTCCCATCGCGCCAAAGGCTGCCGGTGTGGTCATGCTAGCGACTACTAGGATGTGTCTTTGGCGAAATATCGCGAGGCTGGCTGTTCGAGTCCTTCCCGGGATTCACATTCGCCTCGAATGTTTTTTTTTTTCTTTTTCTTTACAATCCCCTCCCTGTCCCTTTCTTCCCATCATGCTCATGATCTCACTTTACGGGGTGGATTAAAAAAGGGTTATGAGACTAGGTAGTCTGTGGTTATAATGTACAAGGTACCTAAGTTAAGCGACGTATTCGAGGAGCTATAATTTGAGTCTTCGCTTGTAATTCTCACTCAGCTTGCACAGGTATGCGGTCAAATCTGCAACACCTAACGTCCTGCTTATTTGCCCTCACGCGACTCTGGAAGTACAAGGTGGTGATATATATCCGGTATGACAACATCTCGAGTTCGATCGCCCCAGCGGCAAGCAGCCGTTGCGCTTGAGCTACGCAGCTGAGTCGAGCCAAGTCGAGTCACCTCTTGTGTGTCGTCCTACAGAATCTAGCGTCGAACAATTTCCCTGGCCAAGAATAAATAAATAGCCCCCAGGCACAAGCTCTGTGCCGTGTACACACGTTACCTAGGTAGTCACCGAGAAAAGCTCAGCTTTGCTTTCGCAACAAATTTCATATATTCATGTTACGTAGTGGCATGCCAGTGCAGCAACGAGAACGACAACAAGGACAATATTTTTCTCACCAACGCCGCCTACCATATCCTTGCCCTAAATTAAGCCGCCGCCGCCGATGATGATGATGAATGATGCAGGGAATCAATAAAATCAGCCAGTGAATTAATTGTCCGTCGCCTTCCCATAACCTGACGCCTAGATCGATGACGAATGGATTTGCTTATGAGGAAAAATTCGATGATAATAGAAAAGAAAAGCAAGAAGGCAAAAACGTTCTAATGCAGCGCACTTGGTATCCTAGCCGCCCAAGCCCCCTGTACTTGTTGTGCCGTGCTCCATGTTCGTGAATTCGTTCGTCGGTTGACCGCCCTGTGGTCTGTGATATGTCGAGAAAGCTGAAGAGTTCCGCGTGCGGTGGCGAAGAGCTCGTCTGTTAAGGTTGGCCCTATAAGCCACTTATCCAAGGAGTGTGCTCGCTACCACCGTGGGAACGGTAAACCCCGCAGCAAAATATAATGATGTCTGTTTCCTCCATTTCCAAAAGGTGACTGTATAAAGAGAAGAAAACCCTCTATCATCGTTAAATGAGGTTCTCGACAGGTGTGATGGGTGTACTTGGAGTAACCTAGAACGGCTATCAGTCACGATACTCCTATACGAAACACATCTGAACCAAAGTATATCCAACTTACCTTCAGCACGGGCGTCACGGGACGTAGAGAGGACGGCGGAGCCGGGGCCTTGCGCGGAGTGCCGATGGAAGACGGATCGGCAGCTGAGAAACGGGATGCGGCTGCTTGCTCCTTCAGAATAGCGATCCTGTGTACCCAAAAATACATTAGCCAAGGCCTTTGGGCTTTTGTAGATTACCCGGTAGGATTTGCGGCGAAGTAAGAAAAGGCGCGGCGCCATAGCTGATTGGGGGATTATACGAGAGAATAGGGATAGAAGAAGAAAAAGGAAGAGCTTACTCATCTTCCGACACACCCGGTAACGAGAGTGTCTCGTGCTTGAAGTTGAAGGGTGCCGACTGTAAGAGATATCATGTTAGTAAATGGTGGTGGAATATTATTAGACTGGATTTGGGTATTGAAGCACATCGGATGTCCAGAATAGGAAACCCACGATATGTATACACGGTAGATGGATAGATAAGATGAGATGGGATGAGATGAGATGAGGGAGAGACAAAGAGCGGACTTACGATTTGCAGCGCCGGCTTCTCAGAAACCGACTTAGAAGACTTGCCGCCGACGAGCTTCTGCAGTCTTGCCATAAAGGCGTAAAAACCACCAATGCAGCTCGCCATTTTGGTCTGGCTGATAGTGTATTGGTTGGTAATTTTTAAGGGATTTTTGATTTTATATTCGGACAGGAAAATAAACAAGATAAGACAAAGATGGAGAGCAAAATGTTGCGTGTATGTGCGACGGTAGAAGAAGTTGGCAGTTGGCCTTGCACAAAGAAGTCAGAACGTAAGAAATTGTTGGCAGCGAGCGGCGAAGCTGAATTACCAAAATGGATGCCCTAGCGACGCGACCCAAGGATATACGAGATCTGTGCCCGGCGACGAACGTTGGGCCCCAGGGTTGTATAGCAACGGATCCGAGAATTTCGGTAGCGAAAACTCTCTTTTTATAAAAATATCTCGAAGCGGTGCGATGCGATGCGATGCGATGCGATGCGATGCGACGCGGCAGCAGAGGTAGAGTTTATAATTGATTCAGCGATCTCCCCTTCAATGCGCGCATATACTAAAGCTGCAGACGCAGATACGAAACAAAAACGTATGTACGAGAAGAGTCATGTAAAAAAGCACTGGGCGTTGGGTATGTAAGTGCAAATGTCGAGTGTAAGTTTGCGTAGAGTGTGTAAGTGTGTAAGTGTAAGTGTGTCTGTATGTAGGTATACCAGGTCAGGCACCCAACTCTATCGAAGTAGCCGATGATTGATCAACAATCATGCAAGCAATGCGAGAGATAGATAGAGATAGAGATAGAGATAGAGATAGAGCAAGCAAGAAACCAAGGTGGTAATGGTAGTAGAGTTTTCAAAGAGCAAGGAACAAAAAAATAAAAAGAGCGGAACCCCTTTGCTAAAAAGGAATGACAAGCGTTGGCTAACTCGTCAGCGTTATCTTTTGAATACCTGCCCTATACGTCTATACGTACGTGTAGGTATATACGGTATATGTGTGAGTACGTATAGGTGTGTATAATAATGCCTTTAGGTCTGTGTGTAAGGTGTGTAAGGTATGTAAGGCAGGATGAATGAATGGCGCGGCGAAGGATGATGACGATGATGCTTGCTGATGGCGATTACGAAGAACGATAACAATCGCCTAGGCCCGAGCGAAACAAGTCTTCTTTTTCGTTTTCTTACAAACAAAGCTGAAGTCCGACAAGAAGAGGAAAAAAAAAAAAAAAAAAAAAAAAAAAAAAACTTGGTGGCTGTAAAGTCTGACAGAGAGAGAGAAAAGAGTGATCGACAGGAGCGGGGGGAAGCGAGAGCTGAAGGAGAGAAATGCTGCAAGCCAAACCCCGAGGGGATGCAGGACTATCACAGAAGATGGATTGTATAAAAGAGTGTTATGCCAGCTACGGTTTAGCTGAACAAGCTGAGTGGCAGTAGTCGTAGTAGTCGTAGGCAGGGTTGGTTGACGACAAGCGGCAAGAAAAAGGAGCGGCGAAATGCGAGTCTAGCTCTTAGGCTGGAGAAGTCAAATTTGGTCTTATCAAGCAGGGCGCAATAATAAGTGTAATAATAAAGTAAGCTCGATTTCGAACCAAGGGGAGAGAGAGAATACGAAATAACTGGATATCACAAAGAAGCGAACGTGTGCTGCGTATTTTTTTTTTTTTTTTGCAAGGGACTTGGTTTTAAAAAAGAAGACAAGGAGGGACGAACGGCGATAGCGAAAAACAGAATACAAAAAACAGAAAATATTCAATACATACAATACAATACAATACAATACAATACACGAAGAAACCAGTAAGTCAGTGTAGAATACAGTATGTAAGTAATGTCGAAGTGATAGATATGGAGAAAATAATAAGAAAATAATAATAATAGCATAATTAGTTAATACCTAGTATCGTCAGTCAAATTAAAAGTTGGCACGCCCCGGAATGTGGCATTTGTTCTAGTGACAGGGGGGAGGAGAGTACCTAGTATGTCTTTTCAAAACAGGGGAAAGTCCATTAATGCCAAGCTAGGGGTCCCCTCCCACTCTTAAGCAAAGCCGAGTGATAGGATTGGACGCCTTCTCACAACGATGGAATGGCTCCAGAATGTTTCGAAACACCGGCTTTTTTGACACAGCCCATCAGCTTTTCGCATACATCCACATATACATCCATACATCCATACATCCACATGTACATCACATAATGACTCTCTTGCATACTTTAGTTTGCATAATATTGTTCCCCCCGGTCCGAGGATACGTGAAACAGGATCACAGATTGGCGAAAACGGCATAGCTTCCCAGTTTCAATCTTCCGACAAGGTTCGAAGTTCGCGGTTTGCGGTTCGCGGTTCGCGAATCCCCGTCGTGTCCGTCAAAGCATCCCATCCCCAAGGAAAAATAAATGGCATGTTCATTCCAGAACGATTCTCTAAACCCTGCCTTAGGTATCTAGTTACTAGGTACTTAACATAATTATATAGTTGGTGGTAGTTGGTGGTAGTTGGTGGTAGTTGGTGGTAGTTGGTGGTAGTTGGTGGTAGTTGGTGGTAGTTGGTGGTAGTTGGTGGTAGTTNGTAGTTGGTGGTAGTTGGTGGTAGTTGGTGGTAGTTGGTGGTAGTTGGTGGTAGTTGGTGGTAGTTGGTGGTAGTTGGTGGTAGTTGGTGGTAGTAGTTAGTAATAGTCTATGTATTGAGTCGCATTTTCTATTTTACATTATTTCGGATAGTCTTTGAGATGGTAGCTCTTTAGCTTCACAAATTGGTCGAACCCAAATCTACTTAGAGTTACGCCCTTGCCTGAGTTCTTCCATCCCGTCCAGGCCAGATCCTACGATTATCATGTTAGCATGCCACAACTTGATCAGATTCGCATGAAGAACTTACGGGGCTGGGGTAATCTGCACGGTTGACAAAGACGGTTCCTGCTTCAACTTGGTCCGCCAACTCATAACCCCTGACCGTGTCCTTAGTCCATATACTGGCTGTAAGACCGAATTCGCTGTCATTCATTAACGTCACAGCCTCCTCATCTGACTTGACTTTCATGACGGAAATAACTGGCCCGAACGTCTCTTCCGTCATGACCGTCATGCTGTGGTTGACGTCAACTAGGAGAGTCGGTTTCACAAAGTTGCCTTTCGGCGGGAGACTAGAGAACGTGGGGTTCTCCGGCGTTGCATCTTTTGCACCTTTGCTCAGGGCATCCTTGATATGAGACTCGATAGTCTCTTTGGATTTCTTCGAAATCACCGGTCCGATCTGGGTTTCCTTATCCAGAGGATCACCAACCTTGTAGTCCTTCAGGACCTTTTGCACAGACTCGATGAACGGATCGTAAATCTTCTCATCGACGTAAACGCGTTCAATAGCACAGCAGCTTTGTCCCGAATTAAAAATCGAGCCATCGACAATCTCAGCAGCCGCCCAGTCTAGGTCTACGTCTCCCCTCACATATGCTGGGTCTTTGCCACCAAGCTCTAGGCCCACGTTGACGATGCGATCGGCGGCAGCCTTTTGAACAGACAAGCCTCCCGCAACCGAACCGGTGAAGCAGATAAGAGAAACCTTGGGATCCCGTACCACGGACTCCATGATCAGCGGCGACCCGCAGTGGAAATACTGCAAGACACCAGCCGGTAGTCCCGCCTCCGCAAAGACCTTGGCGATCTGCTCTACAATCGTAGGGGTCTGCGGGGAAGGCTTAAGAATGACAGTATTACCAGCAAGTAAAGCTGGAATGAGCGAGTTTACTAGGATCAGGTAAGGGTACTGGGAGAAAAATTAGCTTTGGACTCTGGATTATAGGTAGGTCTGAATGATTGTCTTACGTTCCATGCGAAGATAATAAGGACAGGACCGACGGGAACTTTCCTGATGAATCGTTTGAAACCTTTCTCCGGTTCGCCGTCAGTGTCTTTAAGTGTATCTTCACTGATCTTGAGGAGGTACTCTGCACGCTTAATGGCCGTTGTGACTGATGTAGAGTTAGTCTACGAGGCTTCTTAATAACTACCTATCTAAACGTCTCAAAAGGGGAGGCAGGGTAAGGTTTACTTTCGGCGCCTGTATAAGCGATGGGTCGTCCCATTTGGACAGTGAGTTCTTCGGCGAGGTCATCCTTTTTCTTCTCTAAGAGCTTCAGTGCTTTCTTGACTATGATCTGGCGATCGGTCAATGAAGTTTGTCGCCAGCTCTGGAACTTCTCAGCAGCGATCTTTGGAATCTCTTCCAAGTCGGCTGGTGTGACGCCATTGCGAGTTAATATCGGCTCGTTTGTAGTAGGTGAGATGGTTGTGAGTACTTCGACAGACATTATGTCGGTACGATTATAATATGAGATGGACTTGATAGTTAGTATGAAATGTATTTAGGTAACAAGGGTTGATTTAGGATTCGAGAGTAGTTAAACTGAAAATGGAATCTATATAAAAGACCCAGGTCGCAAGTCTGGTTCGGTTATCTTGAATTCAACGATCTCTTGGAGAACAAGACGTCACTGATTGAAAGATAATAGAGATAATAGAGAGAGATCCATTGATAGTGGGGGATCAGCAACCCCTCAAAGTATCCCGATAATTGAATATAACTTTACATAGGTATACATTTAATTATACTCTTCAACTCTACCTATCTTATCGGAGAATCTTATCAAGAATTATGTTCTCCATTTTATTTTTGTTTTCTTTGCTAACAATCAAATCAACCAACAACTACTAATTACTCTCTGACGACCAAACCATAGAAAGGCATATGCCAAATTTACACCAATCGATTAATAATAAAACCAAATAAAGATGCCTGCAGAAAAGAGGAATAAATTCCTGGACGTAGACGAGAGCGACGACGACGAGAGCCAGGGTTACAATTCCGAGGCCGAAGAACTTCAAAAAGGTAGTCGAATAGCAAAGCGTCGCAAAATAAGCGACGATGCTTCCAGCGACGAAGACGAAGACGAAGATTACGTCAGTGTGGGAGAGGAATCCGATCACGAAGACACCGACACCAAAAAGCAAGATAACTCGCAACGAAACACCTCAGATGCGAAAGCAAACAAAGACAAGTCGTCAAAGTCCAAGATAGACGCACTGCCAGAATTACCAGACGTATCGCGGCCCCTGACGAAGAAGAACCTCGTAGCCACCGAGGCAGCGATCAAGAAATCCGGCCTCGTGTATCTGTCGCGCGTGCCGCCCTTCATGAAACCCGCGAAGCTGCGGTCGCTGCTCGAGCCGTACGGTAAGATCAACCGGATATTCCTGACGCCGGAGGACCCGCAGGAGCGGGCGCGGCGGATCCGACAGGGCGGGAACAAGAAGCACATGTACACGGACGGGTGGGTGGAGTTCGTGCGCAAAGAGGACGCGAAAAAAGCCGTCGACCTGCTCAACGCGCGCACCATCGGCGGCAAGAAGAACACGTACTACCGCGACGACATATGGAGCCTGCTCTACCTCAAGGGCTTCAAGTGGCACAACCTCACCGAGCAGATCAACTCCGAGATGGCCGAGCGCACCAGCAGGATGAGGGCCGAGATCAGCAAGTCTACGAAGGAGAACAAGGAGTTCGTCAGGAACGTCGAGAGGGCCAAGATGCTCGAGGGCATGCAGACGAAGGCGGCAGCGAAAAAGAGTAGGGAAGGGAAAGGCGATGGTGCTAGTGCTGGATCTGCTGCTGCGACAACGGAGAGTTCGGAGGATAAGAAGATGCGGAAGTTTAAGCAGGCTTCTGTAGCGAAGAAGGGGGTAGACAAGGCTCCTGAAGAAGCTAAACGTGTCTTGAGTAAACTTTTTTAATTTTGACAATAATGATACCCGATATTTTACATACTAGCTACTCGCTCGGGAGTGACTGAATGTGGCTATTACACCGGCAACTACTAATGGGTATAGTTTATTGGAATTGGGATATATGTAAAACACTATGAAGCTCAAGGACTGTTAATACCTTCGAAGGTCGATTGTAGATCTAGCTCGGTCTCTTTTAATTACTGGCAATGAGGTTTCACTGGCGACCATATATAACGCGGGTTACTACATATAACAACATGTTACGGTCGCCTCCTGGACTATATGAAGTGTTCATCGAATCTACCACATCAGAGAAACTTTATAAGACATATCGACCAAGCGTACTTCTCAAACTGTTTGTATAATTCATTAGCCTATAAGTAGGTAGGTCTCTAACTACCCGCTAGATATAAGGGGGTTAACATGCCCTTCACCTTGGGCTGCCCTCAGTAGGCTGACAATATCTTCTCCAATGGCCCGACTCCATACGCCTGCTGCTATTTCGTTTCGTTCGTCCTTTCTCGGGAATACTCCTCGATATACATGATATGCTTACCTACATCCCATCATACGACGTCGATAAGTCTATGTCATTCGACATCAAGCTTCGTTGCATACCTACGCATTGCATACGAGTATTACAGGTCTTCGCCTCTTCTTTTTCCGTGCCAGGAAAATCAGAAGGCGGAAGGATATAAAATCATATCTCATCTCACCTCATTCCTTAGAACTCCTCTATGGCGCAGTTAGGGTGGAGGACATATACGACCTTCTGCGAGGGCGCAGGCCCGCCATCTGCAGCGGCTGCCTGGTCGCCATCCTCGGCCAAGCCCTCGCCGCGTACCGCCATCAAGATGTTGTCCTATTTCAATCTCGTTAGTATCGAGTCAGGTAGTACGATCACATCGAAAAGAGATAGTGAACGCAAGTATAACGAAGGAGAGAAAGACTTACTTTGACCATCTTCTTCAGCACCATCTTGGCGAGAGCCATCTCCCGGTGGTAATCCTCCTCGCCCTCCAGCTCGCTTTCTTTCTGCTCTAGGTACCATTCTACAAGTGCATCACCATCTACCCCTTCGCCTGATCCCGAGGCTTCATCCTCGTTCACCCGTGATACGATCAGGTTCACCATGCTGATATACTTCTCATATGTGATCGCTGTCTTCTTCTTCGCTGGTGCTGCAGAGCTAGGCTCCCTACTAGCCCGTGCATCCGCATTCTCACCATCATTCATGGGTGAGTCGCCCTCCTCGTCCTGGTCCTGGGCGGCAGCTGAAGAAGCGCGTGTGGCTTGATCCGCGGCAGCAACTAGTGTCGCCGAGTCCTCGGGTGTTTCATCATCGTCTTCATCTATCTCGACATCATCGTGCTCAACGGATATGATACTCTGTCGGAGGAGATTAAATGCTTCGTCTACAAACTCGGGTGTGATTTCCTCGATACAGTTTGCCTTGGCGATAGCCTCAGACAACCGAATCAAGGATTCGAGTTGACGGACAGTAATACGGTAGCTGTTTTTGCCGATGCCACCTTGGGCATCGTCGGCGCGCAACTCCTTATATTTTTCAACTAGGCGTTCCTTAGCCTCGGGCGTGAACTCGGGCCGGAAAGTCCGTGCGAACCGGATGTACCGCTGAAGGCATTCGGTGCTGAATTCTGGTTCGATGGCATTATCACGTAGTGCGTGGATGCCTACAATATGTTCTGCCAAATGCCGATCCACGGCCTCGTTGCACTCGTCGAGGATGACGAAGAAGAGATCGAAACGAGACATGATAGGCGCTGACATGTTAATATTGGCCCGCAGTGTAGTCTTGCGGTTATACCGTCCACCAACTGGGTTAGCGGCGGCAAGAATAGACGTTCTTGCATTAAGGGTCGCTTGGATACCAGCCTTGGCAATAGAGATCGTCTGCTGTTCCATAGCTTCGTGTATGGCGACTTGATCGGCGATGTCCATCTTGTCGAACTCGTCAATGCAGCAAATACCGTTATCAGCTAACATAAGAGCACCGGCCTCGATAGTGAATTCACCCGTCTCTTCATCTTTGACCACCGCGGCTGTAAGACCAGCGGCGGAAGAAGCTTTACCGGATGTGTAGACTGCACGTGGTGCAAAGGAGCAGATATACTTCAAAAATTGAGATTTCGAGGTAGACGGGTCACCGACAATACAGATATTAATATCACCACGAAGGGCCATGCCTTCGGCTGTTGTCTTGTGAACACCAGACATCAACTGTAGGAGGAGGCCTTTCTTGACGATTTCGTGACCATATACTGTAGGCGCAAGAGACTGAACAAGACGGTGGTAGATATGGTCGCTGTGGACCATCTCACGGAGCTCATCGATCTCGCTAGGTGTCATAGAGTTCAACACGGCAGTCTGAGCTTCTTCAACTGTTTCAGCCGTGTCGGCAGAAGTCTGAGTTAAGGAGTTAATAATATCGTGAACTTGACGTGAGGCGGATTGGCCGGGCGTAGATGTATCAGGGGTGACCATATTAGCTAGGAAAGCCAATCGGTAGGTCAAGTCGCGAACACCCAGTGACTTCAGACCTGAGACTCCGCTACCACCAACGTCGTTGCCGCGTGGCGCGTTCCGGTCATCTCGAATCGCCGTAGGCCTAACTCCCGGAAGACCTAACTGACTTATATCAGGTACCACGATTAATGCACCAGTAAAGATACACTTCTCGCCTGCCTTAGCACGGTCCACCATTTCTCCTCGTAGAATAACGTCCATCGTCCGCGGCATACTTCCCGTAGGAATTTCTGAGCTGTTCTCCTGGATGCGGACCTTCTGCCAATCGACGAAAGTACTTTGTCTAATATCGAGTTGCCACGCTAGGCGATTTCCGCACTGGATATTAGGGCATTGTGTAGGTTCGGTATACCGAAACGTTTGCTCGACATTTGGAACGACTGAGCGGCATGTCTCGCAGTTGAATGTCGCAAGGGACAGTTCTGGCCGGACCTCAGAGGTACGTGTGACAGTTCCAGATATGGAAAGCAGCTGGCCAATGTTTTTGGCACGTAAGCTACGGACTCGAGAGACGAGAGGGAGATTATAGAAGGCAATCGCGAATAGTTTATCGGTTTGTTGATTTGCTGTCTTGCTGCCCTGCAGCTCGGATTGGCTTCCAGAGCCAATATTACTTGCGCCTGAGGTGGTTTGGTTACTGGAAGTCGTAGCTTGTCGATGCTCGCGGAAATACTGGGGCTCGTACTTGGCGATCATATTATGGAGGGCATTGGTGAGGAAAGGGAGGAATCGGTAGTATTGAGTATTGATAGCGTTGGCTAGACCGCCATTTTGGTAGCTAGCGACGTGATTATAGTTGACGTAAAAAGTTGATAATTGGTAAATTCGCATGCCATGGATCTGGGCGACATAGAATTTGTCTGTAGTGACAGCACTTGATGTTGGCGCACCGGATGATACAGGGTCGTCGACGAATCTAGTCCTTCTGTTAACTATGGTCCCCCGTACACACTTATCAGGACACTAAGACATACTCTTCTATAAAGTTTTCAAAGTGCTCTTGAACAGTAATACCAATCCTATCTTCTACTCGAGGAATAGTAGCAGGATCTCGTTGTCTCGACCGACCGGGAATCTGGTCGTCGGCAAACCCTTCGGCTTCATCGTCGCTAGGAGCAGCTAGGCTTTCGGAGGGAGGCCCTCGAGGTCGTGCTGAAGAGCCTCTGTTAAACTGTCTGGGTCTGGGGGTTGCAGCCGCTCTCGATGGAGCATCAGACATGAGCATTCCGGCGTCACTAGAAGCCGCCATTCTGAAGATATATGAACCGCACCGAAATTAAGAAAGTGTGTGGATTTCGGTGTTTGGGAATATTGTGATTGGTATTATCGAAATCACAAGTGTCCGCCTCGATAGGAAAAATTAAGGAGTAGAGGGGCAGAAATGGGGACCAAAAACGCGTCGCGAGTTAGATTTTAGAAGACGCGACTCTAAGAAAAGAACCAATTAAATCACGTAACTCTAAGTGCTTGCAGATGCCAAGATTTTCTTTATGACGATACCCAGATTACATGAATAAGCTATGCATTTATCGCAGTCTAGCACAAATCTAGCGCAGTATCGGAAGAATCAAAAAATTGAAAGTTTCATTCTTTCAACAACCGCAACTTAAAAGCACGAAGAAGCTCAAGATTTACATGAAAAAAACCTGGTCTTATTTACGTAACTACCAACTTATAAATTACGAGTATACTTTACATAATATTAATTAGTTACCGGTTCTTTCTCCAAAAATCAAAACTCATTCACCTATACGCAATATAATGAGCCTAACTACACGGTGACACTTAAATCATGGCGCAAGAATTGTCGTCCAACTGGAAGAAGTTACAAGAAAAGATCAAGGCAGAATCTACTACGACTTCCTCATCTTCAGCGCCAAAAGCCGTAACTAAAAGAAAGGCAGAGGACGGGGCACCGTCCAAATCCCTGCAAAAACGACAGAAGCTGCAGAAACCTCCTAAACAGCAGAATCAACTCCCATTACCAAACACATCTAATAAGTCGTCTCGTAAGCCCACTCATACACCCCTCCCGAAGAAACCAATGGGTGTTGCCCAGTCTTCTACCATTTCCAAAGGCACACCAGCAACTATTACACCCTCACTAGCTCTCTGGGCTGAAGACAACGACGTCTCGCCAGAAGACCTAGCTGAGGCCTACAACCTTGGCGTCAAAAACAATTCCTCCCTCGTGGCTGCTGAGCCGTCCCGCGTTAATGAGGGACTGGCGCCTGGGGTCGAAGTGGGCAAGTATATAGCGTTAGACTGCGAGATGGTCGGCGTAGGACCCGAAGGGCGGGAGTCAGTGCTAGCCCGTGTCAGCATCGTTGATTTCCATGGTCGACAGGTATACGACTCCTTCGTGCGGCCGCGCGAAACCGTAACGGACTGGAGAACTCACATCACGGGATTGACACCCCGTATACTTTTACCCGTCGCACGTAGCTTCGACGAGGTGCAAGAAGCCGTCGCGACACTCATGCGCGGCCGCATACTCGTTGGTCACGATATCCGACACGACTTGGCCGTGCTGCAGCTGAGCCACCCCTCAGGACAGATTCGGGATACGGCGAGGTTCGCCGGGTACAGACAATACGGACACGGACCCAAACCGGCGCTTAGAGTCTTAGCGCGCGAGGTACTAGGTGTTGAGATTCAGACGGGCCATCACTCGAGCGTGGAAGACGCGAGAGTTGCTATGCTGCTCTTCCGAAAGCGGAAGTCCAACTTTGATGTGCAGCACGCGAGTAAGTACGGTTTACCTACAGAGAAGACGATAGCGAACGACAAGGTAGGTGTAGATGGCAGTACCAAGGGGCAAGAAGCGAAGTCGAAAAAAGGGAAGGGGAAGAAGAAAAAGAAAAAACATTGATGGAGATACAGTAATTACCTAGAACAAACAGAAGTATCCTCTAAAACGGTCTTTTTCCAGTGCTTCGTGACCCTGAACTTATGGTAATCTCGTCAAGAACCACTGCTTTCTGACATTGTAATTTACTAGAGCTGTTGGCATTCGACAAAATCAGGTCTCTATCCTTTCTATACTTCTAGAACATAATCCTAATGCCCCTATCCAGGTCCAGATTCCTGTCGCATTATATAGGTAACTACCCGTAAATCGTAATCATTAACGTCTCTAGCAGAAACATATTCTTCTCTATGCCTTCTTACTAATCTTATTAAAGAGGAATACCCTCCATCAGTTCTAGTGCGCCCTCCCTTCCAACCGTGATGATGACGTCGCCTAAGGTCTTTGTTACAAACCCGGCTTCGCAATAGGCAAAATAGTACTACCAAAGCATTAGTCAACTTTTACCACATATACACTGACGCTTATATATAGGTAATGATAAATGTTCATACCTCCCACTTTCGTCTAAACACGTCCATCTCCCGCGTTGTCATATAAGGATGTTCTGCCTTCAACGCTGGCCGGATCTTAGACTCGAAATTTGAAAGGAAGTTCTCTCTCCAGAGCCTCAGTGTCTTGGCGTAGTGACCTCCGATATTTTCAACTCGCTCCACGATGAGTGTCCCCTTAGACTGCTGCGAGATGTTGTTAAGCAGTTGCATAGTCGACGGGAGATAACCCCCGGGAAAGATGTGCTTATTTATAAAGCTATCCAAAATGTTAATATGTAAATTCCACAATATGAGATGGTCAATATTTATAGGAAAGTGAATGGTTATCTCACTCTTCAGTTTTGGAATAAACCTCGTGTCTTCCCTCCGGCATCGTGATGCACTGGAACATGGCAATACCGCCCTTCTTCTTCAACAACCGATCGATACAGGCGAAGTACGTGCCGATATATTCTTGGCCGACGTTCTCCAACATCTCTATCGAAACAATCTTATCAAAAACAGCCGTGTCTGGCAGGCTGCGGTAGTCCATTAAATGTACATCTATCCGGGCTGAGAACCCTGCTTCGTCGATACGCTGTTCTACTAGTCTCTTTTGCTCCTTGGATAATGTTAGGCTCGTTATTCGGCAGCCAGTCGTTCTGACTGCTTCGATAGCGAATGATCCCCAGCCTGTACCTATCTCCAAAACATGATCAGTAGGCTTTATCTTGGCGCCATCGATATACCGTCTCAATTTAGTTATCTGTGCTTCTTCAAGGGTTTCCTCGGCATCGTTATGACTCGTCCGGGTCTGCCAAACAGGACACGAATAAGTCATATCTTTCGAGAGAAAAGCCGCGAACATGTCGTTGCTGATATCATAGTGAGCAGATACATTTAAGAGTGCGTCCGACAGTGTGTTAGTAGTTCGAGCAATACTCGATACCGCCCCGGATATCGAGGAGAATATCGTCGTCCCGTTGCCCAAATGGTCCCTGTTTGCAATGAAGAGCTAGAATCGTGATATGAATTAGCTCTGATATATGGAACTTGAATATGCACTACAAACCTGAAAGAACGCTGTCAAATCGACACATTCGAATTCACCCAGCATATATGATTCCGCAAACCCCATATCAGCGAATAAAAGCAGTCTCATCCAAAAGGCGTCATCCTTTACCCTAATTTCGACTCGAGGAACCGTATTTGCCTTCCGAGGTATATTTTCTCTGTTGATGGGTGGAGACCCCTTGGAGGTGAGTCTTTGTCCGTACACCGTTCTCGTTCCCGCGGGCTCATCAACTAATAACAGGGTGCCAACCTCGATTTTGGAAAAGATAGAAAGAACTGCAGGTTTGGCAATCGCTAAGGCTGGTCCCCAGGTCAAGCTTCCTAAAGCTCCGCGGATTAGATCGGCGCCGCGGGTAAGAGGTCGGGCGATGACGGACGGGATTGACGGAGCCATTATCTTATAGAAGGTATACACAAAGATAGAGAGTTACCGGTTGCCTTAATTACTATATTGATGTATATATATTGGAGCATGCCTAGCCCGCAGTTGGGCATATGAGATTGGGTTTAGCCGTCCGAAAAGTGAATAATTAGGAATGCTTCAGACAACTTTGAGGTTAACAACATAGGGAATGGCTATGCTGCCGCAAGAAAAGAATATATGGGCATATGTAGAAGCAAAGAAAAGAAAAGTGAGACACCTGGAGGCATTTTAAGGCCCCCATGCTTCAAAAAGCAATAACACCCACATATCACCACTATGCGGTGCGCGTCATCTATTCACATGGCCTGCTGTATCCCCTTCCGTCTTCCATTTCGCAACCGTAAAATGTTCCAAATGAGAATACGAGAGACCATGTTCCTCCATGGAGGTTCCATCGGTTGAAGCTTAGACAGGGGTGTCCAAACAAATAGAGCACGAATTCTTTCCAACATGTTTGAAAATACCTACCAACTTGCTTGCGGAACCGAGTTTCGCATGGCACCGGAAGTAGATCATGTGTAACAGCATTACACTAGGAACAGGTATCAAAGTCCGGGACATCGCATATATTGACATTTAAAGCTTGACGTCGTGATAAAATTACCACATCCTAACGGCACTAAATTTCTATTACTACATCTCGCAGTATTACTCTGGACTGGGAGTGTAAGCCTACGGTGTGCTTCTAACATTTGCCAGGATGTCTACTAATTGTGTTTGCATTCAACGGAAACTACCTAATTACACTTGGACTAGGAGACTACATGAGAACTCGTGTAAGTGCAGAGATAAAATAGAATGCTGCTCTGATAAAGCCTACTCTAAACATGGAACCTTTGGCTTACGGTGGCGTCGAGTGGCAGCCAATAACTATAGGAGACTGAGTGTGGTCTGTGATCAAGGGCGCCGGTACTATTCAGACAAGAACGAAATAATTGCCGTCTTAAATTCTTCTTTATCTTTCCCCTGATCCTAGGTAGGCACAGGATGAGACGCTTCTCGAAACGTCGGTAGATATTATACTTCCAATATTGATGGCGAATGCTCAAAGCTACTGAGAGGTAAAACGACATATGCCGATTAAAGCGGCTAATAAACTATTAATCGGTCACTCGGATTTCATGATGAAGTCTCAATTAACTCCTTTTTTCTTGAGGCGAAATTTACTTGGCAATAGGTATATTTGAACCAATTAGTGGGGCCAACTTTGGTAGACTACAACACTCCCTATAAGTGCATACTCTAAGTAGTTACCTAGATATACCAAGTTATTACATAAACGCGAAACTTGATTTGACAGCCGCGCTGCTTAATTGATTTCGTTGTAGCCGACACGCGCCGTAAAGCTCTATCACCATATTATCACCATATTCTCACGAATAACAACTTAAGCTTTAATCGACGAAACACATCAAAATGTCGCATCCTATTTTCAGTGTCAACTCTCAAGAGAATATCCAGCAGAAAGCTAAAATTAATTTATTACCATGTCGCATACATCACGACGGTAACGTCAATCCAGTTGAAACCTACTGGAGTCCTAATGAGAGTGAAGGTACGTTGGTAGCAGAATTTCTAATCAATCTGCTTTAATTCTAATTATAAGAAAAAAAAAAGACCAGACAAAGACGGCTTATCTCAGAGGTCGTAAGCTTCAAGGGAAGGTCGTCAAGCTGCCGGATGGTTATTACGGCTCTGTAGTTGAGAAGTCGGCCCCGAAGAAGCCTGAACCAAGCCAAGAAGAAATGGTCGAGGATCTTGAAATTATAGAAGACCCGGAAGATCAACTCCAAGTAGGAGAAATGCAGGGAAAAGCAACGTTCGATGAATTTATCGTCTGGAACCACGAGACTTTGGCCAATTCTAGTGAAGATCCGTACCTGAGAGGTATGGAAGAATGGATATCTTTTGCAGGACAGGTTCGTCTAAATATCTTATTAACGAAGCAGGCAATCAGCTAATGTTTAACGTGCAGATACACTCGTATCTTCCTGTCAAGGCATCAGACAAATAAATTGAAAAGAAAGACAATTGGACGACTTACATGTAATCGGGGAATCAGGTTATTCGTGGTTTACGGGTGTGGCGTCCAGGAGTTTGCTCAGATATAATTCTGCTGACATAGTGTAATTGATAAAATCCAAAATAGCAAAGTTAATATTCAATTACAACTAATTAAATCAAGGTAAACTACCTACCTACCTAAGGTTATGAAATTCTAGAAACGATAGTAGAATAATTACTTCATGTTGCATTGAATTGAAGTTTATCAATTTCTATTTCGATGTACTTCTATACACAGTTACGTAAATGCAGGCCATTTATTACGATTGGCTGATTATTGCTGCAGGTACCGCAGTCTGGGGTTCCTAGGTAGGTACATTAGTAGGCAGTTGCTGACTACCTACCGATATCAATTAATTAGGTAACGTTATCGGCGAACTTTAGTTTTCCTGCCCCTCCAAAACTTATTCTAGTCACTTACACCTTTCCTTTTCAATAAATCGTACAAACTATTTCATCAAAATTCAACACACAATATTAGATTTCATCATGAGTCCAAGCGCGCTCAATGGTGAAGCAGCCGTCGGCCCAGAGGGGCCCCGGCAAAAGAGCCGCGCCACTGCTGACACCATACGAGTAGGCTGCATCGCCATGGTCGAGAAGGACGGACAAGCTCGTCGCGCCGAAATCTTGAGCATCAGAGATACCAAAAGCGGCCGTCAATTCTACTGCAACTTCGACAACTTCAATAAGCGATTAGATGAATGGGTGCCTGTTAAGAGGATAGACTTCGATCAGGATGTAGAGTGGCCAAATCCCGATAAGGACAAACCTAAAGAAGGAAAAGGGAAGAATTCTACCGCGCCCAAGAGGAAGACCGTCGGAAATAAATCGCAAAAGCGACCTGGCAAGAGAGAGCAATCTGTAATGTCTGAAGCTGTTACGCCCATCCAATGGACCGATTTCACCGATAGTCAGTCGCAATCGAAAGCTCCATCGACGCCGCGCGATCTCGAACCCAAGGCTGGAGAGACACCCGCGCCTAATGGAGATGAAATGGACATAGACGAAGAGGAGCAAACACCCGAAGTTAAGAAAGAGGAGGTATTCAGTAGGGAAGCAGAGATAGAGAAGCTGCGGACCGGTGGCTCCATGACACAGAACCCGACGGAACTCGCTCGAATACGAAATATATCCAAAGTCCAATTCGGTCAATGGGTTCTGTTCCCCTGGTATTTCTCACCATACCCCGAGTCCTTTACCCAAGAAGATATCATATTCATCTGCGAGTTCTGTTTGAGTTATTATGGTGATAAGAAGTCATTCGCTCGGCATCGACATAAGTGCACCCTTCAACACCCGCCCGGAAATGAGATATATCGAGATGACTACGTTTCATTCTTCGAGATTGACGGGCGACGACAACGGACTTGGTGCCGGAACTTGTGTTTGCTGTGTAAGATGTTCCTAGACCACAAGACTCTTTACTACGATGTTGATCCTTTTCTCTTCTACGTCATGACGCAGAAAAGCGAAAAGGGTCATCATCTCGTAGGGTTCTTCTCTAAGGAGAAGGAGAGCGCTGATGGATACAACGTCGCTTGTATTCTCACTTTACCTCAATACCAACGAAAAGGTTTTGGTAGATTGCTGATCCAGTTTTCGTACGAGCTCTCCAAGATCGAGGGCAAGCTGGGATCTCCCGAAAAGCCTTTGTCTGATCTAGGTCTTCTCAGTTACCGCCAATACTGGACCGAGAATATTCTAGAACTTCTAATAGAGTGCAACGAGCGGGATGAGAAGTCGAGCATTGAACAGATCTCGACTTCGCTCGCCATGACCACTCAGGACGTGGAACACACGTTGCAGGCGCTCAAAATGCAGGTGTATCATAAGGGAGAGCACAAGCTAGTGATTCCGGAGGCGCTGATCAAGCTGCGAGAGAAGACCAAGTTGAAGAAGAAGCGATATATTGCACCCGAGCGTATTCAGTGGAAACCGCCTGTGTTTACTGCCTCTTCGCGGACTTGGGGTTGGTAAGGAGTTTGTTTTTAGTGTGCTATTATATAGTTTTAGGGGAAGGGAGCGTGCGTTCTACCTTAGTTACTTGAATAGATACCCAATTCGCGTCGAAGATCGCTATCTCACCTGTTAGTTTGTTTCTGTTATCGTTTATTGTGATATTCCATGTCTTCTATTTCCATCACTATTTCAAAAGTCATTCCGCCAATGATAGTATTCGACGAAGGGAATGGAGTATTCGAATTAGGCCCTATCTAATTTTCAAGAGAAGAAAGAAAACAAGAAGCACGTAGGTGGTACTCGTCCCGAATACATTCTCGAATCGCAGATAGTTATTTCGAAGTTTGAACAAAAGAAATCTCGCAGACGTAATGTGAACATGAATCGGGGTTTGAAGATAGTAAAAAAAGAAAGCACTAGAACTAATCAATTTCCCCGTCGACCCTTTGTCCTATTGTATCCTCCTAATCATAGCTAAAACCCTGGCGATCCTAGCCTTTACTACACCATATCCCGTCCGCCGAATTAAACCATTCAACTTAGTAATTGGAGTGAGATTACTCTTAGTAGAGGTAAACACCCTCATCCTTGCCATCTAACTTTCCCTCCTCGTCCAGGTTCTTCAAGACCTTCACAGCGCGCTCAGCGGCCTGCTTTACGTCCTCGACGTCCGGGACGGCGGCATCCGTGTCGTCGGCCCCGGCGGTAGTGGCAGCGGCAGCGGCAGCGGCGGCGGCGGCGGCGGCGGCAGTAGTGGTCGCGTCCCAGTCCGGCTTGAGAATAGGCAGGTGAGCCTTGTTGGCGGCGAGGATCTGGCGCGTGGCGTCGAGGAAGGCTTCGTCGTAGATAGGGGAAGTGAAGATGATGGCCTTCGGAGGGCTGAAGTCGGCGTTGGCCGCGGGGTCGAGGGTGCTGGTGCTTCTGGGAGGAACTCGCCCTTTGATTATGAAGGAGAGGTCCTGAAGGGCCGCGGTAGGCGAGAGGAAGACGTAATCAACTATGAATGGAGGCAGGGGTGGTTAGTTAGGCACATAGGTAAGTAAGTAAAGACTTGTTTACTGGGGGTATATAGGGGGGCTTGGTTGATAAGGGGGTTTAACATGGACAGGTATATACAGAGAAGGAGAAGGCAAAAACATATGGATATTCACGACGAATAAATAAATAAAATAAGCATACCCTTAAAGTCTGGCTTTATGGCATTGGTGAAGACGTCGCTCGATTCCTCGAACTGCGCTAGGATGAGTACTGGGATGGCCGACATGGTTTGCGATATAATTCCTCGACGTAAAATTTCTCTCTAAGTGGAAAAAAAAAATGCGATAAAGTGATTTGTTTGAAAGCTCTACCGTATAAATAGCTTCTGCTCTAACAAAAAAACAGGCTCTCTCAAATTTACGGGAGATCGTCCTATTTATATATACTATGCTCTTAATTCTCGAAATCGTAATCACGAACACGTCGTCACCCAAAGTCTCGTCATCCAAAAGTCGGAAAGCCCAAGTTTTTACCCATCGTTGTCGCTCCGAGTACCACCCCTCGCGAAACGATTGCGCTTCTAGTCTTATTCCATCCTTCCCCATTACCACATACTTACCTACTCGTACGCTTTGTAGACCTTGGCTGCCTCCTAAACACCACAACGTACCCAGGTGGTGTATCCCCCGAACAGGCAACCAGCCAGCCAGCCGCCCTCTCCTCTCCTCTCCTCTCCTTCCGAGCACGCGATCAAAGCACAATTGCCCTTGTCTCGAATAAAAATTACGAAATCGTCCCACGCTTCCACGGTATCACGCCAACGTTCTCGTGTGCCTCTCAGGTCGTCTAGACCCTATATACCTACGTATGTATGTACCGAAGGTATATGTCGATATTTATATATTCGTGCGACGAGGAGTCAGGAGTCCCGTGGGGTAGAAAAGGACGTCAAGTAAAAAAAGCTTCAACTAAGTCCGACGTAGCCAGCCAGCGCTACCATCACCGATTCCTCGTCTCCCCGCACTAACGGGAGCAAAGTAAAGCAAAGCAAAGCAAACATCCCGCCAAGCGAGGCTGATGGCCCGGCCCGTCGCACGCGAGCGTGTCACCGCGGTTCCGACGTGGTGGCTCGTCCTCGAGTCCGACTTACGCGGCCTAACGTCTCCGCATACACAAGGGAGAGAGAGAGAGAGCAACCGTCGAACAAATATTGACAACTAGTGGAACGATAACAAACCCATTGTATCTGTATCCCCCCTTTCCCCTTACCTTACGCACCTCACCTATCCAAAACTAGAGGGACAACCTTCACCCGAGTCCCCCGACCCCGGTGAAACATTACTCCCTTTTCGACTCTCGTTGTCGTAAGGCTGTTTGTGAGTCAGATCATACTCCCCCCCCCTACTAGGCGTCATTGTGTGAGGGAACGTATAGCTAGGTAGCTACCTTACCTAGGTCTAGCCCAGCCTTGATACAAGACAGCTAGCTCGCCAAGGTACGTAAGTAGAGTAGATTCGACGTCTTGTGAACCGGATACGCAGAGCTGAGCATCTGATATCGTACCCACGAAACTCGTTGGATATAGCTAGAGTCATTCGGCGAGCCTCGTGTAAGGGTAGCTTTCGTGGCCTTGACCTTGGCTGCGCTCAACTCTATTCCCGTAGTCGCAAACCCGGCGACCCAGAACCTACCGGAATCTAAGATTAGAATATAGGTAATTGTATCGTAAACCCTCGACCAACAGGCATCTGTGGAAAGAAAGTGACGTCCCCGGGTAAGACACAAATCAGGTTCTTCTTGTACTTACTACCATGGAAGCTAAGCACGCACGTATCATAAATCTATCGCATGATCATATTCCGAATCTAGGTTGTCAACCCTCAAAGAAAAGGGGGGATGAGGGGCGGAACCCAGTAGTAGTAATAAATTACCTAAAATGAGCAGAGCAAGAGTCTTATACTCTAATCCGATTTGCGTTTTTTTGTTTCCCATGACCGAAACACCGAAGAAGTCAAGTAGATCCATGCATATCCTACCATCCCTCCCTCCCTTCTCCGAACATACCTAAACATCCCATCATCGCTTCTCCTTTACTGGACTTCCCGAACGATGGCGTTGATCGCCTTGGCGACGTACTCGACGTTCCGCGTGTTCAGGCCAGCCATACTTATACGGCCGTTTTTCGTCATGTAGATGTGGTAGTCAGAGCGGATCTTCTGAACCTGTGTTTCCGACAGGCCAGTAAAACTGAACATGCCAATCTGATCCGTGATATGGTTCCAGGTACCCGGCGTTCCTAGTTCTTCTATCTTCGACCGCAAGGCCTTGCGCATAGAGATGATGCGGCCGGACATGGTCTTCAAGTTCTCCTCCCACTCGGAGAAAAGCTTCGGGTCGTTCAGAACGATGCTGGCAATGCGCGCACCGTATAGAGGTGGGTTTGAAATCTCAGACCGCTGCAGAATAGATAGTTGAGATGCGACTCGGGTGACGGTAGCCTCTGCATCCGGTGCAGGGGCGGTTACAAAGTGGAAACAACCGGCTCGCTCACCATACAGACCGAAGTTCTTGGCGAAACTCTGTGCCACAACGAACTCGAATCCCTGTTCGACAAAGTATCGGACGGCCGCATTGTCGCGTAACAGGTCACCCGAAGCAAAGCCCTGGTATGCGGAGTCGAAGAAGGGAAAGTGGTTCTTTAGACGAATCACTTCTGCGATCTCCTTCCACTGTTCTAGTGTAGGGTCAACACCAGTGGGGTTGTGCGCACAGGCGTGCAGTAGAACAACTGATCGTTCCGGAGCACCAAGTAAGGCCGACTTCATACCCTCAAAGTCTAGTCCTCGTGTCTCCTTAGAGAAGTAGGGGTAGCTGGCGATGGGGAGGCCAACATTGGTGAAGATCTGGTGGTGGTTTGCCCAAGTAGGGTCTGAGAGATAGACTTTCTTGTTTCCTTTGTAGAACTTGGCGAGGAATAGAGCACCCAGATGCACGGCACCGGTGCCTGAGATGGTCTGGAAGGAAGCAACACGCTTCTCCTTAACCGCAGGGGAATCGGCGCCACCGAGAATCAACTCAGCAGCTTTGCTGGTGAACGAGGCGATACCAGAGATAGGCGCATATTCGTGGTTTAGCTCGGGATCGTTGTGGAGGATATCGTCGGCCTATTATGATTTCCAAAGGTGAGTAGATAATATTAAAAATTAAAAGAATACCTCGTATTAATTTAGGCCGATATAGGAGCTTGTAGGGAGACATGAGATGAATTTTATAAAGGAAAAGATAAAAAAAACCATACCTTCTTCACAACTGATAAGATCCAAGGTTTGGCGTTATCATCGCGATAAACACCGATACTCTAGATTCAAGTTAGCGATGATCTCTCTCAATATTATGTGGTAATTAGAAGCTGATGTGGTAGTGGTACATACCAAATCTACTTTGTTGGGATCTTGGTCAGCTCGGAAAGCTCTTACGAGTCCGAACAGAGGATCTTCAGGAGCTTGAGGTACGACCTCAGCCGTGAAGTTGGTTGCTGATGGCGGCGACATCTGTTTGGCTAAACTTTTGACTCTAGAAACTGATTGACCGTGATATGATGGATCAAAAGGCATGGTTTTGGGGGAAAAGAAAAAAAGAAAATAATATATAAATTAGATGCCTTATATATAGGTACCTAGGTATTATGTATAGTAAGGTGTGGAAGAGGTATTATGCAAGCTTCGCAGGGTCGCAGGGTCGTAGTAGGGTCTCAAGCAGCAGTCCGAAGCGCAGGACAACTGGGGGAGGGGCAAGTCACCTAGAGTTGCTTTAGGGACGTTTGTCACAGTGGGCTGATTGGGATGATTGGGATATGAAACCCGGTGAATGCTATAGGTCCGTTAACGCCTTCTGCATGAAAATGGGCCAAATGGGCCAAATATTGTTCAATTTGGTACCACTCTTACGTAGGGGGTACCTTGGTATGAATAATAATAGAATGAGGGTGAGGATCTAGGCTGTCCTTTAGGTGGTCTTTTAGGCGGTCTTTTAGGCGGTCCAGTCGGGGAGGAACAGCAGATATGGCGGGGTCGAAAAAAAAGGCCAAGCTAGGGAACGTACGTCACAGGTTTAGCGGCGGGGAGAACGGGGGAACCACCAAAAGTACGGTACCCTTGATACATGTAAGCTATGTACTTTGTTGTGTAGATCAGGTGCTGTATGTTGTGTATAGGTACCTTACCTTAAGTATATCTGATTGAGTAAGTCGGATAGAAGGAACAGAAGATGTAAGTCACGATGGGTTAAAAAGATTTGAAGTTTAGTAATAGCCACTTGTTATCTATTATAGGTAGGTAGGTACTCAGGTAGAAAGAGAAAGAGCTTTGTGTAAAATAAGTTGGAGTTGGAGCTGGAGCTGGAACTGAAGCTTGGAGCGAGGTCGTTAGTTAGCCTTAAATAATACGATAAAGACTTGATGAACAGATCTACCCGCTAGCGCGTGCGTCTCTTAAATATAGCTGTTTGTTTGGCTTGTTTGTCTATTCCAGAATTCGATTTTAAGTAGAATCATATACAATACATGGCCGAGCTGATTTAGTGATTTAAAACTAAAACTAAAACTCAATTCGCTTTTCTTTGACCGAGGTCCCGCATCCCGCAACTCTATCAATTACACGGCAAACTTATTAGTATTGTCGTCATCGGTTAAGGTCACCGGACCCATCGCCCACGGTTAATACGGGGGTCGGTTTAAGTAACCCGAATCCTTTTTTATCTAAGCTCGGCATGGAATCTGCCCTTTGACTCTTACAGCTTCCCATCTAAGACTTTTATCACCTAACATTGACCATTGACCTTGTCATTTCTTCTTGCGCGCCTATGGTAGCTTGAATTACAATCCATTGTACAATGATTAGAATCTGCCAAGAGTCTTCAAAATCATTCCCGATAAGTACCTATATAGCCGGTCATGGTGTTGTTGACTAGGTATGTATGTACATTATAGCATGTGATATCCGATACGACTTTGAGCCTCTCTTCACATGCTTTTTTTCTTCTTATATTATACACTTCTCACAATGCCCACTTATATAAGGCTGGTACCTACTATACTTCATATAACCAAGTCCCATACGATCAAAAATGCGCATAGACCGCAAGTTGCGAAAAATGTGTACTTGGCCGGGCTGGCTTTCTTCGTCGCTTGGTTTAACTGTCTATTGGCTCCCCCTATATTCTCAGTTGTCTTTTCCGAATCAGCTACTAATTGCTCGATACCCGCCGATTGTGTCGTTAACGTGTCAATTAGTTGTGTTTGGAGCTCTGATATTTCAAGTAGTGACTTTTCCGCAGTCCTGGAAGTTCACGTTAGCTCCGTATAGTCACCATTATTTATCTCTATCCTTTAATCAACATACCTGACTTGATCTAATGTGCTTTCGTAATGTTTGAGCATATCTTGGTTATCCTTCTCGAACATCTGTATTTGCTCCGCGGTTAAATCTCCTGTCGGGGCGTAGGTCGGCGTCTCTTCAGGTGGTAGTGCTTGGCTTGGTCTCCTTTTTGATTCTACAGAACTTCCCGCATCTTGCGCGCTCGCTAGCGCGCCTAAGGGAATATCTTGTTTTCGTGACTTGGCTAATACGCTTCTACTCTTTTCCATTTCCCTCATCAGCCGTATTTCCATCATGTCTTGCTGTGTCTTGACGCATTCCTGGAGTCGGTGTCGTAAAAGCCACAACACGCTGTCCCGATGGTTGCGAATAGTATTCACGCGCTCTTCGGCTTCGATGTGTTCGGGTGACTTGCTAATCGATGCGCCGCCCGCCGCCCATGCTCCTAGCGCACCTAAGCCGCGAGCGAACTTCTTCTGGATTACCCTAGACTCGATTTCCGACCGTGCTTGTTCGACATCCGCGAGACGGCGTATGCTCGCATTGAGTTCCCGCAACATTTTCTTCGCATTTGCGTCTATCTCTTCGCGCTCTCGATCCGAAAGCGGCCGCGGTTGTTTGTCTGAGTGCGCCGACCGAATCAGTGTCTTCCGCGGCTGGGCAGTTGAAAGATACGACTGTCGTATATTTCTAAGGTCGGCATGGAGCGAGGCTATATGCGAATTCTGAAATGTCTGGTTAATTACTAGTTTATGGGATGCGCATATGTTCAATCGCGAGTACTTGCTATTCTGTAGGCCTCCTTTAGAAAATCATCCAGGTTGTCCAAGCTGAAGCTTCGTTTCGTAGTGGAAGCTTCGTGCTGCTTGAGAAAGCCATTGAAAATAGGAGTGAGATCGGTCATCGTGAGGGTTTTAAGAGGATTTAGTTTTAGTAATAATTCATGATTTATCATTTCAGAGTCGAGCAGTTCGAAGCTCTTTCAAGTTGCGAAGCCAGCAACCTGTTCAATTCAATGTGCGATGCCCCCGTAATGCAAATAATGATGCTATCTGTCCGTCGGCGAAAGGTAGAGCTGATGCCGATGTGGCTTGGTACCTTATGTGTATGTGGCTTGGTAGCTTATGTGTATGTGGCTTTTACGAGGTCTTGTTTATTATCCATTATCTCGATGCGGCGCAGTTCAGTGTAGCTTTATTTGACCCAACACGCTGGGATTGAGCTCACATGTAACTATCCGGTTGATAGCATACATGTATTTTCATATCGATATTAAGCGTTGCAGTTCCACAATTGCGTAGCCTTTCAATCATACTGCGATTTGAATTTTCCGGACTTTTTTTTTTTTTCTTTTTTTTTTTCCTTCTTTTACAATTGATATATGGGTACGTGATAAGAAATAAGTAGCGTCGTATGGCCACGCAGATCCAATGCGACTTCAAAATCATCCCCTAATATAATACGTATTTGACGTTATCATTTAGCATCCCGACTTCGCAACATTTCAAATTTGTTACCAGTTTTTTTATTCTTCAGTCCCGCAAATCGGTCATGTCATGTCGCTACAAAACCCCAACGTTCAGGAAATCCGGGAATGTTAGCACAGCCTATTGGAGCAACCACCTGCCTTAATTCTTTTTTTTTTTTTTTTTTTTTTTTTTTTTTTTTTTTTTTTNTTTTTTTTTTTCACGGGAATAACACCGATAGGGGAACCTTCGCCGCAGAAAATGGTGGGAATAACCGCAAATGTACATGGAAACCTTAGATAGCCACTTATATGCAGCATTATCCACTTTCCCATACTGAACCTTGTTAGCAATGGCCGAACGGGGAGGAATAAGTAGAGGATGGGTACGGATTCGGCTTGGTAAAAACTTCCCCTATCCCATTTTTACTTATACCTTGTGTTGATGTAATTGTGATATCGTGGCAATGAATGACAGTGAGAAACCGCCAACAATACCAAAGGATCATCATGATGAGACGCAAGAACGTCCTTCTAAAGAAGAGGAATTAGCACCTCAGATCCTTGGTGGTCAAAATAGAGACCATACTCGATCGAGAGACTCAGACGACGAAGACACTCCCGGCTCTGAAGATGGTGTCGAAGACGATAATGGACCTCGAGACCTCGAAACACTCTCGCGAGTGTCTAGCGGTCCACCCTATAGCGTTTTTTCACCTTCCATGATACGATGGATAGTCTTTATGAACTGTATCTCGGCTTTCATATCACCCATCACAGCCAACATATACTTTCCGGCCATTCCATCCCTATCACGAGATCTCGGGGTTTCTGTTGGGCAGATCAATTTGACGCTGACTACCTATATGATATTCCAGGGTTTGGCCCCTACCTTTTTTGGCGATTTCGCCGACGTCGCCGGAAGACGACCAGCTTTCATCATTGCTTTTACCTTCTACCTTGGTGCCAACATTGGATTGGCTCTGCAACGGAATTACGCGGCCTTGCTGATCCTCCGTATGTTACAGAGTGGCGGAAGCAGTGGCACACTCGCCCTCGTCTATGCGGTGGTTGCGGATATCGCCCCGACCTCTCAGCGAGGAAAATATATGGGTATCGTCGGGGCAGGGCTGACGATAGGTCCCGCCCTGGGTCCGATCATTGGCGGGTTACTTGCCCAATATCTGGGATGGCCAGCTATCTTTTGGTTCTTATGCATCCTTGCCGTGGTGTGGATGGTCCCCTATGTCTTGGCGGTCCCAGAAACGGGACGTAAAGTCGTAGGAAATGGATCCATTCCACCACAGGGCTGGAATATGACACTACTTGATTACATCCGATTCAGGCGTCATCCCCGGAACAGGCCAACTGGTCAAGCGAAGCAGAAGCTACGATTCCCAAACCCTTTCAACACGCTTGCTGTTGTAGGTAATAAGGATATGGGGATGATATTATTCTACAATGCTTCTCTCTATATAGGCTTCATGATCATTACGTCCACTCTCGCTTCTCAGTTTGCCGACATTTATCACTATAACGATATCCAGCTTGGATTGTGTTATCTACCGATTGGTGGAGCAACTACAGTGTCGTCAATCTGTAATGGATATATGATAGACTGGAATTATCGTCGTATAGCTAAGAAGTTGGGCATCAGCATTGATAGGAAACGTGGAAACGACCTTAAAGGATTTCCCATCGAAAAAGCCCGCCTTCAGTTGGTATACCCTCTTGTTATTATCGGGGCTGTAGCGTACATCGGCTTCGGTTGGGCACTGCACTATAAAGCTCATGTAGCTGTTCCTCTAGTGCTCTCCTTCTTTATCGGGACATGTGTTACTGGGCCTTTCCAGATCATCAACGTCCTGATTGTTGATTTATACCCGTCAGCTCCCGCAACGGCAACCGCTGCAAACAACTTGTGTCGTTGCTTATCTGGAGCTGTAGCCACGGCAGTTATACAATACATAATCGACGCCTGGGGAAGGGGATGGGCTTACACTTTTATTGCGCTCATCTTCACGTCCTTTTCCCCTGCTCTTTGGGTTATTCAGAATTACGGGCCTAAATGGAGAGAAGAACGATTAGAGAAAATGAGGCAAGCTGCTGAGAAAAAGGAGGCAGAAGTTAAAGCGAAAGAAAGCGCTGCAGTTGAGAAAACCAATAATGGTGTCCTTGCTGAGTCTCAACCTTCGTCTGGTTGAATCTTCTCCCTTTATCTGGCTTAAATCATAATCACCTATTATAGGAGACCAATATTTAGAGTAACAGGTCTCTAGACATAAATTACACGAGACAAAGGATAATAAATTGTAGAAGGGCTGTAAGTATAAAATCGGATGGCCTGTTGGTGTGATGGTTCACAGCCCACCCACTTTACACGCTGGGGTGTAACTCGGATGTTAAGACAAGCTTTCTTGGCAAAGCCTGGATTGAGTACGCATCGAGATCAGGATTGATTATTTCTCGGTGGATACTAATTTAGATAATTCCTTATGAGGTTAGAATTTATGTTAACGAGTTATGAAGCCTGAGGCGCAAATAGGGGAAGTTGGGGGTTATACGGATTACTAACTTTATAGATGGTTTATATGCATACTTTTGGATAGATTAATAACATCGAATGCGCTGCCCCGCTATCAACATGTCGCTCATTTGGGTCTTTTACGAAGTCTTACCCTTGTTTCTTTAGACAACCTTATACATAGCACGCTTTCCCCTTTTTCACAATTCTGCAAAATGTAATTCATACTTCGCAGCATTGGATATGACGCGTAAGTTACCGTGGAAAAGGGTCGAGACGGGCTCAACTCTCACTTCGGGATCGCCTAGCTCGACACCTATTAGGCAACAAAAAGCGAAAACAGAGGATGGTGATGATGACGATAAGCACGTGGCAGCATCGCCCGCTCCTGCTAAACGAGTTAAGATATCTGATTCTGTACCTGGGACTCCAGTATCCAAGCAGACACCTCCAGCTGGATCGTCACCGCCTTCTCCTAAACCACTCCCTGAAAGGTGTGTATTCGCTTATTCAACAATCATAAACCCGTCTAATATCATATTTAGCTACATGATTGAAGGCCTTGAGAACGATGACATGTATCGCATGGTAGAGGATGAGTTTCTATCAACCGCTCAACAGTTTACCGCTCATCTTCATGCCGCTGAGTATCATCGTCTAAAAGCCGCGTCTAAGTCGCAAAATGCGGATACAATCAGGGACATCTCAAGACCAGTTGTTGGGCGGATGACTGACCCAGTGAAGCTGAAGCAAGAACGCAAGGCTCGTCTTGAGAAGCAGCGAGCAGCAACGAGAAAAGCAAAGGCTAGCAAAGGCCAAAATGATGACTTTACCGCAAGCGAAAGCGACCTATGGCGTACCGCATCTCTGCACGGACTTATGGAGAGCCCAAGAAAGAAAGTGACGCGTCTAGATAATCTCACCAAGGTAGCGACTACAACTCGTGCTGCCGCAGGGTTCAGCACAGCTAAGCCCGGACAGTTATTTGCTACATCTCATCCAACCCGGAAGGATCTCACTAGTAGTAGACCTATACCTAAATCGACGCCCATTCACAATAGTGAAACAGAAAGTGATGACGAGGATCTAGATACGCCCTCTACTAGGGTTCTTACGAATACTCCCACACCACAAACCCCCAAACCAAGACAAGCTCTGGCCACGACAAGATATGACCACCCACTACGCCGTGCGGAAAAGGTTCATCCTATCATTCGGCAACCAGGAACTAGGACCACCACGGAATCATCCGCATCGTTAGACGACGAGGCCGGTAGCGGAGACTTCCTAAGCCGTCTCAAACAGCGGCAGGAAGACCGCAAGCGCAATCGTGAGCAACGTAGTAAACAAGCAGCAGCAGCAGTAGCGTCGAGCAAAGCGCAGTCAACAGATGATGATATCATTCCAGGGTTTCTATAACTATCCTAGGCTATATTATATATACATACAAGTAAATCAAGGGACCAATCACGACGACGGCTTGAAGGGCGTCTCGTACGGCTGCTCGGCCTGCGGCGTGATGCGCGCAAGATGCCTTCGCTGGCCGCTCTTCCAGTCGTGTAGCGCCGAGTGCTGGGTTACGCGGTTATCCCAGACGACGACGGTGCCCTCCTCCCACTTGACGCGGGCCTGGAAGTCAGCGCCGTACGCGAGGTGGTCATAGAGGAACTTGAGGATCGCGTCGGATTCTTCCTTCTTAAGACCGACGATATTGCGGGTGACTAGTTACGGCTGTTGTTTAGCAGGAGACTATGGAGCAATAGGTGGCTGAAAAAGGGACTTACACTGAGGGTTCACGTATAGTGCCTTCTCGCCGGTCGCGGGGTGCGTCCGGACGATAGGGTGGGCGTTCACGACGGGCTCTCGCCTCCTGATGCCGCCCCTCGCGTTCGACGCGTTGGCTTGCTCGATTCCGGAGTGGTTAGCCTTTAAGCCGTGCAGACGCTCCTGGAAGAGCGGGCTCAATCGGTTGTACGCCTCGGCAGCGTTGACGAATATAGTGTCGCCACCAGTCTCAGGCTTGTCGAGGATGTACAGGAATGTCGTTCCGGGTGGCTGTTGCTCGTACGACACGTCCGAATGCCAGGCTACCGAGCTGACCGTGTTCTCGAAGAATTGGTCGTAGCCTTTGTCTCCCTCCCCGCGGTGGACGAGGTGGATCTCTGGGTGGCCTTCAGGAGAACCCGAGGTCGGGTGAATGTGGTGGCGGCCAAAGTAACCACCGAACTCTAAGGCCTTCTCGATGGGTAGGTCGGCAAAGTCCTGGTTGCGAAATGCGACCACTTTCCTCTCCGCTACGTAGCGGGCGAGCTGGTCTTTGCCGGCATTGGTTAGAGAGCTTAACTGGATACCTCGGATTTCAGACCCGATGGTGGGTGTGAGGTCGACGATTTGGGTACCCTCGGGAAGAAGGTCAGGATACGAGGTATCGGCGTCCTTTCCGTGCTCGTAGTGCTCAAAAGGCTGTAGAGGAGGATATTTCTGCTCCGGGTTCCATGTCGGCAAATAGTTGGGGTACTAGAGGAAGATCAGCATCGGGCGAGAGAATCTAGTCAAGATATTGATCTCACCTTTGCGGGTTTAAGTCCCGTCTTACCCTCCTCGGCCTCCTTGTCGTACTTGTAAGGAGCAATCTCCTTGTACGCGCCGAAGAATCGGGTCGCCTTTAGCTGCTGCGGCAGAGACTGAGCAGTCTCAGTGACGGTGGTGGTAGCAGAAGGAGCCATAATTGCAAATTGGATAAGTACCTGACCTAACGTTGGAGTTGACTACCTATCTATCACTACCAGGAAACCAGAGCAGATCTACCCCTACGTACAGCTGCTTCTACTTAATATATATATGCAATCCCCCACCCTCAACACGTTCGAGTACATGAAACTATAACTGATGTGCTCGCAAGGACACTATCACGCAACACATCTGCCGTTCCAATAGGAGACCTCGCACTCTGATCTATCCTATAGCGTCTCCATTTCCATGGTTGCCCGCACCCTCCATCGTCGCGCACTTATCAGATCCGATCGGAGCTTTGGACGGTTCTGTCTGGCTGAGGTGTCTGGCTGAGGGGTGGGCGTTTTCGACCCCGCGCTTTCGCGGTTCGCGCATGATGTTGCTATCGCTGAGTTCGATCACGTCATCCCAGTCCGGCATGTTTCGTGCCTTGGCTGCAACCAACCCAGCTTCGTCCGTACAAAGTTGATCCCTCCCTATGTGACGTGACTGATACGCGACTCCCCCATATTTACGCTAAATCGACATGGACTAGTAAAATGAACTGGTATTGGTGTTGGTTGATGTTGGCATTGTTAAAAATAATGTGTAACGCGATCTCGTCTTCGCTTAGTAGACCTATATCCGGTTGGACCAGGAACTTTTACAATACGCCCTCCCCCATTCTAATTCCCATTCCCCTATTGCCATTCTTCATTCCCCGTCTCGAGAAAGAATGTACGTTCCGTCTGGGCATAGGGGAAGACGTCATTTTAAGGGGTATTGTGCCAGAAGGCTTTTATTAGCCATTGGACGCCCAACTGGATACGTACTATAACTGTAATCATCGAACCATTGCCCCTCCAGCTAGTATTTGTCGTCGTCGAACCTCGGATTCGGATCTAGATGTGTCCCCGCTTCGTCGTCGGTACGAGTTCCGAACGAACACCGTCGGAAACAGCCGGTGGTGTTTACAACCGGGGCAGCGGTACCGATGGCGGAATCGGAAATATTATCGCTTGCGGGGGAACAGGATTTGGGAAGCCCGGGAGTTTTTACTAATACGGTTGGCTTATTTTGGGCAGTACCTTTAGATTAAGGTATTATTGTATTAATAATTCTACTGTGATTTAAATCCTCACGGGAATAGTATATCCGTAGTGATAGTTTACCCAGGGAGTCATCTATATTCGATCACGTATAATATAGGTGTTTAAGCTACTATACCACACGCGAAGCGTATGCTCTACCTCGCAGAGACTCATAAGATGGAACAGCAAAGTGTTTATATTTGGCGATGATTGATGTTACAAATCATATTGTGTCGGATATGAGTTGCAGCTACCTTTCATATTAGTCTATGCTGAACAAATTCACGACCGGTAGTGACTAGTTCAAGGGAATATGCGGGCGTATGGAGATACTCGAGATATTTGATATTGAAGATGTAAAAGGATTAGAAACGAGCAAATGAAGCTTAATAAATCATGTTAACGTTTATTTTAATATACTCCTTTGTTGTATATCTCTGGCTGCCATTCGAAGTAACCAGTACTTATCAGGTAGGTGTGGTCCACTTGTTAGTGGCGAAGTCCCTGCTTATCAATCGAGGGGCAATGCATCTTCTAAACCACATTTTTCCTTATCCAAATCCCAAATCCCAAATCCCAAATCCCCCCACCATCCATCAAAAGTTGACCATTCAAGCCATTATCACCCTTTATCATCAACCATAACCATAGGCATACAACCAAGTAATCCGCCAATATGTCGATGGATATAGATATAGACGCTCCCATATCCATAGCGCCTCAGCAAGGGTTCAATAACGCGCCCATTACTGCTACTATATTCTGTTGCGACTGCGGTGCTCCTATCGATGGTACAACGGCAATCGATGCGAAGTGCTACGACTGCTTCAAACTCACCAAAGATATCTCTCAAGGCATCCAACGAGAAGCCACCTTACATTTCTGCCGAGACTGCGACCGATGGCTTCAACCACCATCCAGCTGGGTTACAGCCCAACCCGAGTCACGAGAACTCCTAGCTCTGTGTTTAAAGAAATTAAGTCTTAACCGAACGAGGATAATCGACGCTAGCTTCATATGGACCGAACCGCACTCGAGACGAGTAAGAGTTAAGCTTGTAGTTCAGGCTGCTGTCGCAGATGATCGGGTAATGCAGCAGGCCTTGGAAGTGGTATACGTCGTCGCATATCAACAGTGTCCAGAATGCGCCAAGTCATATACGGCAAACGTTTGGAGAGCAAGCGTACAAGTTCGTCAAAAAGTACTTCACAAGCGAACATTCCTCTACCTCGAGCAACTTATTCTAAAGCACGGCGCGCATCGCGAAACTATCAACATCAAAGAAGCTAAGGACGGCATTGATTTCTTCTTTTCTGCAAGGAACCAGGCCGAAAAATTCGTCGACTTCTTAAACTCGGTCGTACCCGTGCGAGTCAAGAAATCCCAGGAACTTATCTCTCAAGATGTCCACACTTCTAAGAAATCATACAAATTCACTTTTTCCGTCGAGTTAATACCTATCTGCAAAGATGACCTAGTAGCCTTACCTATTCCCCTCGCCAAGCAGATTGGCAACATCTCCCCGCTAGCCATATGTTATCGGGTCGGCACATCCATCAATGTGCTCGATCCCAACACCCTCCAAACCGCAGATATTAGTTCGCCTGTATACTGGCGGACGCCCTTCCCCGCGTTAGCCGATGCTCAGGATCTAGTAGAGTTCATCGTGATGGACTGCGAACCCATCGGACCAACACGCGGGAAATGGATTCTAGCAGAGACGCAGTTGGCGCGCGCCTCGGATCTTGGCGTCAACGACAAGACGTACTTCGCCCGCACCCACCTTGGCGGACTGCTGCACGCGGGAGACTCGGTCCTCGGGTACATGCTGACGGGAACAAACTTCAACAGCCCGCAACTCGAGGCGCTCGAGGAGTCACACGTGTACGCCTCACGCATTCCCGATGTGGTCGTCGTCAAGAAACACTACCCGAACCGTCGGCGCAACCGCAAGCGCGTCTGGAAGGTCCGCCGCATGGCTAAGGACGAAGGCGAGCTGCTACCCCGCAAGACCGACCAGGAGCGGCAGGATCGTGAGTTTGAGCAGTTCCTGCGGGATATCGAGGAAGACGAGGAGTTCAGACAGGGCGTCCAGTTGTATAAGCAGCCGCCGCGGAAGAAGAACGCCGACGAGATGAGCGTGGCTACGACGGCGGACGAGGATGGCGAGGAGGATGATGCTCCACAGGTCGATATGAATGAACTGTTGGAGGACTTTGATGAACTTACAATGGAGGAGCATCAATGATCCTTTTCACAAAAGAAAAAAAATCAAAATAAAATTCGGCAGATTTATTCGGTGTTAAGGGGGTAAAAGGAAAATAGACTCGAGTTAGCTCAATGAATGAATCGATGCTTAGGAGCTTCTCGTGGCTTCTTATATTACATACCGACTGTACGGAACATCATTTCATACTCAAAAACTTTTGCTTCAAGTGATATGATTTAGAAAGGAGAATAGATAACTAAACTGGAATGAAACTAAATTTCTGATATTCGATTCATATTATTAGGAAGTAGGCCGTATATTAAGCAGCGGCCTATCATATTGCATTTTTATATGTTGTTTGCATAGATGCTGGTATTTATTTCCTGTGTTGAGGCTGTTGTGACCTTATAGAGGCAGGTAAACAAGTACTAATGAATTATAGAATATTTTGTTTATATACCGACATATATAACGGCTGTCATACATGAGTAATAACAAATAAAGTATATATTACCGGTGATGAGTCTTCATAGGTTAATTACCTTGGTCGTGTTTACTCATCCCTCTATATTCTACTCGAGGCAAACGTGACTGTAGGTACTGTCTGGATGGAGTATTTCCTTGTTCGCTGTATGTGCTTGGGGAATTTGAATCCGGACTTGGGGGCTTAACGGTATACGGTTTACGGGCCGAAATATATTGAAGATTATCTGAACACGAGCGATTCCTAAACTTATGTTGGCAACTGCGCCGTCCTACTCAACTTATTCTTAATTCAAGAACTATGCGTTTTCCTACAATCACGAAAGCATTAAAGATTGGGAATTGGTTCAACTTAGTTTCCATAATTGCTAAAGTTAGGCGATCCTAACACACATACATCATGACCATTACTTAATTCACGTTCCTCATGTCACATCCTAACAAGTTTCACGTGCTATTAAAAACCTCAAGTATCGGAAACATGCGGTTATGAGAAAGATTTCTCTATTAGTACGTTTTTTTCCGATCAGAAGGACTTATAAGCTGCCAAAGATGCTAGCGTAGCAACGAGCGGTGATGCAAGGACATCATCGTCATTCTCTCCGTTATCCGCGTTATTGAAAGGGAGGAAAATTTGCTGTGCAGCTAAGCCGGCAGACAAAATTACCCTCTTATCCGTTCCTTTTTACACCACTGTGAAAATCGCACTCGCACTAGCAGAAAAAGAGAAGGCAGTACACGATCCACGCGTATAAGGCATGCTGTATGCACTTCATTTGTTGTTTCCAGATTGGTTGTTGTGGCTTGTAGTCTGTAATATAGAGGCCTTTCCCTTGTATCTAGTCATCCGCAGTGGGAGACTTTCCAAACCCTCCATTCATTCCGGCAACGCCCCAAGGATCCATTCTCCGGTATGTTCGCTGTCATATGTAGAGTCATGATCCATCAAAACTCAGACCTGTACACCAAGTTCCACAGGCCGCTTTGCTGAATATAATTCGGAATAACGACAATAGGGTCAGGATAGAGGCCTAACGCTGAACGCTAGAGTTTCGAATGGTCCAGTTCACTGTCACTTCAGTCATAGGGTATGGAATCCGGGATCGCGGTATCACAATGGGAAAGGGTCACTGGCATTTCCGTCATATGAGAAGTACGCAGCAGAAGAGCTGCGTTGAAAAGTTTAGTTGTACACACTGCCGTCCAGGACACGTTGATTATCCGTAGGACAGCAACAAATGGATGAAACTTGCAACAGTGCGTTGCAATCGAATATACGAAGAGACATATTTGTGTGGATGCTGCTGGTGGATTGAGTCCGGTCAAATCTAACGGTAGCAGCTCTTAAACGGGAAAAGGTTATACTTGTTCGCTCGTTTGATTCCTTAGGGGATATTTACGACTAGGCCGCCGGCGTGGTCGGAGCGTGTCTGCTCCAGTTCTCGGTTCGGGGTCTGTAACTTCCACGTCCGCTTCTGGTCGGGGGACGGCCAGGGGAATGCGACGAGGCGTGATCCCCAACGTGGTCTGGGTGTTCCCTTCCTCCGCGCTGTCCACCACCACGACCTGATAAGCGACGAGGTGTCCCTCGGGGCCCAGACCGGCGGGGGTTACTCGTGGACCTATTGTTAGCAAAAGGTACTAGAACAGTCTTCGCTTCTGGCATAAATGGAGCAGAAATTCTAATCACGCTCTTGCCATTGGAAACTTCAGGTAAAAATCTCAAAGCCTCGGAGCCTGTCGGATCAACTCGCAATTTGGCCGGTGCAGGATCGAAGTTGGGTTCGACAGCTTGCCATAGTGCGTCCGGCGCTTCGCTAGGGAGTCGAACAGCGGGCAGCGAACCCATCTCCTGCTCACCAAAGCATTCTTCGGCCATCTCCTTGCTAGTATAGTCGCTATCATCAGAAGCTGCAGAGCTCACGGAGTGTGTCAGACCAGGCAACGCAACAGTTGCAGGATCGTATGAATGGGTATGCTCTAGCGCAATTCTGCTAGAGGAGTCTACGGCCATAGACTTCGCTTGATGGGCCGGCTTCTTCCCCATTAGATTGTTAATCTTATCCTGCCAATTTTCCTGAGAGGCTATCTCGTGCGGTTTTTGAGGGATTCCCGCGTATCCCTTGCCTCTGCTAGAGGGACGGGGAACTGCCGCTTGCGCACTTCCTCGGACGGGCGCGGCAGCGGCAGCGGCGAACGAAATCGGTGCGGGTTTAGCGGCTGGAACAAGGGGACTAGGTGCTGCAGAGTTGGTCGGGGGTGGTAGCTTCACTATAGGACGAGCTGGTGGTAGAGCCACATGCGGGCGAGTGACATCGCCATCAAATACCGGATGACCATCTGCAGTTGGGGGAGGAGGGGTCGGGGACTTAGTACGTGCTTCCTCCTGAGCGCTGCTATCTTGGGTGGGTATATCCCGCGCAGAGGGGAAGAATCGAGAACTGCTTCTGTGCTGGGTCTGTGATCCTGGCGTATTCCGTCCATTGTGGCCGACAGGGGCCTGCCTACCGAAATCGGGGTGAATGCCGTTTACTTCTTTGGCAGCAGCTTCTCTAGCCGCATCTCGAGCAGCGAAATCTGAAGGCATAAGTCCTTTGCGTTTAGCCATATCCTCCGTAGAGAACTCTGGGCGATGTCGCTCGTCCCTTCCGGTGTATCTTGAATTGTTGAACGTACCACTAGACTGAGATTCATTATGGTTTGCATACGGGCCGGATGAGCCTCGCTTGTTCTCTTGTATATTGCCCCGAGGACGCCATGTGTCTCTTATCGGAATAGTTGGGTTCTTTTCGTGATTATTTATGAACTCTTGCATCTCAGCTGCGCGTCTACGGTCATCTTCTTGAACATTGTCGGCGAAGGATTTCCACGAATTAGGGAGGTCCTGTTCATGAGCATTGGAAGAACGGCCTCGAGGTGGGCCAATAGGAGCCATTCGATTACTAGACATTGCTTCAGAACGTGCAGGTTGCTGTGAATTTGAGCGGGGGGGACCGATCGGCCCCGGACGATGAATACGTTCGGAGATTGGAGCCGGGTGAGAATCGGGCAAAGTTCCTAAGTCAGGATTAAATGTACCGTTTCCAAGGGTGCGGTCGTTTCCAGGAGCACCCCAGACGTTTCGGGAACTATTTTGAGAGCTGCCAACCCACGAGGTAAAACGCTCCGGGTGTTGTGAAGTTTCGGGCCACGCTGCCTTCGACTGCGTTTTGGGCGCATTAGCAGTTGTATCTGAAGGCTTTCCAGCTTGAGTTGAGGGGTGTTTGACTTCGCCGTTAACGTGATGATCAGAATTAGATCTGGCCTTAGGTTCTTGGGCGGAAGGGTTAGCCGTAGCATCCGATGGCGCTCCAGGCTTCTCTGAAGCAGAAGCGTTTGTCCGGCCAGCATATGCAGGCTGTGTTGAGGATTCGTTATTCCCTTCCTTTTTAGCACTCTTGCGTTCAGGCGGAGGTCCCATTGCCTTGAGCTTTTCAGCAATTCTGGCCTTACGCGCCTCTTCTTCACGGGCTTCCTGCTCCAATCTGCGCTTGATGGCTTGTTCGCGACGCTCACGCATAACTCTTCTTTGGATTGCGAATTCATCCTCATTAGGTGGCTGATCTGCACTAGGTGGGTTGTATTGAGGGGTAGCATAGGTTTGGCCAGGAGAAGGACGAGGCTGGTAAGGGTGACTGGGTTGAAGCCGTGGTGTGATCTGGCTATTGACTGGCGAGAATGTTGTGGAAATGGGGCTCTCGGCCCCAACAACAGAGCCAGCTCGGGATTGGAGTACCTCGGGGGGTGGCGGAATATCGTACGGCTTTCCAAGCCTATGGGCCATTATACCACTAGTGCCGCTAACGTTAGAAGAGCCGCGACGACGGCCAAATGGACCTTCATGACCACTAGTTCTGCTCGTCTGAAAAGCGGCCGACGGCTCTGCAGGGCCTTGCTGTTCGTGGTGTTGAGGTCTCTGGAGGACTGCAGGTTGACGTCCATGAACATCATTCCTTGATCCCCTACGATCCGTCACCGGCTCATATCGACCAGAGTGTGAGTTGAACAATTGGCTATGGTTGCCTGCGTGACCTTCTCGGAAACCAGATCGACTAAAATCGTCCGCGGCAATCTCCTTGGTTGGCGGGGGAGACGTACTTCTGACGGCTGTCTCTCGTGCTGGGGGGCGTGGGGCTGATGCGAGATTATCTGGTTGCCCAGGAGGTACTTTTTCTATAGGTGGTAGGCGTGCCCACGGCGATTTAGCAGGCGTTGGCGGAGCAGGAGGCTTTGCGACGAGAGTTGGCTTTTCGGGTGCACCTTTTAGCACAAGACTCTTGCCCGAGGCTAGGACGCCAGGCCTAACCGAAGGAGACCCGGTTGCGCTCGAAACAGGCGCAGGTGATTTTGATTTCGGCGGTGCGGGAGTCGGTTCTTTGCTGAGCGTAGCGTGAGTGGTGCTAGGGCTCGGTGCGATCTCGTCGGCCGGTGGCAATGTGATCTTGGTGCCGTCGGTCCACGTAATAGTTTCGGGTGCCCATTCTTCGTCATCATCGATATCTGCCCAGTTCGACTGACCCTTGGTATCCTCCGGTCCTAAACGGCCTGCCATATGGATGCCGTATTTGTGCATAAGCTCCTCATCAGATAGTTTCTTCTGCTCGGGTTGAGCAGCCGCTGTGGAAGTTAGCAGGAAGAGATAAAAACCACCAAGCCAAAACATCTTCCTATGACTTACGTCTATTTCGATTCCAGACAGTATTTGGATCGGGAGCTGCCGCAGGTTTGCCGTTGCTACTAAGCGTCTTAGTAGAACCGCCTAGGCTGGTGCCGGATTTGGCAACAAGCTTCAGACGTGAAGCGGAGGTACTAGGTGTGGGCTGCGGCGTAGAAGAGGCAGAGTTGGCAGTGGAATCGGGGCGGGAGGTTGAATTCGCGGTCGTCTTGGAAGCCAGAAAAGTGCGATTTACCGAAACCGACTTGAAGCTCTGGGGCTTCTTGAGAGTTGAAGATGTACGCGCATGACTTTTGTCACCTAATCGTGCCTTTGATGTTTCCGTATCCGAACCACCACTCACACTAACTTCAGCTGAGTTCACTAATTCGTCGACGATTTCTGCGATCTGTTTATTCTCGACGTCGGAAGAAGCACCGTTTAGTGTAGCACTCGAATGGCTGGCATCCTGAGCGTCGTTGCTTGCAACAGCTGGCTGAGCCTATAGTGGGATGCACGTGAGCAGGTTGTTTTGCGACAGCGGCTCAGTCTGATAATTGTATAGAACTAGTAGGGGAATGGAGTAGAAAACAGAGGAGAGGGGGGTAGCAGAGAGAAGAGAGAAGAGAGAAGAGGGAAGAGGGAAGAGGGAAGAAGGAAGAGGGAAGAGGAGAAAAAAGAGGGAGGGCGACACGAGTATATACTTACGAGGGTGGGTTCAGTTAGAGATGCATCCGGCTTATTGAGGGTTGGCTCAGTCGCCATCATCCAACTCGAGATGTAGTGGAACGTAAATGTTTGCGTTCGCGATCGAAGAGTAACAGTTGCGTTGCGCTTTTCGACCGAAGATATTGGTATTTGGGGGGGTGTGAATTAATGAGGCTGACGGGCGATTGAGGGTGGTCAGTTCGAGGGTTTTCGTAGTTACTTGGCAAATAGGCGGGTTTAGAAATCGGAGTCAGTTTTAAGTCAAGTTACTTACTTCGCTTCTTTTGGTACCGGCTATGTGGAAAAAAAAGGAAGGCTATGTGTGTGTGTAATAATATGTCGCGTTCGCAAGAGACGCGACCAGTAGGTTTATTACAGAAGCCTAGCTCTCTATTCGGGGGGAGGTTGAGAGCGTATTATATTGCAATACCTCGGGTGTACAGGTATGTTTGTTGCAGGTTGAAGGGTTTAAGGATGTCCTAACGACCTTTCAGCGTCGTGTTGTCAAAGTTTACAAGATCCCGAGCTTTTGGGGCTTGCGCAGAAAAGAAGTGGAGACGGTACGAGGAATTGGAGGAATTGGAAGACTCTTAGAACAATTTGAGCGCGGCTGGGAAAACGAAAACAGGAAAGTACAAGTACTATGCACCTAGTGTGCGTACCTACGTAGCCAGGGCCTGTCAGGGCATGCCAGGTGAGGTGTGTAACTGACCATAGTGGTGAAGTGGGTCCAGGTGGCTACCTGTCCGGCCTGTGGGCTGAACAGCATCACACAAGACATAACGAGCAAAACACAGGTACATGTAGACGTAGTGCAGTACCTAGTGCGGATGCCTACCTACCTAACATAATGTAGGTATATCGAGATGGCAGCTGCAACAAAGACAGAAAATTGTACGTACCTGTATTATTAAAATATAGGACTTCCTAGTAAAAGTATGAGTAGTTTTAAAGGATGATTATGAAGAAAATGAATAAAGGTTAGAATTATAATAACCAGTTAGCGGAAACGTCTTGAATAAATAATAGGTAGTCCTAACGAAATTATGTGACTTGTTGCCGAGAAGATTCCAAAATCCGTGATACTGAAATAACATGATACTCACGTACATGCACCATGCACACACACAAGGCATAGGACATCTTGATTACAAACGAAATAAGCCACTGTTAAAACTCCGAAACATATAATTAACAACTCGGGGCAAAAGATAGGATATAAGCACATAGATATGTAATCCAACATAACTAACCCTCTTTACAAACCTTAGATAAATAAGTAAGTATCAGTCAAAATCACTTAGCAGCAAGAAAGGGGAACCTGTAGAATTCTTTTTTAGAGAGGCTAAGCTCAGTTCAGTTCTGGTACACAATGGCTATTCATGCTTGACGCCATCTCATCTTATGTACATGTTAAACTTGATTCTACCCCATTTCACTCAGTGTCTCAATATCGGACCTGTTTAATGAGCATTGTTCTTGTGGTGACCTATGACAAGTCAGTATACATATATATACCATCATTTTGAAAACGAGTCATAAAGAATACTTACGTAGGTGGTAATAGTAGGCCATAGGGTATCCGATAACGAGAAGGAGACCAATAGCATGGATGATAGCTGTAGGAGAAACAATCAGTAAGAATATCCTTCCATACACCCAAGTAACAAGGGGAAAACGGCTGTCAAACGTACGCTTGGCGGTAGGGTTCTTGCCAAAATGCTTGGCCTGGTATCGACCGAAAAGACCGGTGGGCTGGATCTCGGGAGCAGGTCCTCGGGGGAGTTTCTCGTAGAAGCTGACGACACGCTTCATACGAAGGGCATCAGGGGCGGTACCGATAGCCTAACAAATATCCATCAGCGATTTTTTGAACTTGCAAAATTTGCAATATTCCTTTCCAATATCATCCGAAGAATACGGAAAACCCAAAATTAAAACCCCTCCTCCTTCAACCACATCGCACTGAAGTTTACGATCGCAAAGCAACGGGGAAACCAGATAGGACTATCCGGAGGAGATCAATACGTACATTCGGCGAAGCAACCTAGAGAGTATGGATTAGTATAGTGTAGACTTTTAAATATGCATAGAACCGGACAAACCTTAGGAGGAATAAGGGTCGAGAGGGCCCTGCGAGTAACAAAGCTCATTATGGCGGTATTGATCGCGACGAGGGGAAGAAGGTAGAGGTTAAACCGAAAGAATCACAGAGAGTAATCAACTGTGCCAACTATTGACGCAATTGGTAGTCTGCGATGCGATGCGATACTGGCGTAATTCGACAAAGAGATTAAAGCTTCAAAAGCGAAAGTCGTTCAATTGACGAAACGACGAAAAGACCTCGCACCCGGGCAATTCAACCTGGTCCGTGCGTATTTTTACAAGCGCAGCCTTCCGTTCTCACTGGAACCAACTTTAGCGCGGTTATCTTGCCGCGCCGACCCGAACAATACCGACCAATCAAATCCCTCGCATCTTGATTATCTCAACCATCGAAACTCTGAAATCGCCTCAATACAAGAATTCAATTCAATTATCAAAAGCCTACCTGGCACAGTAGCAACCCCCCTTTCGTCCGGTAGTCAACCTACGTCGCCTTCGCAAACTACCGGACTCCCTCTCAAAAACAAAACCGACATTAATAACAACAACATGGCATCTCTCAGATCCCAAGCGGTAGCTGCCACTACAATGCTCCGAAGCGCAAGATTGGTTCCGAATAGGCAAGCGTTGGCCATGGCTCAGCGACGCTTCAAGACCGACGATTCGAGGACTGCTCTCGCCGAGACGACCGAACAGGCTGCCATTCCCGAGGAGAAGCCTCATAATGCCCCCGACTACGGCGCTCATATCGACCGGGCTACGTCGTATGTCTTCCATTCCCAATTGATATTATTACATCATTTAATATCCACGAGGTCATAAGTCAATTGCTAATTGGGATGCCTATAGAACATTCACGCCCGTTCCGAAGCGAGTAATGGATGGTAGCGAGGACCACGGCTTTCTCCCTGCTGCTGTACTGTCCGGCGCACCGGTAGAGCTACAAGCCAGAACTGTCCGGTAAATTTTGCCATTTATCTTAAATAATACCTATAAGCCAATCTAATATCGCACATAGCATTTACCAACCCTCCAAACCCGCCACGCAATCCGGAAACTGGGGTAGCCACCACTGGAGGATGGACTGGGATGTTCTAGCGAAGGGACACCGATGGGAAAACCCTCTGATCGGCTGGCAATCATCCGGCGATTTCATGCAGGGTACCAAGCTGGAATTCAAGAGCAAGGAAGACGCCATTGCGTTCGCCGAGAAGCAAGGCTACGAATATTTCGTGCAAGAACCTAATGTTCGAGCTTTTACGCCGAAGGCTTATGCTAACAACTTCTTGTATTCGCCCAAGAAGCTGAAGCACGTCCGCACCAAATAGACAAATAGACAACAGGAAATATCAGTCTAGGGAAAGTGACCATGGTTTTGTACATATATTGCTAAAAAAATGGTATCTCGAGTACTTCTGGCCATAATGCCAGGCCAGGCCTTAATTCTCATAATGTAGTCCCCTAAACTCCACCGTGAATCATGCCTTGAGTGATCATAACGTCCCTTTATGTGCCTAGGTTTAGACCTTCATCAAGTACTATCAACTTCATACCTTGAACGCCTAAAAAGTAATGATGTGCCCAAAGCCGATGGGCATCCAACTCCGGATGCTCTCCTTACGTAACGCCTAGAAAAACTTGAGAACGCCTAAGATAAAACGCCTTCCCTTCGCACACCTCATCCTGGGCGGCGTTCATTGGAATTATCGAGCCAGAAATTTCTGACAATATAAAAATGACGTCATCAATGACTTACTGCGTTATAATCATTGATTCGTGGCCATTCTCCACCCCGAACCTGTCGGACTCATCACCATCTAAGCCTAGGTCGATTCGCGAAGGAAGGTCCTTTTTGCCTTCTTTACGAACAATGTCTTCACTCCATGCTCTCATCTGGACTAAATGGCGAATGGCGGCCTCTCTCCGTTGCTTCTGACGCTCTAGAATGGCCTTGTTGACCTTATCAGCGACCTCCTGTCGAAGACTTGGTCGAAGCAGCGCCGACAAGGTAGGATCCAGATTGTCGTGGTCAAACACGAGAAGAGACATTGTCTTTTCTAGATCTTCTAAAAACTGCGGCGTGCGCGGAGCCTTAGGTCCTAGTTGAGTCTGCGCAAATTCCAAGGCCGGGCCGATATCCCCGCCTGGCCGGGATTTCCGGATTAACTCTACAAGTTGGAGCCGAAGAAGTGCGAAGTGGAGTGGTTCATCTTCATCCAGGATCTTTTTTTCGTTGGTTAGCCGATGAAGCAAGCAATAAACAAGAATCCGAAATTTTATAAGGGATAGGATGCTCATAGAAAAAGTGGTTGTTCCTCATCAGTGACCCGGAGGCCATATGAGTGGTGCATGTAAACTCGTGTTTTAATCATAGCAAACCAGACATTCGAAAACAGTCTTTTGAAAAATAGTTCTTACCGAAGGATCAAGGTCATTTAAAGAGTGCAGAGCATTTTCGATCTCCCCTCTATGTATAAAGCTCTGGATCTGTTGTCTTGCATAGATACTGGAAGAGGGTTGTTGAGGCGACAGGTTCGCCTCGGTTGAAAATTTTGCAGCAGCATTAGGATAGCCAGCAACCGTCAGGTAATCGAGTATTAGGGCATTGATATCACTTTTAACCACGTTAGTAAAGCGGTCTTTTTGGATTGATGAAGAAAAAAGTGTATATAAGGAGCAAATATCAGAAAAAAAGATAAAACAATCTCCGCATAATATTCTCAGAGAGATTCCCATTGTGTTATTTGTTACATCATTATAGAGCTCCAGGCAGATAAAATGAGGATGGGGCGAGTTATCATACCTTTTGGGTGTTTTAAGCTCCTCAACTTGCCGCGTGAAAGGATGCTTCATTGATTTTGTTGTTGACGCAGACGATGTCTATTCCAGCAGAATTAGCATTTCGTTTCTGTTAGGTAGGTAGATATAGACATGAGTAATGCGACGTACCATTTTGCGATCTAGAATATCTGAGATATGTCGTGCGTGACGAAGATGGTTTTCAAATTGAAAATCACTTGATGACGATGACATGCCCCGTCGCGCCCGCACAGTCAGAGCTTGTATTCTTGTATTGAATGAGAATAGAAGTGGCACAATAGTATTATAATTTGTAGTTTGAGATATGAAAACGCCCTGATAATTTTTCAGGGGTTTCCGCCGAGAGGCTGGGCTTGTTGTTGATCAAGTGGCACATTGGGAGAGTGAAGAAAGATTAAGAATAGAAGTCAGGATTTTTAGAATGCGGGTAGGCACAGAAAATACACGTGCAGAGAATGAGAAAGGTTGGAGCTTTCCACCCTTGTCTTGATGTGGCTACGGTCCAACAGTTCTCGGCCAACGGGTCCTGACCTGTGGCTTACGCATGAATCCCTGATCAAATGCAGGTCCCGACGGACGTTTTTTTGTCTACACATGTATGTACCTACCTACCTGATACGAAGCTGTGGCTTTCATCTGAACGTTAACACGCCCCAAGCTCCAAGCTCCAAAATGCACGACCTGCTAAATTCGAACAATCCACACAACCCACACAGTTTCTTCCTATTCATGGTTGGTTACGAAGATCCTCCTTTTTTTTTTCTTTTCTCCTTATTGTTTTTCATAAATGCATTTTTAATATTGTTCACTTTTCTCTCCGAGGATTATTATTCACTTTATTAATAAATTTCGAAATGATCTAGAGGAGTATTCAGTTTTCATTTCGTCTCATTTATTATTCACCTTTCTCTATACCCCGTTATCTGCTTGGAACACCTGGAACACCTGGCACTAAGTTAGTGGGCACGCGACAGCATTCGCTTCCCATCTTTTTTTTTTTTTTTTTTTTTTTTTTTTTTTACATCTAGACCCGATATCACATTCTTAGCCCGTATAAAAGCTTCGCCCACTTCATGTCGTTTTATATATGACATATTGTCCGAATAAGTGCCTAAGTCATGAATACCGGTATTGGATCGCCAGCCATCGTGGCTGACGGCAACCCCGACACAATAGCTAAGAGAGCTCACTATAGTCCCCCATGGGCTGATTTGAGTATCATTGGTATTGCGGGCAGTTCCGGGTCCGGGAAGTCGACTTTATCGCATGCTATTGTTAGCAAGTTAAACTTGCCATGGGTTGTCATCTTGTCAATGGTAAGCAGAATTAGAGAAAGAGGGGGTAACTTCTTATCTCACGCATCATAGGATTCTTACTATAAGCCATTAAGCCCCGAAGCTTCTAAGAAAGCCTTCCTCAACGAATATGATTTCGATTCGCCAGAGGTTAGATCTTAGCATCCCGAGTCTAATCGGCATCATATTGATATTATTTTTGTAGGCGATAGATTTCGATGCCTTAGTTCAAACCCTAAGGGATCTTAAAGCCGGGTGAGCATGTTGTAGATTTTGCAATGGTGCTTTCGTAAACGTATGCACTAATGCCTGCCTCTATCCAGTAAACGTGCCGAGATACCAGTATACTCCTTTGAGAAGCATCAACGTTTGAAAGAGACAACCACCATATACTCTCCTCATGTCCTCGTTCTGGAGGGAATCTTCGCCCTTTATGATCAGAGGGTGATGGACCTCATGGACATGAGAGTATGTCCGCAGTGATTGATTGTAACTCAGGATCCTGCTCTAACTTCTTGGTAGGTCTATTGTGAAGCAGACGCGGACACGTGTCTCTCAAGGAGAAGTAAGCATATCCTACGGGAACTAGATATAAACAAACATGGCCTGACTGTTATAGTTCTGCGAGATGTCAAAGACCGAGGTCGTACGGTAGAAGGCTGTATTAAGCAGTGGTTCAGCTTCGTGAAGCCGAATTATGAGAAGGTAAGCTCTCTAGATCTGATATGGGAACATATCTAATTTCTCCCTTAGTATGTCTTGCCGCAAAGGAACAATGCCGGTAAGTTATCCCACCGTAGAATCTCGGCACTAGGTGTTATTCGCTATCCAGCCCGCCATTCCGACTGATTCATCTACTAGACATAATTGTGCCACGTGGAATAGAAAACAGAGTTGCTATGGGTAAGTCGTAGCCATTCCTTGCAGAAAACGTACGCTCATTAGCGTAGCTATGGTCACGCAGTATATCGAAAGGAAGCTATTAGAAAAGTCGACTCGTCATCGAGCTGCTCTAAGAAGCCTAGAGGCCGGTTCTGATAGCGAGCCTCTTTCTGATCGAGCCATCATTCTTAAGGAAACCCCCCAACTCAAAGGCATGAACACTATAGTCCAGGACATTGACACTTCGAGCGAGGACTTTATATTCTATTTCGATCGGTTTTCATGCCTACTCATCGAAGAGTACGTCAATGCTCTTACCTTTTTATCATGACTGTTTACTTACGGTGTTAGGGCCCTGAATAACGCCCATTTCAAAGAATTGGCCGTCGAAACCCCTTCTGGCAAGATATATAATGGACTGGCTCCTAAAGGCGAAGTCAGCGCGGTCATCGTCCTTCGCGGAGGTGCCGCATTTGAAGCTGGGCTAAGGAGAGTAATCCCAGATGGTCGTACAGGACGTCTCCTCATCCAGTCCAACGTCCGTACCGGAGAACCTGAGCTTCATTATCTAAAACTTCCCAAGGATATCAACACGCATGATACCGTGTTACTCCTGGATGCCCAGATGTCCAGCGGAGGCTCTGCACTAATGGCCGTCCAAGTCCTGGTAGACCACGGAGTCCCACAAGATCGTATCGTCTTTGCGACATACTCGGCCGGCTACGTAGGTGTCTACCGTCTGACAAAGGTGTTCCCGGAAGTCACCGTTGTCATCGGTAACATGGTCGCCGATTTCGAAGAAAGGTGGGTAGAGAAGAGATACTTCCGCTGCTAAGCCAAGTACGCGTAAGTCTTAATGCATGAACCTCGACGGAACTCGAGGACACTTTGATTGTTGTGAGTGCCAACCAATAGGTCTCATTCACGTTATACCTGTCATATCGCCTCCCTATAAAGGAGCACATATATATCTCAGAACTGTCTTATCTTCTAGAATGGCATTAGAGGTTGGCAGATCATTACGCATCAAGAAACAGTCATAATTTCAAATGCCCTTTATTACCATATCCCCCGGAGACATTACATTTGAGTTCGTTAGGTACAAAATATTATACGCAACGGCATTCTCTTCCCCATTTGGCTGGTGGTACGAGCTTAGTCGTGCTTGTAAGCGAGAATTAACTCTCCTAACGGAAAAAAATAGTAGCAAGTGACCATGTACCAAATACACTTTACTCGTCTTACCACTAAATCATTCCAATAATCGAAGGATTCAGCTCGCCCTCACCCTCTAAAATCTGGTTTAAAAGGCCAATGCAAATGTTCAAGCCTAGGGCCGGGGAACCCACCTGAATATTTCCGGCTCACGACATCATGCCCCCTCGCAGATTGCCGGGCTAGGATCGTTTAAATCGTACTTGATGCCCCAAAACTTCGACGCTGACGTCACAGTCATAAGGAAGATGGTGCTCGAGCACCTAGACACTGGTAATAACGTTGAGCTCATATTCCATAGCTACAAGCCGCGTCATTGACAGCGAGACGGTTGTCAACTGAGACAGTTTGTTCCCGGACCTGGTGTTGAATCTCATTATAGAACCACCGGTGTGCGTCGGTTTAAGAAGGCAATAAGGTTGTAAAGGGGGTTGATGGAAAGGCAAGGGACTCGTAAGATCTCTTACACCGACGTCCTTTTCTTGCCGCTTATGTCTTAATAACGACTTATAGCAGACACTATGCCATGGTTCAAACAAGGCGCTTATCACCTAATAGACCTTTGAATATTTCGACGTTGCAACCGGCGTGAATGATATGAGTCCTGTGTCTGCTTTGAAGCCTCCCCACTCACTCAAATGTCCATTTCGGTATAAGGGAACTGTTTAGAGAAATGACATGTCTAGGTAACTTTTCAACCAATTAGAACGACAAGTCTGGATACACTTGACCGCGTGCCCAATAGACATTGTAGCTTGATGTCAAGCTATGCCTATCTTATGCCATCCACAAAGCCAATGATATTCCCGAGGTAGGTTGCAAGTTACTAGATATAGCTTCGTGGGGACCGGCACCGGCACTTCCTAAAGGGGCATCTCCGTTACATATCTCCGACCTCACTTACACCGACAGAGATACGGCTGCGTTTGGAGATTCCAGTTATGCTTGGCTGTCTTTTGATACAAAAACCTCAGACGTTTAGCAAACTCACAAGGGTAAACGAATGAAGAGCAGACGTTCTTGCTGAAAAAACAACATGTCATTGCTAATTCGCAGTCGAGTCGTTTTATTTGGCGGGTGCCGTACCTTCGCATCTCTTACCCAATCCGAACGTCTCCGACATATACCTACAGTAGTAAAGCCGTCTCATATCGAGACTCAAAAGGGACTACTCGAGGCTCGAAACTTGGAGAAGGCAGTTGGTGCTGTGCACAGGGATGGCCTCGTTGTCGTTGAAGATGTGATTTCTCACGATATCTTAGATCATCTAAACAATAAGATGGTGCGAGATGCGCGTATCCTGCAGGATAGGGGCGAAGACGGGCCATTTAATTACAACACTGGCAATCTGCAGCAAGACGCGCCTCCGGTAGCCGAGTATTTTAACCCTGCAATCTTCACGAGTGAGTGTGTCCCAGCTGAATTGAACTATGTTCCACCCGGAGGGATTCTGTATTCACACCTCTCACTCTCTTAGACCCAATCGCAACGCAGATCACAACTGCCGTGCTTGGCCCCCGTCCTAAATGGACTTTTTGCTCCGCCAACTCCGCCATGCCAGGAGGAAAGCCGGCGCGTCAACCGGTGCACTCTGATGCAGACTTCCAACACCCAGACCACCCGTTTGCGCTGGTCGTCAATATCCCCCTCGTTACCATGACGCCGGAGAACGGCTCGACGGAGATCTGGCTCGGGACCCATAACAACGACGCGAATGTGGACGGGCAAGAGGGCGCGCATGGCGAGCGAGCTAGCGGCCGGATAAGAGAGAGTCTTTTAGCTAAGCGCAGAGAAGTGTGTCCGCCGTGCCAGCCCGTCATTCAGAAAGGAAGTATCGTGATACGAGACCTCCGACTCTGGCATGCGGGTATGCCGAATCTGGCCGGTGAAGTGCGGGTAATGCTTGCTATGATCCATTTCGCACCGTGGTATAGGAACCCCATGCGGCTGCAGCTCTCGGAGGACGTTAAGCCTGTGCTGGAGAAGCTGGAGAGCGAGGGCCTCTTGGGGCTGGAGGTCCCCGTCGATTGGATCAGCAGGGACGAAGCGCTTGATACGTACCTGAATAGGGGCTTCGGAAACAGCTACGATTTCAACCAGACACCTTAGGTGTGTATACATAATACGACCTTATTCCCGAGTTATCCATAGCCTACCTTGTGTATTTGGAATGTATGTTGGCCCAGATTGTCCACGTGGGAAAGAGATCAAATGGTTACACATCGTAAAGTCTTACATGCCTCGTTGGGTTAGCTCATGCGTGATCTTACTTGAGGATTCTTCAGCCGCTCATGCCATGTGCATATAAAGAGAGCTGATCCATGGCTCTGGGGTTCCTACCCTGGACTGATTATACCACCCCGACCGTCCGATATTGGCAGTCTGACCGGAACGGAACCAAAGCAGACACTGACGAAGAAGAGAGCAAGGCAATTAAAAGCCCTGCTTCCCTCCTCTTCGTATAACACTTCCCGGGTTCAGTCCAAGGGGGTTATCGCATCCCATAGTCAAGTCAATTAATCAACTCTTTGACACGATTGTGTTAATAATGAAACCCTCACGTAGCATTTTCTCGTGGATCATTGCCTCGGCTTTCGGAGGGGGCGGCACTCTAGTCAGGGCTGAGCCAGCTGGAGCGCCAACAGTTGATCTTGGGTACGCGACTTATCAGGGCTCTTACAACGAATCGTACAACCTTAATATTTGGAAGAGGTAAGTATCTTGTAATTGAATCGTCAACTGCCTAACTATACGACAATTTTTAACTTTTTGTTAGTGTTCGTTACGCGGCGCCTCCGGTTGGAAAGTTGCGCTGGCAAGCGCCTCAACCTCCCGTCTGGAATAACACAAAAGCGACGCCAGCGGTGGACCAGCCGCCTCTTTGCCCGCAGACAGGAGCTTACGGAGTCCCTGATAGCTATGGGTTTATCAGTGCTCCAGGCGATGAGGACTGCCTCTACCTCAATGTATACGCGGCTCCTAAAGCCTCGAATTTGCCTGTTTTTGTCTGGATACGTATGCGTCCCATTTATTTTCCATAAGCGCACGCAATTCTGACATTGTTTGACCAGACGGAGGCGGCTACGGTGTTCTAGGAGCTGTTTATGATCCGACTGACCTGATAAAAACCAATAACAACGGCTTTATCGTCGTCGAGCTCCAATATCGATTGGGAGCATTCGGATTCCTCTCATCTTCTGAAGTCAAAGAACACGGTCAGCTCAATGCCGGTCTTCTAGACCAGCGCCTCGCTCTTGAATGGGTTCAGAAGCATATCTCTAAGTTTGGTGGCGATCCGACTCGCGTTACCATTGGAGGAGAGTCAGCAGGTGGCGGTTCGGTTTTATTTCATGCATCTGCATACGGTGGTAAAGAGACCAATCTTTTCGAGAATGTTAGTGTGCACCTTTCCTGAGAAGTGTATCTCTTAGGTTACTGATTCCCATCTAGATAATCGCCGCAAGCCCATACCTTCCACCAACTTATCATTATGATGATACAGTTACGACAGCACACTATGACAAATTTGTCGAGTTGTCTGGCTGTAGTAATGCTTCATCTAAGTCTCACAAGTACTCCTCTACTTTTGATTGCCTAGTTGCTGCCGAAAGCTCCATCCTACAGAACGCGAGTGGTACCGTTTCTACAACGCAGGGATACTATGGCAGCTTTGCATTTGTACCGGTCGTAGACGATGACTATATACAACAACGACCATCTGTGCAGCTGTTAGAGAGGAAGGTGGCCGGGAAAAGACTTCTTGTTGGTGTATGTATCCTTACTTCATTTCATCAATTGTCAATAGCATCCTAATGAGCTCAAGAATAATGCCAACGAGGGGGTGCTCCTCACAGACCCAGAGGTTGATAATAGAGAGAAATATGATAATTTCGTCTCGACAATGTTTCCTCGACTCACTCCAGAAGATGTCAAATCGCTCAATACCGTTTATACCATTGATTCCTTACCTAGTGACGACGATATTCGGTACGACACGCTCGGCTACACTGGCCCAACCGCGTTATATAAGTCCGGGTTCGCCACGGGCATACAACAGGCCGTATTCAATATGGCTGGTGAAACGAACTTCGCCTGCCCGGCACAGTGGTTCGCCGAAGCATTTAGCAGCGGTTCTCGGCAAGCGTGGAAATACCAATACTCCCTTACGCCGTCCTACCATGGTGCAGACTTGAACTCTTATTTTGCTATCGATGCCACTTGGCCCAGCCCGGGATTTAAGCATGCGATGCGAAAGATCTATGGAAACTTCATCGTCAATAACACTCCAGTCATATCTGTTGAGGATGCGACCGACAATGAGTCAAACTCAACGGTCCCGATAGGCTCGGGTGGTAATATCAAGTGGCCGGAATTCAATTTGGAGGATCGGACACAGATGAATCTCAACACTACCGGGGGTAACGTGTCTCCGACTGCGATACCGCCCTACTTGAATTTCTTCATACGGGATGGCCCTGGTATTGTCAATGTGTTGAACCTCTCCAATTCCTACACATGGGAAGGGGGGCGTGGCCGCCGCTGCGATTTCTGGCGGAGTGTTTCCGAAAGAGTTCCTCAGTAAAATGGTTGAAATAACCTGGCCGTTAAGTGTTAGATCCGGCATTAGTTCATCAAGTACCCATCCTTTAACTGCCTCTAGTAAAGTAATTTGATAATTATTGGATATATCACAATTTTGGTGACGGTACTTTCTGACTTACCTTTTAACAACATGTTGCGAATTAGTAAATTGGAAAGTTTTCGAGTTACTTTGTTTCTAATAATTTGCACAGCCTTCTATTTCAATTCAAGGAAAATGGTCGAAGGGAGGTTTATTTGCACGAGCTAGGACTCTGTAAAAGCCTCCCTATTGGTTGGCGTATCGCTTTCGATATTGGGGGACGTGTCCATATATCATATCCAGCCAAACAATCTAAGTGACACTGAAACAAAGATTTAAATAGAAGCTAATAATAGGCTAAGTGAGTTTAAAAGTTAGGCTACTTCTCGAATATCTAAAACAATTGACAAACTGATGGATATGATTTATCATGTTACCGGTAGGACGAATACCACGTGTTGGTACATGGTCATGCTTCAATCCACATACCAAGGGCTCAGTAACATGACGAATGTCTATCTTTTTTTTAAAATTCGCATAGCCTTAGACGTACATGGATGCCTCAGAGGAAGTAATATATAAATAATGCTCGTCCTCCCTTGCAAATTGGGATAAAAACCAACCATACCACTTCTCTTTTCGCCTCTGCACTTTACGTCGGTCTTGGCAATAACCAATAATTTTCAATCTCGCCTAACCTAATAACGACGACAACGACTACAATAACAACAAATTTATTGGCGATGGCTCGGGGCGGAGTAGAAAACTGGTGGTATAGAAACCGTATGGATGGGAAATTTCCTAAACTACCAATCAAGAGGGAATTAATCTATCACATCTTCCGAGCCGCGTACCCCCATGGCGCAGTAAGTTTTTATACTCTTACGTGTGATCACGCCTCAGCCTCACCTCGGATTCTATCCATATCTGCGAGGATTTGAGTAACATTTAGTTCCGAGTATTTGATATTTTCCCTCCCTTCTACTCCGCGATATAACATCTTTATCAAATTATCTGAGGATATTAACGTGTATGACAGTTTGTCGACGACGATCTCAAATTAGTGGACCTGCGTGACAAGGAAGAGGTCTGGGATAAATTAGAATGCGAGATTGGCAACGCTCGCGCCGACCTCGACATATTCATCTTCTGCATGAGCGATACGTACGGTGTGTCCCCAACCGACCGGGTAATGATAAAGCAATACTACGGGTTGCTGTTGGACGAGGCCGAAGGATCCCTTTTCAGGTCGCAGAACGGGCGATATTTCGAATTCAGATGCATGGAAGAGCTGTTGGTGCGATACAGGATGATGTACCGGAATACGTGGACACTGTATCCATTTAAACCGGAATTCGCCTTACTCCCGATCGCAGGATACAAGTACGCGGCGGATGCTCTAGAAGAAAGAGTAGAGTCTAAGCTGCATTTCTTGACTCTTAACTATTTGGCTATGGATGGACATGTGCGGTTTCCGGTTTTCTAATAGGGGTGATGCATGGTGGAATGGTTGTGGGCTATGTATGAATAGGGGCTACCAGGGGGGGTAAGACTGAGTATTGATATTTTAATCATTAATTGCTAATATGATTATCTACATACGATTATAGGAAGTCAATAGTCCGGGGCTCTCGTAGATATCTGAAGAGAGGTATCTTAGTGTGCATGTATCCCTCCATTCCATAGAATCGAATCGAAAGTTCAGCAAAAGTCTACCAAACATCTTTGTGTGCGAGCAATATTCTGCGATCAAGGGGATTAACTACCATTAGTGACACGACAAGCCACAAAGTAGACAGACCCACGCTACTATTTCAAAACTGATATAGCTTATAGTTGCTTTTAGTCATGGTCGTATGCTATGAATTCCCTCCGGAGGCAAGACTTCTCTAAGTATTCCACGACAAAACTGTACCACTCCGTATTATAAGTCGATACAACTGTTGCTTACAAGGCCGAGTAGCACTTAGTACTGCCTTTAGGCAACATATTCCACAATAATATTCTTCCTATTGCTTGCTATTATTGTACCAAAGATGTTGGGTCTTCAGGAATTGGTTTTGGCCGTGTTCTGCCAGATCATCTGTTTAAAAGGGGGACATAAAACCCTGCGAGTAATATAATTCTTTTGGCTTGAATAAACTTTGATTTTCCACGAAAACGAAACTACATCCTCCGTGATTTGTCAGAGACAATGCCTGAATGCTTATAACAAAGATTGTATCTTAAGATGACGATAGTACATCTTCAACGCCTATTGTTAAGATAGTTCAAATTCCTTATGTCTTATCTTATGCATAGGAAATTATGGTGCGGCACAAACGATCTGTAAATTAATGATACCCGTTGAAGGCACAGCTCATGAAGATGGCGTCTCTTAGTCCCCAACCTCATCTACGGGATCTGCCGTCTCGCATTGTCCTTCCCGCCTTATGGAACCGTTACCAACCTTTTATACAGGCTACCTACCTGTAGCTAATTTAAATATGGCATGATTATATCAAAAAGAATATACGCTACGCTTGATGCTTTTTAGTCTGCTTCTCCCCCCTTTGAAAAGTCTTCTCGATTTCCACGCGATCTGCAAATGAACCTAACGTTGGTAGGCACGCAAAGGGCAGCATACAATCCTTGAGGCGTCAAACAGGTCGACGAATTATTTGTTCGCTGCAAGGGATCCACGTGTTTGATGGCGCACCAGGTGATAAAGAGCAAACAAAACGCCACACCATCTGTGGGGAAGCCAGTTCTGCGTATACGTTGGTACTTCTAATTCGTTGTAGAGCGGCTCTGTAGGCTAGCGACGAGTTACGTATCGCAAGAGATCGGATGAGACACGCATTAGATCTAGCAATATGCATAGAACACCGGTAAGTGCCATGCCTAGCCTTGGAATCTTTAAACCCACGCGAACGGTAACCCGTTCTGTCGGTACCCGACTCCTATGTTTGATCTGTGTAACAATGAGATGCGGTCTAGGGAATACCTAGGTTTTGCTGCGAGAATGCTATATATAAGTGCTTGTTTATCTCTCCTTTCTGCGAGATCCTTTAGTGCTCGCGTGCCTGGAGCAGTATCGGCTGCTGTCGACTTTAATCGCCATGGCGGCAGGCAATCATAGTCCCGAGTATCTTGCTGAGTCTAAAGTGCCATTATCGAATGCATTCTCCTTAACTGCTATGGTTCTCGAGATTATAAGCACGGGTTCTAGGGTATGGATTAAGGGGAGGCCCTCGTCACAGCGACGTTTAGCCTTTGACGACTACTTCATCATCTGGGCTACAGTACGTACGTCGGCAGCATTTATAAATGGCTCATGATAGCTAACGTCTCCTAGATAACTGCAGTCGCTGAGGGTATTGGGGGACCAATTTGCGGTTTGCATGACCTATAATATTATCTTGAATATTGTTCTGATTGCTCCATATTAAAGGGGTTTATACTGGCTATGGACGTCACGTAGATGCTATCACCACAGAGCAATTAGAAAATCTCCTCTTGGTAAGCCTGGTAATTATTTTCTCCGAAGATAAGTGCAGAGCCTGACAGTCAACAGGCCGACTACATCGGTAGCCATATTTATAACTTTGCCATCGTTAGCACGAAGCTTTCGGTCCTCGCTTTATACTACCGCATCTTCGCTATAGCTAGATTTCGCCTCCTAGTGGTTGCTACATCCGTTTGCGTTGTCACATGGTTCGTAGTAATGGAACTAATTCTCGTACTGGGATGTCGGCCGATTCAAGCTTGGTGGAATATTCCAATGGCTGCAGCGGCTGCCTGCGTGGACAAGATAGCATTCAGTTATTCTACCAGTATCCTAAACTTGATATTCGATTTGTGCATACTCACCATGCCAATCCCTATCATTCTTAGGTTACAGGCTAGTATGGAAAAGAGAATAGGCCTTTGCTTCCTATTTTCGATGGGCCTGGGGACGTGCGCAATCAGCGCTGCTCGTCTGTCGGTTGTTGTCGACCTAAAGTCCAAAGACATTACATGTAAGAAGATTTCTCCCTCACCATGCATTAATATCCTATTTCTAATGTTAGTTTACATTAGGGGACCAAGTTAATATAGGGATTCTGTCTGTATGGGAACCTTGTAGCAGTATCCTATGCGCAAACCTACCCCTAGTGTACAAGCCCTTAGTTGATGGCCTTCGGAAGATTCATTCAACGATCACGAACCCGCGGTCCCAAAGTCGTGACCCAAGTGGACAATTGTCTTCTTCATGTCACGATTGGACCCGACTTGATGGAAGAGCCTTCAAAAATCATGCGACGTTGAACATCACAGCAACTGGAGGCCACTTAACTGAATCGGACGTAATTGAGATGTCTGGGATCACGGTTGAACACGACTTCAAACAGGAAATCCATCGTCAATAGATGAATGTAGATATATATCTCTATATAATTCTATAAAACCAAGTTTCAAGGCGAAAAGAAATGAGATGGTGCCTTTCACTATAACACTAAATTATTCCCTCCTATGATTTGAATAATCAAACCCCACTACCTTTATTCAAAGGTCTCAATCCAGGACTTGATAACCTTGTTTACCGCGGCTGGGTCTTCGATCGCAGCCCAATGGCCGGTTTCTACCTCAGCCCTTGTCAACTTATCGAAGTACTTGTCCATCCCTTCGGACAGGGACGGAACGAGCACAGGATCTTTGGTTGCTTGAACGAAGAGAGCCGGAACCGTGAATTTGGGGCCGCCGGCTTGGGCGATTGGCAGTTCATCCTCAAAATTGACTTTATTCGTACGGTACCAGGTCAGAGGGCCGCGAATACCCTTGATCTGATACTCTGATACGTAGTAATCAAGTTCCGTGCCATTAAGGAGAGGGCCAGGTTGCAGATAAGGGAAATTCTCTAGGATTAGGCCTTCGTTAGTGAAGCCTACCTTGCCGTCAGGGGTAAGCCCCCCGTGCGTCGCAATGAGAAGCTGTCGGATTTCTTCCTCGCTTCTGAGTTTCCGGTCAAGAGAAGGATCTCGTAACTGAAGCTGATACTTGAGAGTCGGAAACTCGCCGTCCTTGATCTGGTCGGCTAGGTCGACGTACTCAGTTACCGGGGGAAAGAAGGGATATGTTAATGCGAAGATCCCCTTGAAAAGTTGAGGATAATAAATAGCGAACCGCCATACCACTTTCAAAGACGAGTTAGCAATCGTTTTTTCTTCCGAGAGTCCAAATAAACTAAAAAGAAGAGGAATTCCGATTACTTACAGCCAGCACCCCAATCATGACCACCCAGGATTACCTGCTCATCAGGCAGGATTTGGTCTAGCAACGCCGCCAGGTCGCTAGACATGTTCTTGAAAGAAAACGCGTCTAACTCGCTCGGAGATGATGTATATCCATATCCTAGCATCTCGGGAACGATGACTTGATAGCCGAGAGAGGTGAAAAGCGGTACTTGGTATTTCCATCCGTATGGAAGGTCCGGAAATCCATGAAGAAGCAGCACGCTCCCCTTGGGCTCTCCAGAGGGTCGAGCTCGCAGGTAGTGATAGGTGTTTTCTCCAACGACAACGGAATGACTTGAATTGAAAGGGGCTTGGGCAGCCGGTACCTGAGCTGCCATAGCTGCTGGTACTGTCAAGCTTAACAGCAATGCTCGAAACGGATTCATTGTGTCTTCAATATTCCCCAAACTAGTCGAGTAAGGATGTCCTGTGATAATCTTCCCATAGGTATCAGTCCTCCCATGGCTTTTATATCTTGACTTTATGATGCTCAATTGTGATTTCTAATTTACAGATTACAAATATCTATATTGTTAATTATATCATGATGTTAAGACCAACCTCATTCCATCAACCCCGGCCAGATTAGCCGGGGGAGTATTAGAGTGGATATGCTGCTTACAAAAAGATAGATCTTCGCCGCACACTAGACTTAGCGCATGCATATATCGTAGCTTAAATATCTGACGCGAATTACTTCAAGGCGAAGATTACTTTCAACGTGACTTTATCTTATCTCAGCGTCAGTATTTATTTCCATGATTATTCAATCATTCTCAAAAATTACTGATAATCGTGAACATATAATCCCGTAATTTTCGTCATATGAGCTTTATATTGTGTCATTTTAAAAGTTTGATATACGATGTTCGACTTTGAGGAACTTTAACATACGAAATGATGTATAAGTCTAGCATTATTAATACTATGTTATAGAACTTAGGATATTCAGTATACACTAAGTGGGTATTTACTGATACCATTTACCATGTGTACCTCCTAGGTAGTTATTCTCCACGTGAGTATTGTGGTTCCTAAAGAGAAAGATCTGAACCAAGATTAATAATGAAAGTTTGAACAGCAATTTCGTGTCACAGTAGCAGTAAATAATTATCTGCAGGAGGTTTCCAACTATGCAATTGGGCTCAAGCAAGCTCCGGGCCTTGCGCTTGGAATTGTTAGTACAAGTCTCACCTTACTACCCTGTAGTGAGAGTAGTCCCTTAATATTACGGCCATGATAAGGGCTCGGAATGTAGAAGAAAAGATGTAAGGACTTTTAACGGGGATAACAGGCAGTGGGCATGGCCTATCTATCTTAAATCGCTGTCTTTATCTATTCATAGGTGTCATATTCAAATATTCTCTATTTATCAATAATTATTATGAGATAGATCAGGGAGCTAACACTAGATCGTTGGGTTTGTTAGACAGGACAACAGTAGTAGTAATCGTGGTAGTCATTACTACAACTTAGACAATACCTAGGAGAGCACCATCATTCATACGGTACTTAATTATCGTGTCTCGAAACATGTACTTAATATCCCAGCTAGTTGGAGGTATTTATCGTAGTTTTATCTCCTACCATCTATTATAAAGACCAGGCTCAAAATAATAGCCGGACTTTCCAAAATGCAGTCAGTGCCTACCTGTTAAAAAGTAAAAACCTTCCTTTCAACTATAAATGCAATTCTTACTTAATTACACTAGCCTCTCCAAGGACTGATGGGTTTGTACTTCCTGTGAATATCCCACAGTGCGAAGGATTCCTTGGTCACTTCGACGGGTCGTATTTAAGGCCCCTTCTGGTACTGTGACTTGTGAACCGAGAACCGCAGAACTAGTGAGCTCGTGGTATTGTGGTTGTCGCTCCTGAGGTGAGCCATATGTCCATGGTGCTTGGTCTGGCCAAGAACCTCCCTGCTCGAAGCCGGAAACCCCATCCCTACTCCCAGAACTGAGCTTAGATCGTAAAGACTTGTAGATGGCAGATTCGTATACGTAGAGGCGGAGGAAGTTGACAAAGACTGGTAGGGATCCGACTATGATCGCGACATTGTTTTCGACAATACTGCCAGGGTAAGAAAATGATCAGTCCTGAAGAGGTATTACTTATATGTAAAACTAGGGAAGGAACCTATGCTTACATGGCGATTACAACGCTCCCTGCTTGCCATCCGTTATCGGTAGGACCAAGTAACTTGATTCGATACGCCAGGCAAACTACGCTAGCCACGATACCCCTTGAGCCGATTACTTCAGTTAGTCCTTTGGCCCAGAAGCGTGTAGGGGTCTAGAAGTGTATCATACATGAAGGCAGTTGTAAACAGCGCTATCAGTTGAATTCGTTTTGAGAAACTCATGTTGAGAGAGAAAATGGTGGGGAGCGGTAGTATGAAGATGTAAATGTCCACAATGACGGAGGCAACACCAATCGTAATGCCACCAGGGATTCCTCTAGTCGGCAAGCCTGAATGGAACACATCTTCCCAGGTTTGCCCGACGTGCGGAGCATCGAAGTAGCAAAGCACCAGACTTACCGGTATATATGCTAGGAATGCCATAACTAGGCCAACCTTTGAGCCAACCCTCACAGACTTCTTGATAGAGAAGACCTGTAGGTAGAAAAGGAAAATAGCTGCTTTGGGGAAGAACAGGGCTGGCCCAACTATAAGGGACTCGACAAATGTCAACTAAGAGTTGGGTTATTCCAAATCATCTCTAATCGAAGATAGGGATATCACTTACTTTCATATACCACGTATCTAGCCAACACACCGGAGTGTCCCAAGAGTGACGGTAACGGCTCGATACTTGAGATGACAATCCTTAGTATAAGGACATTAATATGGCCATATATATGATCAACTTACGAGCAATTAGAACACCGGCAGTTCCAAGGTCGAAGATAAGACCGAATATTATGAAATCTGTTCAGTAGGTAATTAACAGAATTCGAACGAAATCAGCTGATTCCTATAAATGACCCACAGTCAGCCAGCCTAAAAGCCTTCCTGTTTATAAACAGTCGGCCAGATGTGACAATTACTGCAATAGTTATTGTGATCACAGATATGGCGATAGTTGCGGGCTGTAGGGTTGGAGGATCCTCGAAGTTCGGCGGTAGCCCATGAGGATTAGCACCCACTGGTATAGAACACAAGTCAATATCCTGGGACTGCTCCATGGCCAATTATCTACTTGATAGCAGCACGATTAAAGTAAAATCCACCACGTTTGCATATGGGAAGAGGTTGGAAAGGATATTACTCCGATCTGGCTGATGGTGAAAAGTCATAATTGAGATTTTAGAATAGTATAATGTTTCAAAGAATAATTTTTCAATAAAGATCGCTAGTGCATACTTAATAATAAGGGCTGATTGATTGTGATGCTTTCAATATTACTACCATAAGCCATGGCGGGCACCTATATGCATTCAAGTGTTAGGAGAAAAAGGGACAATCTTTACCGTGATGGGGGCCAAACCTAATCCAGAGCCCGTTGGTAACACTGAAGATATCCTAGTTGGTACCTCTCAAAGACCTACCAAGGTCCCGGATGGCTCATAAGGTTGCATTGGGTTTACATCGCTCCTAACAGCATAAGCGACGTAATACAACATGATGGAGTTCGGTACAGTTGAGCCTGCGTTCAATATAGCTATACCAACGCCAAGAGGAAACGCGTGATTAGGGATAACAGGGCAGTAGACTTTTTGCATTTTCTTAGCCTCATTTTTTGCAACATCGATTCGCATTCTATCACAACTCCGCTTCCTTCACCGTTAGTCTCCGTTCTATGTTGACTTCGGTTTTCCATCTCTAGGTACCTACTTACCTACCTATTTTCTTCCCACTGTCTGCCTCCTTAGGCATATAATGATCCGTGGATTTCTTCGAAGAGCCTTCTTACCTTGGAAAGTCTCGCAGAAAATACTTTGCAATGTGGCCGTTTTCTTCATACCCGGAGCACTCACCTTCCTTTGTTGATGGCAAGACTTATGACTACGTTATTGTGGGAGGTAAGTATCAAAAGGATTAAGACTTCATACTTGCGAATAAGGCTCACGGTTAATCTCTATGTCACGCCGTAGAGCATTAGGTGAGGAAACAACTTCGTTGTTCCGTAAGGAACTCTAACTAGGATGGTTCTGAAGTCAGAGCTATATACAAACATCTTCTTTGTCCTTCAATGTCCCTTTGTTCCCAAGTGGGACTCCTGACACTCTAACTCTTCCCTCCTTACCTCCAGGAGGAACTGCTGGATGCGTTGTCGCATCACGTCTATCCGAAGATAATAATGTCTCGGTTCTCGTGATCGAAAAGGGCCACGTGAACGATAATATCGTCTCACGCATGCCACTTCTCAGTCAAAACATGTTCCTTGGCGATATTCTGCAAGTGCAGAGCAACCGCTGGTCGGAGCCTCTTCCAGGTGTGTTAGGGTTCCATAAATACAATCGTTGTTGCGCGAAGAGAGCAAGAAAGGACGGTAGGAGGTCCTTCATCTATCTACCTTTATATACACCTCCCGGTGACCCACCGGGGTCCACCGGGCCGTACCGTGACAAGGTGCTAATAGGAGGAGAAGTCTTTTATGGGCAGTAGAAGGGATTGGGGGTGCTACGCGCATGAATGGAATGCTATGGACGCGGGGCTTTCCTGGAGACTATGCGGCGTGGTCGGAGATGGGACTTGGTGACTGGGCCTACAACAAAGTTGAGCCTTACTTTCGAAAAATAGAAAACGCCACCGTTCATCCCAAGTCCGAGGCAAGAGGCCACGGAGGTAGTTCTCCTTATCCTGTACAAGTATCTTAGGAGGTAGTTTGGGCTAATAGTGTCCGGCATACGTAGGTCCCATCGAACTACGGCAGTTCCAATTCCCATTTGAATGGGCATCATAGTACGTACTGCCCCTTACTACCCAGCCCTTCCTTGTGATTGACTTATAGTTGCAGTCTTAATCAAGCTACTCAGAAGCTTGGTCTGCGTCTTGAGAAAGACATCAACAATCCTGCGGCACCGGCCATGGGATCATTCACTCTTGATACGGCCATCGATAACCGTGGGAACAGAATCTCAGCACTCACTGCGTATCTCAGCAAGAAACTCGCTTTTCAGAGGCGTAATAATCTGACTATATGCACTGGTACAGTAGCATCGCGTCTGGAGGCTGATAGTCAGACGGGTCTTGTCACAGGCGTTCACATTCAAAATGCCAAGGGCCCCCCTGAAAAGTTCTTCCTTAAAGTACGACGCAAAGTCATTATGTGTGCTGGAGCAGCCTGTACTCCCCAGCTTCTCCTCCTGAGCGGCATTGGGCCTGCAGATTCCGCTGAAAGTTTTGATATACCGCTCATCAAGGAGCTCCCGGCAGTAGGGGCCACACTGTCAGATCATTATAGCATCCCTATCATGCTGGAGATCCCCAGAAAGGAAACGCTCCATATCCTGGAAACTTTCTGGGGAATATGGCACCTTTTACTCTGGCTGTTCACCGGAAAAGGTTTCTTCGGCCTTTCCTCGATGTCGACTTCTATCTACGTACGGACCGGAGCTATTGACAAAGATACCTTTCAAGTCAAGAATCACGACGAAGAAGGACACGACAATTTGGATGCTTCTTTAGCTCGCAATGTCCCAGATATAGAAATCATGGTTATACCCAATAGCTCCGTTGAGAGGGCTGTCGAGGGCCATGCCTTCATGTCCCTATATCCTACATTGGTCCAACCGCGTGGCTCAGGCCTCGTGGAGCTCGCCAGTACGGATCCACTTGCCCAGCCTCGAATCACCTATCCCATGTTTACCGACGAGCATGACATCGCATCTGCTAGATTAGCTGTTCGCTTTACCCTGCGACTGGCTGATGAACTGCTGCGCTTGGGGTATCCGCATCCGGCAAAACTTGCCTTCGCCCCAGGTCAAGATCCGACCATGCTGGAGGAATGGGAAAGGGCCGCCCCTATTGATTATCTACCGGTGCCGGCACAACCTGTATCATCGCTCCCCGGTTCAGTGACGTCTCAAGCGAATCTTGAATCTCCTACAGGAGCCACCACCAGACATGATTTCCGTAGAAACAAGACATGGAAGGACGTGACTGATAATGAGATCGACGATTGTTCAAGAAGAGTCGCCCACACGAGTCTACATTTCTCGGGTACCTGTCCTATGTCTAATGATGATAAATCCGGCGTTGTCGACCAAAAGCTTCTTGTTTACGGCTTTAGCAACCTGAGGATCGCAGATATAAGCGTCTTCCCAAAGATACCTAGTTGCCATAGGTACTATGGCGCCTGTGATGATGGTGGCGGAGAGGTGTGCTGATCTGGTGAAGGAAGCTTGGGAGGGAAGGAAATCGCAGTGATTAGTTGAGATTAGCAATTTGGCCAGTAAGTTGCTTACTATTCTATATGTAACTAAACCAAGGAGACTTCATCGCCTCGACGGCCTCAGGTGCCTAGTTCTCTAGAAGAGTATCCCAGTATTATGATTCCTGCGCATTTTCGGTACTTTAGGTTGGATAGCCGTCTTCTATGCACCGACCAAGTGATCTCCAACTAAGTCGACCAAGTACATGGTAGACCGAGCAAAGGGATAGGCTACCCTAGCCTAGAGTGTGGTATTTCGAAGGGATAGATCTTCGTGTAACCCAACCTCTCAAAATCTCCTGAGCATTTCCTTGTGATTTGGCAACCTTATAGCTACCTAGATAGGGGGTATCGAAAACTGATACTACCCGTCGGCCTTGGTAATATGCAGGGTGCTATCCGTTAGAAGTGAATATATAGGGTACATCAAGGTACATGGAGATGGTACTAGCAGATGTTGGCTCCTAGGAATTCTCCCTTTCGCATATTTCATACATACCTACCCTCTTGGTCCACCTATTAAATCTCATACCAGGGGAGTGGAAGCGACGCCGAGCAAGGTGGTACGGCAGTCAGAGAGGTACAATCTTAGTGACTGGAGCGAATGGGGCTTGGAGAGTATAATTCCGAGGCAAAAGATCCTGGGAAGGGTAAAGTTATATGGGAAGGTAGTGTTTGTCTTTCAGGATTGAAGGGACATGAAACAATTCTTCAATGCTGGCAGTGATCAGGTATCTACCTCCTATTTTTTTTTTTTTTTTTTCCTTCTATTTATTGCAGTCCGTGCCTATTAGGCTACCTACTCACCCCCACTCTGGATCTCTATGACACCTGAGAGACAAAATCATCAAGGTGGAGTATAGTTCCTATCCGTAAGTCAGATCCGACTGTACGGCACCCCCTTAGATCGATCTGGTTTACCATCCCTTATCCGATTCCGCTGATATCTCTGCATGTTCTCATCGAACTTGACCCCGAGCGCCGTGGCCATCTCCAAAGTGGCATCCTCCGTGGACACCGGGTAATACTCCACCTCAAGTTTCCCAGTCTTTGGGTCATTTTCCGCCCGACAGATCTGCATCGTATCGTCTTCCTTAGAGAACTGGTCAATAAAAAAAAAGGACTCGTGATTGAGCGCCACGTCTTCGGGCGCATTTTGTAACCACAACACGCATTCCTCGGGCGTCTTGCCGATAAAGGGAGACTGGAAGTTGGCATCTACGGGAGGTTTGGTGCCCTCTGGATATGCGTTTTCGAGCTTCTTGGGCGCGTCGTCGTAGCTACCAGTGACGACGTACTGTTCCCATGCAGCTTCGTAATTCCCTTTATAAGCTCGCGTGAGTGCGTCGCTGAGATACTGTATAACGATTAACAAACTATACTTTATAGGACCAATTTGTCTCACTTACATCAGCGTCAACGCCGTCGGCGAGCACGAAAAGAGCATACGGTGGTATAGGGCCCGCCATTGGGATCGAAGGATTGTTTGGTGTTGGCAGCAGTCAATTAATTTTTTATTTAGAAAGATGTTGAACTTGAATATGCGATTGAGAGTTCATGAGAAATTATGTGCGTTCGGGTTACTTTCATTGTAACTATACTTGAATCAAAGTCAGTTGACGTCATGGCAGAAGCATATAACCAACACCGCGGCAGTGAGAGAACATGTGAAGGTTCATATGCCACCCTTTAAGCTATTTAAAAGCTACCAATAGTAAATGGTTAACCAATAAAAAATATAGGTTATAGAAGTTATCTTTATAGGGTTGCTTAATAGGATGATCTGCTGTCTGTTGGGATGATCATTTCAGCTGAGGAAATAAGCTGCGATATTATCCCTGAACTAAGATCGTATGGTTATAAATTTTCTCTTGTTGGTTTTATTATTGTAGCATTTCATAGGAGGTACCTGCTTCATTACTTGATAGGTATGAATGAATTTGCTAAGCTTTTCTGTTGGTAAGACGTTGAACAATCCTTTGGGTACCTAACGTAATATTATTGACAACACTGGAAGGCTTATTTGAATCCCAGAGCAAAACCAACCCCCATCTAAAGCTTTCAAACGGTATTGTAAGTTGATGATCGCCCAAGTTGGTAAGCTCAGAGGTGCATATTCCGATAGCCACAACTCTTCAGTCGTGCTGATCTCTTTAAAATAGTTACATTCTGCATATGTTTCCTTTCAATGAGAGACTTGACGATCTTAAGACACTGCCTCTACCGTCGTACGGTTCAATCGATGGGTATTGCTTCACTCTTACTCAGATATGCTAAGAATAGTTGACACTATCTGGAGAAGTCTTTTCAGAGAGATGTCAAGAGACCGTAGCTAGACATAGTATTTCGTGGTTTAGACGGATATATAATGAGGACGATATCATGGATAGATGAGAGGAATAGAATATCATGCAAACCATACTCATCTCATCTCTATCTTTGTCTCTTACTATATCAATTGACTCTCCTGTTGTGTAAATTTCATTCCACTTCTCAAAAGAATCCACAATGGGTCTCAAACAACTGAGCGTATGGGCTATAGCCGCTCTTCTCCCAGGAATTCTCGGCGTTGAACACGATGCCGAGTTGGAACAGCCCTCACCTCCTGGTAGAGGTAATCGTCTCTTCCCTCGTGTCCCCAAAGACTTCGGTACATTCAACGTCGACTGCGCAGGCGCTGAAGGGGCATGTAACAACGCATGCTGGAATATCAGATGTCTGAACCAGGGCGTGGCAGACGCAAATAAAGTCGTCTACATCGGCCCTAACAACAAGGCCGAGAACGACCGCAATAGGTTCGAGTCCGGCTGCCAGACTGCCGATAACAGTGTCTGCGGTAGTTACCCCTTTAGCCAAGCCTTCTACGCCGACCAGTCGAAAGCCGGTGACATGAACTGCGACGAGTGGCCGCCCGCCGTCGCCCAGCAGCCGCTATTCGCACAGAAGCAGAAGAAAAACAGTCTCCGGTGCATCCCGGCAAGGGAGAATAGCTCGCTCGGGTCGAAGCTCAAGAACTTTATCTACGACCAGGGAGGCCCGTATCCCAACCGGCCCAAGGGACCCATGGCCCGAGACGACTTCTTCCGCATAACCTTCGACGTGAGCAAGGCGGACAAGAGCAAGGTCCCCTACTGCACGATAAGACCTTCCAGCTGCACCCAGGACGGCTACCAGTTCGAAATGAGGAAGAAGGCGAATCAAAACGGAAAGATCAGCGCGCCCTACAACCACGCCACGGACAACGCCTATTCCTACCAGGACGGCCCATGGAAGGACGTGCTCCAGTGCAGCGTCGAATTGACGCGGGACGGCGACAACACCTTTGGGGATATGAAGCTGTTCAATCATCTAAACGACAAGGACGTCTCCCAGTCCTCGTCCTGCAGTGTCCAGTCCGCGACAGGAGACTGCGAGGTAAAGGGGCTACCCAACCCTCTGACCATCTCAAAGACGGGTGGCTTCGGGAGTAAAATCGGGTTTCATTATCCCAACCCTAACTTTTCTTGGGACTCGGAAAGTACCGGCGATGGGAAAGGTCCGGCTACCAATGCCGGCCAGCCGCTTAGATTCTGTAAAGTGGATAGCATTTCCAAGACGCAGCAGAAGGTCGAGTGTTGGTTCCCGTGCTTCGAGACTGCCAGTGGGACGTAGGGAGATCGTCGGAACACCCGATAGGGAATTTGTGAAGATATTAGCTTAGACTTAGATGGGGGAAAGGTAGTGTATTGGATATTGAAGAAGGTATTTTTTTATGCACTGGAAATAAGTTCACCTAAGAGACACTGTACTCCTAGCAACGTCAAATTGACAGATTTTAGATGAAGCGGGAGCTTAAAGTTGGATTTATGCCAACTTGTAGTTGACCAATACGGGTATATCTCATTTATATTAGCACTAGCCCTGATTCCTTGGGGGTCTATCTTCTAAGGTACATTGCTTCGTGAAGGCCATAACACCTTTTCATCGTCAACAAGAAAGCCCCAAGTCTAAAATTTCCTTCATAAAGGTACCTTTTGATATAGCTCGTCACAAGAAACTAATTCCCTAGCCTAACCTGAGGCTATCTCTCCCCTTTCCTTAGGTATTAGTTTATCTAGAAGCTCATGAGATCTGCCCATGTGTTAGCAAAGACTGACCGACTAGAAGTTAAGGGGTTAGAGCAAGTAATTCCATACCTCGTCCGAACAGGCCCCGCTTAGCCCAGTCCATCGCCATTAGCACCCTCGTCCTTACCCCAACGCTCTGTGCGAAGTATACACTACGCCAAGCGTATACAGCCCACAAGCCACCAGTAACCCCCCAGCCACCGCCGAGGTCGAACACGGCGCTGTTACCGACGTATGCCAAACTGCCAAGATGGTGGTATTCAAAAGCCTTGTAGCAGGCCTCATCGAGGTCGCCATCGCGAATATCATTGGCACGTAGGCCAGGTGCACAATGCGCTAGCTTGTTAAATTTCTTGGCCAGATAAATGCCTTGTTGGTTGGCGCGCTGCGCCGTCGCCGGTAGCGATGTTAACTTGTTATCAATCTGTTTCAACAATTCGCGCAACTCTCCAAAGTCAAGCGTCCCCGATTGGTCTTTGTCGAATTGCGCAAATAGCTTGTCCAAGCGTTTTAGGTGTGACGCTGCCTGCGGGAACCGCCGCTTCACATCAGATGCCACATCGCGCCAGTCGCTGAAGTGAAGCTCTACAGTTTCGGGATCTTTGCCCTGCCTGAAAGCGTGTCCGCGCAGGAAAGTGACGACGTTGTCAGCAATATTATTTTGGACAGTTGAGCAGTCACCGATGGCGTATACATCGCCCAGTGGAGTGCCATTAAGTCTCAGGTGGCTATCAGTCTCGAGAGCATGGCGGTTAGTCTGTGCGGGTCCAAGTTTCGCCGCAATTCGCCGACATAGTTCGGCTTGGGAAACACCAGTTGACCATAGGCAGAACCCCATGGGAAGCTCCTTAGTGATAATTGTGCCATCGTCAGCCTTCTGCGTAAATATGATCTTATCCTTCTGTACCTCCTTAACCCTAGAGTTAACGAGAACCTCGACCTGGTCGCGAGCGAATCGATCTTCGGCGTATTTAGAAAGCGCTTCGTCGTAAGTGTTAAGAATGTGGCCTCGGCTCTGTATTAAGTGGACCGATATCTCATTCCGTAGGAGTCGAGGAAATCTCTTAGTCAAATCTTCGTTTAACAGATCGAACAGCTCAGCAGCAAATTCGACACCGGTGGGTCCGCCACCGCTGACCACAAATGATAATAGTCTCTTGCGCTCGTCGTCCGGTGTTGTTGGGAGACAAGCAAGTTCCAAGTTTTTCATTACTTGGTTCCTGATCATGCGGGCATCGTTGATATCTTTAAGGAAGAAACAGTTTTCGAGTCCCTTGACTCCGTGGGGATTTGTTACGGATCCAACTGCGATAACAAGCTTGTCATACGGCACATAGAACCTGACCTCCTTTCCCCTCGAGTCTATCTGCGAAACTTCGACTAATTTGTGCGAAAACTCAACGTCTTCGGCTGAGGCTCGGAGGTAGTGGCCGCCAACTCTAGTTAGAATCCTACGAATAGGTTCAACTAAGCTTCGCATTTCTAGGGTACCGACTGTTGCAGATGGTAACATAGGGGTGAATAAAAAGTAGTTTTTAGGACTAATAACAGTAACGTGATAATCTTCGGGATTGAGCTGCTTCAACAGTGCGACGCTTCCCCAGCCACCACCCAAAATGACGAGGTGGGGTTTCGTCTTCTTCTTCCTTGCTTCTTCATTATCATCGTCATCAAGAAGCGCCTCTATGATAGGGAGGTTCTTAGGACCTCCTCGGCGTGGGGATAGTGCTGCTTCAGACACACGGCAATCGCCAAAAGTAACCGACGACTCCTTATAAGTTGTCGCGTCGTATATGAAAAATCCGGTGAATAGCGCTCCTATGAACCCAATTCCTGTACCAATTATTGCAGCTGTACGATAAGCAAAGTTGAGGATTACAGATCGTCTTTGTGGGAGGGGTTTTCCAGAAATTCCGCGCATAATGCGCCGCGACGGGAACAGCCATTGAACAGCTTTGGTGGGGTCATTTCGTTTCGGAGAATTCGGTCGGGATAGAATACTGAATTGGCAAGCATGAGTAGGTCTTATTTGCCTTAACAGAGGTGATGATGTGAGTCTGAGCCTATAGCTAGGAGAGCTCTGGTGGCCAACGCGCAAAGCGAGAGCTCTAGCAGCTCCTAGCTGTGAGGGCATCTTCGTAGGTAGCTTCTCACCAATTTAAGGTTATACAAAGAGAAGAAAAGACTATATGAAGGGGAACGACATGTCGAGTTGATATGTAGAGTTAATAAGAAAGATTCAGCGCTTGTAAATTTTTAAAAATTGAGCTTGGCTAAAGAAATTTGTTTCTCCTGGAAGAAGGAATAGCCTTTTCGCTCTTTCGCCTTTTTCGGTGCTTTCCTGGTTCAACGTTGTCCTTGCTTGTGCTACATAGGATAATTACCATGTATGTAGTGCGTCATACCCGCTGGAGTGGAACTCCGATCGCCGTCACCAAAGATGAGAATAGCGTATAAATTCAAGCTTGGCTTAGACCCGCATTGCATTAGCGAACACATCAAAAAGCTTCATCCCGGCTCTTCCTTACCGCTTATGATGGGACTTTTACCTAAAAAAGCCAAAGTGAAGAAATGCTGTACCAACCCTGGCTGTTCGCTATAAAGTTTATAAAAATTAAAGATGAATACGGGTTTATATCCGAATACAAAAGAGTTATTTCTTGTTTTTCTCTTTCACCAACTTCTTCTTTAAGAGCCCTTCACATTGCAGAATGTATGTTTTGGAAATTGTTGTCGAATGTTCTACGAGATAGGGGCTCATTCTTAGAAATTTGTGCGTTGGAACGTTGTAGTATTGGCTGATTCTTAGTTGACCTAACTCGTTCCGTTTCTAATGCATCTTCATAGGACCGAAAACACCGCATCTCCGGTGTAAGATCACCGAGTACCGCCGACAATATTTCTCTTTTATTTGTCATTAATTAGACCCATTAGGGGACTTATTCGTATTCATAACAATACGTGTATGCTGACTCTAGATGCAAAAGTCCTTGTAAGCCCATTTTTCTGTAAGCTTGGTCTTAGCCTGCTTTCTAAACGGTATCCTCCTTCGGGCTTCCACCTTTCCTCTAAGCAATAAGCTCCGGTAGCGGTCCTTCAATAAGTTACCTTCAGGTTTTAGGCGGCGTAAGGAATCTTCTAATTCATCTGGAAGAACCAACTCAAGGTCTTTCTCTGGCAACTTCATTCGGCCTAGTTGACGGCGTCGGAGTTCCTCACCATTATCATCAACGCTGCTATCGCTATCACTTTGTTCGAGGTTTGCGAGCGCCAAATTCTGTTCGCGTTCACGCTCGGCAACCTCCTGCGCAATTCGTTTAATTTCTTCCAGTTGTGCTTTTCTGACCTTGGTCTTCGCTTCGTGCTTGAGTCGGCGTTCTTCTTCCTTTCGCCTTTGAATTCTGTTCCTTTGTGCTTGGGTTTTGCGTTTTGGTCGTTTAGCATTGACTTTAAGCTCCTCGCCATCGCTCTGGAAGCCTTCCCATTCGGAATCCTCATCCCACTCAGACAACTCCGCTCGAGCTTCTGCTGCCTCCGCCTCTGCAGCTGATCTAGCGGCGGCTTCCGCCTTCAGACGTGCCGCTTCTTCGGCCTCCAGGCGCTTTCGCTCTGCTTCGACGGCTTTATTGGACTCTTCTGTATAGCGGGCTTCATAGTCAGTAAAGTCTGGGTTGTAACTATATCCACCCGTCGGCTTCGGCACAGCCTTTGGCATCTTTCCACTTGCTAGCAACGAGATTGGTTTCTGAGCTAATGATTTAGGAGCCTTTTTCTTCTCAATTCTCTTGTCCTCTATAACCGCTGGTGTTTCGGGTTTGGCTTCGACTGCCCATGGGTCAAAAGTAGCATCCGCTACTTCTATTGTAGATTCGTGAACACCGTCTGCCACTTTGCGCAATCGGGAAAGCTCTTTTTGTGTGACATATTCCCTTCGTGGTCGCTTAGCTGGAATAATACCGTCGGTAGTCTTGTCTCCAGGGCGTTTTCGCAACGAGACAGCAGGAATAGCTGAGCGTGCGGCAATGATCTCGTCGGCCTTTAGAGACTTTGAGGTATGCTTTGGAAACTTCTTCGCTAATGAGGCATCGCCTACTGTGTCGAGAACGAAGAGCTCGTCGGAAGGTCGCTCAGCAATTACACCACTGTGTTATTGCAATGTTAGCAGAAAATAGTAATTAAAGAATGCAATTATGCGAACCCTTTGATGATTTCCTCGTTCAATTCCTCAAGACCTTTCTCAACCTCCGTTACATCAACATTCTTTCTCCAGGCCTTCTTCCCCTTCCTCGAAGGCTGCTTGTAAGTTGCAGGGGCCTCCGTCGACCCTTTTAATGGCTGTATGACAGGCATGTCTGCGGTCAAAGATGAGCCGATTATTTGGAAAAGAAAAGTGACAGACAAAAATTGTAGGTAGTTGAATTCTTGAATCTTGAAGGCTCAGAAACGGAATTCCTTGACTCCGTCCTGCTGGTGGGGCTATTCAAACCAGAAATTTTTACAGATGCAGGGTCGAGATTTAGTCGATACGATAAGATAACAAATGTGATAATGTACCTTTTGCTCCAAGGTTAGATAGACTTGTCCCCACCTTAACATGATTACATAAATCAACCTAAAGACCAATTGACTCTAAAGTTTTGACTGGGTCGGAAGATCGGCCATTCCCTCTTTGAAAGCCAAGGGGGCATGCTATCGATTGCCAACGACAACCATTAAGGCAGCCCCATATTCCGACCCCAGTCCTAAGTTAAATCGACCAATCTGTTAAGGCTGCGAAGCCTAAGCGCATTTTTCGTATGGGAAAAGGGACCGCCTCCTTTTGTACGCAAGGTGGGAAAGAACAACTCTTTAATAATACGATTTCTTTTCCGACCGCTTCTTACAGTGCAACAACAATATACAGTGAATAAATCTTGTCCTGCCGAAAAATTAAATTCACTGTTTGTCTCTTCTTCTTTTTTTTCAGTCTTAAGCTACAAATTCTTAAGCTTCTACCTAGGTACAACTCCGACTGCCCGCCTTGTGCTTTCATTATCTGTAGCAACCTGTGACTCCACGCTTTTCAACCCACTACTTAAGCCAGGGTCAAGTTTCTTCTTGACAGCTATTGATCATTATCGCCAACAAAACAACACTGCGGCAAACAGAACCCCGACGTAAACATGGCCCAGACTGGAGGAGCAGGCGGGTACAACAACCCGTTGAAGTTCAAGTACTATTGTCCGACATTTTGTATAATTCAAGGTTGATCACTGACGTCTATTAGGCTGGTCTTTCTCGGTGAACAAAGCGGTATGCGGTTTACTCTTCAAACTTCATGATCCTAGCAAAAAGTCTTTTATAAAATCGATTGCGCTTCTGGATAGTAGTAGCTAATATCTTATCGGTTTAGTCGGAAAAACATCCCTAATAACGCGGTTCATGTACGACTCCTTCGATAACATGTACCAAGCTACGATCGGTATCGACTTTCTATCCAAGGTAGGCCGGGACCTCTAGGAATAAGAGTTATAGAACTCACATTGTACGTGGGCTAACAAGCAAGGATTAGACAATGTACCTTGAAGACCGAACGGTACGATTACAGTTATGGGATACGGCAGGTCAGGAGCGATTCAGGAGTTTGATTCCCTCGTACATTCGAGATTCGAGCGTCGCGGTAGTTGTCTACGATATTTCCAGTACGGACCAAAGCTTTCTTCATTCGCAAGCTAGATTACTAGGAGACTAATATGGATGAGCAGATGCCAAGTCATTCCAAAATACGAAGAAATGGATCGACGACGTACGCGCGGAACGAGGTAATGATGTAATCATCGTGCTAGTAGGGAACAAGACAGACTTGAACGACAAGCGAGAAGTCACCACGGCACAGGGTGAAGAGGAAGCCAAGAAGAACAACCTGATGTTTGTCGAGACAAGTGCGAAGCTTGGTCACAACGTGAAGAATCTCTTCAGGAGGATAGCCCAGGCTCTTCCCGGTATGGCAGGGACGGATGTTGCAGCACAAGCCTCGTCACAGAGTAAGTTATAACTGCTGCGCGTATAAACCCAGGGAGGAGTTATCAGGCTAACAGATTACAGTGATTGATGTAAAGACAAACGCACCAGCCACCCAGCAAGAAGGATGTGCGTGCTAGTAATGTGCTTATGGCAGAAGAGAAGCGTCGAACCTTACGAGGAAGACCTTATGAGGAAAATGCGAGGGTCAAGCAGGATATTTCCGTGCATAGCGAAATGAATCAACAAAAAGATGTTGTATAATACGAATCATCCTACGAAGCAAAGTAACGAGAAGAAGATTAGCAGAACCATTACAGGTATGACGTTTAGTATATGTAATCACCCTTTTCAAATTTCAATATTTCAATTCAAGCGCTGTTGAAATGAATCTAAAGTAAAGCTCTATGCGTTGTATTCCCATGCCACAGCAAACTTTTCAACAGCTTTTAAATATCTACAAACCATCCCGAAAAGTTATGATGCCCGTATAAGGGACAGCAGGATATAGACTAAATTTTTGTGATATTTCCGGAATATCCGGCCTCCTTATATGATCATCGTATCTATCCTAATGTTTCTACCTTGCCGTCTGGAGTGCCGAAGTACGCCTTTACGGGCTTAACCCCTTCTATATCCGTGCTCAGCTGTGCTACCTGGGGGCCGTTCAACCCCGAGAAGATGCCCACTTCAAGAACGCCGAAGATCTTCTTGATCCGTGCTAGCAGCGCATCCGGCGTCCAGAGCCCCTTGGCAGGGTCCAACTTGTCGGCTTCGCTGTTCAGTAACAGCGTCGGGAACGGCGCGTCGATGATGTGGTTGTGGTTATCCGTGATGGTGCGGATGAAGGTGGGGCCAGAAACCCGGATCTTGGGATCGGTGCTACCTAGACGCAGCAGCTCCCGGCGCACGTACTCGCCGCCCATGGGGGATACCTCGACAGGCACGTAGGTCCAGTTGGTCAGGAGACGGTCGACCTTCTTGCGGCTGTCAGCGACGCAGATGAAGGACTTCGACAGGCGAGAGACGAGCTTCTCCTGGAAGTGGCAAGCCCCGCCGCCCTTGATGCAGTTGAGCTCGGCATCAACCTCGTCAGCGCCGTCGAAGTAGATGTCGATGGGCTGGTGGTCGGTGGACTCAGGGTGGAAGCCTACTTCCAACAATAGGTCTGGTACTTGTAGCACGGATAGCCCCGCGTTGCGGATAAGCGCTGTAGACCCCGATCCTGTCGGCACGAACTTCATCTTGCCGGTTACGGACGGGCCTAGCTCCGCGATGGCCTCCACCACGTAGGCTACGGTGCTGCCGCTTCCGATGCCGACATAAGTAAAATTCGGACTGAAGTGGTCTGCTACGGCCTGTCGGCACGCGGCCCGCTTAGCGGACTCGATGAGGCTGGTAGACGCTGCTGCCGACGCCATTGTTCTCCGATTTCCTTTGACTTTTAAAGTAGCTGTTGAAAAGTTCGCTGCTGGACGATGACTGAGTAATGTATGACAATTCGCTCTAGAGTGTATGTTCCCACTGAGAAATGTAGATGCGGAGCCGAATAAGGGAGCGGGATAGCCTCTAAATACCGCACGTGGATTAGTGAGATGGACTCGGATAGATGCACTTGCGACAGTCCGCGGGAACAATGAATTCATGAAACCGCCGCGGGGTGAGACAAAGGGTCAAAAAAAAAACCGGGATAATGAAGTATAAAAAACGAATCCTAAACTTCTAAAATGAGATATGTCAATTATTCTAATTGATTAATTGACAGATAATTTTGAGTTTATCTCTCACCTTTCCACTTAAGATGAGCGAAATGTTTATTTGAATTAAAGCTTGTAGCCCCACCGTCACGATGTTCTTCCCGTGGTGGTTATTTTGTGGTGTGGTGCCACAACTTGACCGGCTGCTGCCATGACGTGAGGTGCGGGCAGGGGTGCTTGTGAACAAATCAAGGGACCTTGCTCTCCCCCCGATCTCCGGATCTGACGAGGGCTGACTCAGCTGTGAGGCTCAACACTTTGGTGACGTGTGGCTTTTTTCTTTTACGTCCTTGGTGTAACTTCTATACATGTAGCTACGAAGATTTAATAGCTACTATTAATATTTCCTTATAACTAGTGGAGCATGAGCATAACTTGATTCTCACGCACTTCATCGGAGGTTTAGATAAATTTATTCAACCTGATTAACAACTTCAATAGTTATAATTAAAGTAAGTTCGCTACTAGGTACATAGATGCTAGATCTCGAATATCAAGTATGTTATGTTGCTGCCATCGGCCAAGCTGCGCTATGCCCTATGGCACTCAACGCCGATTTTTATCCTGGCTAATGTGCTCCCGGGTTTTGATTCCTGCGGTATTCGGCTAATACGTTCATAGAGTGGCGGATGAAATTTAGAAGTCAAAGCTTGGCCCAAAGGTCACAGAGCTCCTATAGCTAGGTAGTTGACTATCAGTTATTTCGGCTTGGCGACTGATCGCTTACTATTGCTACTTCTATTACTAAAAACTCGATGGAACGATATTTAGTTAGAACTGGATAATAAAGATGAATTCCATAATACGAGCCTTAATATTGATATATATAATGTTTATTGCTCAATGTACCTGTGTTTGACATGTGTATCCTATGTATAGTAACTCTTAGGGGTTGTGTATAAGTGGTACGGCTATCGGCAAAGAATTACAAGTAAGACGGCAGCCAACGGAGAAGACAATGACTAATGCCGAATAGCTCACCGGGAAATCAAAAGTTTAATATTCGAAAATTTCTAATACATGATAAAGTATTGGGGTGATACTCGAATGTTTTCTTCATAGCAACTTCGACATTATTGAAGACGTGTGCGGCTATCGGTCCCTCGACGTGAACGGCTAAAAAGTTAAAGCTGATTGGCTGTCGAAATATGGGGTTGCCCCGATTACCGGTTCGAGATGATGCGAGGTACAACCCGGGAATGTGGTTGGCCAACGATGGCGTTTTCTGACAAAGTGTCAATGGCTATTGGCAGAGTTTAGGAAAGAGTCAAGGCTAAAGCGATTGCGTGATTGCAGTGAATGACGGACTAATTGCATTTGCGGGGCCATGAAAAGTTCCACATTCAGGGTCTGAACTACCTTTAGCTATCTTAGTTGCGCTGTCGCCATCGTCTAGAATTCCCACTTCGCCTTTTCTCAATGCCGGGGAAAATTTATCTCTAGCGTAGGGTTCGATTTTATATGTAGAGGGGTTTGGCCATCATGTCGTTTCTCTTTGGAAAGGCAGACTCTTCTGCTTCCAAATCAGAGTCCGACATGGCGACGCAAAATATTCAGATTCGTACGCCTGAAGAGGCAGGTAAGTAAATTTACGCAAGCTCTACAAGTTCTAAAGTTCTAATGAAAAACTTATTTTTACGTATTCTATCATTATTTTATTTTATACACTTATTATTTTGTAACTAACCTCTCAATCTTTCAACTTTCATTTACACGTGCCCCGCCATCCAATGATTCAATTCCAATTTCTATTCCAATTCCAGCTTATACCTACCTACCTACCTACCTAGGTAGTTATATCACAGCCTTTTGTCTCTCAAGTTCCAATCAGCATTAGTTTATTCAAACTTTAACAAGTGAAAACTTCGAAATGACTAATTGTCTTACTTATTATAGTGGCACGAATCACATACCTTGCCAGCGATGTCATTGTCTCCGTACAACCATCGCGGGGTCAAGACTCAGCATTCTCTTCCCACCTTAAGAGGTATGCCGAGAGAAAGGACCCCAATCTAGTCACTAAGACGGAAGGTTCCGTGCCAGAGGTATATCTTCGTCCAAGGTTCAGCTTATAAGACCCATTAGTTAACTCAATAATTATAGATACAATCTATTCGACACAATAACGATCCCCTTCTCTCCGTCTTCGCCCCAATTCGATCTGGTCGTCTCACCTCTGTGACCACCACCTCGACCATTCTCCTCCCCTCTATTGCGCATCTATACAAGCTAGCAAATTATCCAGTCGTCATCCATGTTTCTCTATACCCAGCTAATTTCCCCGATTATTCATCTATTACTGCTATTAGGAACTCGGGATGGACATTCTTGCAGTCCGAATCGCTCCAGGAAGCACAGGATATGGCCATTACGGCCCATGCTTTAGCCGTGCGCTCTGGAAAAGGTGTTATCCACTTCTTCGATCCGAGCGCCTGTTCTCACGACAAGCCGATCGCCACCGAAGATGGTTCATTAGTCCGCGACCTGTTAAATTTGGACGATGTTCGCCGATACCAAGCCAGCTCTGTCGCAGAGTCCGGTATATATGCTGACGACGGGAGAGTGGTTTATGCTTCGGAACAGCCCGAACGGCGACCTAGTGCTACGCCTAACGCTTTGGCGGACTCGACTATTTTGGGCGCCGCGTCTAAAGCAGCATCCTCAGCAGGTTCCGACAAGTCCAGCCAGCAAAGCAACTCCAGCGCTCCTCCGAGCGTATCCTCCGCCACAACAATCGAGGCCGCACCACCCCTCCTTACATCAGAGGATATTTATAAATACGTTATCTCGATATGGGCTCAGCTGAAAGCCGCTACCGGACGTGCCTACAACCCTTTTGAGTGGTCCGGCCCGGCAACCGCAGAAAAGGCAATCTTTGTATTCGGCTCGGACGCGGGTCTGTTCGGTGAGGCGCTCGATGCAGCTAAACCGGATGATATCTATGCCAGGGCCGGATTAATCACAGTTAGATTATACCGCCCGTGGTTAGGAGCTAAGCTAATTGAGGCTATTCCGAAATCCGTGAAACGCATTGCCGTCTTGGAACAGATTTCGCGCAAGACAACAAAATGGGGCCCTTTGTTAATTGATGTTTTAACATCCGTAAAGAGCGGCTTCGGTGGCGTCGAGACTGTTGTTGGTCATCAATTAGGGTATATCACTCCTGATACTATCCAGCAGGCCTTGAGAGGTATCTTCCAAAATCTAGCTTCTGAGAAGCCTCTGCAAAACTTGGAAGTAGGAAAGACCAGCGGTCCGGAAGACTCAAAAGCTTACGGCCTAGAACAACCAAAATTAGAAACCGCTTACACAAAAATCCTTGATCAATTGTTTGGCAACCGAGTCTACATCGCGAATGCCCTCAATTCGAACAATGCCGGTGTTTCAGCCACAATAGCAGCCAGCCCAGAGTTCGGGTTCGGATCTCTCCTAGCCCGAAAGGAACATCGCCAAAGGTTCGTCAAGGAGGTCAAGCAAGCTGCTAGCACCGGGTCCTTCGTCACTGAAGCCCCCGTGAACTGGTTGGCAAAATGGGCCGCAAATGCTGAAGATCCTAAACAAGCCGGAGAGCTTGCAGACGATGTTATTGCACGACTTGAGACCGATGGGTCTTCAGTTGCGCGCGATCTTCTGTCAAGCAAGTACCTATTCCGTAAAGAGTCCTTGTGGCTTGTTGGATCTGATGCTTGGGCATATGACCTTGGAAACTCTGGCGTGCACCATGTTCTAGCATCTGGCGAGAATGTAAATATGCTTATTATTGACTCAACTCCCTACTCGGAACGTGCTGCAGCGGATGCTGAGAGGCGAAAGAAGGACATCGGTTTATATGCGATGAACTTCGGTAACGCTTACGTCGCCTCCACTGCTGTCTACAGCTCATACACCCAAGTCCTCCAAGCCATGCTTGAAGCCGATAAATTCAATGGCCCTTCGATCGTACTTGCATATCTGCCCTACTTCGGTGAGCATGATTCGCCGTTGACTGTTTTGCAAGAGACCAAGAAGGCAGTGGATCTCGGCTACTGGCCGCTATATAGATGGAACCCTGAGAACGAAGATAAGGGGGAGCCGAACTTCTCTCTTGATTCTGAGCGCGTTAAAAATGAACTAAAAGATTTCTTAGCAAGAGATAATAAACTAACTCAACTGATGCGACGCGAGCCGGTATTTGCTGCAAGTCTGTCTCAGGATTTTGGCACGGAGGTTCGCGCACAACAGAAGCGGAAGGCTCGAGATGCGTACAACCAGCTATTAGAAGGTCTCTTTGGTGCACCTCTCACGATTCTATTTGCCTCAGACAATGGAAATGCGCAGTCGCTGGCGAAACGACTTGGTACCAGAGGTCGCGCCAGGGGTCTGAAGACTGTCGTGATGGCGATGGAGGATTATCCCGTTGAAGATCTCCCCAAAGAAGAGAACATTGTACTCATCACTTCTACAGCCGGCCAAGGAGAATTCCCTCAAAACGGCAAGCCTTTTTGGGATGCCATCAAAGATAATACTGATCTCGACCTCGCATCAGTAAACTACTCGGTTTTCGGCCTTGGAGACAAACATTATTGGCCCCGGAAAGAGGACAGGGTTTATTACAACAAGCCTGCCAAAGACCTCGACAGACTGTTCGCGAACTTTGGCGCCAAGCAACTTGCCGAAGTTGGGCTTGGCGACGACCAAGATCCAGATGGATACCAGACTGGATATGCGCTCTGGGAACCCAAAATATGGCAAGCACTTGGTGTCGCAAACGTCGAAGGACTGCCAGAGGAACCGGCGCCTTTAACAAACGAGGATATCAAGTTGGCTTCAAACTATCTTCGGGGTACTATCGCGGAAGGGTTGAGAGATACGAGTACCGGCGCTATCTCTGCTTCCGACCAGCAGCTTACCAAGTTCCATGGTACCTATATGCAAGACGATAGAGATATTCGTGATGAGCGAAAAGCTCAAGGGTTAGAGCCTGCCTATTCCTTCATGATCCGCTGTAGGCTGCCCGGTGGCGTGGCTACACCAAAGCAATGGGTCCAAATGGATGACATTAGCACGAGCCTTGGAAACGAGACCATGAAGCTTACTACGAGGCAAACATTCCAATTTCACGGCGTAGTCAAAGGAAAGCTTAAGCCAGCAATGCAAGCTATAAATAGGTCATTAATGACCACCATCGCTGCCTGCGGTGATGTCAACCGAAACGTCATGTGCAGCTCTCTTCCCACTCAATCTCAGTACCACAAGCAAGTTTGGGCTTGCTCGAAGAAGATCAGCGACCACCTTCTACCATCAACTACCGCGTATCACGAGATATGGCTTACAGATGATAACAACGAGAAGACGCAAGTTGCCGGGAATGCAGTTCAAGACTTTGAGCCTCTCTACGGGCCTACTTATCTACCTCGAAAGTTCAAGATTACAATCGCTATTCCGCCGCACAATGATACGGACGTCTACGCTCACGATATCGGTCTTATCGCCATTAAAGGAGATGATGGTCAATTAGAGGGTTTCAACGTTCTTGCTGGAGGAGGAATGGGTGCAACCCATAATAACAAGAAGACTTATCCTCAAACCGGTCGTATGATGGGCTTCGTCAAGACCGACGACATCCATATCGCTTGTGAAAAGATTATGCTTGTGCAGAGAGACCATGGCGATCGCAAGAACCGAAAGCATGCTCGACTAAAGTATACTATTGACGACATGGGTGTTGATGTTTTCCGCTCCAAGGTTGAGGCCTTATGGGGCAAATCCTTCGAACCGGAACGCCCGTTCCATTTCAAGAGCAACGTTGACACCTTCGGCTGGCAGAAAGATGAAACCGGGATGAACCATTTCACCTTCTTCATCGAGAACGGCCGAATCGAAAACACGGCTGATTTCCAGATGAAGACCGGTCTGCGCGAAATCGCTAAAGTCCACAAGGGCGAGTTCAGACTAACAGGAAACCAGCACTTGATCCTCAGCAATGTTTCGGACGAAGATCTTCCACAAATGAAGGAACTCCTGAAGAAGTATAAGCTAGACAATGTGCAATTCTCTGGACTGCGTCTCAGCTCCTCGGCGTGTGTTGCCTTCCCCACTTGCGGTCTCGCCATGGCTGAAAGTGAACGTTATCTGCCCGAACTCATTACAAAGCTCGAGGGCTGCCTCGAAGAGAACGGTCTCGGGAAAGAGTCTATTGTTATGCGCATGACAGGATGCCCGAACGGATGTGCTCGACCTTGGCTGGCTGAAGTTGCTTTCGTTGGTAAAGCGTACGGTGCCTATAATATGTACTTGGGCGGTGGATACCATGGACAGCGGCTGAACAAGTTATACCGATCAAGTATCAAGGAAGACGAGATACTGGCCATTATGAAGCCATTGCTCAAGCGATACGCCTTAGAACGGGAAGAAGGTGAACACTTTGGCGACTTCTGTATCCGAGCCGGTATCATCGTAGCCACCAAGGGAGGACAAGATTTCCACGACAACGTAAGTCAAATCTCATGAAAGTTGAATATTACCGTTGCTAACATAACCATTCCAGGTCGCCGAAGAAGATTATGAGGATGAATGATCTTTTCTATCATCCAAATATCGGGTCATGAATTATTGAAGCATTGCATCAGGGAGTGGCGTTAGAGGGGCCATGTATATATGTGTATTTAGATGTATAACCACACCTAAAGCGGGTGTTACTCTCAAGGAACCCAAAGTATCTCTTAAGATTTAAGGGCGTTTTGATGGTAAAATATAAAAAAGGTATTTTGAAGGTTAAGTCGGCGCCTCTATCCAACCACTCTAGTGTGAGATCACAGCCTTTCCCAACAATTCGCATGGATAGTAGAGAAACTTGATGGCAGCCAATAAGGATCAATAGTATGACCCAACTCGCTAATGATTATAGATATGCTTTTTGTGATGGTAATAATGCTATTGTATGTTATTCTTTATCGTTAGCGTTTCTAGTTTCTTTCATGGATTAGCCCCTTCAATTCATCTATCTTGTACGCTCAACTCGTCTATATTTCAGGTGAAAGAAAAGTCGTCACTTTGAGAACAATTGGTAATAAAGTTACTTTTCCCAAGGCTAAAAGAAAATAACAATTATGTTATTTAGTTTGGATAATCAATTTACCATAAATACTAAGTGGACGGTACCTCGCAAGTGAATCTCACACCTATGCAAAAGTATCATCACGGATTCTCTTTTCTCATACAACGCACTCAACACTTCTAGGTAGAAGCTGCAAAATTTCTTCGGATCATAAATTCCCTAGTTATAAGTACCTAGGCTTTACTCACCGACGTCGGTCTCTAGAATATCTCAATACGTTAGAAATTGAGTCTCTGGCTCTTGTTTAGATCACTGTAGGTATTTTACAGGATGTTATCCTCTGCGGGCTCCCTTTCCGACGTTCCTAAGCCGTCTCTACATGCTAATGGAAAGGGTTTTCTATCCTTGGCATATGAGACTCGGTTACAGATTTACGAAATTATATACAAGGACTGTTCCATTCGTATTCCCCGTCAGTACCCCGCTCCCGAGAGAGGTTTACTATATACTTGTAAACAAATACGAAACGAAGTATTGCCGATATATTACAAGAGAATGGACATTCACGATACGTATCTGGAAGAGTGGCTAAAATTACTCAAAAAGCTCGGTCCCCGCAACCTCTCATTCGTTCGGGAATTAGACATAACCTACAGTTGCCTCCAATCTTCCGATCCCTGGGATAATTTCGGTACAGAAAATACATCTACATGCAATGGAGGTAAGTATCATATGGAAGAGGTGAAACAAGATGATAAGTGGGCGGAAATTTTCGGGTTCTTCAAGGAAGCCCGACCTGAACTACATCTCCTAAAAGTAGGCGTGTCTCCATGTGAAGAGTATTATAGGCCGTTGGACACTCTTTCCTTGCTACCTGGCCGACGCCGGGGGAGATGTGACGCCGTGGGCAAGATTCCCACATATAGATTCTGCCGTGTCTACCACGAGATGAATTTTCAGAAGCATTTACTGTTTTTTAGCAATGCTAGAAAAATTCTTCTAACGGGCCAATTCAACCCTTTGTGGTCTTTGTTGCTCGCGAGAGAACACGGCTCCATCGTCAAGCGATTCCACGACGCTATCATTTGCTGCGGAAGCTATTATCATATAGAGAACTTGAATCCAGAGTACAAGATGGATCTAAAGGGGTTTACAGAGTCGAACAAAATGAAAGGGGTATACTATGAAGATATGAGCGAATGGTCAAGGGAACTAAGGTTGGAAGAGATCCCGATACAGAAGAGTGCGTTGGAGGTAATAGCGGACAAGACGAAAAAACCGTTAATAGAGGGAGACGACGAGTTGGAAACCTTTGAGTTTTGCAACGACGAAGATGATGAGGTCTATCAATGGGATTTCCCTAGCTTCCAGTTTGTAAAGGAAGTTGTTCCGCGCATCACGCAGGCCTCTCTAGTAACGGAGAATGCATAAAAAGGTTAGCAAGAATCTGTAGAAGACAATCATAATATCTTAGGTACCTAGGTAGTTATTCCTTATTTTCTTCTTTGGTTTGTGTTATTACCTGGCCATTACCTGCGCCTTAGTGATGATTCTCTAGATTTCTTAATTTTCGCTGCCATAGTAGCACATCTAATAATATGGCGTCCAACAGAACAGCATACTCCTTGACATTTAAGCCAGTAGACCCGTTTGTCCTAGAGAACGTTATTACCTATGCCGCATTTCGGAAGTGTATTCAAAATCTAATAACGTTCAATAGATGGTGAAGAGTTCTCAGTACCACCAGGTTAAACCTCACCGCCTGGAGTCAAGTACCCGGCAAAGTCTCGAAACGGAGCGAGTAGTTCGATTTAACAGAGGTCGAAATAAAGTTGTTGAAAGGATCAGCAGTGGAGCAACGCAAAGCAGATATCCCCCCGGCCTCTTACCGATTCCGTTATTATTCGGCCCCACGGTGGAAACGGGCACAGCACGCCCGGAGAGGAAGGAGAATCTAATACAAGTGATTTATGTAGAAGACGTTCTTACGCTAGTTGGTCCAGTTCTTGTAAATTGAGCCAATGCAATAATATCTGTCTACCATAGGAGACTATCAAGAAGGAAGAATCGTAGGTATCCCAAGGGTATGCTAGAAAAGGTCGTGCTTTTTTAATGTATCTCTTTTAACTGCCGTGGTGGCGATCAAGTAGAGCCGCCTATCGCCACGTCAATAAAGGGCAAGCCGGATAATAACCCTTCAGCCATACAAGTGTGGGGTGCATCTGGAGAAACCCCCAGTGCCTATTGGTCTCAATGATAAGATATTATATAGGGTTGATGATATGGGAGTATATAATATTAAGCGGAAGTTCAAAAACAAAATGTCGACGCGTCCCTCGACCGTGTTAGAAGGCAGTAGATCTATCTTCGTCTTTTAGCAACTATTGACACCTGTAGTAACTCACCGAGGGTACCTATACGTGAATAGAATTGAAATGGGAAATAAGTTGCGTTCCATCACTGCGGTCCTAGTCGGCGCGCAATCAATATTTGTGCATGCTGTCCCGCCAGCAGGTCACGATACGCCGTTGTGCTCCGCGACTTCGGAAGCGCCCAACACATTCAACGTGCGGAATATAAAGTACGCACTGCGAAACCCGCCTCTCGTCGGCCGGCTGCAGCTCGACGTGACCAACCGAGCGACAAACGTCACGACGCATTGCGATATCGCGGGCCCCCAATTGACTCCTGGTCCATTTAGGCCAGGCAATCCGGATGAGCTCTGGACGCCTTGCGATGGGGAAGATGAGCCTCCCGAGGGCGAGGAGAGATATTACACCGTCGACACTGACGTGCTGTTCGACAGGAAATCGACGCGTTTAGTGATTAATCAGACGTGGTATTGCGACGATGTCACTCCTGAGTACCCGTAAGGACATAGCCCTATGATCCTTCGCTGAGCTTCGAACAAGTCCATCTGATATGAATCTGTGTACCAGTATTGCTTTCAAGGGGACTGCAGAGACTCAACTGGCTAACATAACGTGCGATACTAACTGTAAGTGCTTGGTTATAAGTTGAGATGATTAAATTCGAACTTACAATCAGTCTTAGCTTCGGATCAGTTTTTGGAAGAGTGTACTGCGCCAAACACTATTCTGTCGATATACCAGTATTGGCGTGATGACTTGCCGCCGGATGCTCTCTTGAATCCCATTCCGTCTGGAGTCCCAAAACCCCTATAGTTTTGCTCGCTAAAATAGTGTACGGTAAATTCGGGGGAGTCGATGGTTTGGGCTTTATGTAGACTATGGCGGTGGAAATCTTTTCAAATAATAAAAATTAATCTCCTTTAAATCACACTACACGATTCTAAGAAATAACATTTATAATATTACCCTTCCCCTCCTTTCATGTATTTATGAAACTTAACAGCATAATGAGGAACTAGAAATATATCACACGAAGAATACTTCGAGTCAAGAATGGTAATTACGGTTGATGAAGTGCACGGACGAGGCAGTTGATCTAACCGGCAACTCTCATCTCTGAAGACATCTTGAGAGAATATTTAAATAGTTAATTAGCTGTTATAACTATTATATTAAACTTCAATAGTAACAATTAACTTTTGGGTATTAACAAACAAAGCCACCCTTTAACCAGATACAAACCGTCTTTTTATTACAATCAGAATATTGAATTTATCAAATTTGAAATTCGGCTGGCTAGCGACGAGTTGGACTCCCCTGTGCGGTCACTGCGCTCGGACTCGTTAGAACGCCGCCGTGCTTGTATTTCGGTCACGAACTTCGGCCACGTGTTGGTCAAGACAAGGTACTTGATGTGCTTCTGCACGTTGTCAAACACGGTAGCGTCGAAGTCGTCGGATATTTCGCCGGCATACTGTATTCGACCAGCCATCTCTGATAGCTCGATCCACTCGTCGCCACCGCGTCCTTGCCCCTTTTCGGGCCCATCTACCGCGAATGGCGTGGCTGGATCGACACGTGCTTCACCACACTATAACCATGACCGTTAGCATTTAAGTGCTTTTTTTTAATACGAATTGGAGGGTTTGAGACATGTTTTAGGGGTGCGTGTCTATGACGTTGAAATGAGGGAAGCAGGGAAATTTAAATATCACATACCAATATTCGCGCCGGCTTTTCGAAAATGGATTCAAGGCGCTTGAGATCTTGCGAAGAGAGATTTAGCGGGAATTCGGCATCTCGCGGGCTGATGAAGCTGGTGTAAATGACTAGCGCACGAGTGAACGCGTCGCGAATCTGGTCTTCGTTGGCCGCATCGGGCCACGATGACTTCCAGGAAGCTACTCTTGTCAAAAATGCAATGTTCTCCCCCGAGAAGTCTCTCAATGCCGAAAACTCCTGCAACGGGCCCGGGTTTTCGTTTAATACGTGGTCGAGGGCGTTCATGGTGAATAGGCGATCACCCAGTTCAGGATCTAGAAGATCTATTGCGAGGCCCTTTTCAATATGCGAGGCAGATTTCCATTCCACAGTTGTGGAGGCTCGTAGGGTGGTCTGTGATGCCGTGTCCCACTTTGCATTCGATTTCGCTGCCCTTTTGCGTAGACTGTGCTGCTTCACGACTAACCAACAGGGGACAAAAACGGCAAACACTTCAAACATCATAACAGATAGATGAATCCTAAGTTCATTAGTAAATCTCATTACTACCTTGATGAAAATTCAGTTCCGGGTCACTTACCATTCGCTCGAGGAGAAATACTTGTTGACCGGCGCGAAGGCAGGCACATACATCGATATGAGCCACAGTGGTGTAGCATGTAGACTTGAAAAGCGTCAGTGAACGAGATAACTTTTTACTAAGCAAAGTTGACCAACTTGGAGAGACAACAGCCTATTGTCTGGAAGCGCCAGCCCAACGTGTCCCGGATGCCCCAAGCCTTCCATATCATAATAGGCGCTATCTAGGTAGTTAAGTTAATATCATCAGAGTGTACTCAGGAAGTCAATACAAAAAAACTTACTATCCACGTCCATATAACCTGCCATAGAGCAGTTGGCCACCATTCCCATCCTCGACCTAGTTCAAGAATCTGTACGTCGAGAGGAGCATCGGGAAGCCCTGTACCAGCAATCCCAAAAGAGGGATGATACTTGCTACACGCGAGATACATGCCGACTGTAAGAAGGACCTAACAAAGACTTTAGCATCGAGGTATTCCATCTTCTAAGAAACATGAGTTGTGAACCATACCTGAACTACCCCAGCCAGACCGATATAAATCAATACCCTTGTTGGGTAGTCCAAGTTCCTCAGTCGGCACAGCCACGAGGTGCTTCCTCCGTTACATCCCGGCTTCTTTTCATAGCCGGAAGATTCCATATACCGCTTTTGCATTTTCGCAACATACAAGAAGCGGGTGTTGGAGGCGTGGAACATGGCAACACCCAAAGGAAACCAGATACCCATGAAGAAATACTGCACAGTGTAAGCAGCTATGATGGGCATAGTTAATCCAATGGGATACGTGATCTGAGCAAGGATCCAGTATACGTGAAGAAAGCCGATGGCAGCAAGTGATAAGCCTATACCGCGGACCTTGAGAATCGGATTACGACGGTTCGATATTAGAAATGCCATACCGAGAAGCAAAAGGAAGGTCCATGTTGCGCAGAATGCAACGTAGAATGTGCCCACCCTATCGAAGTTGGGTGGGCTAACTGGGAGCGAATATATGTCGGGCTGAACCTGGTCTGCCATGATGCAGTGTAGCTGGATATTTTGGATTCTCCTTGACAGGTAGCTTCGAACGAAAGAACCGAAAACCCAAACGACCAAACATTGCGAGGTAAGCCATGGCTCTTGAAGCTATTTAGTCAAGACTCCTATAACCCCTTGGAGAGCACGCCATTCGGTCAAGAATGGGAAGGGATCCAAAACCAATCCTCTCCTACACGACTGCCAAGTGAACATCAATGTCGAGTCCATGCCCTTGTCGGCCTGGAGATCCGCCGATCGATCAACTATTGTCAATATCGTGCCTGGGCGATAAGAGGGAAAAAGAAAGTCCCGAGACAAGTGCTGACTGGTCCCTGCGTTAGAAATCAAACGGCGTGGTCTCCTGCACCCCGTCTAAGCGGCAAACATCCATCCCAAAAGCAAAAGGAGGTCCCATTGGGCTCCCTCTTCACATGTGTTCCCTTACGTAACTGCTTGACCTTCCCACGCGGTCCTAGCCGCAGATTCACACATCGGTACGAGTAGCTCCGGTCAGAATTCATATTTAATAGTATACTACACTATTGAGCATCGGCATGGCATCGGCCAGGATGTAGGTATAGACTTTGCAGCAGCAGTCCCACCCTTCACGATTCTCTTACTAGCCTAGTGACTTGGCCTGCTAAACCACCTCGGCGGTTGAAATATTACATATCATACGCCTTAAAATGCATACTTCGTGACGATATGCTCGTAAAGGAGCAGGATTCAATGTGCATACAAAGACGCAGATTTCCCTGGTAAAAGCTGCAGCTTGTCAGAACTTAAACCTTAGCCCTGGGTTTCTAGAGGCTGAGAATTCTTTTCTCTCTTATAATTTCAGAGACATGGGGTAAAAGAAAAAGCCACCAAAATACAAGACCTAATCAAACATCGATTTCTGTTGCTGTAAATTGTGACTTGAACACTATCGAGCAAACAAAACACACGTCTCTCCACTCCCGGTTATCGAAGAAGCCGTTGCGAATACCACCGACCTCAGCCGAGACACTTGGCTATATGTAACCTAGTTAGACCAACTACCTAGGTTAGGTTATACGTAAGATAACCTCGCGGAGGAATGCGGGACACCAGAGAAAAACGACTCATGAGTGTGTATAAGTGCTTATTGGGCGTCTGTATAAGTCGGCATAGGCACATGTAGTGTATAAGTCCGGCGTTTTGCGTTAACGCCGATCCCCTCCAGGTTTTCCCTATCTATCTCGAGTGGTGGCAAAGACAAAAAAAACACAGGCTTTTCCAAACGTGCCGTGTGTGTCTCAAACTCGACATCGCATCGGTCCAATTACCCTTCATATCCAAACCATCGTAACGAATGCAACTAGGCGCGATCTTATAGCCATGGGGAGGAAAAGGGAAAAAAAAAAGGAGAATTCATACCACATATCACCCGAGGTTGGTTGGCTGCGAGGTAGTTAAAGAAGTACGAATATTCTCCATAAAATCGTCTACAAGGATATGAAATACCCAATCAGAATGTCATATAATTACCTGGATACACTCATTCTCACACCACACACTATGCAAAGAATGTTCTTCCTTATATGTCGACCAATACGATTTTTTTACCTTATATTTTACTAGAACGCTTTTACTATCTCACTCCCTCTCTCCCCCTTAAGATCTTCGGGTAATACGTAACCGTTCACCCATCGGGTCCCCCCTTTATACCCGCATTATACCTACATCCTGCCTGACCCGTCCCCATCCCCACGCGTCAACTACCTATATAACACGTCCGTTAAGCAGCTAACGTGCCCTTTTTCCCTAATACGCGAACTCTTGGCCGACCAACTGCTCGCTCATCCTCCACAATAGCTCGGCTTCGATGGGGCTCGTGGCCCAAGCCCTGATCCCGTCCGTCCAGGGGTCTGCTATGCGGCACCCTAGAAGGTGTGCTCCGTTGTGGGCTGCATGTTGCGTGCGTAAGTAAGTGTATGTGCATATGCCACTAAGCTCCGCGTTTTTTTTTATGGGGGAAGAAAGATCTTGGCAAAAGGGATATATCATATATGTACGTATGTAGATGCATGTGTGTTTGTACAGGGCCGACAGCCACTTACCCGTAATCTCTGGATCGAATGCAGCGTATACGTAAGTAGCCGTACCCTCATCCACAGTCTGGAAGTCGCGGTCTTGCTTCCAGCCCCCGGCGAGACCCAGCATACGGGACGTTTTAGCTAGAAATGTTCCCTTGGCGTTAGATTTGTCAGGGAGCTAGAAGAGGGGGGAGGGAGGGGGGGCTAGGCCAAAGCAAATATTCTTAACTCTGTGGGAGGTGAGTTATTCTTACCTAGATCTGCAAAGGAGTCTTTCCAGTTGAGGAACGCTGCGAGGTTGGTCTGGACGGTTCCCGGGTTCACGCTGAACGCGGAGAGGTTATACCGCGGACCGAGCTTCTCGGCCAGCGAGATGGCCATTAGCATGTTAGCCGTTTTAGACTGGCCGTAGGCTATCCATGTATGGTAAACAGATCCATCCTAGAATATGGATTGTTTTGTTTAGTGCATCTACTATTGAGCATAGTGACAAAGTATTTTGGCTTGATAAAAAGGGGGCCTTACGCGGAAGTTTGGGTCATCGAAACGAATTGGGCTGAGGTTATGACCGTCACTACCAACATTAACGACTCGAGGGGCTTCAGAAGCCAGAAGCTTCGGCATTATCAGGTTTGTAAATAGGAAAGGACCCAGATGATTAACCGCAAACTGCTTCTCGAAGCCGTCCTCGGTAATCTCCCGCGGAATAGCGCAAACGCCAGCGTTGTTAACAAGAACGTCGATGTGAGGAACGTCAGACCACTCCATGACGGCGGCAGCAGCGTAGCGTACAGCAGGCTGAGACTCCAGGTCTAGTTTGACCATGCGTATTTTTATATCCGGAGATATTGCGGAAACTTCGTCCGCCGTCAGTTGCATTTTACTGGGACTACGGCCGGCGAGGATCAGTGTAGCGGGACGCATCGGTGCGATAAACTTGACGAAGGCAGCCCCTAACCCCATAGGAGAAACGCCTGTAATGAGGATGACTTTGCCCTGAATTAGATCAGCATACTGTCTAACTAATTCGGTAGCCGTCTTCCGGGCTACGCGGCGCCCGTTGTACTCCTTTTCGATTACCGGTGCTGGCATTTTTGCGTGTGAATATTTGTACAAGATATTACAAGGCCTAGGTCGTGAAAAATATGATCACAGAGAGAAAGTTAGGGGTATTTTATAAAGATCTTGAGAGAGGCAGTTAATATATCATATTATTAGGCGAGTTCTCGGATACTACGGCATTTGTCTAAGTGATGCCCTCGATGTTCGATGTCCATCACCCATATTCTACCGGCCCATTAGGAAAGTTCAGTTCAAGACTTGGCTACAGATCGAGATAGACAAGTCACGCTCATGAGAGATAGAGATCTTTGAAGTCATCAATGCAAGTCGGAAAGAAACTAACGCCGAAAGCTGTTACATCATTTCTAATATAGCCCAGAAACCACCCTCCCACTTCGTGAGTGATGCAACACGTCCAAACAACAAGGACAGAAACGAGGTATCATTTCCCACTTTTACCCTCCCTACACAGCCTGTCCAACGAGTCGGAGGCCTGGCATCGAAGGTATGCCCGGACTCAAACCGACGTGGCAATTAAAAACTAAAGTACATGTGAATTCCATCTTCATACCTCGTAGTAAACATCCCAACCTGTCCTTTACCATCGATCCGCAACTCCTCTAGGCGAGCATCACATGAGCCCCCAAGTTTTCGTTCAATCGTTCATCCATTGAAATGCCGGTGTAAGAAGGTAGTTACACCTCCGAAAATGAAACCCTCATGAATCGAAAACCCCATCGTCCCTTGGCGCACGCCTTTCCCTTCACCAAAAAAATCCGAAATTATAAATAACCGCATAACGCCACGCGTCACGTTCGCACACTGCTGGTGATGCTGCTCATTGTATCGCTAATCTTAGTTCTGATTCCACCCATCCACTCGGGGACCCATTCCGGCACCTTAAGACTCAGACGGACACGACCCTCGACGACCATGTTGATCGCGTTCAGGATAGCGAACGTCGTGCTGCCCAAGGCTCGGAACACAGCCAACGCCGCGACAGCCCATAGGATGAACGACAGGTAGAAGTTACCACCGACGTCCTTGTATCCGTAGGCCTCGCTGACAGCCATGGCGAGGATGCAATTGGCCATCATCCAGCTTACAACCATGTACGTTCTCACGCTCCTGTAGTAGTCCTCTTGCATCTGAGCCTCCGAGATCGGTGGTGCCGCCACTTCCACACGATCCCTGAGATTGCGGAGTGCCTCATCGTAACCCGAGTCGATATCTAACTGTTCGCTCGGCATCTCCAATTCAACGAAGCTCCCCTTTCCTACGGCCCCACCAAGGTCCGTCTTCATGACGTTATCTCCCTTGGTACCCCATGTAACGTCGTGCGTGTTGCAGAAAGCGTACACTTGCAACATACAGATATAGCTTGGTAGTAGTGCAAAATACTGGGCCGAACTAGTGATCATATGCCATGGGTCCAAGTAGAGGAAGCTCATGAGGAAGTACAATCCAATTGTCGATGCCGTGGACACGATGAGGTTTGTAAACGTGTTGTTACCCAGCGATATCTGGTCTCCTTTGACCGTGTGAATAACAATAAAGATGGTCGCGAACGTGGTATAAGCCATGATAATACTATATATTACCATGCTCGTGAGGTAGATTTTCTTCGCACCCTGCGGACGATTGCCTAGCGAAATGATGAATTGCATGCTGATCAAGAGCACACACGTGTATCGCAGCACCGTGAATATGTATAGAGCAATGTTGTGTCCAAAGGGGTCCATGTCGGGATCCGTAAGCCCGCCACCGATGAAGTAAAAAGCCAGGTAAAAGTTCGCAAGTGAGAAGAATGTGAAAAGAAGTTGTATGAACTGATAAACAAACTCGATATGAAGAAGTATTTTGCGCGCGACTGTGTGGTCCGTGTTCCATATTTGCTTGAAATGCACCAGCGAATACACAGCGGCGAAAAATGCACCATTAAGCCAACGACGTCTCTGAGAAATGAACTCTGGGACGGAATCTGGGAATACACGTCAGTTATATTTTCGTTTACTTAGGTTTGAAGAAATGATAGATCAGGTACTTACCAGGCACATCTGTCTCGCCAGTGCAACCCTTTACGTATTTTAACACCCACCTCTCGTTTCTCTTCGCAACCAATTCCCAACAGAGAATACGATCCTCAGCCAGATACATATTCGCCGTGAATACGTCAGCGTGCTGGCCGTGTAACGTCTCTCCCTTGAAGTATTGGCTGAGGGGTCCATGTCCCGTCTCATCGTTTTGTAATGCATGGTATCGGTAGGCACTCAGCGCGCCGGGTAATACGGTAATATAACCAAAGACGGACTCGAGCGGCTTGTCTAGAATATTGGACATCTTGTACTCGAAATTCTGGGAAGCAACCAGAGGGTTTAAAAGGTTGCTTCCAAGTCTTCCTTTCATAGCTTTGATTTCACCGCAAGCGCCCGCAACGTTTGAGTCGGTATCGAACGCCTTCCAGAGGTGGTATAGCGAGTTTGTGCCAGGCTTGGTTCCGACATCGAGCAAGATGCAGACATTAGGGTTCAGGGCCTTCCCGAAAGCGTTGAAGAACCAACGGTGAGAGTTGAGCTTTCTCTGATTCCTTTCCTTGAGACAGAATATCATTTGACAGGGCACGATACCCTTCTCAGCACCTTTGAACTTCAGGTCTGAGTCTAATGAGACTTGTGTCGTATATTCGTACACGTGGGCCTGCACGGCCTTGTGGTTGACGAAGTTCTTGGCGATGCCGTGTTGGTAGACACCCATCGCGGCCAGCGCATCCAACGTCCTCGGATGGACTTTTTCTCGACCATCCGACACGATGCAGACAACAATTTTATGCCATCCATTCTCACCCCATGTGCGGGATTTGTTGCGCCCGCAGAAGTGGCTCACGTTCTTCATGATGGCATGCATAGTACGGGTGAAGTCGAACTCGTTCTCATTATACATAGTGACGCAAATGAAAAGTTCTGTTTCTCGAGTTGTCCGGCCGATGTTTTGTCTCAGCTTGTATCCTCTCTCGACAAAATCGTCCGGATCGCAAGTCACAGCCGTATATCTCATGTGCGTAAACTCAACTTCATCACGGCGAGGTAAAAAGCTGTATAAGATAGTGGGGATCTTACACTCAAGAATAAGCTCACCGTTAATCAGCTGTACCTCTTTTTTTGATGTGAGAGGGGCACGGACACCACGGCGCTCCTGTCGGCCTTCCGGCGCAGAACCATAATGCTCGACTTTTTCATCCAGGGGCGCTTGCGAGTCTTCCTCACTAAGGGTAGCTTGCGATTGCCCAGCATACGAGTCGTGGTATGGATACGCGCCACTTATATCCGACTCTTCGGGTCCGAATACATCATCGTTGACACCATCTAGAGGAATATTTACTGTCGCATCCTCAGGGGCATAGTAAGAGTCCTGTGCTCTTGCGCCGTACATTGGAGCACGAGGCAGTGGCCTACGAGGGCTTCCACCATATCTTGACGATGGAGTGCCCGGCCTAGGACTGCCGTTAATGTCGGCTGGTTCGTATTGCATATTGGAAGGTGGTGGTCGCGTATAATCACTGAACCCTGACATTCTCGAGGAAGGAGTCCAAGGGCGAGGAGGACTAGTATCTCGCGACCGGTATTGTTCGTATATTGACTCCCCTGGCGCGAGATGAGGTGGATCAAGAATGGAGGATGTCCGAGAATGCGTTGATCTGATCGAGGATTGGTACGTTCGGCGAGGAGTCGGTCGAATACTGTCAAATTTCTCTGGTGAGCCATTGCAATCAGGATTGATGGGGTTACTCGGAGGGTTGGTGTCTATGTCGGGAGATTTCTTTTTAAGAAGAGAACTTCTTCTTGGTGACGGCCCTTCCGGAATTGTTGGTAGATCTTGTCTGAACTCGCTATGAGGTTCACGAGAGGGCTTTTTCTTTTTCTGTAACTTTACAGTGTTGATGCGCTTCTGGGCTGGTTTGCGCTTCAGCGACGCGTCACCTGCTGGTGAAGGCGACTAATCTCCACCAGGAGGGGCAATCGGCGCAAGGGCTTCCTCTTGCTTCTTGAGTTCATCCAAGTGCTCCGGGGTTGATATTCTAACCCGTTTCTTTGCTTTCGCTTCCTTCTTGGGAGATAATGGGAGAGGGTCAAGTTCTGGAGACATTGGTGGATCTGACACGGTTGGAGGGACATACGGTCGTGACTCTGGTAATGATTCTTCCATAGACGTCAGTAATCTGACTGCTGCTGGGTTTCCGCCCGACCCGTGCGTAATGTGATCATGGTCGTCGTCGTAGTTAGGAAGTGCGTATGACGGTCGAGGGGGGGTGCCGTCCATCGCGATATATTATCGGCCAAAATGCCGAATGGATTGCTTGTGAGACAACTTGTTGGTAGGGTCGTCTTAATTGGAATGCCAGTTGTAACACTAAATATCTCCTCCTTTTGAAATTAATTTATTTGCACGGGTAGCAAAGTTTTGTCGTACTTGGAATTATCGTAGAGGGTATCACAAATTTGAAAGTATAAACGTCAACAAAGCGCATCAAAATCTCAAATCTCAAATCTTCAAAAAGGTCGCGAATTGAGTATCAAGGTGTCACAAGGTGTAAGTTCGAGTTGATCCACGGTGGGGAGCTATGTAGCTCGAAAAGGCCTTGAAGGGTAGCCTTAACAAGACCTTTGTTTTTTGGGGATGCTCCAGCGTTTGTGCGTTGCCCAGCAACGAATCAGCCTGCGCCCCAATTCCCCACGTCAAACGGTAACCCAAATCTTGAATAGCGCAGCGCTTATCCTTACGTACCGCGTACCTTGCATGTTTATTTCAACCGACCTTTCCGGATTCTCTTTAAATGCGGATTTCGGCGAATTAATTCCTCGCACAATCGTGCACAATGTTGCACGCCACTGTATGCGCTACAAGCCAAGTAGGAAGTAGACACGTAATTCGCGTATACTACGTTGCCGGACATGGTCCAATCCATCCAGGGGCCAAGGCGGGGGGACTTACGAACATGAACCATAGGTATGAACCATATGAACTATCGTAGGTTAGATCTTATCATGGTTCCCATAAAAATGGTCATGAGTAAACCAAAACATGATAGGCTTCCAGTTAAGTAAATATTTTTGTAGTATAATTGTAAACCGTTTGCTCTCACATTCCCCATATCTGCCTCCAGCTGGCTTCGTCGCGTCCGAGAGGTGCCTTGGAGATACCGAATCTGGCAGGTTGTCCTGAATTGGCTTCAGGCAGACATATCCACTCTCTGATGCAATCCGGTATTTCCTCTCTGATGTGACTAATGCATATGAGAGCTTGGTTGTCATTTAGACCTCCGACTTTGACAGTGCCTGACTTGGATGCCTCGCTTGGGACTACAATCTCAGAGCCATCTTCGCGTTTCGAATAAGTCTTTTCCTCTCCATGTTCGAGGAAGAGTAGACAACGATTCCGGACACCATCGTCCATACCGCTGCATGCCTCATCTAAGACGACAATGTCTGGGTTCTTAATAATGGCTCGTAGGAAGAGCGCGACTCGTTGTGCTGAGAAGGATAATTCTCCAAACATGTAGTGGTCTGCCCACTGCAAATCAGGGGCCTTTTGCGCATCATCAGAGCCAGGTGTTGGGTGTCTTACAAAAGCTGGATTCAACTCAGCTTCAAACCATCGTAAGCAAGCCTCGACCTTTTCTGCGGATTGACTATCGAGGTTAGCTTTGGAGCGAAACGTATCTGCCCACGCATTTTCAACTACTTGTCTAACCGTGAGATTTCGGGGCATGTGTTGGTGGATCTCAGGGCTCGAGTGTCCAATTCGCGATTGGATATCCCAGAAGGTTAAGGGCAATTCGCCAGACCCGGGCTCTGGCAATCTGCTTCTACCAAAGAGCTTTATAGGAAGTGAGTAAGTCTGAGGATGGTCAGAGCATATAAGGGAAACAATTGTTGTTTTGCCTGAACCGTTGGGCCCGAATACACCCCACCTCTCTCCTCTTCGAACGGTCCATACAAGCCCTTCTCGTTCTTCACCGTCTATTTGTTGCTTCCAATCTCCAAGGGCAACTTTACCGCGGTACTGAACCTTACATCCTTTCATCTCCACAACAGGCTCTCCAATCCTCCTCGATACGTTCCTGTCTTCAGCAGTTGTTGATTTTTCACCTTTCGAAGCATCTTCACCCATCAGCGGTTTCCCTTGTATTCCTTTGGCAGTTAGTGATCTACCCGTTTGCACGATACTATGTACCGGTAGATATTCGTCTTCTTTTGAGGATCCGTTCCATATGCGTCGAACATAGCCCCTCAATTGTTCTAACACAGCTTCTTTCTCACCTATCGCTGCTACCTGACAGTCACTCCTTAAGTAGACCAGGTGGGTAATCCAGTCGGGAATTGGGTCTTGCGGTCTGGCACTTAGTACCAACCTCGGGTTAGCTTTGCTTGCCAACCCGTGCAAAAGCGGACTTAACCCGGCCACTGTAGGCGGGTCCAGACCCATAAACGGCTCGTCGAGTAGCAATACTTCTGGTGCGGTGAGAAGAGCCCTGGCGATTCGGGCTCTTCGTCCTTGACCATTGCTCAGAAATGCAACGGGCAAGTCTAGCAACTGAGAAAGCTTCAGGTCCCGTACCACTCGGTCCAGTAAGGCAGGGTCTAGCTCATCTTCCGACGGTGCTTTCAGCGGGTTAAGCTCGGTGTTGCCCAGGAGGAAATCTCGAAGAGAGAAATCGGTATTCTCACGCTTAGATTCGTAACGGGCGGATAGATATGCCGAGGTAGTAACATTAGAGTTGAAGCCATCGTTATTGAAGCCTACATATCGAATAGCTTTGTGCGGTACTCTCAACCGGTGAGGTACTGCGTCCGTAGATAAATAAGGATAACTACGTGCAGTTGGAGGAAAGCAGAGGTGACTTCCTTTAAGGAGTTCCAGAAAGGTTGTTTTCCCACTGAGGGACGGACCGACTACGTACCAATGCGTCGGTGGCTCCGTAGCAGATGGGAGTGTGAAATTCAAGCTTCTAAACAGGGCCGGATTCGGATGCGTGGAGCTCGCCCCTGGATGATGGCGATAAAAGGTGCCATTGGTAATATTAATTACCGGTGGACGACTTGAAGGGAAGCGCATTATATCAATTAGATCATTATAGAGCTTCTCAACAATTTTCAAGTCAAGTCTGTTGCATTCAAAAGGATAAATGAGTCAACTTCGTCACTCATATCAAATTGTCTAGCAGCTTACAGTAAAATGCAGTTTTTGAATTTGAATACACCCGATATTTCGGAGTTAACGGGGGGAGGTATAAAGGTCCCCACTAACCTTTCCCGCTAGTTAGCCTTACGTAACTTTAAAGTTTGACGCAAGGACCGCCCTTAGTTTCTTTTCTTTGCTGGCGACTTGCACCTCCGGCCTTGGCAAGGCTCCAAACACGAAAGCTTCTGGCAGCCTGCTTTAAGCTTCCTTTACATAGCGAATCCACTATCAACGACCCAGCACAACTACCAAAACCAACACTATTTGTCAAGCTGCTAAGACCTTTCTTCAGATATATCAACCCAACAAGCTTGACAATACTTAAAAGTTACAAAGGAAGAATACAACAACAAAAACATAGTAATACTCCCCCCCACCGCCAAGATGGTAAGTCTTCTACATACTTCCTCCATCCGCACCAGCCAAGCTAACAAACAACCCGTCCCAGTCACTGCGCATAGTTCCCCCCTCCTCCCACAGCAGCACCTTCAAAGCGACCAACACATCCGCGCCCTCGGCCCCCGGCGTCCACGACACCCTCCGCCACGGCGTCGGCCCTTCTTCCACGGAGCAGCTATCCTCCGCCGCCCCCGCCCCGGTCTCACGACACCCGCTCGAGGCGCGGCTCAAGGCCTGGGAGTCGACGCAGGATGCTCTGAGGATGGAGAGCCTGCGACGCACCTTCGGCATGGCAGAGCCCATCCGCCGCGGCATGGAGCTCAAGATCACCCGCGACGGCGAGTGGCGCCCCTTGGCCCTCGGCGGCGGCCCCGGCGTCAGGAGCGTCCACGAGGATATCCTCCGCGGCAGAGAGGCTACCCTCGACTGGGAGGATGTCTTCACTGGCGAGGAGCAGCGCGCTGCTGTCACCGTACACGAGGAGATGGAGCGAAAGCTAAAGATCTAGAGAAGGGTTGTGTGTGTGTGGATCGATATGGCAATCTTGGCAATTAGCATAACAGTTGTTTGGTAACCGACACACCAAAAATACACTTCAACCAGGTTGATAGCTACTTGGGTTGAAGATAGGCATGAATTAGAGCTCACCTCATGCTACGTATGACACTTAGCATACATCATGAAATAGGTAGCCTATGGGCAATTGACCCTATACAAAATTCACAAGATAGTCATGACCAACGCAATAATATAACAGCTATATGACTACAATAGATCCATATTAAACGTATAGACAGTGGTATGCTAAACCCACATTAATCGTTTATATGGTCGGTAAGACCGATAAAGTGCAAGTACTATAAACACAACAAACTGCGCCGGATATAGGCCTGTGTCTCTAGTGCTCTACAAATAAAAAAAAAGAAGCAGAGAGCACGTAAAGAGAGCTGCTGAGAGGTCTTCTCAACCCCATTCCCCTCCCCACTCTCAAGCCATCGATGTTTGTACTCCAGGCTAAATTCAGAGGGAATTCTAATCTCCCATGACATAGGAAAACGCATCGTGCAGATGGATTACGCTTCAATCTCAACCGCTGAAATCAAACCTTATCGCGCCGTCCGATGCCCAAAAAAATCCGCAATCATTTCCGCAGCATATGCCCAATTGCCCGACTCGCCCATGTTGCTCCCTAACAGCTTGGGGCAGTTCTAGAACAGGTTAAGATATCACCGCATCGAGGACGATGCGCGCTAGCTGAAAAATCAAGTGTCACTTCGAAAGGTTAGATCATAAGATGACACAGCATCCGCTCCGTCCGCTGTGACTCCCAGAGTCTTTAACCTTTTTAGCTGCTTCCTCTTCGTCTATCAAGTCTTGCGGCTTGATAGTCATATGAACAACATTCCTAGAGGTGCTGAAGTGGTAATCTGCAAAATTCAGCATCTCATTACCCCAATAAATCTCGAACAGTGCGAAAAGAAAGGAGCATACGTACGGCTAAGTTGGTTTCTATCCTCGAGCAATTTTCCAAAGTGAATAAGCCTTATAGCGCTAGGTTCTCTCGGCGGTTGATCCCATTCTTTTCTCCAATCTCTCAGTATCAGTTCTTTTAGAGTATAAACTGTGATGCTGAACGGATCCATCTTCCCATCTTCCGTCTTGCCCGTTACCGTGACATTGCGCTTAGCCAAGTATTTCTCGTCGATGCGGAAAGGATGTCGGGCGCCAGAGGTAAGAAGAAGCATTATATCGACTACCAAATCGCTGTTTGGAGATTCAGCGCTAGGCTCAACAGGATCTATCGTCAGATCATGGTCTTCGTCGCCGGTCGGGTTCTTGCTGCTAGCTTTTAATGATGCCGACTCGTCATTCGGAGGATCCTTATCCGGCACAGGTATTGGGGCCGGAACCGACTCAGACTCGTGATTTTTGGACTCTGAAACATCTAGAGTGACATCTGGATTCGCTGGTTTAGGTTGAGTTTGAGATAAATCTTCCATCTCGACGTCGCCGGCGGGTAGATTAATCGCAACCCTCTCTTCTCTAGGACCTTGATCTCCACTGACGGAAGGAGGCGTTGCATCCGCCATGATTAATTGCGAGGGAAGGGAAGGTAAATTAAGAGCCGGTATATCGAAATTTGTCGTGCAGATGCTGACGGCTGCGCGCAATTACGGAGTTGAAATAACCGGGAAAAGAATGGACGTCAGCAGCATTCGAGGGGTGTGCGTTCCGTCGGTGTGAAAAGGTGCGCCTCGTTTCAAAGGAAGGATTGTCGGGATTGTCAAATTGTCGAATACTCGGGTATGCAGTACAATTGAGTGAGTACACTTAAAATTATTATTTGTCGCTCTCGCCTATTCCTGTCCCTGCCATGGAAAAAAACACGCAGATGAAACGAATGCAATGGGTTTGGTGAGATTTCCGGGTTGATACTGCAAACTGCAAGGGGAATAAGTTGACAAGTGACTATAGGAGATTGCAAGTCGATGCGGGAGAGAGGATGCAGCCAGTCAGTTGCTAAGTGAAGAAAAAAGATGGTGATGATGTTACTACACGGGTCTAACGGACCGGATTGGTAGGTTTAACCTTGCGCAGGACAAGGGGGGAGAAGAAAAATGAAAAAAAAAAAGGACGGATGAGATCAAATTCAAATTTCAATTTCAAGGGTAACTAAAAATTCCAAGGACGGACAAAAAGAAGTCGAGTTTTGTGACATTGACAAGACAACTTTAAACTTAGTAAAGCTTCGATTATTTTGCCTTTGGGAAACCGCGAATGGAAACGGGTCGATCAACTTTCCAATAAATTATAGCGCTGACAGGTGATTAACTGGCCTAACTGGCTGGGGTAATACAAGTATAGTGGGTTTTAGGTGGTTTTGAATGCCCCTTATTTCAGATTGTTATTAAGTATGTACTTTGCCCAAGCGTGACACTGAGCTCCTAGTGGCCGATGCGGAGCTGAACCCCCCTAACACATTCAAAGGTAAAAATAGACAGGTACGTATCCTCGTAAAAATTATTAAAGGTCAGAAAGGTCCTCTTATTGTTACTCATTAGGTAGTAATTATTATTTTCATAGTATATACGCGATGCACGCGTGCGTATTCAAAGTCGCACAACCGCAATTGAAATTTCAGTTGAGGCACAGGTAAGTATTGAAATGTCTACCACCTACATGTAAGAAAAGATGCGGGCGAAATCACCAAAAGAACAAACTACCTGATAACACAGCCAAGCCACCCCAGGTACGAAATATGTACATCATGTAATAGTGACGGTAATAATATGGAGATAACCAAACTTCGGGTCCTACTACCATACAGGGAAAGAGGAAGAATCCGCAATGTACAAGTGTAGCGCTCCTCAAAAAGTCTTAACATTATCGTTCTCTATTATATCACCGGTGCACTTGACTTTCTCTTCGAAAATTGAACTCAAATATAGGTTGGGTAGTATCTAATCCAGCTATATCTGGGTCCAGAGACACGCATTGAGGCTCGCTAAACTCGAACGGTCGGTCAAGTGACAACTTCGTCAACGCTATCACCAACAAAGCGTTACATCGAAGTATTTGAGTTTCACTGTATGATCATCAACCCAGCACCACACAGCTGGGGATGGATTGGATCTCTCTTTTCTCGGCGCGGTAAACTCCCCCGCCTTGGCAACCCTGGTACTACATCGCGTTGTCTCTCTCCCCACAACTCCGCATTTGCCTCTATCGCTAACAACTTGCAGAGAAGACTGGTGAGAACATGCGAGTTCTAATCGTAGCTATGTAATCTAATCGCATAACTATACCAAACCTTAACCTTTGCATTGGATATGTGTGGCATATATTAAGTCCACCTTCGAGCTTATTAGTTGTATTGTACGTTGATATGTAAAACACCAGGATGAAGCAGTCATAGGTCATACACCCTTCTCGAGAATTTACAACATTCTGATATAGACGTCACTTAAAACCCAATCTTCTATCAGTTACTGCATGTGTATATAAATGCGTCATTAGAGACTTTAAACTATATTAATACTCTGAATACCCCAGTTGCCCAATCACACACCGCTTCTTAATCGCTACCGGTGACGTATCTCCCCTAACCCAGATGGATATTGAATCTAAACAATCCACAAATATGCAGGGCCTACGCTCTATTACCAAAACCACCTTCAGATATTTACATCATGCAGACTTAATTGCGTTAGTCTCTCATTAGCTTTATCTGAAGTGGGCTCAAATACAAGATTAGTCTTCTTTGACGCGTCGTGCTAAAACACGTAATCAGACCATTTTGTTTGTTCGTTCTTGCAAGCAGCGAGGTCATCATCCCCGCATGCCGTCGGCTAGGGTCTGCCGAGACCGGCTCCGCATCCACTCGAGAATTCTCCCGCCCGACCGGCTATCCGAAAATTTCTCCGTAGACCTCGGCCCTTAGGTACCTTGAGGTTTAGCAATATAAATTTTACGAGGAACACGAACTAATACGAAAGGTTTCAGAAGAACAATCAAGACCATCTCAGAGTGTTAAGCGTATTCTAGTTCGAAATCACCATAAAAATTTTGATCGGAGTTAAGTAATTAAATTCTTTACATAATATGGCATAATAGATTAAGCGTTGGTTGTTGCAGACTCAACCACGAAGCTATAAGTATAGGCACACACTTCTATCAATTATCTAGAAGACAGAAAATATCATTATACATAAATGAGATTATGACATTCTATAATTGTAATGTCTTAAAATGCATTTCTTCTATGTGTACGTGGAAAACAAATAACTGTTCAGGAACAGGTCGAGGTAACTACGTGCTATTGTACATTGCATCTAATTCCTATTTCATTTGAATATGTATACATTTTATTCAGAATGCTTCCTTTTAGCTCGTATGTGATAGTCGTTTCCAATACGCATCTACTCCTCTATTTTCTGTAGTCCCGTGATGTTTCCATTCATGAAGCAGATCGTACCTTGCAGAATCGCGCTACGACGACTTACGATATAACTTAACTACATGGCTAACAATCACACGAAATTCTAGCAAATAAAATGTTTCCTAACATATACAAGTATGGAAGAGCTTATGAACAGAAGGTGCTCCAACTGATAAGGGCAAATAGGAGTTCTTGTTTGATATATAGCTCGGATTAAGCCCAACGGAATATTTACATGAGCTTCCGAGAATGACTATCTGTTACCAAAAGAACAGGTTATTCAAAAACGTAGGGAATAGTACGTGCAGAATGAGGGTAGTTATTATAGCGAGCAAAAATATCTTCATCCTGAGTACCTAGGTATGTAACATATTTTAGGTGACGATGCACCAAAGCAAGTAGGCCCTCTACGTTGGGTTCACAATCATATATAGAAACCATCAAGTATCGATATTAACAAGTAAAATCATGGATTAGGGACTTAGGTATGCTTCAATTTGTGTAGCATTACAGTACGAAAGAAAAATGTGACTTTATGAAGGAAGTCGCCATATGTCGGAGGGTGAGTCGCTACTAATACAGTCATCGTCGATACTTATGAGCTCATTAATTCCAAGTGGATGCACTTTGAAAATTTCTCATGCATTTGGCTGCTCAGTAGGATGGTGCGGATGGCCAGCGAGCAACAGCGAGTCCTAATTACTTCTATATATAGTTGCCTCAGTGGGCGGCCTTGCCGTGTCTACCAGGTGCGACTGCCTAAGTGCTCGCTCCTTCTAATGTGCACAACACCGGCACCTTCCCAACATCCCAATAGCAAAGGAAACTGCAGTATCCTGGTATTGAAACGGAAGGCAAAATTCGAGACTTCAATGACTCGCCCTACTTTTCTTTTTTGAAACGTCACAATCTTCACATTTCAATCCAACTCTTCCTTTTTTTTTCTCCGCCTCCTTTTTATCCCACACCCATCTGCCATCATCTCATCGCCCTCTCAGATGGTCCTTTTGTCACTGTGAATAAATCAAATCCCCTTCGTTTATCTATACTACTGTATAAAGAGGCATCATCATGGCCATTTGGGCACGCGTACTATTTCTCGGCCTTCTGGCATTATGCCACGGAGTTTCTCACTCCACGGCTACTGTACACAGCCAAGAGCTGGCTGTGAAATCGTCTTTCCAATACCTATCTATTCCTGCTACTACAGTTGGTACAGCTGTAGAGACCAACCTTGTCGTCTCCGAACTCCTCCATAATTTGTCCACCTTCGCAACGATTCACAAGCGCCCCTCTCATCAAATTCAAACTACACAGAATGTTGACCTCGCCACCGAGACTCCATCTGAATCATTTCCCACCTACCCGACTCTCACCGATAAAGACGTTAGTGGATCTGTCCCCTCGTCTGGCACCTCACTCACCTACGGTCCTATTGCAACCCAGGTAGCTGAGGAAACACCCCAGGGTTATCCAGGCGTCTTCGACCCAGAAAATGGACTTCCACAAGAGCGCCATTTGGATGAATTTAACTCCAGGAGCCTGCAGTTAGGGTCACAAGAGGGGCTATCTCGGCGAGATGACTATAATGATGGCTATGGCTACGGATATGGCTCTAGTACAACCCCTGTTGGAAACGGCGGGTATGGGAACCCTCCTCAACCTACAGTATTGCCTCCTGGAGCATATGGCGACCAGCAGACCTCTGAAATTAACAGACAAACCGTTGTGGAGGTACCGGATCCCGATCCTAAAACCGTAACCGTTTCTCTGGAATATCGTACCTCATCTGTTGTCTACAGTTCGTCTATTACTCCTGCGCCTGTTATTGTCGTTATCGTAACTGGCACGGGTGAATCAGTTTCACAGACGCCAGAATATAATGTCACACAAACTGCCACGGCGTCTGACCCGACAGTTGACCCGACAGTGGACCCTTCTCAGGAAGTGACACTTCTGGTTCCGTCAAATAGTATCGAACATTCCACCACCCTTTCAGGATCAAAGAGTGCTGATTCCAGCACCGAAAGTTATGTCTATACGACAGTAACTCAGTCATCGCCATCTTCATTCTCGCATGCCGGCTCTAGTACTAATACGATATACACGGTAACGGGACATCCCACCCCAAAACCTGTCAGTACCAATGCTGCAGTCCCTAGCATAAAACTGCATAGATACTGCATTGTTATTGTAACTATTGTGGCCATAGGCCCGTATCTGGCATCTCTACTGGGTGGAATTTCTTCTCGAATAGGGTCAAGCAAAGACGACCATCGTCATAGTGCCTCTACAGAAACTGAAGGAAAGACCTGTAAAAACGATTGTAGCGGACGACAAGTTACCGACCACGGAGGATGTGATAGTTCGGATGGGTGTTGTGGCGGCTGTCGCTCATAGCTCGGCAAATCTTTACGCTGGGTTCGGAGGGAAACTTCACGACTTAAAATTGGTTTCACTTCCCCAGACGGAAAAAGCACTGGAATGAGGCGATTATTGAGGCCTAATGGAGTGAGGTATATTAGGACAAAGGTTGAGAGGAGAAGTAATGAACGTGAAAAATGAATCGAGATTTCTTGGGAGCTGGACCACATATTGCTAGGCATCTTCGCCTACTGCATATTAATGTTTGTCGCTGCCACTTTTGCTTGTTATGGCTCTAATTCTCCAGTTAAATTACGAAGGATCCTCTGGATCAGTATGTACTTGTACGCACCTTAATTGAATTCAGTGTTGATCTGACATGAGGGCATTCCCCCAGCTATTGCAGCTGTGGTAGCTATCATAAACTTTGAAGCACTTGAAGCACTGTAAGCACAGCATCTGAAAGGTCTAAGTAAATTATGTCGTAATTGATGTACAGTTCCTCCGAATATCAATACCCTATGCTTGCTTGCTTGCTTTCTCTAGTCTTTCACAATGGCAGTATTTACATATACTTGACAATTTGCGCATCCCCCGTCCTATTGGGTAGGCTAGTTTCCCCCTCCACGCTCCCACGTCAGAGCACTCAGTCAGACGTCTCCGTCGTTTTCGTATTTCTTCTTACGCTTATTCTTCTCCCTCTTCGCTGTAATTCCTATTCTCGCAATTCTCTGTGGATGAAGTAGATCGGTTAAGGTTAGGTACCTAGGTTGCCTACAGGATCAACAAGTCGCCATTACTCCCGACACCCTGCGCGGGCTGGAAGACCTGCTGCGGCGCATACTGATTGACGACGTAGGAGGCCTCGTTGCCGCCGCCGCCAAAGGACGAGTCGCCGGCCTCGTGGATGCCCATGGCGGCCATCTGCTGGCTGCCGATGCCCGCAAAGTACGCGTCGGCGTCGCTGACGGCGCTGGCCATGTTGCTATCGGCGTTGCCGCTGTTGCTGCTGCTGGCGTCGGTGCCCTGGTGGGCGGCAGCGGCGCGCGCGACGCCGTCGTTGCTGTCGGGGCGCAGGACAGCGGGCTGTCCACCCATGCCGAACATGCTGAGGGTCTTCTGGGCGTCGAAGGCGGGGAGGTTGGCGGCGGACGGGAGGGCGTGCTTCTGGAGCGCGGGGGAGTCGGGAAGGCGTCGGGGCCGCGCGCTGCGGAAGACGGTCTGGACGGGCTTGAGGTAGATGGTCGCGAGGGTGCCGACGTTGAGACACATCTCCTCCAAAGTCTGCGGGTCAAGCTTCTCCGACTCGGCTGTGATAGGCGGCTTCTCGCCCATGACCATCTGCTTCGCCACGTTCATGTCCGTGCTGAGTAGCCGCCAGTACATGTACGCGCGGTCCCGGAGGTCCGGGTTGTCGGTCTCTTCCGTGGCCCACTTTAGGACTTTCGGCACGAGGTCCTGGCCCTTGGTGGGTCGTTGGATGAACAGTTTCACCGTAGCCGTGAGCAGCGCCAGTTGCACTTCCACGGGTTCCTCCGCGAACGAATACAGGAAATCTTCAAGCAAGACCTCGCTGTTCTCTATACGGTCTGCGTATTGTCCGATAACCCAGACCATTGCGGCTTTCGCCTCGGGCTCGTCGAGCGAATCGAGATGTTCGCAAAGCGTGCCGATGATGGACTCGTACTGATTGGGGTATTTTCGGAAGATGTTGCGAATAACCACGGTGGCTTCTTGGACGATATATGGGACCTTCGTTGCGACGAGTTCGAGTAACAGGTTTATGCATCGCCTCGCAGCCGGCTCAATCTTAATGGCCAACTTTCCGATGGCTCGCACAGCCTTACGAACGAAATGGACGTCGACTTCCGTCGCGTATTCCCTCAGTTCTGTTAGTACTTCATCGATATTCCTCTCGTTGGCGAGCATGAATATCAGCTCGAGCTTCGTAACCTTGACGTAGATTGGATCGTTATATTTACAGAAGAAAACACGAATATCGTTACGCAGAACGTCCGGTCTTCTCTGAAGTATGAGTAGCGCATTTCGTAGAGCAAGATATTGCACCTCTGGTCCCTTTGCTAGTAACGTCACAAGCGGAGGAGACAGTTTACGACACAAGGCCGAGATCTGCTTCTCTTCTGCGATGTAGTTCATCAAGTACAGAATTACGCGAATACACGTTAGTACTACGGCGGAATTTGAGTGTGATAACCGCGGCGCTATACGTTCAGCCAGCAAGGTTGCTTCCCCTGACTCCTGAGGTACGTAGGACATCAAAGCCTCGAGAATGTATGTCTGGCCCCACCTAATTTCATGTTAGTAAAGAAAATAAATATTAACTGGGGGGAAAGGACAAACTCAGAACAATCTGGTAGGATTGCTACCATCTTGGAGGCATTGCTGTAATCAATAGTAAGTTTGATAGAGTCACTGCGCTCCCAGATATCCATCAAACCAGCTAACGCACTCGCCACGACGGTAGGGTTGTCATCTCTCAGCAGCTGATTGAGCCTATCTATTAGGTCTGACTGTTCAACCATGTACTTATCGTGATCATACAACTTCGCAACACAGAAAGCGGCTGTCTTCCGTACGTAGGGATCCGAGTCTCTGAGTAAGCGTTTGACAAGAGGGACTGTAGCTTCGACGAATTCTTTGACGTGGACATATGACATAGTTCGGAGAGCTAACGCTCTGACTAGCGGGTTGCTATCTTCCATGTCCTATATGGGTGTTAGCCAGATTGTTGAGCACAACACCAAATTCATCGCGACACTTACATGCTGTAGAAACGGTATTGCTTTTACCGCAATCTCGGGACGCATTCTCGCATAATTGACTAAGAACAAGAAACACCTGCCCCCCCTTCTCGTTAGTATCGAATTCCATCGGCGTGATATCGGGAATCAATAGGGGCCTACATCTTCTTGATTTCCAAGCTCTGAATATGCATGCAGCCTATTATGTCGGGGAAAAGGGATACCATCTCATTGTTGCTCATAGTCATGTTCGCGACAATCTTCTTGAGGGCGATCTTCTTCTGGGTGTAGTTCTTGTCCTTCTTTCCGCCGGCGTTCAGCTCGATTCGCAGCTCGGCGACTTTGCCCTGCAGAGTCATGGGTCGTAAGCCAAAGTCCGGGGGCATATATGCTAGAAACATGGCCATTGTACGCGACGGGCAAGGTGGGTAGGATCATAATGTGTTTGGATGGCCCCGAAGGGACGTTGGGATCGCAGGGCGACTCGAAACGTGTGCCTTTCTAAGATAGACGTCAAGACAAAGACGCATCGGCGGACCGTGATAAATTGGGTAGAGAATATCAACCTCCAAATTATGGAGTTGGGGAAGAATGTGTCAAGGGAAAGGAAAATCGCAATCGAATTGAGAAGTACAGTAATATATATAACGGATATAACAACAAGACTGAGATGTCGCGAATAAAGAAATATTAATGGGCTTACTCGAGCGAACAGCTTCGAGTCCCCTCCGACCTGGGTGCTCGACATGGTAGGCTAACGTTGGCGTCTACTCTGTTTGTCGGAATTGCCTCTTTTGGTCTTTCGATCGAAGTATCGGCTGGTTGGCTAGTTGGCTGGGAAAGGAGTTCAAGGTCAGTTGATATAGCACGCGCAGGAGGAACACAACAGGGAGTAAAAGCAAGGAAGTAAAACCAGCTTATGGTTACCCCTCATGCCGGAATGCTAGGTAAGGGAAAAGGAAACATTGGTTGACTTAAAAAAAAGGTATACCTAGGTATTCTTCAAGAAGCCTGTTTAATGCAACCATCCAATCGCAAGTGCTGATGACAGCTCAAGAAAAACAGTTGGTATTGGAGAAGAAATCGAATGTGATGAGCGCCCCGGATCTTGGCCCGCAGATTACTTGTGCGTCGGATGGTCGAATGGTCGAATGGTCCAATTAGGTTGAACGTAATATCATTCTACGTAAAGAAAAGGAGAAAGTAATTAGTTAGAATGAATTCATGAATCGACATTATCGGGATTAAGAATATCGCATTAGATTCGGAGGAAGGTTGTTCGGGCCCCTCCAAGAATCAAAAATGTAAAAAGAGTTAAAGGAAAACCCCTGAAGAGTGGAAAGTTAGAAGCTTCCGCTACGCTTGCAGGGGTTGATTTCGGACCACAACGGGTGAAGTGGGTCCCAAACTTCTGCACTTATTGTCTTAGCGGCTTTTGTTTAAGGAAACTGCGAACTTAGCAGCTTAGGTACATGGTAGCAGGCTCAAGCCAGTTAGCGAGAGCTTTGTCATCTCGTCCCGCCATGACGGCTACTGTGGATCAGCAACGTTGTAGTTTACGCCTGATTCGCAACTCCATCATAAACTTCAATTGGAAGCTTCACAGTTAAACGACAACCTCAAATATATCACCATATTCCACCTCATATTCAACAGCAACGCTATAATACTCCAAATTAAATAAAAGTTTGATAATCATGTCATCCACCGACTCATCTACCCCTAAATGGGTTCTCGATCTACAACATCCACCACCTCCATCCAAGTCGAAGAACGGTAGCATTCCCGATCCGCCCGGTTACCCATTGCAGTCGACCGCATTATCAAAGGTACTAGCGTCCAATAACCATTTAAACTATAATCTAAATTAACAACCTGCAATAGAAGCAAGCGTCGAAAGAAGCCAAAACACAAACCCGAAAACAACCCACGCCCGAAGAGATGGATACGCTCAAGCTGAAGAAGGCCTGGGAGGTGGCGCTCGCACCTGTGAAGAACTTGCCTATGACAGCTATCATGATGTATATGTCAGGGAACTCGCTACAGATCTTCAGCATAATGATGGTTTACATGGCCTTCAAGAACCCCATCTTGGGTATCCTCAGCACAAATCAAGCGTTTGAGAGGTTCGAGAGCGAGACCAACAAGGGCAAGATAATACAAGCCAAGTTGGCATATGTCGCGATGCAACTGGTAGCCTTGGCTGTTGGAATTTGGAAAGTCAATGCTATGGGTTTATTACCGTAAGTCCGGCCTTATTAAATCACTAACTATAACTAAAGGAAATTCTCTAACGGCATATAGAACCACAAGATCAGACTGGCTGGCTTGGGAATCTCAACGAGAACCACTAGAACTTGCTGTTCCTGCTTTATAGACTTGAAAGAAACCAAATACAATCTCGTATCAGACACAATCTACCTCGCCTTCTAATACTATTTCCTTTTCTCTATTCCACGTCTTCGAGTCCCATCTACTTCGATCCTGAGGTAGCCGCGGCTTCACTTACGGGCTTAACGGGTTTTGGCGACTGGATGCTAGAGAACTCGGATTGTTCACTTTTTGTGTCAGTGACAATCGAATTGACGTTCTGGTATGGGCCATCTGCCATTGATTGGTTCTTCCAGCGTTCCATGATGTTCCCATCCTGGGGTTGAATTCTCCGCCACAACTCGCCTTCCGAGTAATCTCTCAGCGTATGCCCACGATTCACCCATGGGCGGTCCAAAGTCGAAAAGTCTGTGACCCCTGAAGTGGGGTGTCGACTCTGAGTAGGGTAATCAGCGACCTCAGACTCGGGTTTGATTCCTTCTCCGTTCTCTGAGACTCGTTTCTCAACCTGTCGACACTATAAGCTGATGATTTCTTATTAGTATGTGTGGGTTACCTTTGGTTCCATGACGGGGTAGCTGATTACTGAATAACTCGAAAAGTTTCCGAAGTCACACGACAATGCGAAGTGGTTAGGTACGGGTTTCTTTTCGTCCACTCTCTTGTTGGATTGATCGGAAAATATGTGTACATGGTTGTTCAAAGTAACTATGACGATGCGAATCATGTAGCGTTCATGTCCACGTTAGAACGGGGGCATCAGGAGGTATTAAATATTGCCCTCGTCTTTCAATCTAAACTGCTTATATAGGTACCTATAGCTCGCAAGAAAAGGTGGCAGACCCCGCTTTGAAGGTCATGTACAACGACTTGTCGATCCCATCATTTCTGATATGGTATGCGGCGCCTCGGAGTCAATTTCAGCGCCTTCAAAAGAGAGTGATCTAACCCCCTACGAAGGGACTACCGGTGAACTTGATGTTCCAATAGGATTAATGACCGCACTTTAACGCCATCATTCACAATAGGCGCAGAACGCCAAGTGAAAATCGTTAGGTTGTTATAGTTCTACAAGATTAGGCGGAAGCACAAAACCGACTGCCCAAAGCAAATAGATGTCCTGCTTAATTCATGTCCGATGATATTTTGCTTTAACAGCTACACTGTCAACACGTCAAGCAATGAAATGAAGACACCTTCATACGAACTTGGATACTGACCTATCAGAAGCCACGTGCCGCACAGTCGGTACCTGTTATATAATTAATTGGCAGGGTTGTAATGATCACTGTTAAACCGAATCCAGACATCTTTCCATCTGGGGGACGCCCAATCGTGGCTACGGCGCATGCTGTGCATTATGAGATGCAGACTCGCACCGGGTTAAGGAGTAGCGGTCTGCCATTGACAAATAACGATTCCTGAGAAGAAACCGGAGATTCGGCAGTGCAAGTCTAACAAATTCTAGCTTCGTTTCCCCCGCCACCTCCTGATGACTTGCACGATAATAATCTATAGTACCTCGAGGTGAAGTTGCGCTCTAGGACACGCTATCGATCACCTCACGGGGTCTTTCGGGGTAGAGTCGAAAAGCTCTAATGACTCAGCCTCGTTTTATTTTCATGCATACAGACCTCCTTGTTTACTCTTTCATCGACTCGATTGCGATATGATAGCATGATATACATCTCTATCAGCCTATTCCATATCTCCGTCCTCCGTCCTCCCTCACTGTTCATGCTCAGTATGTTGGGTGTCGTTGATGGCTTGCAGAGGTCTTATCATGTGTTGACTTCTTGCACCATGCCCTCATGAAGCCTTACGAATTAGTTTCTGCTCATGCAGAAGTTCTGTAGCACTATTCAACATTCACCGCTTCGACGATTTGCAGCTAGTTCAATAGTCTAGAATGTTATGTTGTTGCCCAACTTGACTGTAACGTCTCGGGTATTTTCTTGGCGCGCAGCTCTATAGGATGCGAGTGACTCTAAAGCTATGCGGCTCTTGAGGAGGGTAGGATACTTCTTCTTTCACCTTCCCCCAGACACTTGGCCGCACTACTGTTTACAATAGCATGGCACGTTACTTTGCACTAGCTATTCTCAACGGTGGCTTAATCTAGCCAGATGAGACCAGTTCGGTGTATTAAGCGATTGGATTTCAATAAACCGCACTTTCGATGAAACCAGAATGCTGCAGACGCGATATTCGAACTCGCATACTAATGCTGAATTCATACTACATAGTTGCTTTTTATTAATATATTTGTGTAGTCCGTCTAGTAGACGATAGGTTCACAATTAGCTTAAGATATCGTCTTATAGATTACTCACAACTATATATATTAAGCTCGTTGCATATGCATGCATATAATAACTACCGGGGTTACCCTGAAATTGGAGACTCGTTGCTCGCTATTGGTGAAAGACATTAAAAACGGTCAAGGAGAGATTACATCATTCATTGATCACCTAGGAAGATAGATTTGGAGAAATAAACTATCTAGATAACAAGAGACGTATCCCATAACTCGAGGACAAAGGCGTGAATCAGTCTTACCGCAAGAATTCGAAAAATAAAAATAAAAATAAAAATTCTGGACTATTCAAGAAATTGTAAGAGCGCCCTGCGACTTGAGTGAAAGTAGAAGTATTAGTTTCTTTCACATGTGAGAGTTTTGGAGTATGAATAAAGAAAATGACGTAACAGCAGAACAATGGAATTTAAGTTGCCCCACTTCTATCGCACATGGCTCCGTATCGATAAGTTACAAGGCTTCTTCAACCTTTGGGGTTTATCCTCGTTGAAGCCGTTACAGTTCAAAGTTTACACTTTCCGGTGTCACCAAGATACCTACTACTACTACCCAACATTTCTCCGGGAATAAGGGTCAGTAAATTTGATAGTTTTTATACACCCACCAATAAGTTATCGCGAATTGAACCCATCCTATACTTGGGGGAGTATGCTTCAATCGAGACCCCGTGTCGGTTCCCAATGGCCGACGCGAATGATCAGGATGGTACAACGGCCAGCAACGGCCAAACTTCTCAGCCACAGAGCCAAGCTTCTCACGATGTTAGCCACCGAGTAATTGATGACGAAGGCCATGAAATCGAACGGTTAGAACCTACATATCCTCTATTGCAGAATAATGCTAGCAGTGAAACTTTACTACAAAACGTCCAAGCCCAGAAGCGGACGGTCGAGGATGATAATGACGAGGAACCCGTCGCTAGACCTTTCGTTCGAACAAACAGTCCAGATATATCCTCCAGGGTCGCTACCCCGCCTGAGGAAGAAAGAGCTCCGATCCGGTCAGCTTACAAGATGCACAAATTCACCTTGTACGAGACGGCAAGTCGGTATTATATTGTCGGAGGAGATGTCACAGAGAAACGTTATCGCATCTTGAAGATCGGTCGTAACACTCACGAGTCTGACTTGAGCATAACGGATGATAAAATAATTTATAGCCAGAAGGAGATGAACTCGCTGCTAAATACTATTGATGACGGAAACAAGAGCACGGGCGGTATCAAGCAGAGGTGTACGACTTGGGGGATTATAGGCTTTATCAAATTCACAGGACCGTACTACATGCTGTTGATCACGAAGAAAAGTACGGTAGCAATGATTGGCGGTCACTATGTCTATCAGATCGACGGAACCGAACTTATTCCTCTAACCCCAGCGAAGTACAAGACGGATGCTCGTCATGTCGAGGAGCAGCGCTTCTTGAATATTCTTAAGAATTTAGATCTCACGAGATCGTTCTACTACAGTTATTCTTACGATATCACCAGGACTCTGCAGCACAATATTACCCGAGAAAGAACCGCTCTGCTGAATGGGATGCCGGGTACAACATATGACGATTACAATTCTATGTTCATCTGGAATAGTCACCTTTTGCGCCCCGCCGAAGATGCTATTCACGATCCTTTTGATTGGTGCCGGCCGATAATACATGGATATATCGATCAAGCTGCCATAGCTATATATGGCCGGACAGCACACATCACTATAATCGCCCGGCGATCGAGATATTTCGCAGGAGCTAGATTTTTGAAGCGCGGTGCAAATGATCTAGGCTACGTAGCAAACGATGTTGAGACTGAGCAGATCGTTTCTGAAGCATTGACGACTTCATTCCATTCACCTGGTCCAAAGCTCTTTGCGAATCCCCAGTTTACTTCCTATGTGCAGCATAGAGGTAGTATCCCTCTCCATTGGACGCAAGATAATATTGGTGTTACCCCTAAACCGCCGATCGAGCTGAATCTCATCGATCCTTTTTATACAGCAGCGGCACTGCACTTTGACAACTTGTTCGAGCGTTACGGCTCTCCGGTATATGCCCTTAATCTCATCAAAGCTAGAGAAAGGACGCCGCGGGAATCTAAGCTGCTATATGAGTATACAAATGCGATTAACTATCTAAATCAATTCTTGCCTGAGGGACATAAGATCATCCACAAAGCTTGGGATATGAGTAGGGCCGCAAAAAGCAAAGATCAGGATGTCATCGGTACACTTGAGAATATTGCTGAGACTGTTGTCACTACAACTGGCATATTCCATAATGGCGACGGCGATATCACCCCCACTAGTGTTCAAAACGGCGTCGCGAGAACGAATTGCATCGACTGCTTGGACCGTACGAACGCCGCCCAATTTGTCATTGGAAAGCGAGCGCTTGGACACCAGCTTCATGCTCTAGGTATTCTTGAGGATACTACCATTGATTACGACACGGACGCCGTCAATCTCTTCACTCATATGTATCACGACCATGGTGATACGATCGCGGTACAATACGGTGGCTCTCAGTTAGTGAATACCATGGAAACTTATCGCAAGATAAACCAATGGACAAGCCATTCCCGCGACATGATTGAGAGTTTCAAGAGGTATTATAATAACTCGTTCCTAGACAGTCAAAGACAAGAGGCTTATAACCTTTTCCTCGGGAACTATATCTTTGCTCAAGGACAACCTATGTTATGGGATCTCTCCACGGATTACTACCTTCACCACGCTGATCCGCGAACATGGTCGCAAAAGGAAAAGCATGACTATATTCATTGGTACACGCCGGCAAACCTTGAGAAGCGTACTATACCTGCTTATGTGCCGCCGAGGGGAGAGATGGCTACAAAACCTGTCTCATTCTTCGACGACTACTGGCTGGAGTATTATCGCCCGTCGACATTATCTTCATTTCCAAAGATGTTTCCATACAAGATGAATTCTACCCTCAAGTACATACCATTCAAATCTACCCAAGAAGGCAAATACGACTTGAGCCCCTTCCGCGTCCGCACTGAGGGCGACACAGAAGCTCATGAAAAGAAGAAGTCTACCGCAAAGAAGGAGGTGATTATCGTTGATCCTCAAGAGTCTCGAAAGTCCTCACCGGATGATGACTCCGAGTCTGTAATGACGGAGAAGACTAGTTCTAGGGGAATATCCATCCAGCGTTGGCTCCAACCTATGCAGCCGGATCGGGGCCCTACGATTCCTCAAAGTATAATGAAGGACTCGGCAGAGAACCGTGATAGTTACAAGCTAAAACAGACCGCCCAAGAGAAGACAAAGACCGCGCAATGGACATTCACGAACATCGTCGAGGAATCGCTTAACCCGTCCGTGAGCACGCAAGAAGGGGACGATTACGCGCGATACATCAGCCACCCGCAGAGTCTGCCCTTGGTCATATCCAACGAGGCGCCGCCGGACGTCGACTCGTCTGAATACCAAGAGTACCTAAACGGGAGCTGGCAGACGGACGGTCTAGCGCCCAACGGTACCGAAGACGACATCGATGCGTACAACGACCTGTTGCGGATCGGCGAGAACCCGCTGACGGTGACGGAGGAGGACTTGCCGAAGAAGCGCTACAAGGCGTACAGGAAATGGCTTAGGGGCAAATCCCTCTTCAAGCAGCAGCCGGTCGATTAGGGTTCGGCCGCGCAGAGGGCGGCGAGCCATGATCTTTCCGAGTTTTCAGTGTCTTCCTGATACGTACCTACTTAACTTATTGTGGTGTTATGACTTCGTCTCTACCGAAAAAAGCTTGCCTAGTCGGGGTTCTTTCTCAACAAGAGGGTCGACGCGTTCTCCGAAATTAACCTTGGCGGCTTTCATTATCGCGGATAGCAGAGTAGCGGTTTGACTTAGTCCGTACTTGAGCTCCTGCGCGATCGGGCTGTCACGTGCGAAGGATTCTTCGTCCTCGATGTTGAGCCAGCAGAGCATGAGCATCTTGACGATCTCGTTGCAGTAGTACGGGATTCTGGGCCAGCAGTTAAGTAGGATTGTTTGTAGGAGTTCGGTGCCTGATGCGAGTGTGGGCGGGTGCTTGGTGCCGAAGGGGTCGGTCATGATCTCGGAGAGCATGGGGATGAAATCCTGTTTTATTTTTGTTTTTAGCATATGATATTTTAGTATTTGATATATCGCAGCGGGGATGGTGTTTTTTTTGGTATTGTAGGAGTATAGGACATGTGTACTTGATTTTGGTTGGGTTCAGGATTGGGGGAGTTAGGGGCGGGTGTAAGTGGAAATATCAGAGGAGTGGGAACAGGAACGGTTTTTTACCTTCAGGTGTTTCACGGCTAATATACCCATCCCGTTTATAATACAGACGAGCGTTTCGCAGAATAGGCCTACGAGCCGCACGTGTTCTTTTGCGTGGTGATACCCGATCATGATGCCCTCTCGGATAATCTTGTCCAGCAGTCTCCGCTGCGCTGCCGTGATCTGCTGCGCTGGTTTCTGCGTCTGCTTCTGCTCCTCTGCTGTTCTTGCGTTCACTATTTTCCATGGCTGGTCAAGGGAGAGTCCGGCCATCTCGATTAGCACCGGATACGCGGCGCCGAGGATCTCTAGAGATTCGACCTCGGGCGTTAGGCTGGGTAGGTACAGGACTGCGGGGAATACGGCCTGCTCGAAGACCTCGGCTAGGCCCGTATCTCGCATCAGGCTCTGGGGGCAGCGCGCCCAGAAAGTGCGCAGGATGCCGAGAGCGCGGATCTTGAGAGAGCTGGGTCCCGGCTCGTCGATTAGGGTTAGGAGGACGGGAGTGAAGAGTGGCCAGTGGGCTTGGAGGAGGGTAGCCTGTGGGTGGGTTAGTAAGTATTGTTAACTCATAAATACAACTTTACGGTGTATATATTGTATCAGAAATCTTTTTTTTTTCTGGTTAAACTGGGTGCGTGGATTAGGTACCTAGGTTAGGTACGTAGGAAAAAACGACTCACATCTGCATGTTGCACAGCCCATTCGAAGACCGCAACGGCGTACCGATGGACGTACTTCCAGGGCTTCGTCTCGGACGACTCCCGGACGGCGCCGTCGTACCGCGAGGGTTCGACGAACTCGGCTTTCCGCCCGGATGCCGTGATGGTCGCGGGGCGGGACTTGGAGAACAGAGGACGGAGGAATCCCGTTAGGATGTCCTCGACGATGAACGATCGTGCTTGAGAATCGCCATCGTCGAGGTGCGTCGAAAGTAGGGCCTGGGAAAGCGCGGAGGATTCCGCTGTTGTCCAGGGGTCTGAGAGATTGGTGAAGGCAGTGATGCGGAGCAGCACCGGGCGAGGAAGCTGGAGGGGTTTTGCCTGTGAGGGGAGTTTGATAAGCGTATCTAAGGTTTTGAAGCCGAGATAGCCTTTGCGCTGAAGGGTGTTATAGTCGGTCTCATCTACCCGCGCACCGTCAGCGATGTGTGGCAATTAATGAGTAGGTCTTCATACCTTGGTCTAGCGAGTCACCGGAACAGAGGGGCACGAAGAGGGAGCTGATACGGTCGGCGATTTCATTAACCGCACCGTCGAAGTCATCCTCATCAGTGGAACCTTGTACCTCAGCGTTCTTGGTAAGTTTGAGGATGATAGCATATGCGGCTATGAGCAGGGCGACGTGATCCTATATATGCTCACTTAGTACTACAATCTCAAAAGACATTGGACATCAAATGCATACCGATTCATCTGTGCTATGCGACAGGAAGCTTTTTAGGTCATGGATGGTAAATTTGTCGGGGACCACTGGAGTGAACCGTTTGTTAGTTTGTCATGTTGAGTTGAAATGCGACGAAATGAGATGAGATAGATAATGAGGAAGAAGCATACGTTGTAAAATATCCTCGCCAATTTCCTGTGATGGAATCCATGACCGCCCGACCCTCTTGCAGGCTTTGAAAAGTTCCTCAAACATAATAACCTAGATAGGCGTGTTTTTATTATTGCGTTTTACTTTGTAGTAGAACTCATTTAATAAGGTGAAGATGTTAGTGTCACTAAATTCAATATTCTGGAGATTTGACTCTTGGAACATTTGACGGGCCGTTGCGTAGTGGTTGCCAGGTGGCCTTATTTATTCGTTCAGGGGCCGCGCAAACATTAGGTAGGAGTTAAGATAAATGAGCCTAACAAATCTGCTCTTATTTGAAAGTATGGTTCTTTTATTACTGTGCCATAGTAATATGCTTTAACTGGTTGCTTCGTTGCGAGGTACTTTTTTATTTATTTATGACGTGGAATGAAATCTCATAGACAAGACGTAAAGTAAAATAGGGGCTTGCATCAAGAATCCATAAGTTCGCCTCCTTTTATTGCCTTCCAATAGCACAAATAGATCTATAAACTACAATGGTCTATAGAGATCTAAATCATCTCATCTGGAGTAACTTATTTCTTATGGATTGGATACTCCCTCAGACCCCGCTCTCCTCTCTCACCTTCTCACTGTTGATAAACTCACATCTCTCGAATAATCTCTCCCATTTAACTGCTTGCTCGACTGCGGTTCCCTCAGCCTCTTTAGCATCCTTCTTCAAAGAAACAGCTGCATTCCCATACGGGCCTCCAAATAGTTTAAGTGCGATCCGACTCGGAAACTCTCTTTTTAATTCTCCCTTTGTTACTCCATCGAAAGCCGCAGGCCATCCTTCGGGTCCCCCGTCAGGGTTCCCAGACGCCACGAACTTGACAATGCTCCGACTCATCGTTTTAGCAAGTTCAAGTTGAGCTGGTGAGTTATCCGCACCTCCGCCCAGACGCTGGATGTTCAGCACATACGGAATGTCGCTGAGATGGGCTACGCGCCACATCGGTAACCCCATGGTTTCAAAGACTGGGGCATACCGTGTTGCGTTGTGCTCATATATTCGCATCTGTGATACCTCTACACCGCCATTCTTTACATACTGCCATGCAAAATCCAGCACAGGGCAACTAAATAACAAGTCCTTGACTATTTGCGCAGCGCGATAGTACTGCGGCGAGATGGTTCCATCATAATCTGGCCGTACCATTCCCTCGAAGTCTTCGATAGGATATAGCTCTAGCAGTTTCGATTTTGTAGATTTAGAGAGGCCTGTTAGCCATAAACCGAAACTATTCAGGACGTCCTCATCAGTTGACGTTGTAGGAGGAGCAAACCAAGCGCCCTCGTTTGATACCCAAGACGCAATGACCGGTATCCCCTTGGTGAATTTCCCAGCACGCAGCAGTTGGGAAGGCCGGTCAGTTACGAAATCGTTGTCATACGTGGGGTAGAAAAATGCCTCCCCGAATGGTGGATGGGCGGCACGGGCAGCCGTAACGGAAAGGTTAGTTAGCAGCTCAAAAGGAGCTTCCCGTAGACATTGTACGGTCTCTACTGATTGGCTATCGCCATTCTTAATACATCCCGCCTCCCGGGCAACGGCCTCCGTGTTATTTAACACCAAATCCGACTTGGTGTTGATGTTGAGTCCTGGAGCACCAGATATCATTCTAAAATAGGGGTTAGCACGAAATGACCAGACCAGTTCGATACTAGGGTATGATTTACATAGCCTGTTGAAATGGGACATCGTATTTCCCTTCAAATGCAACCAGCTGCAAACTGATATCACTAGCCCCGACACTTTGACCGACGGCAGTCACTTATATATATTAGAAGTACTCTTGCATCAAGATGGATTACATACCGCGTTGTGGATCGCCACCGAAACTTTCAATGTTTTCACGAACCCCTATTTCCTAAGTCAGCCATTATTAAATCAAATAAATATTATATGTCCCACTTACATTCAAGAGCGGCGCGCTGGTCGCGCAAGCCAGCATTGGTGTGCTTCGCTTCAATTAGTGCTTTGCTGATTGCAAAGCCGAAAACTGGATTGATTAGAGAAGTTGTTCGCATTACTAGGAGCTCTTATAGTTAACATACTACCCAGACGGTAATTAATACCAACGTAAATTACTGGTTGTCCATCCGCCGCAGCTTGTTTCACTAAACCATCAGGTTCGTATAGGACATCTGAGGCTGACCCGAGAGCATGGCCACCTGTGTTGAGTAAAATTAGTCAATCAGCCTCACATAGGTAATTCTCATTAAGTTACGATAAGATTCCCTCACCTCCATGTAGCCAGACCAGTACCGGCAATTTGGCATCGGGGGCTGTGCCATGCGGTCGAGCAATCCTTAAGCTCAAGCAGTTCTCACTAATGTTAACAACTTTACTCGTAAAGGGAAGAACGTCGCCTGTCCCTTGTGGACACCAGGCGCCGGACTGCGTGGCATCGATGAATGACCCTTTCTCATGCTTAATAGGAACGGGTGGTGCAAAGCGGTTATTGCCGGAAGGATCTTCCGCATAAAAGACATTTTGGAAATGGTCAACGCCGTTGAGCTGTCTGCCGATATATGTAATCTCACGAGTATGGTCAGTTAAGATAACTGGAGAAGCTTGTTCTAGAAAGGGCAGTTTGATATCAAAGTGATCGGCATTTGTGATTAAAAACTCCCGGAAGGGCTCAAGGAACACGGCCAGCAACCCGAAGCCTAAGGCACCCAAGCCAAGAAGTAATGGAATGGCACGACTGGCCATTTCTAGTTTCCGGGTCAAGCTAAGTTATTCGTCTTTCGAAGCAATTTGGAAATAAAACATACTAAAATGGCTAGTATTAATGGTATAATCTTCAAAGATCCAGATGGATAAGGTTAGGCATTTGAGGATTTGAGCGGTGAAGGAATTGGCGGGCTTTTAGTTATAGATAGAACATTTGGGAGCGTATAAACATTATACCGAACGCAAGGGATGGAGGTCGGGAATATACATGTGGAGATATTGCTGCATAGTATGTAGCTGTTGAGTGGTCAAAGAATCTAGCATTAGGTACCTAAGGTTAGGTACATATCCGACTGACTTATGAACAGGTTATCTTCTTTATCATGGTATAATATAGTTGCTATTAATACAGACGGGATATACTGTGAAGCGGATAGAACGGAATGCTTCTCTCATTTACAGGCGCTGTGAAAATCTCAGAAGAAGTAGGTATTTTCTTTTTGTAGTCAATAGTACGCGCTTTATACTTGCTTAACTACTAATCTATGAAGAATCTAGGACCACCCTTCCCTAGGCTCAAAGGTTCTACTTATCTCAGTACGGGCTAGAATCCCTTCGTTATTCTGTGCCATTTGCGCCTCTGCTGCGCCGTAGCTAGCTTTGGTGATAACTCTAGGAACATCTTGCCAAGACACGCCGTCCTGCGGGAAATTTCTCAATGGAACCAGCGATATTTCTGAAATGACGGGTGCTTTGGGGCTAATATTGGATGGTTCGCCGGTGTCGCGGCTTAATAGTGATAGCCTCCATTTCTTGGGACGAACCCGACTTAGAAGAACAACAAGACTGCTATAATAACCCTCTAAGACAGGAGTCAATGTCGGGATGCAGCACACGATTATAGCAACGTTGACCTCAATGACCGACCAAAGAATGAACAGAGTGAAGTTTGCAATGAAGTCGGGATTCTCTGCTCTGTTATAGGTAGACATAATATAGAAGTACATCCGAGTTGCGCCAGTACTAATAGTACTTAATAAATGTAAGCATCCAAAGTAACAGAGTATCATAGGTCTTATGGAATCAGGAACTTACAACAAGCCTAGTATAAATATGCCTGTTACGCTCGCTTTCTTCCGAGTTGGCATGCGAAGCCCCCATATAAGGGGAACCGGCATGAACATGATGATGACATCTGTCAGTAAATCTAGTCCGGTGAAAGCAGCAATCATGTTCGGTGAACTATTGCATTCGTCACGGAAGGTTTTTACATCTGCCACGTTAAATTTCCATTTGGTACCGCATTGAAAGAGGGTTGCGAAGAAAAACGATAACGCCCATCCGCTAGTTATGCCGATCATAACCCAGCAAACCGTGCTAAAATATTTCGCTGGCCTGAATAGTCGTTTCCAGAAGAATATAAGTGACAGTTTAATCAACCCAAAGGCAGGCTTTTCTATCACCTGGAAGACGTATTTGTACTTCTGTGCTGTGTTTTCTAGGTCGCTAGGCACAGGCAAGGTTCCATTGAGGATGGAGTGTCCTCCTATCGCGCCTTCGACAGCGCCACCAATAAAGACACCATTTAGTGCAAGAACAAGTATCTATAATGTTCCACTCTGTCGGTTAACATTCATCGTATTGGCGTCGGAGAGAGAGAAAGCATTGAACTTACGAGGGCTGCTAGGGCCAGCCAGTCGTCGATACCAATGCCTACACGAGCCAGTCGCTTCGCATGGAATCTCAAGAAGACCGTTGCTATCACTACGCAACAGAAGAAAGAGGTCATGAAGATAAGCCCTGAGCGGTTTTCATTGCGATATATGAGAGCCGAACGAGCTGCTGTTATATTACGAGTTGACATGTAGTCAAAAGCCATTCTCGTATGAGTATTCGATCTTAGATTTGTAGCGACGGGGGGAGATAAAGGGGGGTTTGATTGCACCTAGTTATAGGGTCTACGAAGTGAGGAAAGAAAGTCGGAAAATGCGACGACGAGTTACTTTGTCTCTTTTAACAGAAAGTAAGTCCTAGTACCACGCGTATTATGTCGCGTGTGGTGGTTCGAGATGCGCCGCAAAACGACGACGAAACCAATGAGAATATAATATGTGGGAACACCACAGGAGGAACAGTTTTGTTCACCACCAACATTATAATTGTAAATAGATTTAGAAAAGATCGCTAACTATCTGGGATGATGACGAATGATATGTATGAAGATATATGAGTTTCATGAAGGACAGTAACACAAGCGGTGGTAACGGGAATGTGCATATATTTTGGGGGCGGAGCGTACCCTTTGCCTCGTAGTCAGATACCCATCTATTACTCTGGATTCTGAGTTTACGAATATATGGTTAGAATGATACTAACTAGATAGTTCTCTGAGAAATCGCCTCTCTCTAACCACAAAAGTGTTCGTATAGAGAATTAGTTAGAGAGAGATTAACTCAGGAGTATATATATTAAGCTCTCAACACAGCCACGACCATACAGCCACTGTAGCACAAGTAGGATTTATTAATGTGTTCATAAACGAGACAATGAACATACTAGGTAGGCTATAATACGTGCTCGTCTACATGTTACTTAATACACTGAATGATCAAGCACTAACTTCGAGGTTTGCATCTTACTTCCATCCCTTAATCCCCCCTGCGCCTGGGCTCGAATCAACTATTGAAGCACACACAGGTCTCGCTGTGAAGTTTGAGTCTATTTCTAATTGTCTTCGTCACTGTAGCCGCTCACTTTTTGGCGTAGCTCTTGGCTTCTGTGGCTTGTTGGTAGTTGCTGTAGTGGCTGGTGCTAAGAAGGACCGAGTTCAAGCTACATGTAGAACTACTGCTAGAATTGGGGCAGTTCTCCCCCGTTTTGCTAATTACCTGTTACCTGTGTCACTTTCCATGGTATCGATGTGTTACACACCTTCCACAGTAAATGTAGCAAAAACACCGGGTACCTGCCTAACTATTGTACCTAGGTCGACTGGAAACAGCGTACTGCATGCATTTCAAACATGTACATGTATTTCAAACAACGCCCTCCCATTTTAGCAACTGCGTCGTTACCTCCTCACAATTATTTCCCCTTCAACTAATTGTTTTACCTATAAACTTCATGGCTGCGATTGAGACTAAAGAAGCCATTCTGAATTCCTTGCTTGGGAATGCCCGTTATTAGAAAGGGCTGCGAGAATATCCTTACGATGTAAACAAGCCCCTATTGCTCAACTCGGGTGAATCACCTATACCCTGTCGCGACACCAGATGAGTTCCAAGTCATAAACTCTAGTTTTTCCTCCCAGATACATGCCCTTTTTGAGGCGCTCTATGACTTTGAGGAATTGAGTGAGACAAAAGACGAAACGAAAGACGAGACAGATGAAGGCTATAGATACATACGTGAAGAAGCCTTTGTTCCCATCATCCGCATCAGAATTCAATCCTTCGACCGTTATCCCAATTGTCTGCATCGAAACTTTCACTCCCGTCGTCTCTTCCTGCGTGACTTGGGTACTCTGCTGCAGCTATGGCGCGTCTCTGAGCTCCGACTGTTCCCGGCACCTGACTACGGTGCTGATATCGACTTTGAGAATGCCTGGCCTGTATCACTGCGCTCGCCACTAGAGCTTGTGTCAAAGCTCCCTACGCTGCGCAGCCTTGACTGTCCATGGCTATGGGAACGAATGCCTGTTGCCTTTCGCCTACGCACGTTTCGCCACTTCACGCGGCCGTGGGAAGGCCCGTGACGAGATGAGCGCCATGAGTTCGGTAGGGCTGTGCAGGAGTTGAACGAGAATATACCCACTTACTTCTCTGACAAGGGCAGGCATGTGGTTCTAGAAGCCCAGCGTATTCTACACTGGCGAGGACCAGAGCATCGAAATGCCAGATCTTAATTCGGACTCCGCTGATCCCCTCGCTTGGTTTGCGAACTATGGCATCGCATCTTGAGCAATTCGACCTGCGCGCCTTTTTGACGCCCGATTTATTCCGGGCTACACTCCAGGGAAAGACAATGGAAACGGGCTGTTGACGTAGCAGGTTGGCTCATGGAGGCCCTATAAGAATGTCATCCGGTCATTCAAGGCTTTGGGCGGGGAACAGAGCGGGGTCGAAATCATATAGAAGCCCTTTGAGTTCAAAGAGAAGAGAGAGGAGGAAGGTCTGGGAGCTTTCCACTAAAGGAAGACACCCCGGCAAGTGATGAACGCAATGGTTTTTCTTTTTCCTTTATTTTCGAGGCATACGTCTACAATAATAGGAAGGCCTACGACTACGGGATTAACTTTACCTGAGTCGCGTGGCATAATGCGGCCTCCTGGTTCCCTATCCGATTCATGGGCTATCCCACCACGGCAACGCAGTAATAGTAATCCAACCACATCTGTGTAGCGCAATTCGCACCAGCCATACCAAGAACGGGGTTAAGCCCCGCAAGCTCCGACACCGTAAGGCCATTGCGACTAGCTAGCAAGTTGCAATAGTCTCCGCTCACACAACGATCTCACTCACTACAATTATCAGGTTGACCCGCCTGTCGATAGTTAGAGGGAGGCTTTGTGACTGTGGGCGTTGCTGTTGTTGTGGTTGGGGCCGTGTCCGAGGCGGAGGTTTTCGTGACCGACGCAGCTGATACTCCGACGCAGTATGCCTCTCCTACCCAGTAGTTGGTCAGGCAGTCTTCGCTGACGGCGGGGTTCCAGGTTAAGAACTGAGCTAGGGATATGCCAGCGGCAGCGGCCATATTGCTACATGTCACACCATCCTCAACGACAGCCCACCTATTGCAGTTTTCGGGTTCCCCTGACATTGTTGGGGCTGGGGGAGCTGGGCCAGCCGTCGTCCGTGTTGGCGTCTCTGTATCGCTGGCCGTTGTGACATCATCGAACTCATCTGGACTTTGGAGATGCCATGATCCGCAGTATCTCACACCCATCTCGAAAGCGCATGAGAGCGACGTCACATCTCCAAGCCCGATATTCCATGAAGCAAAGGAATCAAGATCAACGCTGTAAACTGCGACCGCAAGAAGGCAGGGGCTCGCAAATGTCGATCCAGTCAAATTCACTTGATAGTCATCGCCGGCAAAGTAGTGGATGCAGTCATCTCGCGTGCCCGCGGCTATTGGAAGCGGCGTATAAAGCCGCGCATAAGGAGACGCCGTAGCGTTACTAAGCCGAGTAAACGGTATGCCGGTGAAGGTGGCGTTGGGGTTGGTCGTAATGGACATATAACCTGGGCGCCCCGAGTACGTGTTGATATCGCCCACTGCTTGCACGCAGTAGCTCTCCTCGGCGAACAGGTTAGTGCAATTAGTGTTTACTCCTGAGTTGAGGAAGCGAAAGTCAGTAAGCGAGATCCTGAACTTGAGGGTCAACAGGTTGCAGTAGTCTCCATGCTGTACTTTGTACCATTTACCGCACGGCTTCCCACCTGATCCGTCCGCCGCGTCAGTTGGCATTGCCACCGGCATGGTAGGTGTTGTGGGCGGCAGATTTGATGTGTTTGTGGGTGCCACGAATTTGCGGCCTGGAGCGACCACGCATACCTCGGAGCCGTTCATCTGCTTCAAGTTTGAGCAGGCGTAATTGATGACGGGGTTCCATGCATGAAACTGTGCCTCGGTGATGTTAGCTGCGCTGGAAATAGCCGCACACGTCTCGTTGACGCCGACCGTCACGGTGGTACACTTGTTGGTGATGCATAGCAGGGTGCCCGCCGCGGGAAAATTGTTGCAGTATGCATCGAGGTCATTATCGGCCAGTAGCCAGGCTGTGCCAACACCTTGCTTCTTGGAGACAGTATAGCAATCATCCAATGGCTTAAGCGTGTACACAGACCCTTCACAGGCGCTAGCTGTCCGTGTCGGTGTGGCGGTGTAGTAGCCGAGCGTGCTTCTTACAATGTGCCGATTTGCGATGCTGCAGCGGGATGTCATGCTCTCATATAGGGATTCACTGGCAACAATAGGGCCATCAAAATATGGGGAACCCGCACGTAAGCGCAGCCGTTCTGCAATGCAGAGATCGCAGTCATCAGGCTTGTCTTGCTCCGTAATGTTGCTGATATAGTTGAAGGGGCTGACTCCAGGATCAGAAAACGCCACAGCCAGAGCCGCAACAGGGCTACAATAACGGCCATTATCGTCCTGGAGACATGCTGATTGGAAAGAATACTGCAATGACCCTGGGATATAGACAGCTGCGGCCTGAAACTCCGGGTCGACCAAGACAGTTTGATTTCCGCAACTAGTCCACACCGAAGACATCCATGCGGCCAACGAGGACGAGCAATTATCGGTGCAGACACGGGATAACGATTCCGGGGGGTAGAAAAAGTCCGGACGAAGATTTTTAACCAAGGGATCGCAGGCGGCTACGTCGGCGAGGAGCGCGTCAGAACACACAGAAGTCAGCGTCGAAGGAAGACTGTCGTTGTACAGCATAACCGTGGCAGATACTGTTACAGCATAGGGCCAAAATAAGGGGAAGGAGGAAGAGAGTATAAGCGATGACAAACTAAGTCGAATCCTTAGTTGGAGCAAGGGGGAGTGAACAAACATCGTGATGGTGATGGGGATTTCAACCTCAACTGATAATGAAGGATGCCCACCTTTTGCTAAGACTTAAATCTTCTCTTCTGGTCCTCCAGGAGGGGCTATACTCATCCCTTTTCTTATGACAGGTCCTTCCTACTCCCCATTGATACCGGCCCTGAAATATCTGTACGTTGCAGGAGTGGTGGTTTCAATGAAGTGTACAGTGACATATTCTTAAGACAAACTTGAACTAGGTTGTGTTTGAGGAACCTTAGCATCCTACGACTTCTCTGTGCGAGAAAAAATTGATGTTGGCTTGTTGGTCTGCATCATATGGGCTGATGGACAAGACAAAGATCAGTCTAGCCAGCGCTGTCCCCCAGCAAGAGTCTCATATCGAACACCTAAGATTGTGTCTCATCCTCTTGGTTAACAAAAACGTCCTCGCTTCCATGGATATCATTCATGAAGGAGGGAAATCCGGCCAACGTAGTGTGTAGTACATTTCAAACGCCAAAGCCAAGGTCAATACACATAAGTCGCTCAATGTCTATGGCTCACTAGGCAAGTAGGAGGACGGGTAGATGCAGACAGCTTCGGATTGAGACATAACCACCATGTATGTGCCTGAGACACATATTGGTGGTTGTCTTTGATCAAGTTTCGAGTCTGTTCCGCCCACCGGAGTGCCAGCGGATTTAGTACTGTGCTTGAAGGTTGAGGGCTATCAAGGTTATAGGAGAAAACCTAATGAAGATATGGCTGTCTTAAATATAAGAGACGGCCACTGCTGGCTCACTGCAGGATCGAAACTAGCGATTGAAGAACTCGAGTCAGCTTCTTGTGTGTATCTACAGAGGTGATCGTGAATATGCGAAATCTACTTATATTTGCCCTTTTTTGTTTGTGTAGGTTGGCCCTGGGTTTACCTGGTGCTGGACGCCTACATGCCGGGGACGACAATCAAGCATCATCAGCAACCTGCCGCAACATCGTATCGTGAGTTTACTATCAGGAAGCTGGCAATAAGCAATAGCTGACAAGCTGAATAGACCATTTGATTATTCGGCAAAAAGCCGTCGCGACTACAAATTGCCTCTATGCTATCTTGATGATACCTCTTTTGCTACAGGCTCAGGCCCTGTAATGGCTTTAGGCACTACCGATCTGCCATCTCTCTTGGGTAGGGCTGTTCTTGACGACTACACGTGCGCGCCAAACCGGCCTTGTAGCAACAAGGCCTGTTGCCCCAAAGCAACACTTCAGTGTAACTATGGCGAGGAAGCATGCGGCGCGTCAGGCGTGTCTCCCAACGACGTGTGCTGGTCTAATTGTGATGCAAAGTCTGAGTGCGGCAGGAACGCTAGGACTCCCGACCTTGAATGTCCCCTCAATGTCTGCTGCGGTAAATGGGGGTTTTGTGGTATGACCGACGATTATTGCGATGTTAAAGACCACGGTGCTACGGGCGGGTGCCAGTCCAACTGCAAGCAGCCCGGCCCTAAGAAGAAAGCTGATTCACAGACTCGCATTATTGGATACTATGAGGCATGGAGGTTCGATAGTGAGTGCCAGGGAATGGTATGTTTCTTTTCTTCAGAGTAATGAGCGGTACTAACTTGATTGTATCTTAGTCTCTCAGTAACATTCCCGTCAATTCTATCACCCATTTATACTTCTCCTTTGGTTCCATTACACCTGGTGACTATAGCATCACTGGCATGGAGGGCCTGCCAGAATGGCTGTTTTCTAATTTCACTGATCTCAAGCAGAAGAACCCTGCACTTAAGACGGTCATCGCCATTGGAGGTTGGACTTTCAACGACCCTGGTAAGCAACATTACTGTTTCATCATTGGATGATTAAGCCGGACATCCTAATCCATGAAAGGTCCCACACAGACTGTTTTCAGTAATATGGTTAGCACTAAGGCGAGTCGGAAGACTTTCATTGATAACCTTATAAGCTTCCTCCGTGAATATGCGTTTGACGGAGTAGATTTTGATTGGGTAAGTCATGTCCAATTAGACTATTCACTGTTGCTTCGGAGGTAGACGACTAACAGCTAACATTGCTTTAGGAATACCCAGGGGCTGATGACAGAGGCGGAGTAGAGGCGGACGGGGCCAACTTCGTGAAATTTCTCAAGGAGCTAGATGACGAAAACAACAAACAACCGATTAAATATATCGTCTCCTTTACAATACCCACCAGTTACTGGTATCTACGGCATTTTGATCTGAAGGCTGTCGATCATGTTGACTTTGTCAACGTCATGTCATATGAGTATGTGGTAACATCTAATGTTATTGAAGTAGCGCAGCATAACCTCTAATTTATAATGCAGTTTGCATGGCGTCTGGGACGCTAAAAATCCCATTGGACAACACATTTACGGACATACCAACCTTACAGAGATGAAGTCAGCCTTTGACCTGCTCTGGAGGAACGATATACCCGCCAACAAGCTCAATATGGGACTTGGCTTCTATGGCCGAGCCTTTCAGCTGGAAGATCCTGCCTGCAGCAAACCCGGCTGTAATTTCAAAGGAGGTGCTACTAAGGGTAGCTGTAGCGGCGAGTCGGGCATTCTAAGCTACCGTGAGATTATGGATATCGTTAGAAAGAAAAAGCTTCACCCAGTGCATGACAAGACTGCCGGCGTCAAGTACATCACATGGAACACCGATCAGTGGGTGTCTTATGATGATGCCGACACGTTCGCGCAAAAGAAGGACCTGGCCAAGGACCTAGGGGTTGGTGGGTTCTTGATCTGGGCCATCGACCAGGATGATGACAGCCTGACAGCGCTACAAGCCGTCATATCGCCTAAGAAGCCTGGCGATATGGGCGTGGCGAAAACGCAGGATGATTGGCAGAGTTCCAATAAACACTGCTATGTCACATCCTGCGACGGCAAGTGTGACGCAGGCGACATTAAGATCACGGACCAGAGGTGCGGAACGGCCGACAAAAGAAGTAAGTTATGTTGCCCTCTTTCGGGTGCTCCGGACCCCAAGGAATGTACGTGGCGGGGTAATTGGCCATCGTGCAATGGCCACTGCCATGACGACGAGGTCATGATGGAGATGAACTTGTGGGGTGAAGACAAAAAAGCGTGCAATGAGGGCAAAAAGGCATACTGCTGGCGGCGCTGACGGGCGAGCCACTTCTGCTTGTACTTGATGAGCTTGACATAGATACAAGCAAACGCTACTGCTGCCCGAAAGGAGACATCGATAAGTGGATTAATTGTGCATGGTATGGCAAGCCGGGCAGTTGTTTCGATGGCCATTGTCCCGACATGACGTTTGCGCAGTTGACGGACAGCTACTTTGGCGGCGGAGAAACGTGTGGTATCCAGCTTTCACGAGTGCGCACCTTTTGCTGTGAGCCCAAGGACCGTCCGCTTTTCCTGCCTGTGCCACTCGAGAATTTATTCGCACACCCGCCATCGGGCGATAATATTGATACCGACTTCACGTTGGAGACTGACAAGACGTCGGATTCTCAACAGGATCCCAATGACGCTGCCTTCCAGTTCGTCGTACTCGCGTCGCCTGAGACGTTGCAGGTGTCACTTGACAAGCGCGACGGCTCACACTGGGATGTGTTCGGGTGTATCGACGGCTTTACTGAAGGCGAGCACACAGTGCAGATGGTTTGCACCGACTTCTCGGATAATAGCAACTGCTATAAGATCGGACTTGGACATGGGGTCCCGGGCACCATTCTGCAAATGCCCACTGGTTGCGGCCCCGGCAAGTATGCTGTGGCCAAGAATATGGTGCCATCAACTACAGGCGTGTTGCCTCGTCATCTTTCTCATCTGGCATCTCACTCGCCCACCGTGTATGACCTGACGTTTGACTACAACTTCATGCGGGTCCCGCGCGATCAGGGCGAGACGCAAATGCGTATCGACTTCAGTAACCAGGATGACTACTGGGACACGGTTGTTGCAGGTGCGACAACTAAAAAGAAAATTAAGCGGTCGCTCAAAGATGTTGGTGGGAGCCATGTTCGTTGGCTCGAGGAGGAGTTTAGGGATGACTACCACTTTGGCGCACTTGAACGTCGCGATCTCGAGGCGCGTTGGTTCGGGTCTAGCATTGTAGATTGGCTTGCGCAGATGGTCAAGCCTGAGATTAAGCGCGAGTTCACGCACAAATACGAAGATACGCTAACAGCTAAGCTGCTTGACGATACTTGGTCTTGCACTAAGGGTGACATATCATACGAAGGGCATCTACTCGCCCAGGCGCTGCTTAAAATCAAGGTCGAGTCCAGCTTCGGCTTTACCTTGATCGTTACTAAACTATCGTTACCTCTCGACCTAAGTCAGAGCTACCTTACCTTTTACAATAAGGGTGAGATTACGGGTGTATTAACGCTCGAGGCCGTTGCTAAGGTCTTTTACACCAAAGGGGATGTCATCGTCAACATCCCTTTCCCAGGCGCCTCTTTCAAAATACCTGGCATCGCCACCATCGGGCCGCAGCTAACGATTGAAGGGAGCATAGATGCGTCTCTATCTCTAGCCGGGACTGTCGAGACTAAGCTCAAAATTGCGAGCTGGGAGGTTCGCCAGGTCGTACCAGACGATAATAATGATAATTACAAACCTAAGGAGATTGGCGATGGCAAAGCGAATCTCGACCAGATGGGTAGTATGGATGGTATCCAGAAGCCTCAGTTCTACGCCGGAGTCCGAGTCCAAGGCGACGTCACGGCGAAATTGTCGGCAGCAGCCGAGTTTGGAGTCCGTTTCGATCCTAAATGGGATGTCGACCCGGCAGCAGCGGCAGTTGTGGGCGAGGCCAGCGTAATGGTAAAGGTGGATGGAAGCCATTCCGGAACAGGTACATGCCCATTCACATGGGGGCTCGACGTGGGCGCTCGCCTCTACGCACGGGTCAAGGCGCCGCAAGCTTTTATGTGGCCCGGAGCTGAGTACGATATTACACCCAAGTACAATAAGCCTATCATCAAGCAGGGCTCCTGTCCGGATCTAGGTCCTATTCCAACTAGGAGGGATCTAGATGCCCTCGGTCCCATTCCGAATTATTCTGTTCTGTCCGTGCATGGCCGCAAAGTGGAAAAAAGAACAGCGGTATGGGGCCCTGTTCTCAGCGTTCCTGTCGGCAAATATTTCTGCCCCAATTCTATCAATGAGAATGAGGACTCGGGCACTCCTTGCTCAATGATCCAACCCGCCTGGGCAGATGACGGGTACCTAACAAATGGCGACGGTGGCGACTATGTAGGTTTGCATCATCGAGAGCTGCTCGACGTACAGGAGCTAGATCCAAACAATAAAACAGCACTACATCCGCGAAGCACTACACCCGAGCGCACAATTGAGCTCAAACGTTCAAACCTGTGCGGCATCAGTATCGAGGTCAAGTATCCAACAGGGGGGGACGCAAAGGTTCAGAACAACCCGGTATATGGCTTTAAGAGGCCAGACGTCTGTGAAGATTATAACTTTGGCTCTCCATTAGGCGCTCGCGTTAACACGAATCCAGCCACAGGGTACGATTCGGAGCACATACTTGAGTTCCAGTTATTACAACAATTTTTCAACCATCTCAATAATACTCTGGGCCCCTTCAAACATCCGAACACTACCATCTCTGAGAATATAACATTTTGTGAACTCGTCAAAGAGCAATGGGAAATATCTCCTATACCAATCCCGGGTTTAGAGACCTCAAAGGGTGTTGGTGCTTCTCTCACTCCCACAGACCACGTTGCCCAGCAATTCCCGACGGACCGGTGGAAGACGGAAGAGTTCGTCATTCTGGAGAGAGAAATTAACAACGGTAAGGGTAGGGCCTGGGGCCGTAAGGGGAAAGGAGGAAGAGAAACACAGATCATCGATACCTCTAAATGGATGGTGACGCTGCATGAGCTCCAAAACGCGGGTAAGATGATCAAAGCCATGCGCAATCTCATTGGATTGCGCATGTACCACAGCGACGCACACATCAGCGACATCCTAAAGCAGCAGAAGGATCGCGTTGGCAATGTACTGGAGTTACTCGATACCAAGATCCTAAAGGCCCACCCGCGACATCCGGCGCCCTACAAGCCGTGGGAGAAGCAGGGACCAAGGGCCGAGTGGGACGCGTTTATGAGGGGTAAATCCACCTTGGCCCAGACCAAGGCGATGGGGGTGCTCAACGAGTTCCTGCCGAGGCTCCAGGAACAATGGGCCGATGATGCCAGCCGGCAGGCTGCTGTGATAGACTCGGCCAACGACAACGACACTACCCAGGCTAGCAAGCAGGAGCTGCAGGACATGATCGATAGGATCGACGCGATGGCAAGCGTGCTTGGTAAACTGCCGGCTTGGACATGGCCATTCTGAATAGCGCTTATATTTAACAGGGCAATTAGTTTAGCAACGTTGATACGTACCGCATACCGAACTAGTTGGCACCGGGCCATATATCTTATTGAATGATTAGGTTAGCTTGACCGTTAGAGGGCCGATGGAGTCCACGACGAAGGGATCGAAGCGGATAAAGTATCTAACTTATGTCCTTATAAAATTTAACGGACACCTACCCTACCTAGGTACATATACTCCCAAAAGCCCACGGAGCTAGGTACCGGCTCACCGCATAACGAGGGGATAACAAGCCCTTTGCACACTACCTCTACTACCAATAACCAATAGGTCAATTCGGCTCCCAAAGTAAGCAGGGCTTGCAATATATTCAACTTGAACAAGGCAGTTAACGAATAGTGATTATGATGCATAATATTCCACCGTCCGTCAATACTCAGCAGCAAGGTGGATTGGAAGGTAGATCTTCGACCGTAGTAGCATGGTCTCTATAATAACGCAACATATCGTCAAACTCCTTCGTCCCTTCAAGGTAACACTCACCATCCTTCATCGTCTTCTGTAGTCCTTCGTACTCGGGCGAGTCTACCTTGATAACATATCTTTTCCTAGACTCATGGTCCTCATAGAAGGCGGCGTTCGGCCGAACCACATCCCAGCTATCGTGCGCGTGCGTGCGCATGTAATCCAGGCGCTCCGAGTCGGTGGATAGCTTCTCGTATGCTCGTCCGTCGTCCGAGTCGATCAGGACGACGTATACCTTGTACCTGTTGCTGTTTGAAGAATCCTCCCTGTCGTGGATTTTATAGTACGGGTATTGCTCAGGTTGCTCCATTGTTTAATGGACTGCAAAGTTAGCTAGGTTAAGTAGGTAGGTACTTATGTACATAAAGTTATTGACGATTGCAAATGCTGTAGTTAGAATAAAATAACGGTGGGAAGAATTCTCAGCTCTCACTTCATGGGGAAAAAAACGATGGAAAGACGAATATTTGTCCGATTATGGTCTTTTCTAATTTGGTAATTTGGTTAGATCATATTGTACCTAGAACGAAAATAAAAAAGAGTTCGTAAAACTCTTTTATACACTAAATACTTAGAGTAGACGGCAAAGTCCTATATTATACTAGGAAGAATCATCAGTAGAAGTATTAGTTGAATTACAAGTACCTACGGGGTATGCTCTTCTAATCCTTCTTAGTGCTTAACTACCTACACTACTTAGGATAATATAGAGGTTATCTTCAATCAATCAGACGCCATAATAGTGAGAAAAATATACTGTGGAGCAGGGGTATCCTTAATAGCGAACTAACGGTTAAGTACATGTAATACCTATGAAGTACCTCATGTAATGGTCTATTCCACTCGCCCCACATTTCTAACGATGTATCCCAAGGAATTAGCCCCTGAGAACCATCGGAAGATCTCAGCCCTGCCAACCCGCCAAGTCCAAAACCCACGTAGATCCGGAGAAGTGATCCTGCGTATCAAGTCAATGGTAGATACTAGGTACTCTCTAGACCTCTCTTGACACGATCGAGAATGCTTCAGAGTTATTCCAAAAAGAGACTGAAGCAAACTTCTAACAACCCAATCCGCGTTAAATATAATAGGCTCATATATATAGGTATATATAACCAAATAAATTGGGAAGATAGGGAAGGCAGGTAGGTAGTCCTAGCAAAATATACATCACGAATATAAAAAAAAAATTGTGTAATATAATACCAGCTGCAAGCATCATTCCTAACCAAAACGCCATATATGCTAGAAAGTTCTTGCACTGCTCTCTACTTCTCCAAGCGTGCATAGTCGCCAAACATATGCAACGGCGCTTTGGATACCCTCAAATTTATTCCATAGTACTTAGGGCGAAAAGGACGACGCCTTTTTAGTGTGCCAGTATGTGCGTATAAATCGACCGGACAATATGTGAAAATACCTTAAGTAGGAGGTAGATAGGAGGTAGGTAGCTTGTTTTATATATATTTATTCTCGTCACTCTTTTACCGAGATTCTTCAGTGGTCGTAGCCAGCGCCACGTTGCCAGGGGCTAGATTTCAATCGTAAGCTAATAAGTCATTGTGGCAATTAAAACCGAGTTTCTTACCTTGGGCTAGCGGGTGGCTTGAAACCAGCCGGGCTAGAACTATTTTGTGAACGAGATACTGAAGAGATCGAACCGTTATATGGGCTAGCAGTTCTGTTGATCGGATCGATAGGTGAGTGAGCCGGAGCAAAATGGGAAGGAGCGTGATGGGAGTTGTTGGCTGTCGAGTTAGCTATCGAGCTTTGTCCCCGAAACAAGGAATCGCGGGGGTTCGAGTCTCCATCGTCATCCAAGTCAAGGCCAGATGAATACCCCGGCTTTTCACCCCGAGCGGTCACTCCCAATGCGTCGAGTTCGGTCGAAGTGGCAAGCTGACTCTGAGACTTCATGAAAGACGTACGATCATCAGACATGAACTTGTAGCGACCATCCGGGTTGCTTTGGAAGATGACAATGACGGTAGTGATAATAAGCATTAGCAAGAGAACCAGTGTGCAAACCGCATTCAGGATCCATAGCACAACACCAACAACACCAGTAACAATTCCAGGCTGGTCGAACACCTTGGTGAATATAAGGAGGAAGATCGCGTTTAAGAAGTTGACAACCGCAATGGCAATATTGAAGGAGTTGGTCTTTTTATCCATCCAAGGCCGCAACACTGCGGATGCGATGAGGGCAGCTGCCTCGATAAGCAGAAATGCGATGGCCTGGACTATGGGAGCGTTCTGGGCGAATGCGATAAAGACGGCCTTCACGACGGTATATCCAAGTACAGGAATGATGAAGTAGTAAGCGGAAGCACGGAATTGAATATAAAGGAAGCCTATAGCATGTCAAGTTAGCAACAACAGCAGCAGCAGGATATTCATATTCAACAACACCGGTCCATAAGAATCCGAAAAGTGAGAGTTACTTACCCCACTTATTAAGAGTTTGAGGGTCTGAAAACAAGATGTAAGCCGGGTTCCGGTGAAGCGCGACTGAACGACGTGCAATCCGGACGACCTTATAAGCTGCCCATGCTAGGACCGCATTGACAGCGATGAGGAAGAACACAGCTACGACCATTAATGCCGAAGAGTCATTTTGAGTGAACTCCCAGAGGCAAAGAATTGTTACCGGGGGATGCCCAACCAGTGCCATTCGGAAGAGGATGCCTTTGAGGACGGTACCTACGAGCGTACGAAAATCAGTATTGGTCTATCACCTATATAGAAGGCCACGCCGGGATATAGACTCGGGAAATACTTACGCCAACCGTTGCGGAACTCTAGGAAAGTATCGCCCTTCATCCATTTCTGCTTCGCAGCTAGTTCGCATATTCCTTTGAAAGCAACCACACACAAAGTAGTCACCACCATGATGAGGTAGAAAAAGATGATTGCCGTCAAGAAAAGATTCGTGGTTTCGATATCTGCTCGAAAAGCAACACGTTGAATGCCATATACGATATAACTCCCATACGAGGTCATGACATTTGCTCGCTTCATGAGCTTGGAACCATGCTCCAGCACGCTGTTAGGAAGCATCGCTGTCCCGCGCTTGAACAGATCAACTGCACGCTTTTGCACCTCTACAGATACGATTGAATAGTCGGCCTTCTCGATGATGTTACTCGCCGTGCCACCTGTTGAGCGCTGATACCAGGTAAAGATGCGTTGCACTAAGAAATTATGTTAACGGATACCGCTAGAACAATCAAAACCGCGGCACAAGAGCGAATTGCTCCCATTCGGATTAGATAGAAAATGGTGAGTTGACATACTAAAAGGAACTTCAATGATGCCCATGCTCCACTGGAAATCCTGAGTCCACGCCTGGACAACGGGAGGCAGAGGAATTCCCATAAGACCAATCATAGCCTGTGCCTGGAAGTAACCCACTAACGACAAGGCGTTCGCAGCAACGTGAGAGGCGGCATTCGTATGACCCAGACCAGAGAGGAATGCGGACGAAGCAAGAGCCAAGCCAGCCACTATAGCCGAGGCCCATTTAACCCCGATCAAGTCGACTGTTTGTCCATTTGAAACCAAAGCCTCGACACAAGCGACAGTTTGGCCAGCTTGAGGACCATCGGTTGCGTTGATTCGAATTCTAACCTTAGCATCGAGATCCGGAAAGTCGTAGGCGATAGACGGGATCTTGGATGAAGCATCTGGGACCTCAAGATCGAAGGGGTGACCCAGTTTTCCGGATATCATGGGACAAAATCCAGCCAAGCCAAGATCGCAAGGCTTAACTACGAGATGCAGAAACGAGTAACCATAGGCGCTAATGTCAACATCAAACTCAACCTTGGCTTCAATGGTAGAAAGGGCCGTAATGTTCACAGAAGCTTTGTTGGTCGTCGGATTGTATATAACACTGAACAAACTGGCCGTGAACCCTGAATTTTCCTGGCAGATATTAAGGGAGGTAGATTGAAGAATTCGCTTTGAATCCACGGGGAGAATGGCGGATGCGAAACAGAGAACCGCTAAAAGCGGTGATCCTTTGGAGAACCACATCGTCGTCGCTATTAAATAATCGAATTCATGAGTCGAAAATAATCGTGCATTAAGTTTCCCAGTCCAAATTCCGATAAGCCGATTAAATTTAGTTGATGCGACTATGTAAAATGATAATGCAAATCGTATAAATCCAATGATGCCTTCCTCGACGCGGTTTTGTTCAATCGGATCGCCGTAAATACGTCAAATTCGCACGGATCAACAACTAAACGACTAAAATGGATTATCTTGAACTTGTCGCAGTGATGGTTGGTGCAAAAGCGAGTGAAATGCACCTCCCGAAAGATATTATACGACGAATGCGAACGAGTTGTTGAAGATGAAAAAAAAGGCAAGTAGACAGAAACGGACGAAAGAATAAATCCACCTAGGTAAAACGAGTGAGTGGTGATGAGAACGTGGTGTGGAAGTCGCCTGTCAGCAACTAGCTGGGGTGGTTTCCCTCGATAGGGTCTGGGCAGGTGGTAGCCGACACTTGTATTGAAATGCAATGTGTGATTCTTGACAGCCTATGGATTAACAAGTGGCGTGTAACGGCAGCTACGGCCAGTACGGTTCCTAGATCCATGTCCCTTGAAGAGGCAGTGCAACCGGTCTTGCAAACAAAGGTGGGCCACACAGCCCCGCATAACCTTGTCAGGTACAAATAAGAGCTATCCATTTGAATACGAGACCTAGTCGTTAGATTTTATGTCCTATGAGATTGATTGCCTTATGTGAAATGTTGGTGAAGAGTAGATCCTGATGAGTTGATTTGAGTCTTGACAAACAAAACCAACCACACATCGTATTTCCTGTGCCTAACCTCATGCACTCAAGTTAACATGCATCGGAAGAAGATACTAAAATACTATAAAATACTAACAAAGTATCTAATGTTAGGCTCTTTTTTTAAACTATTTCTACCTATGCTGTGCAACACAAGGCTTGCGATTTCTGCGCGCGAACTGATGTGCATATCTAGCGTAATATCCCGGGTTATCGTGGGTGGGGATAGTAAGCAGTACGTACTTGGAGTAATTTCGACAGTGATCCTTCTTTTCATCAGCCAATTGTTTCGAAGTCAGCAATTATTCAAAAGGAAGAGCAGGTAGTATCCAACTTACCTAAGACACATATATGAGTAACTAAATGCGAACGCAATGTACTATAAGGAATCGAATAACTAGTCAGATGTTTCTATAACTCCTTAACTACCTAACTATAACTGCCTAACTAAATAGTTGGTGAAACTAGCGAAACTAATATTCCTTAGACCAACTTACATAAGGCCTATTTAATGTCGGATATAGGCCGGAGAGAGGTTTCTCCGTCCCAAGAGACGCAGGAACAGAAGTTAAATTTATGGGTCAGGTTAGGTAAGTTACTGATGCGGGTCCAAATCCCCAGTTTCCACCATTGGTAGAGTTCCATCAGCAAGAGAATTGTGGGGAATTCCCCCCCGATGAAGAGAGATTTAAGACAACCATTTCAGCAGGGAAAAAGCCACGCAGCCACGATACATCTGTAGCGTACTTCTGGTACCTTATAGTCCAAACGCTATCTCAACCTCCTTCAACCTCCTTCAACTTTATTGCACAGCCTCCTACCTTAAATTCATTCCTGAAGCAGAAACAACACTAATAAAACTCATCAACCCCATAACACAAAAGAACCATGATATTGGTAGTGAGAGTGGATCTTTAATATAATCAGGATAAAGCGCGCCATCTTCTATGTAACTAGTAATAACTACCGAAAGATCCGAAAGACTAGAGTTTTCAGTTCAAAAACAGCCTTACGAGGTAGAATCATCAACAGGCGATCACCAGCAGGGATCTTTTGTTAAGGAAAAGAAGTTGATATCCCCCTTGACTAATAGCATAGGTTAAGCGTGAGGCTGTGTGCAAGAAGTGTGAAGACAATTCAGTTGAAACGCGAAAAGCCATAATCCTGATAATTAGAGCTAGACCACTGATATAATTAACAAGACCGTTTCTATTGAAAGGTATTAATGGTCCAGAAATCTAACGTTACATACGCGTAACGACATGTATGACCTACTACCTGTCTTTCCAATAACAGGTCGACGATCCGATGTTAGCAAATTCTGGTGATGATTTATTATAGCCATTTGATACTCATCAATTTTATCTTCTCCATCTTAGGGGTCTTCGCCATGATTCATTTCAGTGCTGCTAACACGTATTCTTGTCGTAAACCCTCATCGTTTATTATACGAACATCCCTCCACGCCAAGTATTTCCAAACGGGGCTCGAAAATATCTATGGAGGCAGTAATTCAAAGTTCAGATTTCCACTCAACCCCCTATAATTCCCCAAACTTGGACACTCCATTCTATGTAGAGAACCAGTGACTTATGAAGAGGCTGTGGTGTTTATCAACGAGCACAATATACCATAAAGAAAAGTGATAGGGATATTTAAGGGGCTGTTAACTGACCCTATAAAGCCAAAACAACGGTGATTTTTTATGGACTCTTCCAATACCAGGCAAGAATGGAAATTCCTAAGAACTAATCAACTGCAGCTACTACACCTAAAATATGCGGTCGTCTAACATAAGGGTAATGTTAATGTAGCGTAGGTATGCACTATAGCTTCCCAGCTAGTACTGGAAATTTCCGACCCCTTTAGACACAGCCCGTATGCATTATGGATATTAGTATCCCCGTTAGAACCGTAATGCGACCTACTGGGGCCACCAACCCCTAGAAGATTTACCTAAGTGGAATAGATGGAGTGTCACGAGATAAATCGAGAGGTAAGGAAATAAATTCATTGTTCCGCAAGGCACTCAAACTAGAATGGCTCCGGGAACTAGAACTATTCATACAAAACGTCTTCTTTGTTCTATGAGTTCCAAGTGCAACCCCTGACAGAGAGGGGACAATTCAGACTATGGGTGGATTCATAGGAGGATTTACATACAATTCTCTCCAAAGAGTTTAGTGAGACAATATTCTTAGAAGCAAAGTCAGCATACCGACAACCCACAACCAATTCCTGGTATCTCCTCATAGTTGCGATACCCCGGCTAGCTAGTTAGTCGAGATGAAAAGATAGAAAGGGCAGAAAGGGTAAGTCATCATAGTGAAATATTCGCTTGGTTACTTCTTCATATAATGATAATTATTAATATTAATGATACTAGCTCAAGCATAATCAGATATCCTGCCGGCTCAGTTCATGTGGAGGCGTCTCCATGGGCGACTTTCTAGCCCCTGAAACGCTAGGACATACTGGAAGGCAGTGCCCAGCAATATTACTTATTTAACGAGTTTTCGGCTCCCCATACCGGTTCCCCATTCCGTCCTCTCCGTGTGCCCGCCTTTGGTCTTCCTAATAGGCGGCTCGATTCTGTCTTTCCATTCCCCTCCGCCCCCGAGACGAGACGTTAACATAGGACGAAGATTCTGAGCTCCCATAGGCGCTTGAGCCAGGGGCATATGACGTAGAGCTGGGTGTTCTGCTTGATGATGCTCTGCTAGGATAACGGCTTCCGTCGTAGTAGCTCTCTGTGTCACTTCCTACCAGAGTGTCCGAGTCTGAAAGCCATGAGGTTACGGTATGAGATCCTGAGGTAGAGCTTTCATGAACATCCCGTCGAGATGTCGTCTTCGGCTGCATAGGAGCCGGGCTATGGAATTTACTCGGTTATTAGACTTAAATACTCAGAAAGTGGAGAGGGGTGTCTGCATACCTTTGTACCAGTGCCCATTGGTTTAGCTGTTCTCCAACGGGTCTCTGGCGGGGTCCGTCTGCTGGAAGAATTCTCGAGCTCGCGCTGTATGTGCTCTGGCTGCTGCCGTATGTACTGGGTTCTTGACTGCTGCGCGAAGCAGAGCTATATTGGCTACCGGCATAATTATTCTGGGCCCTGCCCCCCGGCGTCCCGACATCTCGGGAGGGCATGTCAGCCCGTTCGAATCGCCTGGACACCACTTGGCCATAGGCGTTCCTTACGATAGTTTCTCGAATTGGCGGGTAGTTCCCCGCTTGGGGTCGGCGACTGCGGTTATCACTCATCGTGATGCGAAGGAGTTGGTAGGTTTGATGAGAGGTAAGTTTGGCTATCCTGCAGTACTAGCTAAAAGGAGGTATTGGAAGAGATGCAGGTTGAAGGGGGGGAATCCAAGAGGAGATTGCATTTCGTTGGAACATGTTTAAGTAGACCGTAGGGTCCGAACGCCCAAGAATATTTCGGTGGCCATCAAAGACTACACAACATCATGGTTAGTTTTATATGGTGTTCGAAAGTGTGACTACCTACTTAACCCTTGATTCCATAGTTGCGTGCCTATCTGATGATGAAGTGTTTATATAATTCGAACTACACATATGATAATGAATTATTTTACTTGAGCCGTTGCCCATCGCGGAGGGAGTGTATGTCTTGGTAGTAGACCAATACTAGCTCACTTTATCTCGCATTTGTTTCAAACAGTGAATAGTTATCCTATAGATCTCCTGGTTTGAACCAATGAGGAATTCACTAGAAATAACATTGTTTACGAACATATTATGTCTGTATCAAACCTGTTGTTGTAGTTAATGTCGTACTATACCGCTAAACTTAAAGGTAATTGCGAGAATTTGTATAGTATATTTTGTTCTAACTATCGAGAAGGATGGGGTTTTAAGACGTAGTTGCATCCTTGTTGCAGTTGCAGTGATCATCTAGTAGATCATAAGCACCTAATTTTAGAAATATGTGCTTATTAGAACATCTACCTACCTAGATAAGGAGTAGCCAAAATAGATACTGCCTGGTACTATTGAATTAATCGCAAACTAAGGGCTGGCGCAAGTATTTCGACATTTCTCAACTACCGATATGTCGATGTAGGCTTTGTTGCTTCTCATTAGAGATTGGCATTTACGCCTTACTTGAAATCCTTACACTGATACCCGCCCCTATAAGTTCCCCAATATTATCGATCAAAACCAAGTCAGGCTTGCGTAATCTTATATATTCACTTTTTCTCTTAGTTACGATAGTATCTAGGTAGTCATGATAGGCACGCCAGAGGCATGTAAGCCAATGTTCGAGCTAGTTTTGAAGGGACAACACAATCCCAATTAATATATGCCGATATGTGATAAATTAAAAGTTTCTTTTGCTGGGTATTTAAGTGGTAAAGTGTTTTAAGATTCGTCAGCGCTTTGCTCTTGGTTCCTACCGGCCGTCGGGTCCGTCGCATGAGAGATCACCGCTCCATTCAACAGACCTTCATTCAGCCTCTCCAATCAATCGTCTACACGATATTACTAGGTTGCCAGTAAGACGTAGAATTTCCATCCTGAACGCTGGTTGGTGCACTTAGCTTTTGGCGTGATGTCTCTGTTAGGTTGCTGCTGGAGCTCTTGGCGTCAGCTGGTGGTGAATGGGTGGTCGAACCGGATGAAGCATTGCGCTGCTGTTGAATTGCTGACGTGAGAAACCAGGGAAGAGCCATTAAAAGCTTCATTAGGGAACTGAGAACCACCAGTCCAAACGCACATATGGGACCTAGGACCGCGAAAATTGTAAATACATATGATAAGTATTGGAAGTTTTCGTTACTGTTAAGCCGGTCTGTCGCAAGGCCAACTTGCATTGCTGTTAATACCAAAGCAATAAATACGGTACCGGTAGCTATCCAGGAAAGGTTTGTGCGTAAGAAGCTACGATAAGTATGCCAACCCGCTACATATGGGTTGAAGGGAGTGAGACGAAACAGGCGAGAGACGCGGAGGTCGGCGTAATGGAAGCGTTGATGGACCCTCTTTGGATCATACTCTCTTAAGAATTGCCTCGAGAACTCTTTCCATTTTGCCCATCTGATTGTTGTCCCGTCATCTCCTCGAGGTAGTAAATACTTGTCGTTGGCCATTCTAAAGTCAAGTTCAGAGGATATGAGACACATGTATGTATAGAGAAAACCGAGTGCCGCTCCACGTGTACTATTGCAACTCTTTGCGGTGTTTTGGTTTTTACATGTACAGTCTAGCGGACACTGTAAAGCTGTTTCCCAGAAACTTGAAGACAGGAGATATCTAGGGATTGGCTTCAGGGTTATCTTGCCATCGGTCCAAAGAAGGTGGTAGTCCATTCGTTCGGATACAGCAATATCTCGACCCATGGCAATATGAATGTGTAATTGCGCAGTGGGACGTTTATTCCCTGCAAGCCATAGATGGTCTATCATAGGATATAAACCACCAAGAGATAAGTCTTGCCTTACGAACTCTCTAATGTCATCAGTGGGATCAATAACGGTACGATTCTTCGTCTTCTCGCTATCTCTATAAGAGTGGCATAAGGCTGGCAAGCTATCTATTACACCGTCTCCAATTCCAAAGATATCGGTGACGGTCTCCATATAAAAATTAGAAAGGAGAGATAGTCTGGAGGTGATTAGATCCCTGCTTACCGCCCTCGGTGGTAATTGTTGGCTCATAATGGCTCATAATGTTTACCTAGTTAAGTCCTTAGATTAATTAGACTTTATCAAAGGACCAATTATATAACGATTTTTGATGTAACTAATGGCACAAATAGTAAAAATGTTTGGATGATACCCACGTGGTATTGCTTGTGTATTGCCTTGTGATCAAAGCGTCAACCAGATCTACGATTCTCTCTAAAGCTCAGCCTTACCTTGATGGCAAGTTAAACGGAAAAATTGAACGGACGAAAGGGCCGATAAGGACCGTCAAAATGCCGCGTGGCTTGCATGTCCAAGGTATCTAAGGTATGTTAAGCGATATATGCACTGTACATGTAGCCTGCTTCTTCTTGCATGAGATATTATTTTGACATTTTTGGTCATTTGAGGGTTTTTTTATACGATGCACTGTGCGCATCAGAAATTCGGTATGCATGACATAATGTACCTACCTAACCTAACGTGTTTCGCCCGTGCACCTTCTTATTATGATGATCTTTCCTTTAGGTTATGGTAGGCTATGAAGCAGGTGCCTAGTACTTTGAATGTTTTAAACGGAAGCTACTAGGTACTAGTTATTAAAGCTAGTTGGGTAGTTAGTTGCCAAAGTAAGTGCGAACTAAGTTGTGAAGTTTATATTAGCAAGTGTATAATAGAATGTGTTACATTGCAACTAACATGGAATTAACTTATGTAAGTCAGTGAATACTATTTTCAACCTTATGTAACAATCTCACATTCTCATCCTCTTTTCTTCTCTCAACTTCTACACATTATTATCCGCCAAGACTATCCCCAGCTGCAAGGCGACAAATTCTCTAACTTGCATTAATTTTAACAAATGCGAAAAGTGCGGGGAAGAAAGCATAATAGCAGAGCTGGTTCTGTCTTATTGGTGACCTTATCTTAATGGACCACAGTTGGACCTATTGCTTCTCGCTCGGGCCCCCACAGTCAAGGAGACGCGAAAGTCGGGGAGTCGGGGGCAGCTCAGGTGTCCTGGTGTGCCCTGGTGCAGTAAAATGGTAAAGATAAGCCCTTCTATCACCCCCCAAGACCGACCCGGGTGTTCCTCTCACCCCCAAGTTCTCACTTGTCGAACACCGACAAACTAAGAGCCCTCTTAAGATGTGTCTATTGATTGAATCAAAAAAACATACGACCCAAAACCCATAATGACCAAGTCTAACTCTTCTCAATCCTCTTCTCCTACAGCACGAACCCCACGAACCCGGACAGGTTGTTGGGCTTGTCGAGATCGAAGCGTGAAGTGTGATGGTACGTTCCCTAAACTAACCCACTTGAGAGACTATTCCTGTTCTTGCAAGGGCTAAGCCGTAGCCGAGTATAGAGGCTAGACCACGTTGCCGGAGATGCCAAAAGACGAATCTTACGTGCCATTATGGTATTCGCCTCCAGTGGCTTGAAGATTCAGTTGCTCGTGGCATCCGTCATGGTCGCCAGGGAGTATGGCGCCCAAAGCAGAAAGATGCTACCCGAGACATATACACACCCACCGCACTTTTAGAGGGACGTTTTCAAGAATCTCCAGGCTCGGCAAAGTATCGCGCTAAATCCAAAGGCATCGTCTACTTTTTGAACACCTCCGCGAGGGATATCCAGTTATACTGGAATTCCCAAGATTTTAGAGATGAACTTACCAATTTAGCCCTACTCGAGCATAATCATGCAGAAGACGATAACATTGAGGACCTGTTAGTTACTCAAGTCGGCGTTGAAGATTGCTATGAGCCTCATTCGGCTAGATATCGCGGCGAGTCCCGTGCACTCCCCTGGAAACTGGCAATGCCCGTCGGAAAAAACATCACTTTCGCGTATCAATTGGCTAGTCCCGACGAATACATACCCCGGTATTATACCGACGTTGTCTGCGCTAACGCCTCCCTGGTTGATGGTCGACATAATCCGTTTCGTTATCAAATCGTCCCAATGGCTAAATATTCTAGCACCGTATTTTCTGCTATGCTGGCAGTGAGTGCCGTAAAGCTGGCGGAAAAAGATCCCAAGTTTCATCGTAGAGCATTGGTGCACCGCCACCGGGTACTGATGGACGTTAAAAACCTTCTACAGAGTTTGCACACAGATACTGGTAAATGCCTTGAGGCTCTTGTAGCAGTTGTCATGCTATGTTGGTACGACGTAAGTCCCCTTACCGTCTCACTTTTCTTTTTCTATATAACTGTAGCTCACGAGTGATAATTGCCAGATAAGCGACAATTGCAAAGCAACATGGATCAGTCATCTGGTAGGCATATTCGGACTCTTAGACGTCTGTCTCAAACAAAACATCCGTTCCGCCAATCACGAAGCGATACTGCAATTTGGTCAACAATACTTAATGTACCATCTTGTAATGGCCAAAAGCACGCTCCACGTCGACGATGTGATACCGCAATACAAATCTATTTTGTCAAAGCTCCTAGGAAGTTCGGAAATTGTATCCAAGGGACGTATTGAAGCAGGCTCTATAAGCAAAGAGCATGACAATGCGGCGTTGCAGGGTATAACAGTCAGTTATGAAAATAGGGATCCCACGTCGCAGCTAGGATTCCGTCTCGTAGGCCCTGGCTTTAACGATGAGCTGGATAGAATCGATACCCACCAAGGGTTTAGTAACCGGCTCCTTCTTATTATTAACGACATTTGCGACCTGCGCGATGCTTCAAAATCTGATGAGTTAGATTACCAACACACCGATCCGCAAGCACTGGAACAGAGGGTAGTTGGGATTCAATCCAAACTTGAAACCCTCTCACAAATACCGCCGATAAGTAACCGCCCAGCGTGGGAAGTTGATATGGATCATGATGCTCGGATAGAATCTGAAGAATTCGAACGCAAGTTGGAGATGATCGAATTGACAGCAGAATCGAACAGGCTAGCAGCACTTCTTTTCCTAGACGAAACTTGCGCCACTCATTTACCTCATATTATCCCACAATGTAGAAAGATTCGTTCTGTCATTATTCAGGATATTCTTACCAAAGTCCAAAAGATTTGCGAGACAGGACCTATCACTGCAGCTCTCCCTATTTGGCCAGTATTCGTAGCCGGGTGCATGGCCTCTACTGACGACGACCGCCTGCAAATGATGCAGATATTTGACAAATTTCAAAGCCAGAAGAAATTCGGAGTAAGTTGACACGCTATCCAATATTGTGGCTGGATATCGGTTTTGAATACTGACAAGCTCTTCTGTTAGAGCATCCCACCAGCACTCGAAGTCATTCAGATGGTCTGGCGCCAACGTGACCTTGTATGTGATGAGAACCCGCGAAAGGTACTTCTCACATCATCTTGTGATTCCATCGGGGGCTACGATGGTAAGAACCGTAGTTCTACGCCACCTAAAGCTCGTAGGCAGCGAACACGATATCCTTGGGAGCGTGCAATATCCATGTTGGGTGGCTCATCATTACTGAGCCTTACTTAAATCCGAGACGAACTTATGCCGATGAGCAAGGAGTTAAGGAGTTTATATCGCGCTCAAAATGATGAAAATGGATTGGAGTTCTGCTGCAGGACTTGGGCCTAGGGTAAGTTCTCGTTACGTTTCTTCGACCCAGCGACCCTTAGCCCAAACTATCCATGGCCTTTTACGGCTGTAGCCTAAATATTCACAGTCAGCTAACTTGCGACAGATATAAAACTAGGGGTTTTCTTTTTGGCTGATAGGACGACATAATTAATTTGGACTTAAGGACGATTTGCTTAACTCAATAAAAGCTTTCGAGTCAATATGTATTCGCATTGTCGAGAATCGCCAAATTCCACGTAACTATTCCTGCTGCCATCAAATGTCTTAAGTTTATATTTTCGTTACTTACCGCAAAATCCGAATTGTCCTTATTTACTACCATCGAAGATGCGGAGCTTTCGTGATATAGGTCCGACAAGTGAAATTGCGAAAACCGAATCTCAATATTTGGATTCGTTATAATGAAAAGACGGTCAATAACGTGCTTTAAGCTGACAGAATGAGGGGCTAATGAATGGTGTCAACCGATGTATGCGAGGCATATGTGACTGTTGGGCTGGAACACTCCTCTGGTCGGTTCCCGTGCGACCGGCCGGCCTACCAGTCATCTGTCTCCCTCTGGTATGGTCCAATCCAAAGGAATCCCTTCATCTCGGTAGCTGAGCAAAGGAGCACTTCGGGCATATCTTAGCGTGGTACCGCGAAGACAGGATTTTCTTTTCTGGAGGAAAGAATGGTGATTTTCGCAGCTTCCAATACCTATAGGATGTTTCGTATCCCAATAAGGTATTGAAATGACCATAGTCATAGTGCTTGGATACGCAAACGGTCGAGCCTTTAAGACGCGCATCCACCTTATTTTTAGTCAGGGCTGAGATCGATGCCGGCCAAATATATGTCGGCAATTAGGACCATGTCCTATCCAAACCGTCGGGTCAATCCCCTGCTCATCCTTCCTAGCTATAACCATCTGCAGACGCCTTGGGAACGTGTTGCTCGCGAAGTCGAAGATGAAAAGTTACCCCTTGCGCTGAGATCCTCCTATCAAAAAAGCCATGGGCCTAGTTAAACTAACCCTTGACTTTCTCTTTAACCCTTTTAGGGGCTTGGTGGTTTCTGTAGAGAATTTGTGTTGTCGCGAATACTTACTCGATCAACATTCGAATGACAAGTTTATTTATGAATTTGATATACGGCCCCTCGAAAGAATTTTCCCAGACGCAGTCAAATTCATGTCTTCCATGATAGCTAAGACTCATGGGGTACCTCGGCGGTTATAACATTAGGATCAAGGAAAGAGTAGTACGGAGGGGAGGTAGGAGAATATGAGTGAGAACATAAATATAAAATTTATATGGTGATCACTAAGATCCACCGGCTAATGAGGTTTTTAGGGGGGGGGGGGGTTATTCAGTAAGTTAAATGCCACATCATCTCATGAAAATCATAAGGGCCAATGGTGCCGATGCCAAATAACTTTCTTCCGGACTTAAGGAACTGAAGGTCGAACCGATAGATCATGAGAGTAGGGTTTCCCAAAGGTCCCATCACATCGCGGGATCCACATCGCCACTGTAAATGTGCCGCAGTCGAAGGTCGAAGCGAGCTTTGTAGCGCGTGGGTTGCCCGTGCATTAGTGTATCTTATTAGTAAATGACAGTGAACCCCCACTACTACTTTAGCTACTTTAGTGCCTGAGGATCTCTTGGAGGCTTTTGAGAAGAGGTTGTTAACAACGTTGTGTTACCAACAGGTACTTAACTACCTATCTAAACATAATAAATCAAAGAGTTTAAGGATTAGCTTCGCTGTTTATTACCATTGTCTTTTTTGGTAAGTCTTTTAAGTTAGTTACATCTTTATCTCTTTGTCTAAGAACACTTAGAATTATCTTATCAGATCCACCGCCAAGGGTTTTGCTGAAGAAAAACATACCACGATATTGGGACCCATTTTCGTTTCGTAGCTTCCGAAGAATCGGCAGCGTTGCCGATAGAATAACCCACTAAAAGTCCTGATATCCTGTTTTATGGTACGCAAAGTCTATTCGGACCCATCCCGTAAGAACCCCGGGTGTGTTTCCCGGCACTGTCGGTAGTAACTCAGTAGTAACTTTATGGCCCCTTGGTGCCGTCGCGAAGACGCAGTTAGAAGCCGTCGTACCCAGGATCGTCCCCATCACAAATTACACTACTGGCGATTTCACCCCTGACTTGAGAACGATGGTGGATATTAAGACTATAGTTGTGGTACTACATAACTAGCACATATATTAAAGATACATAACAATTATTTAATCTCTCTCTGTACGTCGTAAAACCCTTCCAAAATCTGGGAAATGCGGTTGATCCAAGGCGTAGGGAGAAATACTTTACTACCTTACTAGTTGAAACATGATCAGTACGTATACCTGAAGTTGGGTTTCTCCCTGTCCGTCATATCGGAAAAGGCTTCTCGTGTTTTCTCTTCCTCTGTCTGTGGCACCGGAGCTCCTCCTTGCAGTTTATTACGTTTGGCATTGTCCCAGTAGCAGGTTAATCCGTAAGCGGCGATGGAAACAGCACCAATAATGAGCGATGCTAGGAGCCCAATGTACCCTTTATGATATTCCGGAGCGTCGTCGGCGCGGAATACCTGGGGGCCCAGGATATTTCCGACACAGTAACCTAAGAAAAACATTGCATTCAGCGTAACCTTCTTAGTGTGCCCCGACGTGTTAGCCATGGGGAGAGATGTGCACATAGTATAAGGCGCCCAGTACGAATAAAAGGCATAGTACGCGCCCAGGAGACTAAGCTTGTTGTCCGAAGGGAGCTTCCACATCAGTATCGCCGTGGCCATGGGGAAGAAAATCGCGAATACGATGAGGACGCAACGCCAACCAGGAAGTCGGCTTGCAACAAAATTCAGGATTATAGACCAAGCCGTAGCGACGACACCGGTTGGCATTCCTAAGAGCGTAGTGTCTAAGGGGCTAAACCCCATACCATTGACGATTATGGCCGCAAATGTGACCAGGCCACCTGCAATAAAATCCATGTTAATACAGCATCCGTTGGATTAGGGGCGGGTTCATTCCTCCTACCATTTGGGATATTGATGGCGCACGCAAAAATGGAGATCAGCCAAGCTCTGGGTTCCATCAGGCATTCTTTGACCTGATACCATTTGATCTTCTTGTCCTCGATGCCGGTATTGCTTTTGCGGACCCGTTCGAGACAGACGTACTTCTGTCGATCCGTCAACCACCAGGCCTCTACTGGGGAGCTCGGGAGGAACGCATAGAGGATCGCCGCCCAGACAGTAGTGATACCGCCGAGGATATAGAACAGCAGTCGCCACGGGGCGACGGTGGAGTGCGTCTGCCCGACGCCGTACGAGAACAGCCCTGTGATAACGGAGGACAAGGTATTGTACCAGATGGCGATCCTAATTGGTTGCTCGTCGATGGTCCACCACATCGCCGAAACTAAGGTACAAACGGGGAAGACCACAGCCTCGAAGATGCCCACTAATATCACCGGTTAGCTTTTTTTGCTTTCGGATACTTGCTTTTTTTCCCCGCGGAGTCTCGGGGAATAATGATAATAATAATAATAATGGTAATAATAATATGGAAAACGACTGACTCAAAAAACGAACGGATGCCAGGCTCGCAAAGTCGTTCGTCCCACCAGTAGCAAAAGTCAGGCCCGCCCAAATAAGAACCGTGAAGGCGTAGAACGTTCGAAGCGGGAGCCTCTGGATCAGGACGTTTCCAGGCCACTCGGCGATAAGGAAGCCGAAGTAGAAGATGGAGCCGACCCAGGAGAACTGGTCACCGACCAGATGGGTATCGTCACGCATGCCGTAGATGGCCGCATTGGATATGATGACCTTGTCTACCGCCGAGATGATTACCGAGAGGGCCAGTAAGGGTAGGATGATGAGATCGATTTTCCAGAGTATGCGTCGAGATTCCTCCTTGGTGATCGGCTCGTTGACGATGGATGGGTCCAGAGAGGCGAGGAACCGGGCGGCGACGTCGGCGTCGCGTCCTAGACCCGCTAGCTCACCTGCTCCAGAATGGCTTCCGGTCTCAGTTTCGGCAAGCACGGTTCCCTTCTGGTCCGTGTTGCTCTCATCTGAGTGATGCATGATGAAATACTGGATGCTGATGATGCGTGTTTGTAAACCACGGGGTGTTCTACTTGTTAGAAGTTCCAATTTAGTTTTAGCAATAACGCGTCAAGACAGTCTGCTAACAGATCCTAGAAGATCTTTATGGTCTGCGAGACGTCGGACTTATGGGTTCGTGATTACGAATTGGGAGTAATAGCAGCAAGTAACAGCTGAGACTCGTAATCATTACCTTTATTTTATCCCATGAGCAATTCTCCTTCTTCAGCCCACGATATCCGAGACGCCATAGCTTTGCCAATGTTTAACAAGGCGCGCCAGAGTGATCACGAAGTTCAGCTATTACACATCTGGATAACCTATTCGTTGGTCCGAGCTTCTTTTTCCCCCAGCGCAGGTCAGCCGAGATAGCACGGGGGGTGGTTCTGAGAGAAGCTCGAGGCGACGAATGGGTGGCAGCGCCTAGATTCGGTATGTAACGTCTGATAACAGAAACCTGGTCTTAGGGCCGTGCAATGCCTCATTCTCATTTGCCCGAGCCAGGGGGTTTGAGTTGGTTGGTTGGTTGACAGTATTGGTTGCGCATTAACTGTGGAGCAAAAAAAAAGAAAAGAATATCCCATCCAAAAGGAGTTGACGTAGCGGGGAGCCTTGGAACAACTCCGGTTATCTTCTTTTTCTTCCTTAAGATGTTCGAGATGCCATCCTGACCAATGAGATCAACGATAGAACAATGTGGAAGAGCAGAACGGCCGCATGCTGGGATCTGATGTAAGTAATTATTTAGTCTATCCGCAGATCTAAGCGACAGATGTAGTATATCCGTCGAGCACGATATCAGTTTTGATAGACCCCAGTCCTGTCATTTTTTTTAAATCCATTTTTGCCGTGACCAGCTGTTACCGACTCTCTGGGTCGTCCTACTGTTGCGGCTAGTTGGCCTCGTCAGCGCTTATTGGCTGGTCGTTTTTTTGCTGTGATGTGGTCAGCATCAATGGCAGTGTGCCTTGTCTTTCTGGAGAGCATGACGCTATCATCACTTAAATTCATAGTATTCGGGTATTCCAGTTGTGTTACCAACAGAATGACGGGAATACTGTATTTGATATGATCGTCCTCTGTTAGTGTATTGATAGGTGCTTGGTCGCATATGGTACACATATACAACTCCAAGAATCGCAACTTAAGCATCACAACATAGACTAAAATGTAAATATTATGATATGTCACTAAATATTATTTAACCGGGCTGCCAATTGTGAGATTAATATTGTCAGGAGGTGGAACAAGAAGTACGGTAATGACTTCGTAGATTCGCAAGGAACTCTACGTAACTAGACAGCTCTAGTTCCTGAAGTTTAGAAACAAGAGCTATACATACCTATAGGTACCTAGACAGCATGTCCTTTTCTCTGAGTGTCTCACCTAGAATCCTCACAATTACCTAGGTAGCCACAAGAAAAACGGGGAAACAAATATTCTATTATACGAATAACTACGAACCCATCTAAGGCTGGGCCATTAAGGTAAATATAGCAATAAGCCCTTGCTCCCAAGTGTTTCAGTGGCTTACGATTCTTGGAGTTATGTAACTATCATCAAGTTTGGATGGGCTCGGGAATGCTCGGGAATGTCGGCATCTGATTTTTTTTTTTTACAGAATATTCTTCGTGAGCCTAACTAGATGGAGGAATAGGTATGTATATTTGTGCTGACTGACAACTGCTAAGCCTAGAGATCAAATTAGGAAAGGGGGTTGACATAATCTTCTACCCCTTCCCTTCGTACATATGTTGTGTTAGGTAGCTATGCACGTGGTATTTTTGACAATTCTTGCGTGGCCGTGTCACCACGCCATGTTCCAGTCGACTTGAGTTTAGTATCATCCTTCCACTGCCACTTTGCAATATTCTGCGACCCACGTTCCAGAATTTCCTTGACAAACTCTCCGAAGATGGGAAGCATCTTGAACCCATGACCCGAGTCTCCAGAGAGGACAATAAGCGAGGAATTAGTGTCAGGGACATAGTCAATAATGTAGTCGGAGTCTATCGTATCTGCAAACCAGCACAGGTGTTGGTCGATGAGTGGGCGGTCTGCAAATTGGGGAAAGACCTCCTGTAGCAGTTTACGAATGTAGGACTCATCATCCAATGGGATGAATTGAGAATCCTCTAGTTTCTCGTAGGGAAGTGATAAACCATTTTGGGACAGGGCGAAGTTAGTAAAGCCACCCCCCATATGACAGAATTTAAGCTTGTTAGTAGCTTCGTCAGGCTCGAAGAAAAAAGCAAGGTCCCGAACATTAGTGACGGGTATGCCCCTAAGGGGCCTCGCCTCTTCTGGCGTTAGTTGGATGTGCACAACGCCCCAGCAACGACCAGTGACCTGTGGCCCTAACTGAGGAATCAAGCCCGGCACGTCAGCACCCAAGGCCAATATGACCTTGTCTGCATGGTATATCTGGTTCCCGCGCGTCTTAACCCCGACACACACCCTTCTAGACGATATGGTGTCATAAACTAGTTCAGTCACTTCTCCATTGTCCCTACCGAGAACGAAATTGACGCCCAACTTGACGCAGGCGTCGTAGACGGCTTTGGATGCGTCCGCCGAATGAGCGTAGCCAGCCAATTTATTAAAGTAGCCTGACCATCCTGCCGTTGGACCAGTGAACGCGGGTGCAACCTTCTTTATCTCTTCTGCGCCATGGACCGTTGACACTTGCCCCTCAAATGCTGGATGCCCCCTGATTGAAGTAAGATAATTCGTAACCACATCCTTGGTTGCTTGCGGGGCGCTTTCTGAAGTCACATTTAAGAATCCATTCTGGTGAAAATGAGGTTTGTACAACGGGTCAGTCTGCCATTTGCGGATGGCTCTCTACAACGGAGAGGTAATGCGTTAGTGGGAAACTTAGAGGGGAAAAAGGGTTTGAAAATCTGTCAACTTACAACACTGAGATCCGTGTAGAAATTATCCGCGTATTCAGCGCGGATGACTTTGTTGAGATCGTTTCCAGCAGAGAAACGACTCGGCATCACATCGTCTTTTTCTAGAACAGTGACTTTGGTATAACCGGACGAGGCTAGAGTGTACGCGGTTGCTAAACCCCAGCAGCCCGCACCAACGACCAACACGGACGGCTTTGGAGAAGCTTGCGTAGTCATTGTATCAAAATAGAGCAAGAGAGTACTCGCAAGGGAATTGTGATGGTTTGGAAGGTTTACAACTACGAGGGCTTCTTGTGATACTACGGCGTTGCGGGCCTCGGCCTCACTTTTATAATGGCGTTTGTCGTGATCGAGTGGAAACGGGGTGTGCCGATCCACAAGAGGCAAGTCGCACGATAGATAATTCTGCCGTGACTTGACGTGACAAGAAGATCTCTTTAGACTCTACGGCGGTGGATAACGCGGAGGACAGGAAATTTGTTCACCCTCTCTCTGTCTCTGTCTAGTTTCCTACTCTACTAAATCTACGTTTAGGCGTGTTTATGGTAAGCAGGTGTAGGCGAATAGGTTAGGGATGTAGGGAGGCAGGGAGACTAGGCGACACAAGACTACACGATGGAGGGTCACCATTACCAGATAGGGTAAGATAGGATATGTGACTGGAGATTACTAGGGAATTACTAGGGGAGTGTTTAGTTTCTTTTCACGGATATATGTACCAAGGGACTCCACGTGGCAATTAGAGAAGAGAGCTAGGGGATTTCATACATGGCGTACATAGGTTGATGTATACCTACGTCTTGGGTTAGTTAGTAACTACCTATGCTATTCTATATAGTTAATATAATATAATATAATATAATATAATATAATACGTACCAGGTCTTCGGTAATACATATCATATTCCTTATGCATATCACATAACTACCTACCTAGCCTACCTACGTATATGTATAGTTACTATATATACATATGTCACATATGTCACATATATCATACAGATACAGAAATGTGAGAAATAAGTTATAGAAAGTAGTGTGATATAATTTACGCATACCGAAGATAGCACCGTACATATACTACTTTGAGTACATATATACTACCCAAGTTACTAATTGAGACTAATTGAGGTATATAGTGTTAACATGAGTCCATCACGGAATAGAAAGCGGGTCTTGATTGGGCCCCGCCCGGATGTTTTTAGCGCCGTCGGCTTGACCTGCCTACCTGCCCTACATATCTTCTGTCCGTGATCCACACCCGTATCGGAGAGAGGCGGGGTCGAATGGAATTAAGAAGCCTTGACCCACTCTTCTAAGGTAACGGCGGGTACTACTAAATCTATAGCGTCTCTCTACAGCGTCTGTTTTTTTTTTTTTTTTTTTTTTTTAAATAGGTTGTAGACTGTTTCCCTACAACATGAACCTTACAACCCGGACAACCTAGTCTGTCTTACCTACGACGATAGTAACACTCGGAGGCACGGTAACACAAAGAAATTCTGGTAAAAAAACAAAAGAAAAAATTAAAATAAAATCAATCGAGAGAATATATAAAATTACTAAATTCAATTAGGACTTTGTGTTACCCAGGTTCGACTCCTTTTTGTCGTTCCGACCTTCCTAACGTTCTTACGACCTCCTGTCCGGATGCCGAATAATGCAGCATCCACACTTCGTATGACTTACACGCACTAAGTTGACCGGGAACGTCTCCGCTAGAGAAACCGTCTGTTTTTCTTTCATGCTCATGACATCAACTTGAAACCAAGTCTCGCGGATTTTGTCTCAACATTTTAAGAAGAAGAAAAAAAAAATGGCTCCAAACGGAAGCCAGGGACCCTTGGGGTCAAATCCCAAATTAAAAATTAAGATCGCTATTGGTACGCCACCTTAGCCAGTGGCGCCCGAATGTAATGCTTAATCAAGCACAGATAGAGGCGGCACTTTCACTGATTGTCTGGGCATAATCGAGGGGCGAGAAGATGATATTGTAGTAAAGATTTTATCCCAGGACCCTTCTAATTACGACGATGCCCCTATCGAAGGTATTAGGCGTATTCTGGAAAAGGCCACCGGAAAGTCTTTTCCTCGTAATGAGCCGATCGACACGTCTCTATTCGATGATCTCAGCATCCGCATGGGAACTACGGTAGCAACGAATGCACTTTTAGAACGTAAAGGCGAGAAAGTTGCTCTTCTAATCACCGAGGGCTTTTCAGACAGTTTGAAGATTGGTCTCCAATCACGGCCCAAGTTGTTCGATCTGCACATTGTCCGCCCTGATGTGCTGTATGAAAAGGTTGTTGAAGTAGCTGAAAGAGTCACAGTTGAAGGTTACCAACAGAACCCGTTCTACGAAGAAGAAATCGTAGCGATCCAGAAGGCAGCAGAGAGCGATCCAAACTTAGTTCAGGGCCTCAACGGTCAATACATCCGAATTCTCAAGCCTTTAGACAAAGATCGTGTCAGAAGAGATCTGCAAGACCTTTACAAGGAGGGGTTTCGCAGCATATGTGTTTGTCTCGCTCATTCATATACCTTCCAAGGTACTAAACGAAACTGAGCACTCTCGGTTTATGAGTTGTTAACGTTTACATTAGACCATGAACGGGCTGTCCGGGACATAGCATCTGAGATTGGGTTCTCTCAGGTGACGCTGTCATGCCTTACCTTGCCCATGATCAAGATGATTTCCAGAGGTATGTCAGCTACAGCGGACGCTTATCTTACACCCGTCATACAGCAGTACATTTCGGGATTTCAGTCGGGGTTCACAGACAGATTGCAATCGTCCAATACGCGTTGTGCTTTCATGCAAAGTGATGGGGGTCTGGTAGATGTGAGAAAGTGAGTTTGCATTTCTTTAATCTTTTTAATGACAGTATGAGCGCTAATGCTCCCGAAGATTCAGCGGTCTCCGGGCCGTTCTCTCGGGTCCCGCAGGAGGTGTCGTTGGCCACGCCGGCACTAGTTACGACCCGGAGGACAAAATACCAATCATCGGCTTCGACATGGGTGGCACGAGCACTGACGTTTCCCGATTTGATGGCATATTTGAGCACACCTTCGAAAACATCACGGCAGGGATAAGTATAATGGCTCCACAACTGGATATAAACACCGTCGCAGCTGGTGGTGGGAGTATCTTGCATTGGAGACACGGCCTCTTTGCCGTAGGACCTGATTCGGCAGCCGCACACCCAGGTCCGGCTTGTTATCGCAAAGGCGGCCCCCTAGCTATTAGCGATGCAAACGCATTGACAGGCCGCCTTCTACCTGATTATTTCCCCAAGATATTCGGAAGGAGCGAGAACGAGCCGTTAGATGTTGAGATCACTCGAAGGAAGTTCGCCGAGCTTGCCAAGCAAATTAGCAAGGAGACGGGCCAAAACAAGACCCCCGAAGAGGTCGCTATGGGGTTTATCGAAGTCGCCAACGAAACGATGGCAAAACCAATACGTGCGTTAACCGAAGCCCGCGGATACGATACGTCGACTCACCATCTTGCCTGCTTTGGCGGCGCTGGAGGCCAACATGCCTGCGCCATTGCAACGTCGTTGTCAATCACGAGAGTCATTATCCATCGCTACTCGTCCATCCTCTCTGCATATGGCATGGCACTCGCCGAACTTGTACACGAAGCTCAGAAGCCTAGCTCTGGCGTTTTTACCACGGCCGAGTCTGTCTCGCCAACCATTAATGAGCTGAAGGAGGAAGTGACCAAAGAACTTGAGCTTGACGGAATCCCGAGAGACCGTATAAAACACGAAGTTTACCTAAACTTGAGATACCAGGGAACTGACAACAGCCTCATGATCCTCGAGCCAGCTGATGGTGACTATCTTGCAGAATTCACTCGTCAACATCAGCGCGAGTACTCGTTTACCTTCCCAGATAAGAATGTCCTTCTCGAAGATATTCGCGTTCGAGGTATCGGACAGTCTATGGATAGCGCGAATGAGTCGCCAAATCGTGAACTTGCCTCTGTGGCGAAATTCGACGCCGTCAAGTCAGATGAAGATGGAAAATCTCCTGTATACTTCTCTGGATACGGTTGGACTGATACGCCTATCTACCTACTCGAGAAATTGAAGCCCGGATGTGTCATCCAAGGGCCTGCTACGATTATTGATAACACGCAAACTATTATTGTCGAACCTCTTGTCAGAGCAACCGTCCTCATCCGTCATGTTATACTAGACCTTCCTTCTAAGAGGACTCAGACATTGAGCACGACAGTGATAGACCCTATCCGATTGTCGATATTTGGACATAGGTTCATGTCAATCGCTGAGCAAATGGGGAGAACTTTCCAAAAGACATCGGTTTCGACTAATATCAAAGAACGCTTGGACTTTTCATGTGCACTCTTCTCTCCCGATGGTCGTCTTGTTGCAAATGCACCTCACGTTCCGGTCCATCTTGGCTCGATGGAGTATGCCGTCAGGTTCCAGAATGAGAGATATCGAGATATTCTCAAACCGGGTGATATTCTCTGTAGCAATCATCCTGTTGCTGGGGGCGTGCATCTTCCGGATATCACAATTATGACACCGATATGGGATGCAGAAGAGAAAGACATTATCTTCTGGGTCGCTTCTCGAGGTCACCACCCCGATGTGGGTGGGATCAGTCCTGGTTCTATGCCTTCTAACAGCAAGTTTTTATACGAGGAGGGTGCCGCCACTATAAGCTACAAGATCGTCAGCGGTGGCATTTTCAACGAAAAAGAAACGCGTCGGTTCCTATACGACGAACCCTCCCAGTATGCCGGATGCAGCGGGTCTCGTAACTACAAGGATAACCTTTCCGACATGCGCGCCGCGATCGCGGCTAACAGAAAGGGCGCTAATTTGATCGACGCGCTCGTCAAGGAGTTTACCTTACCCGTTGTGCACAGGTACATGAACGCGATAGCAGAAAACGCAGAAGTGGCGGTTAGGACTTACCTTCGCTCTGTAGCTGAGAAGCTCGGCGGTAAACCGATCTCGTTCGAAGACTACATGGACGACGGGTCAGCGATAGTCCTGAAGATCCAGATCGATGGCAAGACGGGAAATGCGGTGTTCGATTTCACCGGCACATCGGAAGAAACTCTTAATTGCCTCAACGCGCCCAAGGCGATTACTTATTCGGCAGTTATATACTCGCTTAGATGTCTGATTAATCAGGACATACCGCTGAACCAGGGCTGCATAGCCCCCATCGATATCATCCTTCCCGAAGGCACGATTCTTAACCCCTCTCCGTGGGCGGCCGTCTGTGCGGGCAATAGTATTACCTCCCAGCGGGTCACCGACGTGATACTAGGCGCCTTCCACGCCGTGGCTGCGTCGCAAGGGTGTGTTAACGTGTTTGGTTTCGGTATGGGAGGTACAGACGACTCGGGTAACGAAGTACCCGGATTCGGCTACATCGAGACTATTGCCGGGGGCTCGGGTGCGGGGCCGAGCTGGCACGGTGCTTCGGGGGTGCATACGAACATGTCTAACACGCGGTGCGCGGATCCGGAAGTCTACGAGCTACGGTATCCGGTGATTCTCCGGAGGTGGACGCTTAGAGAGGGTTCCGGGGGAGCCGGAAAGTATCGCGGAGGCGATGGGTGCATTCGCGACGTCGAGTTCCGGATCCCGCTTCAGGTATCAGTGCTCAGCGAGCGGCGTGTGATGCGCCCGTACGGTTTGGAGGGTGGTCAGCCCGGAGCTGCGGGGAAGAACCTCTACATCAAGAAGGAGGAGGGCGGCAAGGAACGGACCATCAATATCGGAGGGAAGATGGAGTTAAACGTGGTTCCCGGTGAGCGCGTTATTATCAATACGTAAGTTTAATTACATTTGCCCTCCCCCAATTATGCATGCCTTCAAGAAAGCTGACAGCTCCCACTTTTCCAGTCCTGGTGGAGGCGGATGGGGCACACCAGAGCACGATGGACCGGCATTGGTAAAGGTTGGTTCTACGAATGGTGCCACGACGAACCAGTTCGAACCACGAGGGAGTGTTCACAACTGGACTTTGACTGCAGAAGGTATCTGAAATTTGCTCACGGTGGGTTGCTTTGGTGAGATACTACCTGCTTTTCTGGATATATGGGGACTACTCTAGGGTTACGGATCTGATGATGTTGAACGCATATGGTCTTTCATATCGGGAATCAAGTCAAGAGTATAAGGCCACCAAGTTTGGCAATAGCGAGTTGCACTCGGTCTATGGCATGGATTTCGTCACTATATCATACGCAGGCAGACACCGAAATATCATTCTTGCCACTATTCCCGCCTTCTCTCTTCAAGTCGACCGCATGATCACTTGGAGAGCCATGCTAATATTCAAGAGACGATCCCTTGAGCTGACCGGCAAGCTTGTCATCTCCGCGGCTTATTATCCCGAGATCGATCGTTGCAGACTGACCTCAGATCATGCCATGTTGGTCTTATTTACGAGGTTATTCGCTACTTAGCACTATTTATACTAATTTTATAATTGTTACAGATTACCCCTATCATTTATGACAGGTATGTCGAGTCAGCAGACCATTCCTATAGAACTTGTTCGATGTTGCAAGTTCGTCACGCCACTATACACCGCCGTTGTTTAACGCCGAAACTTATAGAAATTACGCAATATATTACCCAACCGTGTGTTACTAATATTTTTAAGTATATTGCCTTGCAAGTCTTGGCTTAGCAACATGCTAACATGTGCTCGCCGTAGAATAGGTGCAGTTCTGAACGTGGATATTTCCAAGACGATGAGGAGGGAGTCTTAGGTTTGTTTACGAAGTCACAATGCATGTGCGCCGTACCGATATGACAGGGCCACTCAACCAATCAGTGTGTCACGAGGTGGTAGAATAGATTAGACGACTTTGTCGTCGACGATGTGTCCCACGTCAGTTCCCGGTCCTGGACGTGGTGGATAATGGGCTATACCGAGGAATTATAGGATCCGACCATGCTATAGTCCACTTTACCACATAGATGAAAAATAATGGACCGTCTGGATGAGCTGGGCAGTCATGTATTTATTTATATCCGCGGCCACTCTTCGCCGGCTCTTCTGTGTATCAGTAGGGACTTTCCACATTACGCATACAGCCTGCCGATCATCATTGTCTTAGAGCGGATATTTTCTACGCACTTTCCTGCTAGCGATAAGCTTCGGGGACCTTGTGGATACTCATATCCACTTAGGATCTCAGGGGGGGAATAGAGAGAAACATCCACCTAGATAGTATATCTCTTCTGACAGCCGAATACCCTCGCCAAGTCCAGTTGGACAACAAACGCTCTCACAATTCACGACTGTTCGACTAGAACACACACGTACAGGGGCCAAGTATAAGAGAGTAGCTGCCTACCTAGGTACCTACCTAATCTATCTATCTATCTATCTACCATGCCGGACGAAGACGCCGAGTACAAGAAACAAGTAGAAGAGGCCAACCAGACGCTCATCGACGGCCTCGAGGCGCACGTCAAAGTAGCCGAGAGGGGGGAGGACGTGGCAGAGAACGCGTGGGAGCCGTTCCTGAACCAGCTGAAGGGACTGGTGGCGGATGGAGAGCTTCTGGACGGGACGCGCTCGGAAGTCGAAGGGTTTCGGGATAGTCTGCTGGATAACAGCAATAATTTGTTCCGGTATAGGGGTAGGGAACTCGAGGACGCTTTGAATACGCCGGTTAGGGGTGATTAATTTGTATTTGTATTATTCGAGGCTGGGAGAAGGGGAGGTTGGAAGTTCGTTGATGTGTTTTGGGAGTAAATGGAAGAACTGAATAACGACGTTACGATACGGTTTCTTTTTCTTTTCCGTCTAGCGGGTGGTTCTGGTATCTTATATCGGACTTGCAATTGGGTTGTCTCTCGAGGTTGGTTCTCGAGTCTACGAAATAAATTCTCATTCCATCAATTCGTGGGCGATTCGTTTTTAACGTAGCTCATTTCTAACAAATATATATATATATATATATATATATATGTTACAAACAACATGAATATCACGGCTAAGAGTCCCTGGATCTACATCATCTCTATTTCTATTAATAGGCAACCAAAAGGACTTTACAAGCTCACGGGTATCACCAATCCTTATTCCCTTGTCTAATTTCCCGGAATTCCTAGTTCGACTCTTCTATTTTTGACCTCTTCAATCGCGCCAGCGGGATCGGTAGCCTCCGGATGACGGAGCTGCCAGGCAACGCAAACCTCCAAGGCTTGAGCCAACCATTTGCCAGGTTTGACGCCTAACGCTTTGACGAGCTGATTGCCGTCGATCAGCCGCTTTAGCGACGGGGCTTCCATGACATCTAGCTCATGCAGGTGGTCCAGGAATGTTTGCCATTTGCGTAGGAACTTATCTTTGGTGCCTAGTAGGTATTCGTTTATTAGCATGTCTATCCCATGGGTTGCAATACATGTTCTCGTACCTGGTTCTTTTGACTCTCTGCCCAAGGTGTCCATAGCTTCAACAAGAAGGGCGTACAATACTTGCAAGGTCCAGTGGCCACCCTTTGAATCCCAACGTCGGATTGCCATTCCGAATCTATCCCTTTCTGTGATGAAAGGCGCCTTATCTGAAACTGCTGCTGCAAGAGACATGATTTCGCTTCTGTTGTTATGAGCAGCAGTTGTGATATCACAAAGTTTATTGGGTGCTTTGATGCCTTCTCTTACTGCTAGAGTTACTAAGGGGGGCGGCGCTTTTCCCTTCCCTGAATGCTTTGGGTCTTCAATATTTTCCCAGGGACAGATGGCCGCTAGGACCCAGGCGTAATAGGCAGCCTCGTCTGATCGGACAAGGACGTCGTAAATGGAGCCGGGGGTTTTATTGAGACGAAGTAAGTTAAGGCAATCGTATGCTAACTTCCAATTCGAAATATCAGGGGTTGGCATGCCCGTCTTGGATGGATCTGTAAAGATCGTGTGGTAAAGTCCGAGATCGTGGACATATTCTAAAGATTTGTGAGGATGGTTACCTGCGTTGTAATATTAATAGCCAAACCACATGGTGATTTTATACGTGTATTTACCCTTAAGCATCTTTTCAAGCTCAACACCAACTCTCTCGCGACTAATCTTTAATCGCAAGGCATCAAGGACTCGGGGGTCCCCCATCACCTTCTCGGCAGCCGGATCGATTGTGAACTCCAAGCGGCTAGCGAATCTAACCAATCTAAGTACGCGCAGAGGGTCGTCCATGAAGGTCTGGAATGGCTCGAGCGGTGTTCTTATCAGCCGCGACTCCATGTCCGCCAGCCCGGTTGTGAAGTCCTCCACCTTGCCGGTGTTAAGATTGTAGAAAAGGGCGTTAACAGTGGCATCTCTTCGTAGAGCGTCTTCCTCGGCAGTGCCGAATTCGACCTGGGGATTTCGACTATCCTCGGTGTATGTCTCCTTACGGAGATTCACGAAATCAACATCATATCCGAAGAGCTTGACGGTAGTGGTCTCGAGATGTTTCGACTTTTCTGGATTTCGCGCAATCTTGTGAAGGTTTCCAATATCCGATTCTGCAATGGCATGTTTCTTGACGATATTGGGATGCTCGCACACCTCGCGTAGTTTTAGCGCGAAAGCCTCTCCGGTCATAACGTTAATAGCCGTATCAATATCATGAGACTCAATTCCCAAAAGCTTATCACGAACCCATCCGCCGGCCCATCGTAGGACCACTGAGTCCCCGACCTCCCCTGACTCGTCTATGAAATTGGCTGCATCTAGGAGTAAGTCTTTGAGCTGAGCCTCTTTCGGGGTCAGATCAATAGTGGTCGTTGCTGGCTGCGTTAATGGTTGCGTTGACATCTTCCTGATCTGAGAAGGTGGTTGAATGATGGAATCTTCACCCAGCGCCTCCGAATTTCTTTTTACCATCCGGAACTGGGATCCTAATTGAGGACGTGACTTATATCTTGCATAGAAATTCGAGATGAGATGCGATGATGGGCGAAGAAGAAGGCGCATTGACTATTCGGATGACTCAAGGCAAAAGCCACATAAGATCTAGGAAATATCTATTGGAGGGTAGTGTGAAATAAATGATTTACTTCTATTGTTCAGTTCACTACTCCTTGTAGATTTGTTTGCGACTTGTGATTCTCGTTTTTAAAAGCTTCATGCCGCTAAAAGTTGAATGTGGGTCGGCGACGGCGATGAAAGAGTATAAAAAGAGACGTACCTGACCAAATCAGCGGTGGCTGCAGCTGCCACAGGCTGCCACAGGCTGCCACAGGCTGCCACAGGTTGCCAACTTTATCAAACGAGTGCATTGAATCCGATTGGCTTGTCAGATTTAGTGCACCGACCACTTTTTCTGTATCTGCCGTCTTCCTCTACCCCCCTTAACCCCTTTATTCGTTTGCCTCACCATTCGTTGATCAACTTTCAACTTTCAACTTTCAACATCAACCACCCTCGTCAACCTTAACCTCGAACTCACTTTGGCAGATATACGAGAAAATGGATCGGGAACTTCTTTAGATGCTTCTAGTCCACTTGCCAAGGATTGTGACACTTATATACAACATACCTGAGTAGGTACCTAGCTAAGGACATCGTTGCTCAATATTTTTTATATGCTAAAGTTATTCGAGATCCAACCTTTTACGCGTTTTTACCCATTCACCTGCCTCGAGTTTAGTGTCACTTGACAGTTGACTTACATGTAATCTTATAGTCTAGGTACCTTAGGTAAGTACCTTACCTATTACATGTCTTATATTTCAATTGCTTCGGGGTGAATCGTATACTATTATCATCATAAACCCCCTTTTACTTTTTTTCGTGACGATGTAACGATATCCATCCAGGTTCTTGAATAGTCCAATACGGATTTAACTACCGAAAAGTCACATCGGGATTCTTTTCTAAATGGGTAACTGTAGCGAATGCTACTCTAGGTAGGTACCTTAGTTGAATCAATCTCGTAATTCTCCGACTAGGTCTTGAAACATCTTCCCGTCGCGGGCCAATTCGCAGCGGCTAACTTGAGCGCGCCTCGTCGGAAGCTTAAAATAATCCTCAATTGCGATTGGTTCACCGTCGAAGTGTCAAATACTCCGTCCGGCTACGATATTGCCGTGAAGGCTGGGGTTCACAGCCACGGTGAATGGCAGAGATGTCCTCATCGATACTACTTCCGCTATAGAACTCTCTTATGATGAGTCTTATTCGGGAGACTTGGGCTTCAAAGTAGCCAGACTGGGAAGATACAATCCCGTAAACCTATACCAAGCGTTTAGAAGTGGTGCGGAAAGGGGCCCCTGGCAGCAACAACTTTGACTCTTAGACTAGACTCTTGGTTCCTAGGCCGAGACGAGGTAAAGATGCGAGCAGAGGGAAAAGTCCGAAAGTCTTCATCGACTGAAATGTCTATAAGAAGGCTGATCCACGCTGAGGAATAATCAATTCTCATCATCGCAAATCAGTTCATCACCAGCTTTAGGACTTCTTCCATTCTATCTTGCCAATTTCTTCCTGCCGGCCAGGTATCTTAATTACACATCTTCCTCTTTAAATACTTGACGATGCCTTCCTTCAAAACCCTCGCTACTCTCTGCATCATGGCTGTAGCCCAGCTCGCCGCTAGCCACGCCGTCATTACCGAAGCTACTGGCGACGCTGGTGGGACCGGCAGTAAACAGTCCCCCTTTTGAAATTTTCGAATAGAAAGAACGATGAACTAACTTGGTAAATAGTGGCTCTTGGTGTTGACACTTCAACTCCCCGAGACGGAACTAGGCGGAGGCCGTTCCAGCAGGATAGCACTCGCTTCCGGGGCGACCAAGCCGACACCGTTGGCGAGACCATCGGCGCCGGCAACAACGACATCGAGCAGGGAACAAAGGCTATCATGGACGAAACCGGAGACGAACTCCCCCAGATCACTGCTGGCGGCCAGCTCAAGATGACTCTGCACCAGGTCAACGCCGACGGAGCTGGCCCTTTCCAGTGCATGATCAACGACGACGGCACGGGAGAGGACTGGGAGGACATCGAAGTCACTCAGTCCCCTCCGGGAGACGACTCGCGTGATCGCGACGGCAACGAAACAGATTTTCCTCTTGTCGCAGCCATTCCCGATGATCAGCAGTGCACCGGAACTGTTGCCGGCCAGGAGAATGCTTGTCTAGTCAGATGCCAGAATGGTGCTAGAGCCGGGCCATTTGGTGGGGTCGTTCCGGTCCAGAGTAAGATGCTTGGAGTTTTATTTGATAACTTACCCCCGTTGATAGACAGTGGACTGACGTTATGTGTTAGTGTCTAATTCAACTTCAACGGCTTCGACTAATAATACACGCCGAAACATCTCTCGGGTCATGAAGAAGAGCGTTGCATTTACTGCTTAGACAAAGAGCTGGTGATGATGCATAGGTACTCAGCTTCTAAGAGATCATCTCAAGAGACACTAGGGTATATAAAGAGTAATATAATGCTAAGACGGGCTGGGTCCTGCACATTCATTCTTATGGCTTGGTCCGGATGTTTTAGGGCTTGATGGGCTGGTTAAAAGTGTATCTACGTGTTTTCGCGTGCCGATTGGATGGTAGTTACGAAATTGTCTTATATCCTTTGGAAATGATCTGAAATAAGGTGGTATTGGATGGTACAGGGGCTCGATGCTTGATGACGTGCAGCTAGAGGCTTGTTCGTAAACCTGATCCCCTCTCTTATATCGAGACAATTAATTGCACCATACCTGCCAATCGTTGCTTTTGCATATTGATTAACTATCTGGTACCTCCCAATAATGTGTATGCTTTATTACAACCATGTAGCCACCATAATCCATCACTAGAAACCTAGGTACCTCAAGTCTCTTCATGTTGTCTCAGACAAAACAGGGCTGCAGGTTTCATGCAAGCGTTCATTCCTCAGCGCACAGCCTCCACAACAGCAAGGTCTATAAAGGTCTAGACCTCGACAAAGCAAGATCCATACGGAGGATTTAACTACGGATTAGCTATCGTAGTTACACGGACAACACTTCAGTACTGGTCTGCAAGTGACTAGTCGTAGGCATATATCAACTAACTAACAGCACTAACAATGCGCATATAATAACTACTGCGTAAACTAGCTAGGAATGACCAGTCTCATCGTTGATGCTAATACGCTAATGCCACTTACTAGTAAGGCTCGTACATGTGCTTGTCTATGTGCAATACCTATGTGTCGATGTATATCCCACCATAGTAGTGTATCTCAAAAACATCGTTGATTGGTGCCCACGATTTCACCAAAAGGGGTGGGGAAATACTGCTTTGAGTACCGTCGCATCCGTTCTCCATCGCTTAGCTCCGGGGTTGTCTTGACTGACGTCATGGATCAGACTTCTTAACGTCTAAAGATCAAAGGTAAACAGATGATATCTAACCACTGTATTCGACCTACGAGAAGAGCCCCTTTACAGTTTCCGTCTTTTGCGTCACACCAACCTGCGAGTGACGAGTCTCGACTTACACAGCCACCGGTAGAACTAATAACCTGATAGGTACCTACCTAGGTTAGAATAATGGATAAGTCTGGCACTCTGGTGACAAGCAATCGGACTGTTCCTTTGTCAATCACATATCTAGCCCCCCCTATCTCGCGTTACGATGAAAGCTGCAGGCCGCCGTGGATACGAGCCAGCTTTTCTGACTTGTGAACGGGAAGGCTGCTGTGATCCTTTGAGATGATCCTCTGAGATGATCCGAAGAATGGGGAATAGGGGTCTCACAAATACCCTTGCATTATAAGAAATGCGGGGGAAATCTCAAGAAATGTGCTAGGTAGTATTATCAAAGTTCAAAAGGATACGCTGATTATGACGATAAGCAACAAAGCTAAGCCTCTAATATTGTGAGCTTAAAATGCAGTCAATAGTCATTGGTTGGTTCCGAGGGTCTAGGCAAATTGGCTGCAAGAGCCGGACGAGGAGGGCTGGACTGGTTAGCGGCATCGATCGCCATTCTTACTTTCCTTAGACTGCTTGGCTTCGAGCTTGGTTTCCCTTTGCCTACTTGAGTCGTGATGCGCTTCCGAAGCTGTGATCAACTAAGGATAGCTGCAGCGTGACCAATAAGAGATCCGGAAGTGTCACAAGCATTAATATGACGGGAGGCAAACCAATTACCACTTCCGGGAGATACCCCCCTTTGTGTTGCTCTTTAGCAAAGGCCCTCCCGCGCACCGGGGGCACATGAGATAGACGAAAGATGATGCTACGCCACAATATCTTGCATAATAGTTTCGAACAGATTTTGGGAAAGATCAGACAAGCTACGTATATGAAAGGCCAAGGCAGGCGAAGATTAGCAAACTTTACATCGTTCGATAGTATCAGTCCGGCCCTTCTAGTTTATATAAGAGCTCCCCCTTCAACCCAGGGATATAAATGACAATTATCCGGGATCTAGAGCCATCTGAAGACAATAAGATCTCGATCTCTTTCAACTATACCCTACATACTCGAAACATATATCATCCTACCAATACCTGCGCGCTCCTCATCCAAGGTACTTATACCCTCTTGTTTACACACGACAAGATAATCACTACTTCAATCATTGAATTCTTCCTATTCGGGGTTATCTTGTAAACTAATACACAGCACCTAGGCAAATAGTATACCTATCCCACCTTAACGAAATATCATCCATCATGGCAGCGGCAAACTACCAAGACGCACCCCAATTCAACAACACCTTCTCCAGCAGCGAGCAACCCGCAATTAGGGAACGCGCAGGATCGCGAGACTACACTCTCACCGACGAATGGGGTAAGTATTATTCCAACCTATACGTCTACCTAACACGGGCCTGGCTCCACACATATGCTAGAAGCAAGCGAACGCACAAGCTAACTTTCCCTCCCCTACCCAGACGCAGCCAAGACGCCCCCCTCGCGGTTCCAGAAGCGCAAGGGCAGCATCTACGCGACGCCCTCGTCTCGCGATGGGCACGTGGAGCGCAACCGCGACGCCGTCGAGGAGTTCCACAAGGCGCACTCGAAGCGCTGGTCCGTCAGCAGTTCCGGGTCAAGCCGTCGCGGCAGTCTACCCGGGAACATCTCCACCACCACCACCACCACCAACAATAACAACAACAACAGCAACACCAGTACAAACGACCAGCGTCGCAAGGCTAGCCAATAGGTCTAGGCGACCGCGTGGATGCCGGTTATTCCGTAGAGCCGGGACGGGACTACCACCCCTACCCCTGCCCCTACTACCACCACCGTCATCATCAACTACACAGAAGATGGAGGCGAAGATGACGACGGTAGAGACACAACATGGAATGGGAAGGGGAATATGCGCGTAGCCGCGTGGTTCGCGGGCCTATGCGCAAGAGAAACACGGAACGAGGACGCAAAATACGATGGTGGTGGCGGTGGTGGTGGTGGTGGTGGTAGGAAGGAGACGGGCTTCATGGGCTCGGGGATGTTGTTCTTGCGGGGAGTTGTTGATTCGCTTGCTTGTATTACTTACATAGGGTATACCTAGTTCACTTCCATTCCTGTTTTACTATTACCTTACCTGACCTTACTTTTTTACCACTTTATCGCACGAATAGCTTTATGTTACGAGCACGAAAGGAATGAAATGAAAGTCAACTTGAATCTCGCTTAGTTATTTGGTTCAATAACTTGCATATTGAGATATTTGAGTGACAGTGATGATAGCAAGATAATATATAAGACGTGTGGCGTGTATGGTGTGTATAATTCCAAGTATGTATAATAGTCGTTTCTCAAATATAACACCCATGATTCTCCTAGAACAACATTTATCTAGCGGGACCTCGAAGAACACGGCTCTGTCTCGAAAAGGGGTACTTGAATCATATGCATTAATTATCTCTTTTATTACAACCTTCTATTTACCCCTCCAAACCTCGCTTCCAGTTTAGCCCTCTCAAAAACACACTACCCCAAATAAACAGCCCCTAATCGGAAAACCTACGAGTCATACATAGTAGTACCTCGTGCGGGCACCCGAGCTATGTGAGCGTGACGTTTCTAGCCCGTGACAAGCTGAGCCATCGATCTTCAAATTAGCAATTTCAACTTCCTCCCCAAAGGCCGAAAAAAGGGGGTGGAAAGTATAGTAACGTCATCTAGCGGCGACCATGACATACTATTAACTCCATCTATCGACTCCATCTACCGACTCCCTCCCCAACGCTACATCGCCTTTCAATTTAGGTAGGGGCGTCAAAAGTAGCCAATAAGGCACAGCCCCCTCCTAACCCCAAACCAAACCAAGAAACCTCCTCTTAGCACTTAACAGCATCATGATCACCCATTCTACCATGTCAGTCCAGCAAGTAACTCACGTAGCAAGTGTACTCAAAAACCGATGCGGCTGTTTAGTGAATTCATAAAAGTACCTAGGGCAACTAGATATAGGTTTGTAGGTATGTTGTAGGTATCTGTCTGCTTCTGACTCTCGCACTGGGGAAGAAAAGAAGACCCAAAAAAACCCAAACAAAAAAAAAGTGCGTTACAAACGGAATACAACGCAATTTTGCATTGCTAGCCGCCCTATCCTTTCACCTATGCCAAATGTTAAAAATGCCAAGTTAACTAAAGAGAATGGGAACCATCTTAGAGGCTGGTTTGTTGTTAGTCATCATCCATGCCGTCGATGTCGATGGCATCTGGATTGCTGGGCGCTGCAGCCGGTTCCTTCGATATAGTCCCCGCTAGTCCCGTGCTTGACGCCACGAATCCTGCTGGCGCTCGGGCCTGCCGCTCTAACTGTTCCATCGCGTCGGCAACTTCGGGGTCTCCGTTGGCCGTTTCTGATCCTGCCCGTGTTTGATTTGCGCGTGCGATAGCTTGCGACGCGATGAAGTTGACATCCGTATTATATTGTGCTTGTACGCTGCGTTTGATACGGAGCATCTCCTTGTATGTATCCTCGTTGCCATGCTGCACTTCGAACTGTTCCCACTTAGTCCAGAACGCCGGGTTGGTGCGCGGGTCGCAGAACTGTGATGCATGTCCATAGATCGCGCGGGCCCGGTCGATTTCGCCAAGACGCTTCTCCATGTCCGCAAACTTTAGACACATATCTCGTGCTTCTTCATCTGGTAGAGCTGCAATAGCCCTTTCGTAGATAGGTCTCGTGGACGGTAAGCCGAAATTAGACGCTGACTTGGTAATATAGAAGTTAAACATATCTGCACGGTCTTCGTCTGAGACTGCGCGGGTGGCTCTCTCGTAGATGCGCATGGCGTGCCTCGCCAATCCTCTTTCCTCCTCCAGATTACCATACATAAGATACAATACTTTGGCAAATTTAGGCGGGCAATCTTCGACTGCCTGTTCAAAGAGATCTCGCAGTCTTTCGATCCCAATCTTTCTATCCACTGCCTTGGTCAGGTAGAGATTCCATAGCTCGAAAGCCACGGGGTAGCTAAACAGGTCGAGTCCTCTCTCGTATATCTTGAAGGATTCTTCGTAATATTTGTGCTCCTCCATGAGATTAGCGTAGTTGACGACGGTTTGTGGAGTGGCAATCCGAAGCTCGAATATTCGCTCGTAAACTTTCTTCGTCTCCTCCAGGGAGCTGACGCTTTCGACAAGATCGACGTAGAAACTCCAAAGCTTCCAACTTTTATGCACTCTCTGTTGCGGCGATAAAGTCTCATCGAAATAGTCTACAGTTGATCTCTTCGGGGCTTGTGTGGCCTTTGCCATGATCTTAACAGCTTCGTCGAAATTCTCGTTGCGAAGTTCCATCTCGGCCCACTCAATCCACATGTCAGCCAATTCAGCAACAGATTTGAATGGGACCTTGACAGCTTTCTCCATAATGATGCGCGCATTTCGTATATCGCCGCCTTTTTCGTAGAATTTGGCATAATTCGCCCATAATTGGTGGAATGGTCCAACAGCTTTCTTCGGATTGATTGCGGCAATGGCGTCTGTATATGTCTGCACGACTTCGGCCTTGTTGTCTCCCCAAAGCGCAACTCGCTTCTCCCATTCCGAAACGCTATTGGGGTTTTGTCGTAGCAAGACATCGTTCAGAAGGAATGGCCGTCGATCCATTAGCTGCTCAAACCGCATCATGCGTATATCGAGATCGAAGTCGGCGTCCTCGTCGACTTTACCTTCTTCCGCTCGTTGTGATGCTAATTCCATCAGCGCACCAATGATCGACTCTTCGAATTCGGCATAGCTATCAAAGATCATGGTGAAATCTCGGACAGTCATGACGGTTGTGATTCCTTCCTCGTAGATATCCCGCGCGCGTTCGAAGCTCCCTCTCCTGACCCAATATGTAGCTAAACCGTACCAGAGCTTACCTCTTTGATCGTCGAACCTGTCGATTCCACTTCTAATGATACGTTCGACGTCGATACCGGTCTCGTGGCCCGTTTCGACATCGTTCGCATGGTCGATAAGTAGGTCAATCATCTCGCTCCAAAGCTCGTAGTGCCCTTTACTATGCTTGCTATTGAAGCGCGGATTGTTGAGGATATCGATGTACTTCTTCACAGCCTCGGTGTAAAGGCCGACCTGTATTAGTAGCTCGATGAAGTCCTCAGCATCCTCGGGATGAACCTGCATATATCTTCGCCATATCTTCACCGCAGTTTCGCCTGAGGCAGAGTTCGCGAATGGTCTATACAGGGCCCATATTCTATTGTGTTGGGTAATGGGTAATGCCCGAAGAGCACGGTCGAATGTGCGACGAGTCAGAGTAACGAGAGGCTGCTTTAGTAGAAATTTCAAGTACATTTCCCATATCTTTGGCATCTTATTGAGTAGGACTAGGGCTCGCTCGAATAGGGCGTTGACTTTCTTGTACTCGGAGGCGAAGACAGCAGCATTCAGCTTTGTGACATGCTTTGTTCGGAATTCTAGGTACTATCGAATGTTAGCATTTAAACGTGTTGCGACGTGGAAACTGAGCTATTATTCGCTCACCATCTTCCAGAGCTTGTACGATCGCGGTAGCTGTAGACACGCCCTCTCGAGCACAAACGCTTGCTCCTGAATGGTGCCATGTTGGAATTTGAACTGAATATAAGCTAGCCAAGGTTTCGTACTGCCCGGATCTCTTAGAATATCTTGTTCGTAAACGGCATCTTCATCTGTCTAGAAGGGGATAGGTTAGCCAACAATTTGCAAGGACCTCTACAGCGACGACGCGATAGGCTAACATACTACAAGGTGAAGGTCTGGTTGTCGGGCAGTTCGGAGACCATTGGTCAAGCCATTGGGCGGCATCTTGACCGGATTGTAACCCGTCGATTGTCGTTGTAGGCGATCGCTCGCAGATAATCTCTGCTAATCGACGGTGAAGATGAGAAAGTCAGGACATCGTCGTGGAAGATATTTGTGGGGGTGCGACAAGTTTCGACCTCTGGCGTCGAGAAAAAGGCGACCGTGAACGCGGCAGCTTTTTAAAGACTGACTTTATATTTTAAGGACAAGATGGGATTAGTACCAGTTTTTTTCACTGGATTCCAGGACCATGGAACATGGAAACAATGCAACGACAGGGAAAATTTAAGGGACCCCAATATTTAATAAAGCGGATCGTTACGTGGTTTAGATGGAAGAAGTGAGAAGGGAAGTTATGTCTTGGCATTTATTAAACCATAAATTGAGAAAAGCTAGGACCTCTTGAAACTTCCCATGCTTGTACCTGTTGTGGCTTCCTTCATCCCGTCTTAACATTTGAAGTCACCTAACCTTAAGAGGTACCTTACCTAACCTAACTTAACCTAACTTAACCTAAGGTACCTAATCTGTACCGTACCTCTTATGTAACGAATAATAAAGCGGGACTCAACTCCCGATAAGTCATCACGAGTTCCAAGTCCAAGTCCAAGTTCAAATCCAAAGAAACAACTTTGAAACTCTGTTTCAATTAGCTTTTATCCCTCTTCATTTTTCTAATTGCTGTTCTTGTATATTGCAGTACTTCTGCGCGATAGCTCCGCTGTCAACCTTAACATCTTCATAACCCAAGTATCAAAGCATAACTGAGAAGAAAACGCCATGTCTGGAGCTGGGGTACGTCAACAACCACCAGCGGATATAGCTTTAGAAGCTATGCCTCCCAGCAATTATTTGACTTAACACAGCTTCATAGGATCGAGAAGCCGTCTTCCCGACACGGCAGTCGTTGGGTATCATGAAGGCGAAGCTCAAAGGTGCCGAGACGGGTCACAGTTTACTAAAGCGGAAGAGCGAAGCCCTTACCAAGTAAGAACATGAAGCTCACTTAGCTTACCTCATCGATGGTTTTATATTAACCAGTATATCTCTAGACGTTTCCGAGGTATATATTTAACCTAGCACGAACTACTATCTCCAACCTAATTACAGGAGTTGACCGAGCCTGTAGAAATCACACGGCGAATCGACGAGGCGAAGCGCAAGATGGGTCGGGTCATGCAGATTGCTGCGTTCTCCCTGGCCGAGGTAACATACGCTGTAGGAGGCGATATCGGGTACCAAGTGCAAGAATCAGCTCGATCAGCTCGCTTCCGATTGCGCACTAAGCAAGACAACGTCTCCGGTGTCCTACTACCCACGTTCGAGAGCTACCTAACCGAGGGTAATAACGACTTTGGCCTAACGGGTCTTGGTAAAGGTGGACAGCAAGTACAAAGGTGTAGAGAGACCTACGCGCGTGCCGTAGAGACCCTTGTGGAGCTGGCTAGTCTGCAAACTGCCTTTGTGATCTTGGACGAAGTCATCAAGGTCGTGAACCGAAGAGGTGAGTTGAGGACGTAGCGCATATAATACAAAGAGCTATACTAACTTGGTATGATTATAGTGAACGCCATGTAAATCAGCCCACCCGGCATACATTCAAGATAAGAACTAACTAGTTGGCAGAGAACATGTTATTATCCCCAGAACAGAAAACACCATCAAATGTAAGCGGGTTCCTCTGCATTGCCGGAGCAAATCAGCTAACTCTGGCGCAAGACATCAACTCGGAACTCGACGAGCTAGACAGAGAGGAATTCTACAGATTGAAGAAGGTCGCCGGCAAGAAGCAACGCGATACCGCCGCCGCGGACGCCGAGATGAAGGCCAAGAAGGAAGCACAGGCGGCAGAAGGCCAGGAAAGGACCCAGACGGACGACTCACCAGTAGATATCCTCGCCACCGGCGAAGACGACGATGTTATCTTTTAGTCCGACGCAGTGGATGCTATGGTTTTTAGTAAGGGCGAATGGAAAGCTTGTTTGGACCTGAATTGCATTGTTCTGCTGGGTTGCCGTCGTTATGTATTGATATTCCTCATGATACCAACAGGTTAAAAAATGACCTTGGATTCTCTCGTCTTATAACATAAAGATGCAAGTGAAACAAGACTCGCATGATTCTTCGTGTGTAAGAAGTACTATACTTGATGATTTACTATCTTAGGTCTCTTACGAATTACCTGCATCCATATTGAATGCCAAAAGGGTATAAAATATATGCTTATCATACAAACCTTCCCTATCCACGACGACAACGACGGCGACGGCGACCACCACCAGCCCCAGCTCCAACCCAGGCCTACTGTCTCTGGTACGTAACCTTGATAAACTTGTCGCCGAGCGCCATGCCCGCGGTATTCTCCTTGGCGGTGATAGCCCCCGCCTCGGCCTCGTACTCGATAAAGGCGATGCCCTTGCGGCCGGGGACCAGACGGACCTCGCGGAAGCCCTCGAAGCGGCCGAAGACGCCCGTGAGCGCCTCGATGTCGTGGTAGTCGTCGGGCAGGTTCTGCACGAACAGAATCTTGTTCGGTGGCAGGTACTCGTCGGGGACGACGGCGTTGGGACCGGCCGCCGGACCGGTAGGCTTGAGGCCGCGCTGCGTCTTCGCCGGACGCGCTGCTTCGCCGCCGGCAGGGGGAACGGCGCCAGGACGCTTGAGGCGTTTTTGCTCTTCGGCTGCTTCGGCGGCTTTTTTCTTGTCTATAATAGCAATAACGTATTAGCATTCTTTGTTTATTCTCGTAGATCTTATTGCCACAGATAACAAGGGTAAATCACCTTTCTCGGCCAACCTCCTGCGCTGATGAAGTTCAAACTCCTCCTTATTCCCGGACTTCTTGACCGTGGCGTCGCTGCGCGTGCGCGCGAGCGCGACCTGCATCGGCTTCTCGAACAGCTCGAAGCCCTGGACCTCCTCGACGGCCTGGAGCGCCGACTCCGGGCGGTCGAAGACGATGAACGCCTGTCCCTTCGCTTTGAGGTTCCGCTTCGCTACGATGTCGATGATGTTGCCGTACTCGGAAAATACCGCCGATAATGCTTCCTTGAGCAACTCTGGCTTCACGCGCTCCTCAAGGTTCCGCACGTACACGCTGTGGCAGTCAGGTTAGTTACCTAGAGTAGTCAATTTGGGAATGGCGGCGCGAGTAGATTGCGCAGAAAACACGACCGCGAACACGGGGAGATTGTATGTGTCGGAGTGCAATGACACATACGTTGAAATGGGCTGGCCTGAAGCCATCTTGTGTGATATATCAATTCTTCTCTGGATGGTACCAAGTAGAGATAGTTATCACTTTGATAGAAAGTATCCTTGTTTTTACGATATGGTAGTTGTCTTCGGACAAAGCAAATCGATACGTCGAGCTGCAATTGACTTTAGTTCTTAAACTGGTCCTTATCGATAAAGCCTACAGCTAATTGGATGCACGCGGATCAAAACATTTGGATGGACCCACTATGTCAGCTGCTAGCCATTCCACTAATACATGCTTAGGTACATTATGCTGTTGCCTTTAACTTGAACCCCCCTATTTCACAAAAAGGCTACAGTACCACGTAATTGATTAAGACAAAGCTATAACTCAAGCTAGGTGCTCACTTTCTTCTATTCACTTATAAAATTCCAAATGTATTTCTCTCCTAAATCATGGCCGACTTTTTAAAAGTGAATCCATTAATTCGTTTACCTTATTAAGGTTCTGATTATGTAGATATTTTTTCCACGTCAGGGATGGCATCCCCTTCTAGTTCGTTCTATTATACAATCCATAAGTGCGGCGTGCTCTATTCTAGCAATGTGCTAGACACGCAGTCTATGGTCTTCAGCTCTTATTCTTTTAGCTGTGGATATCTCTTGGCTAGCACTTAGGCTGCCGCAACTTCTTCCTGCCCATTACTTTTCTCTTCGGTTTGTTGCTCTTTAGCCGGTTCCTCTGCGGAGAGTTGCTTCTCTTCCGGTACAGGCTCCGGTTGTTCTAATGCCAACTCATTACGCAGATCTGGCAAGAAACGATCTATTCGCTTCCATGTTTCCACCCATAGGTTCTCCTGAGATGGGTCCTTGCTTGGAGGAACAAGGTATCCGCTACTCGACATAAACAATAGCACATTCTTCAAATTTTCAGGCACAGCCTCCTCCTAAGCGACGCGTTAATATACTTTTAAATCGAACAAAATCATCTTGACAAGTACTTACTAAACTGTCACCTTGGCCGCTATTCATCAGTCTGTCCATGATGTCGATAATTTTAAGCCACAGATCCAGCATGCCATCCCACTTGGAGAGAAGCACAAGGTACTGTAGGAATGTCTTGCATAGAAGAGATGCGACTTGGACCCTTGTTTCACTCATGCCATCTCGGTCGGAAGAATAGACTTCGGGTTTCAAGAGCCTCAAAATCAGGGGGAATAAAACCTCGCCGAAAATGGCTGTCCATTCTTCATGGTCGCTGCAGGTCAACTCAGGTGATAGAAGTGACCTTTGTAGAGACGAAAATGCCAGAGATCGCACTTCGCGGCACGGATTGGTACATTGTGTTGTCAAGGCTTTGAAAATGGGGAGCCAATATGCTGACCACGCTGTATCACAGTTAGTAAAAAGCCATGGATACGCATCGAGGACACATACCCTCGCTATTCTCGAGATGCGACTGTTTCATTAAGTGGGGAATACGAGCTGTCATGCTAGAAATAAGATTGACAGCCTTCACGCCCCGCGAAACAACGGCGTTGTCACTGAAACTAGTTAGATCGTTTATAAAAACAAGTGGCAGTGGTAAGAGCATACCTTGAGGCCTCTTTCTTTGGTGGCCGAGTGTTCCTCTGCCTTCTGTCGCCTTTCTGCTCCACAAGCGCGCCGACTTTAGCGGCGGTAGCATACTCATTTAGCAGGGCGATTGCAGCTTCATAATTATCCGCGATAATCGCTGATGGCGAGCCCGATACTCCGCCCTCTAAAATCTCAAAGACAGTAGCGGACGCATTAGGGTTGCCGGCAAGGGTGCGCAAGATGAGCCAGAAATCCGGTGAAGTCATAATCTCGCTCCGTAGAGGTCCTGGTTGGTCGATGCAAACCTTCAACCCTTGCAGGACTAGTTGCGACGTCTTTACAAGGGTCTCCTTAGGGAAACTAGATATGGTATGTAGTAGCACGGGTGCTCGTACAAAGTCATGGTCCTAGACTGTTAGCAATGATGGATCCTGGACTTCACTTCTCCAGGGCGTTACTTACATAGCTAGCCTTTAATACGCTAAACTGATAGAAAGCAGCCCTTGAAACAAGGATAGGGTGGTGTTGAGGTGAGTCGCGCAGTATCATCTGTAAGGCTTCTGCAACAGGCTTGCCGAGCAGTGCGACTGTGTCATTGTCTCGTAAAGCGAGTACAGTGCAGAACTCCAGGATGTATACTATCGCGGGATCATATTTAGGCTTCTTCGAGGGGGTTTTGGGCCCACTGGTAGGCGAGGAGGGTAGACTCTCAGGTTTCACAGTGATGACAGGTACAGCAGAGCTTTCATCATCAGGTAGTTCGTTCAGGAGCGCTTCGAGAAGCGGTGATAGATCATCTGCCGAAAGAGCCCTAAGGTGGGGGTTAATAGCACGCAAAACTTATGGAACCCTTGACAACTTACGAAATATTTGCGAAGACACTTTCCAGATCGCAGGCTTTGATACAATCAACTGTGCTTAGCGAGCTTTCGACCTCTTCAGCGGAAGGTTCCGGCGGGTCATCAGCTGCATAGCTAGAGATGTATGAAGTCAAGACCGACATCAAGCCTGTATCGGCCGTTTTCGCCGCTCGGTCTATCACTTGAGAAGGGGTGTGAAGCGGGATTTTTGGAAGATTTAACTTCTCAAAATCGCTATTGAAAAAAGAGGAGGGAATAAGAGAGTTAACGAAGAGTTTTAACCATATGCGAATGATCTAAAACGGTCAGCTTCATTTTGAGTCAGACTCCGCCATGAACTTACATGTTTCCAGCCCTTACGGATCACCTTTTCGCTCCCCTTTACAACGCGGAACAAGACAAGTGTGGCGAGCTGCGCTTTGAAGTCCCTGCCGAGCTTAACGGCGAGTTCGCTGACCATAACACTATCGCCATCATCCGATACCTTGACTTCCGTATTTAGAGCCGTATTTGATAAACCATCCGTATCCAATGTAGTTATATAGCTAAGGTTTTGGATAATACGATCTAATGCTTCTGTGATACCATATCTCGACGCAATCTGTGCGCACTGATCGAATCCTGTAACCACTCGGGAAAATACAGCGTCGTCAGTTGCAGACATAAATACGTAAGACAATGTTGAGACAATCGGTCTCCAGGTTGTCGCAAACATATCGGCATCGTAAATATTAGTATCGCAGATCACCAACGGGCCGGCTGATTCACTCTTGAGTAGTAGTTCTCTCCATGCATAGTCGAAAGCGTGCTTATTATCGTGTTCGTCTGGGAGAATGATCTCGTCGGATTTGATGGCCTCGAAGGTTAATTCAAGGTATTCGGGAGGGAAATCTTTAGAGCCATTAACACCGCGCAAATTGCGCGCGAAATCTGCGAGCTCCATGCGCTTCGAGCCCTTAAGCTTGGGGCTATGCTGATCAACATTTAACATGATGATAGCATACGTTAGAACGAATACAGCATCCTCACTCGCAACAATATCGGAGCCCGAAGTTGCAAAGTACTTCTTCGCGAAGGCAGTCACTATTCGCTCGATAAGCGGTGACTCGCCGGGGAGCCGGAAACTCTCGAGAAGAAGTCGTACAGCTTCGTCGACGCGCTTTCCGGAAAAGTTGAAAAGGTCCAAAAAGGCATTGAGATACTCATCATTGCCCCTTTTCGATATGAATTCACCAATAACCGCCTTGGATACTCGAGATGTTGTTCGGAGAAATAGGGCGGCTGATGCTGGATCATCGGTAATGATTTTTTGTTCTTTAAGGTAGCCTAGACCCTCCTTGGGCTTTTCATTGAACTTGGTTGCGCCCTTAATAATTACTTTTTTCCTTCGCCTCTCTTCTCGAAGGGTGGCTTGATCTGGTAGGCCATCGGTGACTGGCTCATCGTCAAGGCGATCGGCTATAGACTGGACGAAGCCAAGAAGCGCATCTAGACAAAGAGGAGGTACGCTAGTTGTGCTCCATGTTGCAGAGTCAGGTAGAGCACTTCTTGAAAGTAATCCAATCATATCTTCGCACAAATTCCCACGATTCGCGTCGGAGTCATAGTTGACGAATAGTTCAACCAAGAATGTAGGCATCCTGGTGAGAGCACCGATGCTTTCAACCATGGCTTGGCGAGCATCCGGTTTCCGTGCGCCGCCTTCCATTCCTAACTTCTGCCTGTCCTTAACCGGCACGGGTGTCGACCTACCGCTACCTGCTTGTGACGGAGGTGGTTTTACCCCGCTTGGTCGTTGCGGAATTCCGTCATAGAGCATGGGGTCGATATTGTCCTCACGTGGTATTTCGACCGGTGGGTGTAAACAAGCAATGAGGTAGGATAAGAAGAGCTCCTGCTGTAGCTTCAAAACCCCTCGGCAAGTTTCAAGGAGTGTCCCGGCTACAATCAGCGATTCTTGAAGAATGGCCATATTGTCGGACCGAACAAGTTGGAACAAATGTCGGCATAACCGATCTTCCGCAACGACGGCCAAAGCTGGGTGCCTTGCTATAGACGGACCAGCAACTTCCAAGGCTACGTGAATAATACGTAGCGCCATAACTCTCATCGTATCTCCTTGTTGCTTGTCATGGGGATCTAATAAATCTACAAGAACTCGAAATAGCTCCTTCATAGACGGCAACGAGTACGGCTTAATATCGAGGGAATCATCGGATTCTGGGGTTGCTATTGTGGGCTTTTCTTCTAAATCGCGAGGAGTATTCTCCGACCCAGACGAGTCTCGCGGTTCGCCACTAGGGGCATCGGAAGATGCAATAACGTTGCTTCCATTAGTAGAGGGGACCATTTTTACGCCTTCCATGTCCCCATTCGCCTGGTGGTCTAAGGCCTCCAAATCATCGCCAGCTTCGACCTCTAGATATTTAAGATGCTCGAAAATGATCTGGCACATGCGGACCATAGCCGCCTCGGCCGTCCTTCGAAGAAGCTCGGATAATCGTGACTGGCAACACATAGTTAAGCCCGTTTCCATCATTTCACAAACACTCTCGTCGCTTAACAGCTCGCCGCCTGGGCCAGATAACATATCCTCCATTAGGTGTAAAATCATTAGTAGCACAACCTCGTCTTGGGCAGAATCACTGGCTTCGAAGCGACAGTGGGTTATTGCTGTCGACAGGGACTGCATGGCAAGTGGGAATCGTGGAGAACTTGGGTTTATAAACCCGTAAGAGAGGAATTTCCGAATCGCCTTCAGGGCTAAGATAGTAATGGGAGCAGAAGTCGAGGAAGCTTGTATCACTTGGAGGAAAGGGTTGAGTAACGCCGGGGCATCGAATTTGTGAATATCTAAAACATGTGTTAAAAAGTCTCCTGCTACAATGTGGTATAGATCTTTTATATTACCTTTGCAGTTTGATAGCTCATGGCGAAGACGACCAAAGCCAGCCATTAGAGGATTATCCTGCATACTCTTGCCCTTCTTCCCCCGCAAACCCCACCGGTTCGCGACGCCGAAGTCCTGCGCACCATCTATTCCCGAGCTCGCCATAGAGCTTTTGCTTCCTGGTCGCAAGAGAGGACTAGGCGGGCCGAGCTGAACGGGATTAGGGTTGCCACCCAATATAGAGGATACTGACGAGCCTGCCCATCGTGCATGCTTTCGCATGGCAGAAGTTACCGTTATACATTCTGATATAACCAGGGACGCTGGATCAACAGCTACTGTTACCGGTCGACTTCGAAAGTGCGCGTTAGGTACCTGAATATCAGTATTCGTAGCCTTGTTCCCCGTTGCGCTTTGGGGAAGCGTAAGGCCCGAGCTACTCGACTCGGGCGCAAGCTCTGGTTCCATATTGTTTTTGTTCAGTTGTTCATCTCGACTCATTCTCGCCAAAAATAGGCGACGCTCGGTTCAGGAGTAGTGGATAGTAGGGTCAAGAACGGCCGTAGATATCGTTGCCCGTTGCGCGATAGGAGATTTAGAAGTTGGCAGCGGTGGTATAAAATCGACTTGACACTTAAGGAAAATGCAAGTGAAATTCGAAAGATCTGTCTATAAGTCGCTAAACACCAAAGAGTCCTGACTCCTTCTCATTGTCCAATGACGTTTACCACGTAAACATGGACAAACTGTCGTGAATTGTACCTAAGGTAGGTAGTTAATCGTAATTATCGGTTTTATCAATTGTATTTAATCGGACCTAAACTTTATCGCAAGGGTCCTTTATAATTATTGCACGTGCCAGGTAACCTGCTGCCAGCTGTAAGCAAACGGTAGCTAAGGCGTTTATCCGATTGTGACAGCGTGGCGGCAACTTCCATAAACTTAACTTTGGCTCAGGCTGCCGAGCCGCTAAAGTTCAGGCGAGGTGCATTAGGTACAATTAGGTACAGATGTACTATCTTCAACTTCAAATATTATAAGTGATGGGCTTCACAAGTCAATTAAATGAAGCCAACTCCACATTCTCTCAAAACACATTTTTCCTTCACATCGTTTATCATAATACAGTACCTGTCATTATGAATTTCTTCAACAATTAGTTTCGTGACTAGGTAGGTTAGATACCTAGGTACCTATAAATAAAACGTCACTCAGCACACCATGCAACAACGCCGGCTCAGCTCGAACAAGAATATCTACTAATAAAAGTAATATAGCCTCAAGGGCCAATCTATACAATAAACAACGCGGTCCCGTTGCCGCGTTTAGAAATGTCCCATGCTTCGTAATCATGCATCGGACACAACCAAAAAAACGCCAGTGCCATGATCCTCACCATGGTCCTTGGTATTGTACAAGCGACCAGTTGATCACATGTGTGCGCCCCTATCCTTCCCCTTTGCCCCAAATGATTTTTTTTTTACCTCTCCCACATACCTAATGCAGAGTGAGTTTGGAAGCACGATGAGAAGCTTCGCTGCAACCCATGGCCATCAGTCATTATATCCTAGATATCATTACTTAGGCCTCTACCCTAAATTGCTTGTTGTTAGACTTCTCCCCAGCCTTATCCGCTGCTGCTTTCGAGTCTTGACTTGACCCTTGTTGGCTCTCGGATTCCCGCTCTTTTTGAGCCTCTTTAGCCAAGTTTTGTATTTGGGTTTTATCTTGCTCCCATTGAGCATTAGTGTCACTAAACTGCTCTTTGACCTTCTTCTCCCGTTCCTGCTTTTCTTTTTCTTCGGCTTCCTTAGCCAAGCGCTCCGCTTCCATTTCCTAGTATTCAATTAGTATGCGTTTTAACTGCAAAGAATGATTTTTTTTTTTCAACTTACTTCCATGTGCCGGATGTCATCAACACTAGGCTCATATAAGTGCCAGATTGTGTAATGAGGAAGCCCAACCACAGAGAATTGCATACGTTTAGCCATCTGAACCCGCTGTTAGCATGAGTGTGTAGGATCAAGAAAATGGGAATTACCTTGCCGAATCCTTCGGTTTCCGCGTGCTTTTCGAAACTGAAGGCCGGGAAGTGGACGCCCGACCTGAAAACCCTTGCCTTTGCTAAAATACTGACACCTCCCACACCGTCGATTTCCATTTCCATATCCGGGTCACCATAGGGGTCACGAAGATAAGCTAGATGAGGTCGCCAAGTGGCATATTCAGCATATCCTTCCACGATCACGGCGTCTTCATCCAGGGTATCGGCAAGAGCTAATGCTGTTTCTGACTCCTGCCAAGAATTCAAATCATAAGGCTGCTCGCCACCAAGCCAATCGGGAAGTGGTCGCCAAACGTCTATATTGTTGTCAGTAGCGAAAACGAAACAAACCTCAAGGAAGCTTACTGGGTACAATAACGTCCTTATTATGACGCATCAAGTCCTCTAGGATGGTAAAGGGGGCAGTCTCAACGTCAACATCTCTCCAATAAACCCACGAATGATACGGACGGAGAGTTGCGCTTAAAAGCCAATTGCGTGCCTGTGCCATCAACTTTCGGCGACTTGCCTGTGCGGCAAATCCGTGGCGACTTTCAACATCTTGGTTAACTTTCTGACCAAAGTCCTTTTCGATGATAGATATTTCTCCGTAGGGCATTTTTGGGTCCTCACTGGCTTGTAACGCTTCCAACTTCTCTACAAGCACTTCTAATGTCCTGTCTTTCGAGTCGGAAACGAGGAAAGCGAGGTCGATAAGATGGTGGGGGTATGTAAAGTTTCGGAGGTGAGAGAACATCATGTTGAGATGAGGTTCGGCATCTCGAAGTGGAACACATAGGAGGATACGTTCCTCTCTTTCCCAACCACGAGCGGTACCCTGGACGTTTGAGAGATCATAGTAGCGCACGGTGTCCATCAAAACATCTCCACTTGAACCCAGAAGACCCAGAGAGAATAGAGAAGTAAATGTTCCACTCCCCGGCCGGATAAAGAACCAAATCAACACGATAACAACAGCAATTATACCCAGTCGCGTCAGTAGATTTCTTCGTCGACGAGCTGCGGGCGTTGAGGCGCGGGGTTGAAATCTAACGAACAATATCTCTGTTAGAAAAGAATTTGAATTGCATACCAAATACCAGTCAAATAATTCAGGCCCAGTAACGCGTTCGAATAGAGGGGGAGTTCACCAACCTATGAGGAGAGATATCGAAGGTATTGGTATTGCGTGGATAGCCATTGGAAAATCCAGAGGAATGATGCCGGGGCATCATCTTGGAACTGGTCGAGGATGCATATGAGGGCAACATTCGAAATACCTAAGCGACCTGGTCGACAAGAACGACGCGCGCAAAAGGTTGCTCAAGATTGAAGTTGAACGGTGCAACCCTTATTTTCGAGACGGGCGCCGTTAGGGGCTAAAGTCTTAAGGGGCGCGAAGGACTTTTACAGATTCATGAGTGAGGATTAGGGAGGAGGAAGGGTTGGAAGTCGAAAGGTATAGGTCTAAATTGACAGAATAGAGAATGAGGTACTTGGATAAATTCACGTCGTCGTCAAATACATGCCAATGAAATGCAAAGACAAATACCAAATACGAGGTTACAAGGCGAAATGATCAAAAAGGTGTCGAGTTCAGAATTCCTGCTAATTGCGCTAACGTCTATCACCTAAATTAGAACATTGATAAGCACGTAACGAGAACAGACGAAGCTTTGCCAAGCCAAGCTAGTCAGTTATTGAAGCCGTTTCAGATTTTGGGCTGTTTGTGGATCAAGTGCACGGGCCATTTGTTAGCTAATAAACGGCACTTCAAGGACTTCTGGGCACCAAAATCTACCTAAACAGAAAGGCATCAAAAAAAATACCTTACACCAATAGCCCCTAGCCCACCATATATAATTATATTACAATAATTTTAATTAATTATAAAAAAATCAAAACTTAATCAATTTAATATTAAAAATTAAAATTAAATAAATTTAATAAATTATTTTTTAATTATAAATTATTTTTACATTTTTTTAATATTTAAATATAAAATTAATATTTTTATTAATAATTTTTTTATTTTAATTAACCCATTTTTCAATAATTAATTTTTAAATCTTAACTATTATTAAATAATTATAATTTTTTAATACATTTTTAATTTTTTTAATTAAATTTTTAATAAAATTAAAATTAAAATTATTAAAAAACGTATAAATAAATTTAATATTTTATTTTTTTTTTATTTATATATAAAATTATTTTTTCATATACCATAAAATAAATTACCGTTTTTTAATAAAACGTAATTATCGTAATTAAAATATTTCAATATGTTAAATAATAAAAATTTTAAAATTTTAATATATTCGATTATTAATATTTTACCATTATCATTTAATTTCATATAATATTAATAAAAAAACAATATATAATTTTAATTTATAATAATAACGGCGTAAATAATTTTATTTTCATTAATTTTAATATATAATTTTTTTTTTTAACACCATTTTTTATTTATTTTTTTGTTAATATAATTTATAATAAAAACGTTATTTTTTTTTTTAATTATACGTATTATTCGGCCCGATTTTTAAAATAAAAAATTAAAATGAATTTTATTAAAAAACACCACATTATAACGCCATTATTCATCCCATTAATATCGAATTTTTTATTTGTATAAAAAAATTTTTAAACGTTAAATAATGTTTATTTTTAATAATATTTATTTTTATTATTTAACTTTAAAATAATAATTAAATTTTTTAAAATAACGATATATTATTTCGTTATTTATAATTTTATTTATATTAACGTTATTAATAAAATTTTTCCAATTTAATCGATAAAATTTTTATTTATTATTTTCAATATCCAATTGAAAAAAATTAATAATATGTTTAATATCGTTTTTTAAAAATCATTTTTTACAATTTTATATTTTTAAAAATTATAAATCGTTATAATAATAATAAATATTATAATTTATATATAAATTATTATAACAAATAAATTCAAATTTAAAATTTTTAAAATAATTTATATTTAAAATTCGTTTTTTAATATCGTAATTAATATTAAAAATATTAAATAATTGTTTTTTCGTATTTCCATTTTAATTATATTAATTTATTTTTTTAAAATATTTAAAAACTTTTTTTATAACGGCCCATTTCGAAATATTTATTTTAACGCTAACTATTTTAATATTTAATAAAAATAAAAAATTAAAAAAATTATTATTTAAAAAAAAAATTATTTTTTTACAATTTTATAATTTATTAAATTAAATATGTTATATTGTTAAAACGTTATTAACAATCAAAATATAAAACTATTTTTTGAAATTTACAATAATTACAAAAATAGTGGCTATAATGGCTAGTATAGGGCATCTTTTTTGACGCCTTTCTGCTTATCTCAGTGTTCTCAGACCTCATCAGCCACCTGCAGTGGCTGCGCCACCGGACCGCTGGTCCGTGTGTTCGTACCGAAGGCGCAGCTGGCTGAATGAGGTCTGAGAACCTCGTGTAAAAAGGGGGGTCTCGCATGTACACTCTTACTACTATATTGACGATGTATCAAATAGTCAACAACAACATCGAAAATAACCTCTATTTTATTACTCGGGGCTAGATAAATGGCTTCCGAACCTCTACATCTTTTTTCCCAATTGAATACGACGTTGCGTTGTTGTATTGTAGGCTCCAACGTAAAAACTGTGGAAATCACACGTTCACATTCCTATCAAAAGGCCTTGTATACTCAAACGTGCATTCCCACAACAACGCCCGAAAACCATCAATATTTTATCATTATAAGATAAAACAATGGCCTGCTATTACCCCTAGCCTTTTTCAGCTTTTATAGGGCCTTGCGTTGTTGAATAATAGGTCTNCCGCGCAACGTTCTTTCAAGCCTGCAACTACATTAGCAACTGTTCTAATACGTCATTTACTTACTGCGGTGTTTTATTTGATAAATTCATTTGATTCTGAATTGTTTTTCTAGTCGGAAAGAGGCCAATTTCNTGCATTTGGTCCTCAGACCACATTCGCGTTCGATCTTTTTGTTTTTTTTGAGGTATGTAATTGGTCAAAAAAGCCTGTGGCAAGAGGGGTACAAAAAAAATGAAAAAGACGAACGCAAAATGTGGTCTGAGCTCACTGAGATAACTTTCTGCTAAAATACTATACCTCAACTCGTACTTACAGCCTAAATGGACCTTTAGGAAAGCACTTGCATAGATCAGACGCAAATAAGTCAAGGACGTATATTAATTTCTTAATAAATGAGGCAAAGGCTTTTCAAACTTTAAAAAAGCACTAATATTCCCCTGCTGCTTGTCCGTTTTTCTATACTAAATTAACTACCTAAATTTTATTTTCCATAATGCTGGGAAATAGAATTGCTCAGTTAAATTAAATAATGAAATGTCTCGTCTCGGAATATCATCACACATGAAAAAACACTCTCAGCAACGTTTTTAAATTTCGAGATTGATCTCTTTTGATAAAAACGTCCATGAACACCCTCGCAACCAGTTGGAAAGCTATATCTTTTAAGAAAAACGCCCATCATCATACGTCCTAATCTTTACCAAGTAGACAAAATAAGCAAATCAGCCAATGGGTGCCTCAACCTCCTCAGTTACCTACCTATATAACCTAAAACCCCTCTCTACCCGAATTAATCCAGGACATACGCAGAGTCGGCCAGGGCTTGGGTGGATTGATCTTTTCTCCTCCCGAACCTTTCCCTAACTTGTTGTGCCCTACGTTCCGCTACCGTTAATCTATTCCTACTAAACGTACCAAAAGTTAAGAGAATGGCAACAGCTCCGATAATTGTGCATACTCTCATATCCTCGTTAAATGCGTCCGCGTACGCTTGCACAGTAGCCTCCAGCTCGCCCTGCAGTAAAGTAGAGTTACCACTTGCGAGGAGAGGAGTCTCGCCTGGATGACTTGCTCCTCTCTGCGCTTGGAGCTTGACACCTAAAATGGCTGAAGAGGCTGCGATACCTATACTACCCCCTAAAACTCGGACTTGGGCCATCAAACCCTGCGCAGGAGCTGATTTGTGGTCAAAACAAATTTCTAAGAGCTTTTGATGGAAAAGAAACTTACCATGGTCTCTAATTGATGAATGAAAGGTTGCTACCATCGTTGCTGTCGATACAACCATTCCGAATCCAAGGCCAACGAACACCAGAAACCCCAAAGCTTTCTTCTCGAGCTCATGCGAGCTCGACAGAGTTGATAGAAGTCCGCAGCCCAGAACTACCAGAGACGTAGCAACGAAAAATGTCTCAAATATTCTGTCTTTCTTTCCATTGATTGCTCCTGCAAGCAGTGATCCCACGGCGCTTGATCCTAACATTGGAAGCAGCATAACGCCTGCAATAAGGGCACTCTTGTCATTCACAACCTGTAACCTCAGCGGAAACGCATAGATAACAAGCATGTAGGGAAATCCCAAGAATAGAGTATTCAGTACCGCTGCTGCATATATACGGTCACGCAGTAAACGCATCGGGAGCGCTGCGTCTATAATATCGTTCAAGCGCCAATCAACAAAGATGGACCATGTAAATAGGCCTAGCCACGAGATTATTCCGAAGATAAGGGGAGCGATGAACACCGGCTTGGACCACTGGCCTCCTAGTACAGCTGCATTCTGAAATGGGAAAACGACCAATACAGAAGCCGCAATTAGAAGTATCGATCCAATATAGTCCAGTTCCCTCCAAGACCTGTTACCGGAATGAGGCAAATACTTAGGCGGCGGCCAGGTGAAATAAAACAGGAGAATTGAGACCGCGCCGATGGGCCCGCTAGATGTTCTATTAGCATATTTATAAAATACATTACAGCTGGAGAAGCGCACTTGATCCAAAACACCCATCGCCAAGTCGTGTACTCAGTCAACACGCCACCAAGGACCGGCCCCAGGACACTTGACATAGCAATGACAATTCCTACTAGACCTCCAATGAACCGCTTTACCCTCTCTGGTGCAACCTCTGGAAGGATTATCATCGTGATAGAATACAACCCTCCCGGGAGTCAGTCTTTTCCTATTAGTCGTACGTATTAATGATCACTCACCTGAACCGCCAAGACCTTGCAATGCTCGACATGCTATTAGCTGAACGAGATTTTGGGCAAAGCCGCACGCGATAGAAAATGCGATGAATATGAGATAGGATGCAATGAAGGCATTTCGGCGACCGATTATATCAGAAACTCGGGCTAACAAAGAAGCACATCCAAGATACACCAAAGAGTAAGCTAACGCAACCCAATTTATTGATGCCAAATCACCAAACTCAGTTGCTATCGAAAAGATGCTCGTGGCGACAATCGCAGTATCGAGAAATGATAGTAGTAAGCCAACAAGAAGCCTAGTTCCATGTTAGACGAACAACAAGGTGCCGACCAACGTCCTAACTCACCCAATACTAAATAACCAAAAACGTAATAAGGGCAACTCCGGACGAGCAATCTCGAGTTCTAAACTTGAGATGCTTGAGGCGGGAGCAAGAGTCTCGGTGTCTTCGCTTCTGTTCGTCTGTTCTGCACGCAGGTCCATGGCAAAGCGCTTGATGAACTTTCGATATGTCTCCTACCCAGTGTGGGAACGTTTCGCCTTTATCAAAGAACCTGAACAAAGAATCACTTTACTCGAGGAATATGGTGCTACCATCCCCACTTACACTTAGAGATACACCTGTGCCACTCTCATAGGATGTTACCAAGCGCAGTTTTGTCCAGAGAGAGACATCTCAAGTAAGGAAAACCGAGTACATAATAACCTTAGGCGGATGCCAAACCACAAGAGGGCCCCGATAGTTCTTCCTACATGCATCTTTGCTTTTCTCGTTGATCCCACTTACACGCCAGCCGAGACAACATTTCTATGAAACCCCGGCAATGTCGCTCACGTTTGCTTGCGGCAGTGTACAACTCCAGCCCCACCTGATGCCATTTCGAGATATTCTGGGGTAACTAGTTCCAGTCTGTTGGTAACATTGTACACCTTAAGTCGTCCCTTGCGACCATTCCGATCCCGCTGGGGTATCCTTTACTTATACTAGTGGTTTCGGTTAGACTCATATCAATCAGTACCTATCTATATATTCTATGGTTATGATTGGGAACATTGAGATTGCCTTATTAATTAAAGTTTCTTGGGAGTTCCGGCGCTAGACACTCGTCTGCGTATACTTACGTAGTAATTTTATATATAAGATTACGCAGAATGTCACCATAGTACTAGTAATGAGCCAGCACAGAAATAGCAATCCTCATGTAAATGAAAACGATTCACAGAATCTCTGTCACCTTTGAATATCTATTATTCGGGATTTGCGCGAAGCTAACACAACATTTCGGCGCCGTTGCAAATAGTGACGTACCAGTGACAAGTACAACGACGACGAGCGTTTCCAATGGACCGTCAAGTTTATATTCACCTCGCCTAGTTTCACTGGTCTAACTTGACGTCCGGCTTGTGCTAATGCCGAGCATTTTTGTCTACCCTATATGTGAAACTGAATCATCTCAACAGAAGTTAGGCTACGGAACAGGTTGAGCTTGAGAAACCGTGTTTAAGCTTGCTCCACGGATGAGTTCTGTGCTCTGAGAAGATATTACTTACAGCTGCCAACAATTATACAATCAAAGCCCGGCGGTGTATCAAATATCGCCACATTAAATCAGCTGGGTACAAAAAGTATATTATGAAGTACCTAGATATTTCATTTTTATAGTTGCTTCGCTATCGCATACCTATCTCGAAATCCAGTCTGTACTACCACTGAAAAAGACCTGAACTGTCGGGACCGGGTGAAAGGTTACCCACGCACAACCATACCAGAAACTACCTAAGGTGTGCCTAGGCTATGGACTGACAGTCTAACATAGGTACTTTATGCTAATAATACATCTTCCTTAGCCCCTTTTGTCAAAGGTACTTTTCCAGCCGGTAACTTAAAAATCGTACGCCTGCTTACTCAAGGTAGTTATTTTCCCTCTCAAATGTCTATAAATACCTATCTAGTAAGTTATAATCGCTGGGGCGTTCGGAAATTCCCAAAGGGATAAAATACGAATAGGTAATTTCTGTTCCAGCACATACTATGTAAGTCCCGTGGTACCAACTAACCGCAGCCCCTTTCTAATTCCGACCTATCAGCTTTTCTTTTACCATGCTCAGCCCTAAGTATATTGCTTTTAAGCCTCTTTTCGCCCGCCCTTGCATAAGCCACGGTAAAGATATGTTGGTTAGCAGTGGATAATCTGCAGCTAAGCTCATCTCGTTATGCAGTTCGGCTACTAAAATCTGCGGTGTGCCTGATGCCGTAGACAATTCGTCAGAATGACTACCGCTGGCTTCTTTCTTTGTCTCAAATATCATGCACATGCCAGTCTGTGATACCCGACAAACAATTTCATATCTATACCAACTTTCCAAGAATAGGATAGGAAGAGATTAACAGCTAGCATGCTTTGTGTCCTTGATATAGGATATTTGTCAGCCACCACAAACAACTGGGAAGCGTCCGATTCTCATGACTTATCTCAAAGGGAAGATACTAACAGTACCAACTCGTATCACGTGTTCGGGCCTGGCTTCCATACCTGGGGCTAATCACACATTTTCCTGTGAGATGTGTGATCCCCTTGGTTCACCCCAAAGCCTCGTTCATAAGTCATGACACAGGAAGCACAACTTTATCTACGTTCCTCAATGTTAGTACTGTGAAGAAGACCTAAATATGTGTGCATTTGTAGATGGGTAGGAATTTTAAGAAAAAAATCGTTCCATACCATGCAGACAGATTATTAGGAATTGGAATAACTTTTTACTTGCTACCCAAGTTAACTTAATAGTCAGGCTTCAACAACTGTACGCAACACGACTCCCTTATTTTATATAGGGGTGCCCCTGAAGTACGTACCGATTTCATATTAGTAATATGCCTTTTCGATGGAATGAATCAGCGCAGGGCATGCAGCTATGTATTACATATTATGTAACCAAGTGCAGACTGCATGTACCTAAGTACCGTTGTGCGGCTGAACCCCACTAGCCACGCTCTCTGCGGGCGCTGTGCCACTCTGAGAAACACTGAACCTTCCAGCATTCGCAAAGTCGCGGTTTATTGGGTTTATTTGGTTTAAGGAACGTTCGGAGGGTTGACCTTATGATATCGGGGAGCCTTTATTGACATATCCCCTATTAAGAGCATCAAAACTAAGTCTCATAGTTGTTCTAATATCTTCATTCATTGACCGGTGCGGTCGGTCGGACGATTCTCATATCAGCGAGCCCCGGGCATCGGCATAAAGATGACTGAGATCGTGACGAGCCAAACACCGCCTATTCTGCACGGGCCGACGGAGAAGGAAAAGAAATATGACAGACAACTTAGATTATGGGCTGCTAGCGGTCAAGCCGCTCTCGAAGCAGCCAATATTCTCCTAGTCAATTCTGGCGCCGGCACTGTTGGCGTAGAAACGCTGAAGAACCTCGTCTTACCAGGTATATCTTATAATTATCACATATTATTAGACCTAAGCTTATATAAAAGTGTAGGTATAGGGAAATTCACCATAGCAGATGATGCTATAGTGAACGAGACCGATTTAGGCGTCAACTTCTTTCTAGATGAGAGCTGTCTGGGAAAACTCAGGTCAGAATGTTGCACAAAACTGCTCCAGGAACTGAACCCCGAGGTCCAGGGGGAATGGTTCCCAAAGAAAGAGGTGCGCAAGACGCACTTGGTAAATTAGGATGGCCGTGCGGTGCTAATATAATATCATAGGGTATTTTAGATCTACGCGGTACTCTTGAGTCTTCGCCTACCTTCACACTCATCATGTACACGCATCCTATCAAAGAGGAACTTCTTTCAATCATCAAGTCATATGCTACTGAGCATAAGACTCCACTAGTAGCGATTCATTCTGCCGGTTTTTATTCTTATTTTCGCATTAACCTTCCGGGGACATTTCCAATAGTCGACACTCACCCTGAGGTGGAGAAGACAACTGATCTTCGGCTCTTAAATCCCTGGCCTGAGCTCGTTGAATTTTCTCGAGAGATGACGAAGGATATTGATGCCTTGGATGATCATGAACACGGACATTTGCCATATGTTGTCATACTGCTCCACTATCTTGAGGAATGGAGACAGTCACATAACGGCCAGAATCCTATCAGCTACAACGATAAAACGGCATTCAGCAAGTTCGTTCTGAGCAAGGCAAGGACCAACAACCCGGAGGGTGGGGAGGAGAACTTCCAAGAAGCTGCCACTGCCATCAACAAGAATATCAAGGCCCCTGAACTAGAACCTGGTGTGCAGGAAATTTTTAATCACCAAGTCTCCGATGAGGTATGATCATATGACGTGCATAAGAGACATTCCAGACTAATGTCCAATAGATTGAGCGCCGCTCATCTTTCTGGGTCATCGTAAAGGCGATTGAAGCATTCTACAACAAGCATGGTTGTCTCCCCCTGCCTGGGGCGTTACCCGATATGAAGGCCCAGTCTACTGTCTATGTCAAACTACAGAGCATATACAAGACAAAGGCTCGGCAAGACGCCCAGGAGGTGCTAGAAACTGCTAGGGCCTTACCTGGTGGCAAAGACGTTGATCCCGCCGAGGTAGACCTTTTCTGCAAGAACGCTCGATTCGTGAAGCTCATCAATGCAACGCCAACGAGTGAAGATCTCGATGCAATATTTGGTAAGTGGCAATCAATTCCTTGACTCTTTCTCAAAAGTGGGCTGACCCCCTTTCGATAGACGCTGAGACGATGAACGACGAGGCGGCCGAGGCTATGAAGGTCGAGACCGACGGGGCATTTACTCTCCCTATGTCTAATCTCTTCATTTATCTCGCCCTCGTGGCGACTAGCCACAATATAGCGTCTACCGCTGACGAAATCATGAGTTCTATAACAGGTTTAATACCAAAGGCAGCTGGGAGCCAGAGGGTACTGGAAGCTTCCCAGGAAGTAGCACGAGCTGCTGGCGGCGAACTTCACAACATATCCGCACTCACTGGAGGTATGGTTGCGCAGGAAGTCATCAAAATCATCACAAAGCAGTACATTCCAATTGAAAATACCTGCATATTTGACGGCATCAGTAGCCGGTGCCAGGTACTTCGGCTATAGTAGGTGGACCCCGGGAAGGTGACAGCCAGCTAGCAGAAGATATTCCCATAGGCATATCATCCGCAGATCCGATTTATTCATGGAGAAGTTGGAGAACTTGTGGAGAATAGTGAAAAGCCTGGAAGCTTGGCAAACTTGACGATACGACATATTCACACCATCTCTCCGTTCTGGCTGGAGAAGGCGGGGGATGTTATTGTCGGACCGCAGACCCTCTGCGGTAACGCAAGACTTGATGTACGACAGCTACTAAATGTAGCCTAATCGTACCCTCGGTCAATGATGAATAATTTTAGCTTTGTCGACTGTTACTAAAGAGGCCTACACAGCTGGATGAAGTCACAACCAGTCGCGCTAAACCTGGAGTGCATGTTGGTGCTTTACATTAGTCTTGATGGATGGTTCAAGTGACGATGTGGCTGCCACATGCTTGATATTGGCCTTGAAAATTTTTGGGATATGTATGTCCACTCCCCAATACAACCGTACAATCGAAATTCCTCTGGATCAGATCCAAGTGGATGTAACTTTCAGGTACAGGAACATTATGAAACGCCAGCTATCTTATCATTCTACCGGAACTCATACATAATATCCCTATTATCCCCCCTGACTACGACTCTACATCTAATAGTAGAACGGGTTGGTCGGCCTTTGGCTGTTACATGTAGCGCTGTTCCGTAAGTTAGACGCCCTATGCATAACACAGGTATCAAGAATGCCTGTTAACGAAAGAGGTAAATTCATGTCCGTCGGCTTAACCAGGTACCCATGTGGCCCACAGACAAGGTACGTAAGTCAAGGCCCTGTTAAGCTAAGAATAAGTAGGTAGGGTTGAATATTAAAGTGTGCGAAGATAGGGTTTCTAGAGTTCTACATCGTTCTATAATGATTGGCTTTTAGTTACTGGACTTTTGATAGGCTCATTAGTTATCTTTTCTTTGATTGGAGAGGGCTACTTTCGGTCAAACAGACCACCCAGGCATGGAAGGCTATCACGCAACATATTAAAAGAGTCAAGTCAGGTGGTGGTCCCCTAATGAACTGTACGTGAGCGTACGAGCGTCCTCAATATATATAATGTCGTGTTACTCAGCTCTAAAGAGGTCGAGAATATTCGGGAATGGGCACTAAAACCCTGTCACGTCCTTGGACAGACGAAAGAGGAGTGATGGGCAGATTGAGGCGCAACACCTACCCCAGATGTTCCAAATGCCACTCCAAGAAATATAAATGGACGGCGAAATTTAATATACAGACCAATGAGGCCGAGCATTGTCGCCATTCTGATTGGCCCTTAGGGTATTTCTGCGTTGTCAGCGAATTGCTCGGCTAGCTATCTTATTTAAGTCGTCGGCCACACCAGCATGGCCTTGCGTGAACGATGCATAATCTTGATTAGGTCCAACACGCATTATCTATTATGCAAGCTAGAACTTGAAGGCTTGATTTGGACAATGAGGCACGTGGATTTGTCCGGATTCTGCTCTCCTCACTTAATATCTGTATATACGAAGCGTGTCCGATATGGCTCACCCTTGACCACTCACGAGCGCAGTTTTTTCGACCCCAACAGTAAAGCTCATCATGAGAATTGAAACTTCATTGAGGAGTTCACACCAAAGCACGGGGCACCTTCGTAGATATCGTAGCTCAGAGCCGAGTCTAACCTCTACAGTCACCATTGACAACCTTGCGACCCGTCGTACACGTATATAAGCTAGAAGCATCTTGCTCTACTACTATAATACCCTGGTACTGATGCCCCTGCCAGCCAAGAGGGTTTTGACTGGAATGATATGAAAATATAAATAGTGATCGCTATACGAACCGGGCGAGACTGTCGACGACGAAGACTTATCCTGGAAACTTCACGTCGGCTTAGGCGTCTACTAGTCCTCTTGAAGCTATGGGGCATTCCCAAGAAGAACCCAAGTACGGACGTGTGGAGACAACAATAGACAAGATTAATATGCCGTAGCCTCTAAGATGGCAGAGTCCTGTCATGACATTCTGTGCCAAGAGGTCGAGCAAGGAGATTTTCTCGCTTTCACTCGGTTTTGCCTCACTACTTGCATCACTAGATATCTAAGGCCATCTCAGAATGTCGACTAAGTGCTTAAGCGAGTGGCGTTTCAATATAACCATCAATGTCAGCTGTTGCCTTTCAAGTTCACTGCACTCCACACTCCTGCTGTACGACGATGAAAGGAGTTGCAGCTAGCCAACCGACAGGAGTGTGGGGTAAAATCGACGAGCTTGGCGGCAGCACCATGCCAGGAACTGAACCTGAATAGGACGCAAAAGAGGAAAAAAAAAGGCTTGTAGGGAAGCATTGCCATGGGCGATCCGGAGACAATCGCGCAGGGACCCGGGACTTGAACAAACTTTTGCACAAGCCTCTGGCTACCCATTGGCGGGGACCCTGAGAGACACTGCTGAAGATGTCCAGGACAACTTGTCATCGATCGCATTGCATCGCACCTCATTTCCATATCTGAGTCGGGCTGGCCCGGATTTGGAGCAGAGATCTCGATAGATGATCATTCGTGAATGGAATGATATGCTGAGCTCTTCTCAACCTTGTTATGCCATGATCGTAGGCCGATTAGGGTTGTAGCAACTTAACTACTTGGATACCTCAGGTACCTAAGAGGTAGTCACTAGGTAAGTAAAGTTGAGGGGATCGTGAACAATGGGTCAAGTTCACGATCTGAGCGGGACTGTGATGTACCTACATGTTCCAAGACGGCCGCCAAGACATGAAGAATCGTAACAGCGTACCGCTCTCCCGAGACTAACTACCTTACGTTAGCAAGAAGTGTGGTTGAAGGAGCCAGCCAATCTGGTGTTGGGCTCTCTCTCAGTTCTCCGCCCCCGGCATCGCGGAAATTTTCTGCATCGGCTTTTCCGCCCCTGATCTCATCTCGCTTTTTAGAGCGTCAAGCGACGACGATCTAAATGTGTAAGTTATTGTTAACACTTGGTATTCTGCGATAATATCAAGGCCGATAGAAATGCAGAAAGATCTCCCGCGTTGACAAGTCGCTTACTTATCTTTTCCAAGACCTGGGGATACATAGTCGAGGGCGGTTCGCAGTTAGCGATTGTACGTGTAAGTGTAGCTCTATACGCATTATTACTATTCATGGTACGAATTATGGGGTTCTTTATGAAGTGCACGCATATACGTGCCTGGCGTTGAGACACTAAGTCGGCGCTTGCTACGTTCTGTATATTAAGTCGAGGTCATGAGTGGTCTGCAGCGGCTTCTCCTTGATCATAGTCCCGGGCCGTTGTATGTAAGTCCCAAGACTCACACCCCATCGTTCGAGTACGCGGAAAACTGAGTCAGTAGGTACCTACCTATAACCCATGCTTCGTTTGCACGGCTCGTTTGCCGGTCAAGCCTTTTTTCAATGTAGCTAAAAAGGCCGACGACCCCTGCCACGCATCTTCCCTGCCCTAAAGGCCTGGAGGGTGTTAAGTACCATAGTATCGAACGGTTAGGAGGTACTAGCAGATCTTGCAGACCTGCTCACAATCTCCCGTTGCAACCCTGTTACGGGTACCTACAAGTTCTGGCCGTTGATCCTACTTGATAATTCTTTGAGAAGAAATAGTAGTGATCGCGGGGCCGCCCCTCGAACTACGGCTACCCGTGGCTAAGTGACAGGGATCCAGGGGTGTTATGTTCATGGGGAGTCCTCTCCAGCCAGTGAAAATCGAACCTGGCCTTCCCTAAATCTAACCCAATCGCCGCGAAGGGTGCCAGGCTCGGAGATTTCATACGCCAGGAACTCCATGCAAACCAAACAAGACGCCAAAAAGACACGCCAAAAAATGTCAACCTTGTAAGTAACGCCACGAAAGAAAAAAAACCCTTCTAAAAAATCTTATTTCAAGTTTCCCATTAACTAGATGCATGAAACTATTACCCTAGTCCCACTCCTTGGAGCGGGAGGCTATTCCATACCCCTTGGCGCTGTCTGATGTCCTGCACGTCAGTCACTGCTCACATGGCTTTCGGATTATATCTCAAGTTGCCGAACGGCATCTATAGCCTAGTCCCGGTGTGGTCGACCAGCTGTCCAAGGGCTGAAACACTGGCGCTGCTATCTCATCTTATACTCTCTATTGGTTCAAGGGCCCCATCTTCTTAGAGTCGCTACCGCTGACAAAGGGCATGAGGACTCTTTTGATGAGTGTTACATGCTACTCACTTGGCTCACTCAGATAAATCATGCTATATACTTTGACTTGACCTGGCAAAATATCATACGTCTACCCCCTGTCTATCCCTAGATCTGGTATAGATACACCAGAGTATATGCCAATCAGCTGTTAAGAGCTGTTGACTCTTGTGGCAAACGTGTTAATCATTACTCGACAGCGCGGCATTGATCTCCAGATGCGCGCTTCCCTACCTGTCCGAATCTCGACTTTGTCTGGTACGAAAGGCACGTCCCATGCCTACCATGCCTACCTTTACACTTAGTCTGTAAGTCTAGCCTGCTCGACCTGTCACATCTTATAGGACGTATGTATGGTGGTGTGGAGGCATACCCGGATGCGCTATAGCCTCTCGGTTCCTGAGCAAACCAGCAACTTAGAGTCCTTGAACAAGGTTGCGTTACTCCACACAATCTATTTACTTGCCTTTCATCTCCAGATTCTCCACGCCTCCCCCGCCAAAATAGGTTACAAGGCAATATCCTATATAAATCTTCATCGTCTCCCGTGTTGTCGGTCCTGGGTCCAAGACGGCTCCCCACATCCCCCCGGATTGCTTATAGTGTTTTTGAATCATCGTACATCACTTCACTCAAGCTTACTTATACATCATTAACCTTATATCTTATCCTCACCTCAACTGCTTGCATAGACTTGAGCAGGAGTACTTGAGCCAACATGGCACCGAGTATACCGATTCCCACTCAAGGTGGAATGTTTCATACCTGTAAGTCATCTTCACATCACTGTCTCAAGTTTGAAATCCATGTAATTCTCTAACTCGATCTCAGTCCAAGGAGTCACTCCTCGGAAACAGTCTACAGACTCTACGGAGAGTACCAAGACGAATGGTAACGGCACAGCTAAACGTATAACAACACCACATGCGTGCGCCGAGTGCAAGCGTAGGAAGATGTATGTCTCGTACAACATGTGAGAATAAACGAAACATTACTAACATCCAGTCTAGTCGATGTGACGGTCAGCAACCGTGTGGTCAATGCCTCTCGAGCCGAGCTCCTAAGCGGTGTTTCTATGACAAGCACCGCCAAAGGGTGATCCCATCGAGGAAGACGCTTGAGGCACTATCACAATCCCTTGAGGAATGCCGGTCAATACTCAAGCGGCTTTTCCCAAACCATGAAGTTCAGTCACTTTTACCACTACCTCGCCAGGAACTGCTTAATCTCCTTGACCGACCACAAATTGACGCAGCCGCGGCACTTCCATCACCACCATTACACACATCGCCCATGCCCGGTGACATTGGCTCACCTACTCTTTCTGGATCCGAACATGGCCTTTCTAACTTAGAACAAATACCATCTCGAGACATCGAATGGGACGAGGAACGCCGAGGACGAGACCCTATACCCGTCGAAGCAGATGATGTAAATGCGCTCTCTCTTTCAGTCGACCGCCAAGCATCATATCTAGGCGCCTCATCCATTAAAGCGGCACTTATGGTGATGCTAAAGGTCCAGCCGGGTCTCCGAAGTTCCCTCACACCACCACTGAACAGCGTAGAAATGGCGCATAATCTCCCTATAATGAGACAAAAAGCGACGAATCCGAAAGAACCTCAACGAGTACCATGGTCATGGAAGGGCCAAACACTAATCGACGCCTACTTCAAGCGGATACACGTATTTGTGCCTATGCTAGATGAAGCTTCATTCCGAGCCGACTACCTTGAAGGACAACGATACGACGCTCCCTGGCTCGCACTCCTCAACATGGTTTTTGCTATGGGATGCATTGCAGCTCTCAAATCCGACGACTACAACCACCTGAACTACTACAGCCGGGCCATGGAATACCTCCCCATGGACTCTTTCGGCAGCAGCCACATCGAAACCGTTCAAGCCCTAGCATTAATAGGAGGATATTACCTACACTACATTAACCGACCTAACATGGCAAACGCTGTCATTGGTGCCGCTATCAGAATGGCGAGCGCTCTCGGACTCCACCGTGAAAGTTTAGCTCAAGGTCCCGCCGGCACGAGTAAAGAAATCGCAGCCGCAGAGACGAGAAGACGCACCTGGTGGAGTTTGTTCTGTCTTGACACTTGGGCTACAACCACCATGGGCCGCCCATCATTCGGCCGATGGGGCCCTGCCATCAATATCCGCCCACCTGAGACTGGCGTTAGCTCTGCTCGAGACTCGGCGCAGCACGCTGGCATCCTGCCTCTGATTGAAAACATCAAGTTCTGCAAAATTGCCACCGCCATCCAGGACATGCTAGCCATCTCCCCTCTACTGCGTGCCGAGGACCGATGCAACCTCGACGGCCAACTGGTCAACTGGTTCAGCAGCTTACCCTGGCTGCTACGTACCAGCGACCCCTGCGCCGAACCCCTGTACATCGCGCGTTGCATCATGAAGTGGCGCTACCAGAACCTACGTATGCTACTGCACCGCCCAGTCCTCTTGAATTTAGCCAGCAGCGGCGCATCGCACGCGGCTGAACACGACATCGCTGCCATCGAGGCCTGTCGCGACTTAGCTAAGCAGACCATCGAGGATATCTCCCGCGAGTGGTCGCGCAACCAGATGTCTGGCTGGAACGCTGTCTGGTTCCTCTACCAGGCGGCTATGATCCCGCTTGTCTCCATCTTTTGGCAGTGGGACAGTCCCCGCGTGCCCGATTGGCAGAAGCAGATCGAGACCATCCTCGAACTACTCGAGGCTATGGAAGATTGGTCGCTGGCGGCACGTCGCTCCCGCGAGGTTGTCTGGCGCATGTACGAGGCGTCGCGACAGCTGGAACCCGCCCTCCTAAGGCAACAGAGCCCCATGCAGAGACTACAAGTCGCAACCGATCACACGGGTATCATGAACCCCATGGGTGACGGTTCGGAGATACACATGTCCCCTATCGGTCTCGAGCCGGAAGGTTTCGGTGGCATGATGGGTATGCTGGACCAGCACGGCCTGTGGGACCTAGACGGCATGCTCTGGGGCGCGCCTGACGAGATGGAATGGGCGCAGCAACACTTCAGCGGCAACGGCAACATGCACGATGGGACACCCGCCGGTGGTTGCGGGCTGATGGGTCAGCTCGGTGCCTACGGCATCGATAATTCAGCATTTTCATTCGTCCACTAATTACCCACCCCCTTTTCTTTTTCGGTGATTAGTTAATTTGTGTGCTTTTGTTGCACGTGTACGAGGGAGAGACAAAAGAAACACATGGCTACGCGGCTACTACTATTACGACGGATCGGGTTGGGGTTGGCTTTCTGCACTTCTGGTTGGTCCATACGGCAAGGGGAAGAGGACCAAAAAAAGAAAAAAAACTTTTTCTCAGCTCATTTTTCTTCTTCCTTTCTTCTAAGGCTCTTTGTCCATTTTTAGGGGTCCATGATCGTCATTCACATCATGCATGTATGTTTCAGCGATGATACCTCTTGACGTTGGATGCGTTCATGGTTTAGGTTACAACGAATTCAAAAGGTTAAAAAGGGGGGGGGGTGAAATGGAAGGGAAGGGCACCGGGCCGGCGGGCAACGTCGTGTTTTTTTCGAGGCAAAAAGCATAAAAACCCCAAGCTTAGGTGCATAAATCAGACCGCTTGGATAGTATGATGGGGGGAGTCTGGAGATATCTGGCTACCTAGGTAAATACTACTACTACTGTTACGACCACTACTACGTAATGGAGAATTTTGAAGAAAAACAAAGAAAAATGTTTCTAAATGAGGAATGACCTGTCACGATCTGGAAGAAACTTAGCGTCTTCTGGGGAAATGGAAAGATCCTCAATTGGGATTACCATGCATTCGAGGTCATCATCACATACATTAGGTATGTAGTAGGGACTTGGCATTCTTTGGACGAAGGGGGCGCCTCTAAGGAACTGAGATCCGAAGGGAGTGGATCCCGTCGACGGAAAGCCGGTAGAGGTATGAGGTGTGAATGAGAATCCAAGAAAATCTGGGGTAAGATGTTGTGAACGCTTACTTACTTGAACCTTATCTGCGTGTGCCTGAAGATTGCATAGGCAAACTCCATACGTACCTAGGTAGGTACCTGATATACTTGTTTACTTGGTACATCATAGGCCAGGTGGTTAGTGGCAGTTCACCAAGATGGTGGGCTACACGTACGTGATAGGCGTAGTAACACGAGGTAGAAGCCAGAGAAAGCTACCCCAAAGTAGTACTTTTATTGGTCTAGCTACTGGCTACCTACTTAATCATACAGAAACTGCCAGGCTTCTAGATACGTAGTGATACGAAGAGAAACTTGACTACCTACCTAGATATTCCAATACCAAGGAGGCTATAAGACATTGAGTTAAGAACGAACGTTTTGTAAGAGATAAAAATGCATGATTTACAGTACGGCAACTAATACTGCATAACGTCACTGTGATGGATTGGAGGGACGTCCCATCAGTATTTACGGCATAAGTATGCATAAAGCACCGTCATAATTCCTTGGTATTTTCCTATTCTTGCTAATGACAGCACTGGTGATAGCATAGTCAATATCTGTACTTCGTATGCTTCTTAGAATAGTAGCTTGTTGTTGGCCCCCAAAGCTCTCTACACCATTTGCATGTACTAGACCATTAACTATGAGACAAACAGAATGTCTTGCATGCGCAAAGGTAAAATCTAAAGAATGTTAATAATCAGTTCAGAAACATACTATTGGTCGGTCGGCTTGTTGGCCGCTGGATAACAGGACTGGGGAAAATTATGCCGTTGCGATTGGGCGCCGTCTGGGCAAGGGTTGTTTTGGATCCTGGTACAATATGGACTTTCGGGCCGCCGTAGATGAGGCTTGGTAATGAGCTTTTCGTTACAAGGCTACTAAGCCAGGTACTTTGATGGTTACCAAGCCCTCTCCTGCCCGGTAACGCTTCCCGAAGTTCTGCGAGGTTACGATGTTACCCAAGTACCGCTACGTATGTGCTTTCAAGGGGGGAAGCCCCCCTGTTCCCATCCCCAGCCATTCCCCATCTGGGGTTTTAAAGTGTTGAGTTGCACAGCGGAAATTCCCGTGCGGGGGAGAGGAGAAGGAAAAAAAAAAAACATTTTTTCCTTGAGGAATTCCGGGGTCAGCGCGATTGGAGAGAGTGTTTGATTTGAAAAAGGCAGTCTAGTGGACTGAGGAGATTAACATTGCTTCGCTACAGCTATCTCTACTAGCTTTTTTTTTTTTGGTCAGAAGACCACTCGCTTTACAGTAGAAAACAACTTGACAGCAGTGCCGATGTAAGTTAGGTAAGTAGATCTACGGCAGCCCCTCTCCAATGGCAATCCTATCGCGTTGGAGAACATCTTGATAGGGTATAGAAGGTTTATCGGGAGAGACGATCACTAGAAGATGGGTGATGCGGGGGTAAGGTTCTAGGAGATCGTCGACGAGGATGTCAATCTATGACCCTATCATTCCCCTATGTTCATCATCTCTCTCTATCACTTCAAATCCCCTCTATGGAATCTAATTTCTAGTCAAAAACATTCATCATACGTCCAAGGCAGTTGGTTCTACTCTATCAATACCTACCTCCATCAGGCCAGGCCTTCCTGTTCCACAATTCCTGTCATCGAGTATCTACCGAACTGCTGTATCACACGAGATTGCAGCGGCAGTCGAAATGACGCCAAGTTTAGAGGCCGGCGGGTAGGGTCAAATGGTCGCAGGTGTCCGCTCGATGTGAGAACCTCTAGATAAGGGTGCTACAGGGCTTTCCAGCAGTCCGTCACCGCGACAGGGACCTGCACTAGACCGAGATTAGAGCTACGTCTAGGCAGGTAAGCTTGTCATCTCTCAGCTTTCAACTTTCGGGTCTGCTTTCGATCGCAATTCGCCACTGTCCGCCACACACGTATTTAGTTTGGGTACGCACGTCTGCATTCTACGACGTGACCTGTCTTCAACTTTTGTGACGGCTTTGGTCTCGACGAGCTTTGGCATATACCCGGAGCTTATGAAGCACTTATAAGATACAATAAGATTTCTTCGTGGCCGCCGGTGTGGCACAGATGAGAGGACACTTTGAAACTTCATGTCGTTGACAGCAGGGGGGGTGAACAAGTTGATATCATTAATGGCCAATCGCCGCAGGATATGAGGACCGTGTCTGGTGTGGTTTCATGACTTGTTGATGGTTGCGGTAATATCTGATAGCAGTTCCTTATCAGATATTGATATAACCCCCTGGTAGTCATTAAGATAGAGGACTATAGGCAGAGAAGCGATACGGTAGGTTTCTTAACTGGGCTTCCCTCCCTATCCACTCTGTCTCTTTCGGGAAGAATACAACCCAGAAATGGACAATAAAATATACTAATGTTAGGAATTAGTCTAGTTTGACTACCGTAACTGTGCCTCGAGCTCGCAGCGAGGCTACTAGGACGTAGTCTAGCCTACACAGTCCCGTGATTCAATCAAGTATATGGTCCATGTCAATATTATAGCTCGAAGAGCTCTGGACCTCGTACTGCTGCTATGCTTGTGCAAAAGTTCTAACCAGACGTAAATATAGACCTACCATAATCGTTGCAAACGTAGCTACAAATGGTCAAGCATGCTGCGCGACCTCACCGAGAATTCGTGGAGTCGATGAAGTGGACCGGCGATGGGAGTAGTAGGATTATATTCAGGGTTTCGAAGTTGGGACGCCAAGAACCGAACCCAACATCGCGCTATTCGAGCCGTGTTTTACTGCGACGTTGAGTTGCAGTGTCGAGGATAAAAGCGGAACCCTTATTTCTCTTAACATTCACAAGCTTTCTGGATCTCTAAAGAAGTCTTGGTGCTATGCTTGTACGCTGTGATGAATGCAACAGCTAGACAATCTCTTTCAACACTAATTATTTCCCCCCTCGTCATAGTCGCATTCTGGCCTGGTTGACACGTTATCCCCAACTGTTTTTATTTCTGCGAAACTAAAGAAACTTTTAGTCAATTGACGGACCTAGGCTAGAGGTCATCGCAACCTCGGCGTGATCAAGGTCCAAGACTTGGAGTTAAGACATCGGGGTTAGTGGTTCTCCAACGTTGAAGTACTCATCCTTGCGGCTCGCCTGGATCTTCGGAAAATCATCCCCTTCGCTGGGACCACGATCTGTGCCGGCGCTCACTCACCTTATTTCCTGAATGTATATATCTCAAGTTATGAGGCAACATGACGACAATGCGGATGACGATCATGACCTCAGAAAATCTTGAATTCGCACAAAGAATTCTCATTGACGTTGATAATTTCGGCAAAGAACAACTTTTTCGTAAACTCCCCCGTTGTGCGTTCCAGATTTGAGATTGTTCCATTGTCTTTCGGTACCATTGTTCTGCACCACAAACTCCAAGCAAGGAATAGTCATATCGAACCCAACATCTTCAACCATATGCCGTGCCTGTTAATTATGCAACACAAAATTATTCAATTGTCGCTCTTTTGTGTTACCACGGCTCGCCCCTGCAAGTGTCGATGTGTAGGGCTCGACAACTCTTCTGAGTCTTCTCCAAATGTCTTGGCAGCATCCTTATATGTACCACGAATCTCATAGCTACCTAGGTAGCTAACTTGACCAGCTCAACGTTTCACTTCTCGGGCTCCATCGGCATTCATGCCGCCGGCTGGTAGGCTAGACTGCCACCATCGCCTACTGCACGTCCGGCGTACCTGCGTCGCCGATCCCGGACGGCCTTGACCTTTAGCGAATTCCGCCTATAAGGAGGAGACTTGGGGAAGCATTTTGCTGGCGTCCTCACATCGGCCGTGCATTAGGACGTGCGAGCCATTGCATATACATAGGTGGCTGGCCCCGTTAGTGTGGTTCCCCCCATCTCCCGTCCCCCCTTCCCCCTAGGAACGGCCGCGTTGCCCGCTTTGGGAAACATGCCCGGGGCGGAATATCGGGATCGTTAGAATTCTTTACCGTCCTGGCTGATCGGACTTGCGCTCGCTAGGGACCGCCGGCGAGCTTGTCCCAGGTTTCCGCCGGGCTTTTCTAAAATTAAGAAGGAGCAAAACGTCACCCGGCTCACGAAACCCGGTGATTTGGTCCTAGGCTATTAGTGGTTTCAAGCCTTTGTGCGGACTAGATAGTTGAGGTAGATAGTATCAGGTAGTTGCATGGTTAGTGTTCACCTAATCTAAGTGCACGTGGTTTTTATTTATGTGGTGACGAGGATGGGTTGAGAAGAGCTGTGTTACCTGGGAACTGGAGTTGTCTCTTCGGGATACTATATCGAGGTACTCTTGTAGCATAGTAGACTCTCGTGCGTTAGGAAATAACGGTAGAGTCAGCAAATTGTATGTAGAGGTTTCCACACGCCTCTAGATGTTCGATGTCTTGGGGAGGCTTATTTGTTTCTAAGAGGTATTTACATCGCCACAGCTAGAGAGTTAGGACGAAATAGTATCAAGTCACAACGCATCTTACGATATCATGGCGGTTTAATTTCATGGAGAGTACTCTATCTACCTAGGTAGACTACACTATCGATGATTTTAGTTCACCATTTGATTCACGCGCTTCATAAAGCTGAGACATTGTAAATGCAGGTCTAGACACGTTATTAAGTATGCGTACGTTATTATGAGTAAAGTTATCTGAAAGCAATGATATGATGAAAGGCGTTAAATTGTCGCGTGCTAATATTTGTATTTCCTCTGATTAGGAGGTAGTTGTGTAGTACCTATCTAGATATTCAGTAGGATTTACCGCAATCATTCGTGGTTCTGGATTGGTAGAGAGCATTACGACTTGCTTAACTACTTGACTACCTAAAGCCATTTGTTTTATAATATTGTGATGACTTGGTACTTTTCCACTATCTATTATATATGTACCAGGTTGATATGTTCCATTGCGAGGTTAAAACTAACAGTTAGGGGAAACGACTCTATCACTCCCCTAAAAGTTCTCATCCCACCACGAATCATTTGTCTTGTATATCCTATCTTGAATCCCTCGGTCTTGGGCCGGTATCTGGTAACTATGATATAGGTGCTCAATCCACGAAACTAGAATCCTTCTAATGTGCACTATCCACGCTCCTTTCTTAGTTGCCCAAGTTCCACATTCTGCGTACCATTTTCGATCCTGGCTAAGGGGTAGACGAGTATATAAACTTTGCCGAGGGCACTGGTAAAATACGATTAATTTCTTACTCTTCATTAACCTAGCTGCATTGTAGCTCTCCGCCAAAACGCAATCAGACTTCGTATCATCACAATGGCAGCTCCAGAGTGGATGTTAAACTACATCCATCCATTGGAACTGGGAGTTTTCACAAGAATCTGATCAGTTGGGGATTTTGCGATCGAAAATAAGGAAGCATTGGCATCTTGGTTACTTCCACATCAACGTAGGAGCGCGTCGGCACCCAGGCATACGGAGGACCCTTTTACTCGCAGATCCCCTATATACGGGCACGCCGCCAATAATCCCAGCAGATCCCGGATTCTTCGAGGTGGAGGAAGAAGAGCCATGTCCTTTCGGTGGTACAATAAGTGAGAAGGAACTATTGGGCTGGAAATACTGGAGAAATGTGTAGATGGCCAGTGCTGGTTTAATTTGTTTGGGGACTGTTCAACCTTTGTCATTCGATACGATGCTCCAGCAGAATGTCCAGCGGGCCAAGAGATGCTTAGACTAAGTTGAATATGAACAATCCTTAATCATACTTTTTACGGTTCATGAATGTCGAGTTTGCTTGTGGCCACATTAATATATGCGTCGATTGCTCGGTCTTAGATAGGTCTAATCTCCTTTGGCACAAGTCCTGATATTTTATTACTTGTTGCCCCGGTGCTCTCCCATTTTACCTTGTAGCATTTGAGTAAGTTTCATCATGCTCTGTTTGCCTTAAATTCAAAGCAATGTTGCTCGGGTAAGTATCTAGGCACTAGAGGCCTGGATGATAGGGGTCTTACTGACTAGAATTCAAATTGAGTTGCAATTATTGCAACTTCTCCTGTTATTCCCTTTTAGTGCCCTTAACTATCCCCCTTTTGCTTCGGAATATATTCGCTTCATATATTGACAAGTTAATTTTAGCGAGTGTTAATATGGACGTTAGTAATATCCGTGACTCTTTCTAAGTGGTTTTGCTATAAGGGTTACATGATAACTGATTTGGATTGAATTCTACAGAAAGATTCCAGGGAAAAGTCATTTGGTGTACGTAAGGTACCTCCAAAGTCAGGCGTTCCGAAAGAGATGAATAGAAAGTTCTATTATCCCAAACTAGCATGCGTCACAACACACATATGTACCCTCGTCGGCTCAAAGGAGTCTACTACTCATTTGATGATGCCAAAGTTTCTCTTCACTCCAAAGGAATAAATCTCGAAAACAGTGGACTATTTATTTCTAAAATCCATACGAAGAAACCAACGTCCTATGCTTCACTATACAGCAGTTGTCATATTAATGCATAATCCTCAATTCTACGATACGACGCCAAGCCAACAACATTCTCCCCCACCAATAATGCCTTTTGCGCTAAAGAATATCTTTTATACGCCTCAAAGGCTCAAAGCGGAGCAACATGTTAAGCGTGGCTTCGGTAAGCACTCGAGTTTGATAAAAGAAGTGGTATATGACGAAGATGAAGACGATGGGACTCCTTGTCTCCTTATCATTTTTTGGTCTTCTCGGGCGTTCTCCTTTTTCGGAGAACTGGAGCAGTCTAAGCACAACATCGAGAAAGACTTATTGTGTGGACTCGAACGCTTCCGAATCGATAGTAAGTGACGCGCCGACATCTGGCATTTCTTTCAAAGCTTTCAACCCAACACTGTACTTGTGGCGTCTTGATTGATTATGTACCTACCTATGGATTCATTAAGGAGGTGATACGTATCGCTAACAGTGGGTTTTATAGTTGTAGCGCATTGCCATATGGATACGCGGACGTGCTTGATAAGACGAAGCAGCAGATACCGGAAGCCTCACCAAAAGCCTTAACGAGTGGCGGATCCCCTAAGAAGAACGAAGGTGGAATGTTGAGAAAATAGGAGCTTTAAGAGAATAGGTCCCCTATTTATAAACTGGGTCTAGGCATTTTTCAATAGAACTTAGGTACCTTAATATACCAGTAACTTACGTTTATTATCCGCCGTGTAAAATACTGTATACGTTAGGTACTTACTAGTAGGTGCCTACTAGGTATTCTAAGACAGCAGCAGCGACTTCCCTAGAGTTCTGAGCACTAGGTATAACGGGTTGTACATTCATGTAGGTAGGTACCTACCTAACGCATGTATACAGATGGAAAGCGCAATGAGATGCCCTGTACCCATAAGAAAGAGCAAGCAGCCTTGTAGTATATTTCCCATGTCATGTCCAATTCCAACAGCTGCCGTTCTTTCCCTCTTCATCAATCAATTTTCCTCTCCGGAAAAACAGAGTTCAGTAAAAATATGGTCCTCAAACAAAAGACAACAAGCGACTTTTGCACAATGGAACATATGCTGCGCTGTAATAATCTTAAATGTCGAAAGGAACTTGGAGATCGAGCATTAGTGACTACATGCAGTCATATCTTCTGTACCGACTGCGCTGCTCGCTTGGGCTTGACATCACAGAGACACGAACATCGTAACTCATGTCCTGCATGCAATACTCCTTTAACTAATCCTGATGACGCTGTTATTTCGAATCTCAATCCTAGCGAAGATTATAAGACGAGCGTTTTGAGCGGACTCAGTCCGTATGTCATTATCGAATGCGCAAGTAGAGCCCTTAGCTTTTGGGCCTACCAAGCCACCCAGGAAGTGTAAGAATCATTCTCTCTATTCGATATTCTAAGTTAGGTAGCTTCTAATTCAAAGTTAAAGTTTCTACCATGAGAAGCTTGGCGCGGCACTTACTGAGAAATACTCAAACCTCAGTGTTCATCTCGACAAGGTTATCAACGATGCCAATTTGGAAATATCCCGTTTAGAAAGCAAACTTGCAGGAATGTTATCCTTCCGTCCCAGTTCGCTACGCTAGTACTTACTTCTTTCAGGCATGGCAATGGAGCAGGATGGCCTGCGTAGAAAAAATGACGAGCTAGCACAAGCATACAAAGAAAAGAACCGAAAGCTTCTACAGATCCAAGAGTTGTATGATAAACTCAAGCAAAGGGCCATGTTGGGACAGATGCAAGATGCAGCCGAAGATGCAGTTGACTCGGCACTGCACGGGTCTTCATTGGACAGAACACAGATCGAGGACAGTAGTCAAAATCCTACAGATTTTCAGGATAGTGGAACGTCTTATGCGCACCATCGCCCGCCTCTCCACGAGCAGCAAAGAATATCTGCACCATATCATCACCAGGGAGTGCGGCAGGACTACAATAGTTCCTGGCCAAGAACTATGGGGGTCCAATGTAAAGCAAAGAAGCTTCTCTAGAAATAAATGACCTGATAGCTGATAACATATAGCAAACGTGCCCGTTACCCCTTCGACCCATCGCCAACGCCTTGGCGAAACAACTGGTATTGGCCTATCCACTATTCCCGGTCTTGTTTCAGGGACCCCTAAAGGGCACCAAGCCAATGTGAACATACGAGCACAACAAAACAACGTATCCTCAAATAACCTCCCAAGTGGTACAAGATTCCCTGCCGTTGGGCTGAGCTCTGGACTGAAAATCAGCCACGATGGGAGTAGTAACTCCGCCGGATTTCCTGCGTCGCTAGCACGACCGCGAGGTAAGTTTCCCTGATATGGAGCTCCCTTCCTCAAACTCAACTAATTAAGTTAACTTGTTAGCAGCGGTTGCCCAGAGATGTACACCATTGTCTTCAACGTTTCATCGCGGACAAGGCGACCAACCGGAAACTGCTTTCTCCGGATTACGAAGTAGTTTCTCAAATCTCTAAGTCATCTAACTTAACAAGGCATACAATGTAAAATATCTTTAAGCAGGAGAAGAAGGATGATATGTCGGCTTAAAAGACGGTCTCTAAGGGCCAGCCTAGAACACAATGTATTGTACTTACAGTAACACAAAGATCCGTCTTTGTTTCTCATTCGCGAAGTTTTGTTGTGTTCCCAAGCCACGTAACATCATAGAACAAGGATCTAGTTACAACGTAAAGCATTGTTTTTGTTAATATATAGTTATCAAGGGCCGACTCATTATCCTATCTCTCCTAATTACTTCCTTCTTCCCCCCTGGGCCTTTTAAAAGAATTTCAATCTCTTCAAAATAAATCTATATCTATCACACAACATCCTGATTTCTCATCAGATCCTAAATTGCATACATAGGTACCTAAATCGACTTTACTCGAATTCGGAATAATGGCGTCAAGATACTCCCAGCCCCAATATGAAGATGAGCCAAGTAGTTTTTCAGCGAGGGCTACTAAATCACATTCTAATCTCTTAAGTACTGTTGAGTCTACGCAGGCGTACAACTCACACGGAGAACGAAGGGGTAGGGGTATCAAAGCATCTCATTCGATGCAAAACCAACACATGGATCGAATGTTACCACGTGATCCTTTAGTTGAGAATAAAGATGTAAAGGTGACGAAGGCATTCAGTCGTTGGCTAGGAAAACACAAAGCAAAAAATGCGGCAAGCCCTGAGAGGCTCCGTATAAGTGAACCCCAATCTGTACCCCAAGCTCCATTGCGCCATAAGCGTTCGTTCAATGAACAAACCTCACTTCCTGCAAAGAACTCTCGTATATTACCGGAGTTAGAAGTTGCGAAGCCGTCTTCAAAGCCCACATGTATTCAGAAAAAGAATCTGGGTAAATCTAAAGACGCGCTAGGCTCCTACCCTGTTGGTACTTGGCTTGATAAATCGGAGAAGACATATCCTCCTCAACGAGTCTTGTTCGAGTCCAAGGCCGAAGATAGTGAGGATGAGGCGCCATCTGGACGGCGGTCTCGTATGTCTACAAGATCGGCCGAGTTCGAGAATGACTTAGTAGACAACCTTCAGCATAAGCTGTCGGCAGACGTCAGAGCCGAGCGACGAAAAGGGCGAATATTTTCCAAGTCAGATCCCTCTAAGAACCTTTATGAATTCCCCGATCCAGATGGTTGGTATGATGAAGACGATGATGATAGTGATGAAGATGATGAATTTTGGGACGATGCTGGTTTCGATGATCCCGTGTTTGACGATGCTGGCTTTGAAGAAGCCGTCTTTACGGGTAGGCATGAGCAAGGGCCCGCTAGTAGCCCAATCCCAAACATCGTGATATCAACCCCAACTGATGAAGAGGAAGAAGCGAAGAGACGCTCGAATTCCGAGAATCTTCTGAAGCCTGACGATGTCTATAAGGTTCTTTGGAAGAAGCAGGCTAAGGAAATTCGCTTTTTGACCGAGACTCAACGTTACCTATTACCCCTAGCTTGGTTGGTAGCCGAAGCAGAAGGGATAGATGTGAATGACTTGCCTGCACTAGAGAACGCTCTGAAGGTTATCATCTCGGATCGCCGGAAGCTCTTTGACCTCTTCCCCCTAGCGAAGGTATTAGCCAAAGACCAGAATGTTGATGTTGATGACTTTAAGACGTTCCCTAGAATGTTGAAGAACGTCCTCGCGGATCGCGATAATGCTAAACGGTTGGCCAATTATCATAGAACCGCAAAGTTAAAGCTCGAGTCCAAGATCGCCAGGTTGGAGTCGGAGAAAATTGGCGAGAGTCCAGATGACGAGGAGTATATACGGTTTTAAGGGTATGTTATAAAGGTTGAGTACTCATAAAGTCTTAAAGTACCTACTGCTTGAATGATTCTAAAGAGCAGTGGGTATTGGCAATTTGCGACGTAAAGGGGTGAAATCCGGAGCATCCCTCTTACCGCAAGTACTCATGAACATAAGTCTTCCCCCTGACCACCCCCCTATTCTCCCACCTACCCCCCATATACCACATATACTTCCCTATTGAACCCCTTATATCCACTTGATGCTAATAAGTATTCAACTCCCTTCTGCCGTTATAATACTGGGAGTAGTTAAGAGCCACCGAAGTATGGGACGCTGTATTTCGACTATAATAACGTAACTTTCCTAATGCCAGTCTACTCGGCGTTATATCTTAACGATCGCCTTATAACGGCTATACCGTATAAGAACCTACCCACCTAATATTGTAAATCGTATCTCTGGTAATAAGCGGGGGATACGAAAGCCATCAGCATCCTGTCAATACTTTTACACCTAATTACGACAATTGTTTCTCGTCTTCACCTTATCCTGCGCAGGAGGCGGAGGACGAGAAAAGCCACTCATTTCAGCACATTATTTCTTTCACTACGACTATAGTAATTACTTTAAGGAAGCCTACCCTCTTGGTCTGGCCAGACGGGCGGATAGGTGGACGTCACGCTCATTAGGTACTTTCTCTATGTACCCCAACCCACCATCGACACTCATTGACACAAAACTGTTTACCCATTCATATTGTTTAGCGCACTCTAGTTAAAAGATTCAATGCAATAAAAAAGAACTTTTCCGCATGCCTGCCTCCGATGAATTATTCTTTGTGTGATTATAACTGACTCGTGCATTATGCATATACCAAAGGTGACCTATCATTAGACTAAAGTTTATAAAAGAGACAGAAGTAGAAGAAGGTTCATATATATGAATACAAAGGAAGTAGGAACAGTGGATTATTTAGTCCAGCATCGCTCTCGACTATTTGAAGTGCTATAGATTTTAGTTCCATATTTTATACTTAGATGGAGAGCAGCTTTCGCCGTGGTCACAGAGTCGGAATTGACATTACTTAGGTAGTCTACACAAGAGAATACATATTCAATCACTAAATTCGTTTTAAACATAAGATTGTTATATAAATCTAGCAGTATCAGATAGTCATCTCTAGCTAATGGTAGACCTCTTTTATATATTTCAAGTAATGTAAGAAACTATTGACATGAAATCTATTTTAGTTCAAGATTTGAATGCCCATCGTAGTTCCATGCAAGCACTTGGAGTGAAATGTCAAACCTAACTCCACGGATACATCTCATTAGGTGAGACAATGACAGACTTATTTTCACCGCCTCGCCATCTCAGGCACGGTATGTGTTCCTTTTCCCGTGTTCGATGTGTCACCTTAATCCCGAGGTCTGAGCTGAGGAAATCCATCGCAGCGTGCAGCTCTGGGGTGGGATTCCACATATCCACTTCTGATAAGTTCCACTCTGAAGCCTCTTCAATGGCATCGAACAGGAGACGGGCGAGTACGCGTGTTGAGGTGGCTACATCTTGGCCGCGGGGCAGCTTAACGCGCTGTATTGTGATCTTCTCATGGCGGAGATCTGGGTACCAGTATAGCCAAGAGTCCGCGCTCTCGCAGATGCTGCCTTTTACTTCCGGTGATTTTCCCTTTGACTGGTGGTTCATATATTCTATTCGGGACTGTAACCAGTTGATCATGTCCGCGGTAGGTAAGACAGTCACCAGTACGCTGCCATTCGGAAGGTCGTAGCCCCGGAAGTATTCTTTTAGACTTTCCACGTCGCGCTCGCAGAGGCGGGGGATATCATCTGAAGTTAAGGGGCGGGTTTCCGGGAACTGTGCTTGCTCTTTAGAAGGGAGGGTTTGGGGAACGGTGAGAATAGACTCGAAGGAATCCAGCATATTCCAACCTTTGCTCACGTAGAACTAAAATGATATCGTAAGCATATAAAACTGTAGCCATGACAAAGAAGTGACCTACATCTCCCACATCCGAGTATAGTATACTGGCTGTCGCATTTCCCGGTCCATCTAACCATTCTGCCACGGCTTTTAGCATGACAGACGCAAGACCACGTCCGCGATATGACGAAGAGGTAACTACGCTACAGATACAGTAGCCCTGTTCTTGACGGACTGACGACTGTTCACCCATGGCGGAACCGTCCCGGACCAGCAGATCTCTGTGCATCGTCTTACACATGGCCAGTACCTGTTCAGGGTCATCGGCCAAAGTAAGATACCACCATCGCCAGCCGGTACCTCGTGCAAGTGGCTGTTTTGCAAGATAATCCTCTCGCTCTAGGTAACCTTCCGGCGTGAGTGACTTCCCGAAGGCCGTGGACGCCAGTTTGGCGCATCGTATTTTGTCCTGCTGCGCCGTCGCTTCGGAGAAGACGACATTAAGCGTGCCGCGGGCATCTTCGATAGTAATTCGCTGTGTCTCTGCCATATCTCGAATATATATATATATATATATATTTATTCATATAAACACTGTCACTAGAGTTTCTTTTTTCTTCACTTTGGTGACCGGAGGTCGTTGTCGTAATAACGATCGGTATAAGCCAGTCCTCTCCACATCAGATCCGAATTCGTTTATAAAATCGGACCATCCTCCTCTTCGCTCAAGTGGGGATCGCCAATTGACCATTTCTGTCATTAGCGGCCTTCCCGCTAAGTTTCCCCTCAAGACATCGTCGTCTTTTACATCGTTGAATTTTTCTTTACGATTTGCAGCGCGTATCCCGCCTCCGATGGTCCCCTATTGTACACCGTCCATCTTTCAAATTGTTGTACTCGGCAGACTTCTAGGCGAATTATTTTGAGAATCCCCCACACTTTGTGATGGGGGGTCGTATCCGCATAGCAGATCTGTGACTTACCCCTGGAATCACTCTAGAACGATTTGAGAGAAGTCGCACATAAGGGCTATAATGGCATTATGATAGTAGTAGTCTGAGCTACATGTTAAATATGTAGCTCTATGGGTAACAACAATACTATTTTTCTAGTTCGCGGCACTAGATCTCTGGGGATTGAAGACTTTGATTCTGCCTTCGTATTCGTATCCTACCCGACGTAAGGGCATATAGACGCATGTAGACGCCGTTATTAGCGCCAAGGCTTAAAATCGGTAATAAATACCACGCCTTGAAGCTCTCAACTTCTTGCGAGGTTGTACTTTCACCTACTCAGTTAACATAGTAGGTGATACTGCGAGAAGAAAGGTCTGTAGAATGGATGCCACGGGAAAGCAGACTCTGTACGTCGCGATTGCGACACTTCTTGCAATTGGTGTTGCTTGGCTCTGGAAACTCAACAGCGCGTTGAAACAAACACCGCCAGAAGTATTGGCTGCATCCCCGCACCGGTGGACAGAGCAAGAGATCAAACACGCATACAAACACATCGAGGCCAATCCGATCGACTGGGCTAAGCATCTTCCACCGCCATTAAACCGTCGGTACATCGTGACAGGCGGCTGTGGCGGGGTAGGAGGTCAGATCGTATTACACCTACTCGCCCGCGGCCAGTCTCCAGAAAGCATCCGAATCGTCGATTTCCAAAAACCGACCCGGCCTGATTTGAAAACGGGCCCTGCTGCTCTGGTTGACTTCGCGCAAGCTGACATCACGTTGCCAGCAGCGACATCCGCGGCATTTAATAAGCCCTGGCCTAAAAGCATAGCTCATCTCCCGCTTACCGTCTTCCACACGGCTGCTGTCATCCAAGCGTCAGAGCGTTCCCTCAAGACCTATGATAACGTAAAGCGTGTAAATGTCGATGGTGTGAAAAATGTCTTAGACGCGTCGAAGCAAGCCGGTGCAACCGTCTTTGTATCAACATCATCCGCCTCCGTCGCTTACATACCCGTGAAGTATTGGGGAAATCCATTTCGACGCTGGCCTGAGAATTACTGGCAAATACTCGACGACTCTGACTTCGACCGGCCATTGCGACCGCATGCTCAATTCTTCAGCAACTACGGGTACGCCAAAGCCACGGCCGAACGGCTTATCTCTGAGGCCAATAGCTTTAGTTTCCGCACGGGGCTCGTGCGCCCGGCTAACGGCATTTATGGCAGCAGCTACGGCGACCAGATTGTTGGATACTGTCTTAGACTTGGTACGTTTCCTAGCTGGACGAGGAATATTGTTCAAAACTTTGTGCACGCCGGAAATGTGTCTTTGGCGCATCTACTTTTTGAGGCAGCGCTCTTGAGGGACGGCGAGAAAACCATGCCAAAATGCGCCGGTCGCGCGTTTACCGTTACGGATGCTGGACCACCGCCCACGTTTGATGATATGTATACGTTACTGCGAGTTACAGTCACGCCTAATACAGCGCCTATCAAGGTTTTATACTTACAACCTGTGGTCATGTTGGTTCTCGCACACATCATCGAGTGGCTTGACCTGGCTAGCCGGACGCCGGTACTCGGATGGATAATTCCGCGGCCTAAAGGTGAACTAGCAAGGTTACAACCGGCCATCTTCACCGCTTCCACGCATATGATAGCCTCAAATGAGGGAGCGGGACGAAGCGTCGACGATGGCGGTATCGGATATCGACCCGTTAATAACACGATAGAGGGGATTTGCCAGCAAGTTCTAGAGTGGAATATCGAGCATGAGCACTCATCGGAATCAAGCCCCCAGAGCGGTGCAGAGACCCTTGTGAAAGACATCAAGAACGTAGGTGCTATACCTACTGCTGCGGGCGCTTAGGCGCAGGTTTATGTCCACCTATTTCTCATAAAGTGATACCCTATAAGCTACCTGTCACATATCTTCTACGGGATTTTTGGGTTGCTTTATTCCACAAACGTTAGACGGCTTAGTTGAAACATGCCTGTGGATGTTCCCTTTTTATATGTAGTATTAATTATTGGTACTCCTAGCGATATATACTATCTCGTCGAACCCAGACCCTAGTCGTTATCCAACAATATTCGCGAATTGTGACCAGATGTCTCGGCTGGGACGGGACAAAAGTTTCCAAACGATAATCGTGTTCAATATGATTCCCAGTTCTATAAAATAGCGTGATAGCCGCCGAATTTGATTTGACGGAGCATCACAGCAGAATAATTCTTGCACCTCATTACAAGAGCCCTCTCTTACAGGATTGAAAGACTGTAACTTACCTTCGCAATTCTTAAAGAGACTAAGACACGATGTCAGCAAATATTATTGCTTATAACGAGCTACGGCCACCACGCCTAACCTTTGGCGTCGAGATGGAATTCGTAATGCCCTGGCTATTCAAGGGCGAGAAAGATCCTCTAGAAAGCATCAAAGGCTTGCCCCCGGTCTTCAGGATGAACAAGCCATCACAACCGCATCTTCACGACCCTGAAACAGAAGTTTATGATGAGATCAAGGCCCTCTTTGAAAAATATAAACTCCCGACCAAAGTCAGGACGTATACGTACAAAACCGAATTTGCCAAGAAAGTTCTCGATAGATATCATCTCTGGGGAGTTGAGCATGACGTAACTGTCTTTGAACCTAGCGATGAACCAGCTTACAATTGGGTTGAAGACTTCGAATGGGTCAGCGTCGAAGTTCAGAGTCCTGTCGAGCCCGATATTCCTCGTGCATTCGCAGTTCTTAACTACGTTCGACAGCTTCTCATCAGTACCTATAGATGTCGCGTAAATCATTCCTGTGGGCTTCATGTTCACGTTGGAAACGGCAGCGAGCGATTTCCGCTCGACTCTATGCGACGTATTGCTTCTTTAGTTTTCGCTACCGAGCCCTTAATCATGACTCTCAATCATCCCTGGAGGGCAGCAAACGTTAACTGCCGGACATTACGGGATAGAAGCAACTTATCGAGAAAGATAGCTGGTGAGAAAATGACTTCTGGCCCGGATCATAAGCGTCCAACCAGAAAACATAGGGATTGCATCCGGTATTTAGCTACAGATGTCCTGCATGGAGAAGAACCTATCTCTTGGAGGGAAGAGCATAGAGAGGCGAAGTACATAGACGCTTTTGAGCAACTCAGGTCAAGCGGCTTCGAGCCCTTTCAGCCGGATTCCGTTGAGAAAACTCCCTCCATTCATGCTAGTGATACAAGTTCTAGTAGTAGTATACAGTCTAGCGAGCCAAGCCCGGATAGCAGCCCGGATAGCAACCCAGACAGCGATGTATGGGAAAGTTCCGAGGAAGAGACCCCCAAGAAGGGACACCAGAAGCATACCCCCAAAAAGAAAATCCCTAAGAAAACTAGCTCAAGAAGAAAGCTCAAGAAGAGGAAGCACCAGAACCAGAAAAACCAGCAGAAGAAACTCAGAAAGGAAATGAGAGAAAAAGAAAGACAAGCTAATAATCTGTTCAACATACTCAATACGCCTATCCGCTTACGGAGTCTTCCAAGGATCATAACGCCTCGTTATACCACCGAGCAACTCATAGAATTTCACGACAGATTGAAAGCTTTCGAAGCCGACGGCCTCTACTTCGAGGGCGAAGGATCAAATCGAGTTCCGGATCCGGGCGTATTTGCAGCCGTGCAGGAGATCTACCGCGCGCCGAGCACCTGCACGATAGCGCACCTGATGTATCCCGACGGCCCCGCGATAGTGAACTTCCAGAACTACGCGTGCGACTCGTTCGACCGCCCCGACAGCGGGCGAACGATCGAGTTCCGGGGCGCCGAGGGAAGTCTCGGTCCCTGGGTCGTCACCTGGGCGAAGATCTGCGTGGGCCTCGTCAAGTTCGCTATCCGGTCGCCTCCTTGGATGTTCACGCGCGTCCTGGAGAACTGCCAGTGGGCGGACGACGAAGACGGCGTGTACGACTGCATTGATTTGCTCAATGATTTGGGACTGTACGCCGAGGCGGTCGATGCCGAGCGGAGGATCGCCGAGAATCAGGAGGAATGGGGCATTCAGTACGTAGAGCCGGAGAATAGGACCAGTTCCAGTTCCAGTCCTAGTCCTAGTCCTAATTCTAGTTCTAGTTCATCGCTCGGATCAAGTAACTGATCTAAGGGTAATTACGGCAGATTTTCTTTGTCTTCCACTTTCTTTGTTGGTAGTTTAATAGAGCAGCCTAGCTACAATATAATTAATTAAACCCTCTATTGTGTGTATCTTTTCTTTGGTTTTTTCTTGTCCACTGAGAACTTGTTATTGGCAAAAAAAAAAAAAAAAAAAAAAAAAAAAAAAAAAAAAAACAGCACGTTAATTACCTACCCATGAAAACAGTAACGTCTCAAACACTATAGCTGAATTCACACAATATTTCAATAAGGTTTGAATGCTAGAACTGGAAAGGCGCCCGTCGAAAAGGGGTCGATTATAGCTTAAGCCTTAGCTCTTGTTAGCTCTATAAAGTCCTGGTCTGAATGTGGGTTGAAACCATGCAGAAAATGGGTCGAATAACTAACACATCTCTACTAATATTTACGTGAATAGTTACGGCAGATTTTATTATGGTGCTTGGGTTGGTTGATATTTATTTGCTTCCATAGACAAAAGTTCCTGACGATCGTAGAATTGAATAATACTTCACAAGCTTTAGTTGGACACTACAAATTTCGAGCTTGCGGTAGTTGGCTGGCACAGCGATCAGCGTTTCATCAATGTGTTTAAACGAGATTAGCATAACAACCTAACTGTATATATACAGTGAAACCTCGCCATAACGAATTGGAAAAAACAAGAAATTGAATTTGTTATATAATAAATTTGTTATAAACTATAATTTTCTATTTAAAATTAAGTTTTTGTAAAAAATACTTTAATTTATTAATAAATATTACTTATTTTTTTATATATAATACATATTAATAATTAATTATTTAATATTAAAAATTTTTTTTTTTATATTTTTAAATTTTAATATTTTTTTTTTAAATTTTAATAATTTTAAAAAATTTAAATTTATTTAATATTATTATTTATATTAATTTAAAAATATTTAATAAATTAATAAAATTTAAATAAATAAAATTTTATTAAATAAAGTTTTTTTAATTTTATTAATAATTTTATTCGTATTTTTAATTATATATATATTTATTAATTTAATTAATAAATTTTTAATTAATATAATATTTTTAAAAATTTCATTTTAAAATTCGATAAAATTAAATAAATTTATAATTTATTTAATAATATTTTATTTTTTAAAGTTTTTTAATTATATTTTTATTATTTTTTTAATTTATAATTATTCGTATTTAATTTAATTTTAATTAAAAAACATTTTAATTAAATTTTCGAATATTTTAAATATTATAAATTTGTAAAAACAATTATTTATTATTTAAAAATTTAATTTTTACTAAATTTTTATAATTTAATAATAAATTTTAAATAAAATCATTTTTTTTAAATAATTTTTATCGTTTAAAAAATAATAAATAATATAATTTAATTATAATTAATAATATATCATTTTAAAATTATATATTATATTTTAATTTAAAAATTAATAAATTAATATAATATTTATAAATAAAAATTTAATACGTATATGTTTTAATTATAAAAATTATTGGTAAGTACGTACGTGATGAAGTCAAAAGAAATAATAGTAAAAGCAAGTAACGATAAAATAATAGAGTTGAAACTGGTATGTTATTGATGTTTAAAGAAGAAACTATCTATCTGAGTATGGGCGCGGAAACGTGCCCATATATAATAAAGGTACATAGGTATTTCTTTCCAAGATACGTATTAACTCAGGTACGTACTGAGTTAGATACGTATGTTTTGTCATTCAACTATTAAAAATTAAAATATTTTTTTAATAATAATTTTATAAATATTAAAATTATCGATTAATAATAATATTTAACGATTAATTATAAAATTATCGAACTAATATAAAAATTTTTTAAAAATAATTTTAATAATTTAAATTTTTTTATTAAATTTATATTTTAACGGTAAATTTATTAAAAATTAATTTTTATATTTAAAATATTATAAATTTATAATTATACCAATTATTTAAAAATTTAATTTATAAATGTTCGTTAAATTATATGTATATAAAATAATAATTTTAATTTTATTTTTTTTACCATTATTTTAAAAATACGTAATAAACGTACGATTAAACGTTATTTTTTAAAAAAATATAATTTCATCGACGTTATAAACGTTATTTAAAACGTATATAATCGTAATAATTTTAATTTCAATTATATAAAATTTAATAATAATAATATTTACGGTTTTATATTCATTATATTTAACGTATTTTCGAATATTATATCGTTTTTTAAATGTATAAAATTATTTAATCGATTATTTTAAATTTATATGGTTAATATATAAAATTTTTTTTAAAAATTTTTTATAAAATTATTATGTTACGTGTTATAATATATTATTAATAACCGTAACATGTTGTTTTTATAAACGTTATTATCATTTAAATAACGTGTTTTCGATATATAAAAAATTAAAAAATACGTTTTTTTAAATATCATTTAATTTTTCCAAATTTAAATGATTTAAATATTAATATTTATTTAATAAAATTTTACATATCGTTAAAATTAAAAAATTACGTTTAAAATAATGTTAAACCCATATATAATATTTAAATTATTTCCATTTAAAATGTTATATTTAAATATCGTAAATTATTTTACGTTATTTTTCGTTAATAACGTTACATTATTAATTAATTATAAATATCATTATAAAAAAAAAAAATTATTTATTTTTTAAATTATTTAATAAATTTTTTAATTAAAAATTAATTAATTTATATTTAAATGTTAATTAAATATAAAATTTTTAAATTTAATTACATTAAAAATAATATTTAAAAATTAAATATTATTATTAATTAAAATATTATAAATTTTTTTACGATATTTAATTTTTATAAATTTTTAATTTTATTTTTATTAAATTAAATTAAATTTTAAAATTAAAATTTTAAAATCCATTTAAATAAAATTATTTAAAATTTATTAATTTTTAAATTTTATATTTTTTATAATAAATTTAATGGAATTTAATTTAAAAATTAACAAATTTCATTATATAAAAAAATTTATTAAATTATATATAAAATTCAAAAAATTAATATTTTAATTCGTTATAAAATGAATTCGTTATATATTAGATTCGTTATGGCGAGGTTTCACTGTAATAGTTTTGGCCGATGACAACCTTGACGTAAATAGGATCTTTAGCTTAACAATCAAAGCCACGATCTAAAAAAAAAAATTGCCCGTGGACCCCTTGCAGCTCAAGCTCAGCCTTAAAAGCCGAGTGAGTTTAACTGTGCATCGCATTTTGCACCTTGACCCGCAAATCAGCTTTACTCACACTTGTCATTGAATGAAATTAACTAGACCGACTTCATGAGCGACGCTAACATGTTACCCTATTTCCTGAATTGAACCAATTGGTCCAATTTTCTATCTTCAAATTGACAGGGCCGATTAAAGATGGAAGAATACCCCGTACTAAACCTAAACCGCTCTATTGAAGGATCACGTTCGCTAAGATGAATCTCCCCATGATCAGCGGCACAGCCAGGGAGATGACATATCGGATTTTGGAGTTTGGTAAAGTATAAGAATTGGATCCTTATTTATGCCTTACGAAAGATCCCATCTTTTTTTATCTCTTATTTATATAAACTCTGTCTGGACTTCTCAGCATTGAGTAAGCTTTTACTGATAAAATTCCATCCCGTCTCTAAACTTACGGAACTGCTTATAAACAAACAAATCTTCAACCCTAGAAACAAACTTTTTATTCACAACGCATCGATATATACAATTTGAACTCTTCCAAAGATGGTTTCTCAAGTCACACTTGCTCTTCTCGGTCTCGCCTCTACCGCCGCGGCCACATTCAACCCCTTGCAGCTGAAGAGCCTCAACGGCCTGCGCGCGGAACGCGTTGTTGTTGAAGTGCGCCAAGTCAGCAGCTCGCAGGGCACCCCGACCTTTTCCGAACTCCCCACGCTCACGCCGAACGCCGAGTGTGAATCGGCCTTGGAGCCGTTGGGCGCCGACGTCCCCACCCCCGCGCCCGCTCTTTTCGACTACATGGAGTCGTTCATGTCCACAGCCGACATCAGCGACCCGACCGTGCTGTGCGACGCCGCCAGCCAGGTGCCGCAGTCCTTGTCGTCTCAATACAGCGAGTTCGACCAGGCGGCCAGCACCTGGCTCAGCAAGCACAGCAGCGAGCTCGAAGTTGCGGCTACCAAGTGCAGCTCCGACGACGCCTCGGTCAACCAGGCCGTAGAGTCCATCAAGTATTTCCTCAATGACGGATGCGGTGCGGCTTCCACTACCGCGACCCCGGGTCTGGCTGCCCGACCCACTGGCATGGTTGCAGGTGCCGTGGCTGCCGCTGGCGCTCTTGGCGTTGCGGCGCTTCTATGATTGGACCTTACCTTTGAGGTGTTGGAGGTACCCCAAGTAGCTTAAGTGCGTAGGCTAAGGACACGCATTTGTCCTGGGAGTTGAAGATTGGCTGTTTTATATAGAGCAGATATATAGTATACCCCTGAGTTGTATTTACTTCAAGAATTGGATAAATAGCAATTATCCTTTATCACATGCCTCGCCTTGTGTATGAACTATACGGTAACGTTGTTCTATCGTATCCATTGCCACGCGTCATATAATATAATATAAACCAGTTATACAAAAAAAATCTTGGTCGTGCTATCATGGAGTTTTGGTGAAATACGAGTTGGTTAGAGTCCAGATAGGTACGAAGTATCTTATATAGGAGGTAGCTTTCATAGTCGGTAGTGGCCTTGTAGGCGACCAAGAACTACTTACACTACGTATGCCACGATAGTCCTTTGTACAGCATTACTCCCAGATACCTTACACCTTTTTTTGCCTGGGCTTAAAATGAACTTCGCGATCAATAGTTAGAATACGTAAATGTATACTCAGCCATACGTGCCTAAACTATATACCTACCTAGGTTGGTATCTGCTGTAGGTAGATATGTACTGTGGAATGGTTGAGCTATAGGTGCATAAGATTTCCGTGATATCTCTCGAAGCTCCATAGAACTAACTGGTCGCCGCGACTTTCTCTTTGCAAGATCAAAAACCATTGTTCATTCATGCGGGCCGTTGCCATGGAGTTCAGCGTTGCCGGTCAAAAATAAAAGTACCAAGGTACTGACAGGTGCTCTACGTCCCAAGTTGCGTACCTGAGGTAACAACCTTCTAGCGCGGTTACTATGTAGTTGTAGTTGTTGTCCTGTAGCTTGTTTCTTTTTTTCTTTCTGTTTTTTATTATTATTTTATTTTATAAAAGGTTTCTCCACGCCAACTTCAGCAACCCGTAAACACGTACACTTCAACAACCTTCCATCGACAAACATCCGTCGCCATGGCCAAGCTAACGAGTTTATCCGATCAAGTTCTACTAGAAATGACATCTTGCGCTATCTTGGGTCCTAGTGACCTCGCATCCCTTGCCCTGGTCAATAAGAAACTGTCCCGCGTCGCAAACGAGTCACTTTACAAGAAGTTTGGGGAGAGGACTGCAATCGAGTTTGCTGCTGAAAATGACAGCATCGGCACCCTAAAAGCAGCACTTTATTTCGGACTAGACATACACTATGATGAGCACCGCGCACTACGCTTGGCTTCTAAGCGTGGACAACTTGAAGCCATGAGTTGGTTACTGAGTCACGGCGCCCCTGTCGACAATGCACTCATATCCGGCACTTTTGCATCCCTGTTGAATTCCCCGTTGTATTTTGCACTTAATTCTCAGCAAGAAAGAGCTGCCTTGCTCTTAATTGAATGTGGAGCTACTCTTAGATTCATTGTGCCTTCTCTTCATAACCGCGGCGATGGTGGTGATGGTGATGACCACAATAACATTCCAACAATTGCCGACGAAACGGCCCTTCATATGGCTGCTCGGGGGAGGTTTGCAAAGCGTGATTGAATATCTGATTACCCAAAACCTGATACCAGTCGACGAGCGTACCTCTAGAAATCCATCGGCCTTAAATATGTTAATCCAAAAGAACTCTTCTCTATGTGACACCTCGGCTACGTTCGAGGGATTAATATCATATGGGGCGAATATCGATGACAATCCGGAAAGCGATCTACTTCCACTCACAGCCGCGATTATGTCTGGCCAGTACCGTTTGGCAGATGCATTGCTTAATGCTAGTGCAAGGGTCAACCCAGAACGCAAGATGTACAGAGTATGGCATCCCATCCATGCCTGCACTGCGAGGTCCTCGCTATACATTGACAACGAGTTAGCGTGGCTTTGGGAATCCCTGTTGCGCAACTTACTTTCAAAGCTTTTGATGCTTGGAGCAGACTTGCACGAAAGCTACCCAGATGGACACACTCCCCTAGGAATAGCCGTTTTGTATGGAACTTGCGATATGGTGTTTCACCTCGTATCAATAGGTGCTCGTGTCAACGAAATAGATGCGACCGGAAGTACTCCGCTAGGTCTTTTAATGCGTGGTACCCGCCTCCGCACCTCGCTCCGGCTAGAAAAGGCCATAGCACTTCTATGTGGCGGCGCTAGGATGGATACTCGCGTAGATGGCGAGTGGACGTTACTAGAGTGGGTATTCGAGAAGGATTATGGTTTTGAGAACCTCGAACAACTGTTGGCCTTAGCTACTCCAGCCATGTTAAACCAAGAATACCTAGATGAACTTCTCGAAACTTATTTCAAAGTGGGCTATAGCGAGAAGTGTTTGGTCCTCATGAATCATGGAGCCACTTCCAAAGACCACAACAGAACGTATCTCTCCATCGAGTATGTGATATTGTCTCGCGAGCTGTGGTCATATAAATTGAAAGATCGTTCCAGATACTTCTATATGATAGCGCGCATAGGCTTGTCGAAGGAAAAGATAGCCGAATTGATTACTTGTGCTCGAGTAGTAGGAGACCAAAAGACCGTTGAAGTCCTAGCATTAATACAACAGAGCCAGGCCCAGTCTTGAAACCTAAAATGGAACCGGCTCCATTTGACTCTGGAAGAAATGGTATAGATACGGATAGGCCGAGGAAAGGGCTTATCAAAGGCCGAAGGATGAAGATACTCAAGATTCTACCACAAGAGTGGTATCTAGGAGACTAACCGCGTCGGAGGAATGAAGGAGAGAAGGACAGAGAGAAGGAAACCCAAGCCCAAAAAAGCAATCACTATACTTGATCTTAAACGAGATTCTCCTTTAAAGGATTAATGAATAACCAAGTCGCTCTGGATGCGTTAATAAAAGATAACTACCTACTTAGGTAGCTAGCTAGCTCCTAATAGATGAGTTTAGTGTTAGGCAATTGTCCCTTTAACCTTGATTGTTCTCCTCATACTAGTGATTCTGTTCACGAAAATAACGTGAACCAGTATGAATATTCTTAGCACATGTAAAAATAAGGAGGCGATTCTCATAGTTGTCATTGCTAGTATGGTGTGAAGTCACGAATAGGAAGTATATAATCTGATCGATTCCCTCCAAATACCCCTATTTTGATTCAATATGCGGTTATAATAAACATGCGATGAAAAGAGTACATGTAACCCTTTATATCGGGGCTTTGCATCTATGACGAAGTGTGAGTGGCTGTGCTATCGAGTCCATTTCCAATTTCAATTCGGGTGTGGGAATTTGGAGGCAACGCCACATCTTGAGAACATTCATCTTTAACTCGGAATACGAGACCTTTCGCTAAGAGTAACGCATCTGATTTACGATCCTTTTTTTTTATTGCTACTTGAGCCGAATTAAGGCGTGTATATACAGGAAATAAAATAAAATAAAGTTCAAATTCTGCATTGGAACATTGTCGTCGCCGCGGTCCAGCCGAGCTATTCCAGACCGACGACACATGGCCTCTCTCTTTGCTTAAGGATACATACGCGATAATGGGTATGCGGATTAAGTTTCCCTACGGATTAGACGGCAATCATCTCTAACTTTCTTTTTAGCGTCCCCGAGACCATCGCGCGACTCCCTCTCCTCCGTATCCACCACGAGCTTAGTATTCGAACGACTCAGCGAACGAGAGAAGCTCAACGAGGGTATTGCCAATTTAGATGATGAGGATCCGTTACATAATGCATCTGAAGATGAAGCTGGAGGCTTTTTACCTCCCCTTCCGGAAAGGAAGGTCGTTGGGGTAGATAAGTCTTTAAAGAGGTTCGTCCTCGTGATGGCTGGCGTATTCCTTGCTGCTTGGCTCGTTGGATTATTCACTTATTTATCGACCAAATCATATCAGCATTCCTCCCAAAAAGACCACGATGCCACTGCTACGGAGGCCCGCGGATCCGGCAAGAAAATTACGTTAGACCAGATATTAGATGGGTACTGGAGACCTCAGAGTCATGGAATAAGTTGGATTGCGGGCGCGAATGGAGAAGATGGATTACTGCTAGAAAAGGGTGCGACCGGCAAGGACTTTCTTGTCGTCGAAGACGTCCGGAGCAAGAATGAAGACCATACCGCAGGCGGTGGGGAGATCAAGTCTGCGCAGACGCTCATGCAACAACCTTGGTTTAAGGCTGGCGATCAACAACTATCACCAGACCAAGTTTGGCCAAGTCCCGATTTAAAGAAAGTACTTATTGCTACCGAGACGAAGAGCGTTTGGAGATATTCTTTTACAGGCGTATATTGGATATTCGATGTCGAGTCTCAAACTGCCGAGCCCCTAAACCCTCAGGATCCCCACCTTCGAGTCCAGCTTGCTCAGTGGAGCCCGAAGAGCGATGCCATTATCTATACGAGTGCGAATAACCTCTATGTACGACGGTTAGAAAGCAAGGAAGTTGTGCAGATCACGAAAGATGGCGGACCGGAATATTTTTACGGCATCCCTGATTGGGTATACGAAGAAGAGGTGTTCGGCGATAATAGTGCGACCTGGTGGTCTGAGAAAGGCGACTTTGTGGCCTTCTTAAGAACAAATGAGACCTTGGTGCCCGAATACCCGATCCAATTTTTCATTGAGAGACCCAGCGGCAAGGAGCCTGCCGTTGGAGAAGAGAACTACCCAGAAGTGCAGCAGTTGAAATACCCCAAGGCTGGCTCGCCTAATCCATTCGTCGACCTTCTATTCTACGATATGGCCCGGGGCGACGTCTTCTCGGTTGAGATTGAGGGAGGGTTTGCCCCAGATGACTTGCTAATTACGGACATTACATGGGCCGGAAGCAAGGTCATCGTGAAGGAGACGAATCGTGTTAGCGACATTATGCGGGTTATTCTGGTCGACGTCACTTCTCGAACGGGCAAGACGGTTAGAACAGTCGATGTGGGCAAACTAGACGGCGGCTGGTTTGAAATTTCGCATGATACCACGTATATCCCTGCTGACCCTTCGAACGGCAGGCCTGAGGATGGCTATATCGATACTGTCATTAAGGATGACAGGGACCATTTGGCATACTTCAGTCCTTTGGACTCTGAAGAACCTGTCATGTTGACATCAGGGAACTGGGAGGTTGTTTCAGCACCTTCTGCAGTCGACCTGAAGAATAACCTTGTATATTTTGTCGCTACGAAGGAATCTTCCATCCAGCGACATATTTACAGTGTGAAACTTGACGGATCTCATTTTAAAGAGATGGTAGATGTTAGCAAGGAAGGGTATTATGATGTCTCATTTTCCGCCAAGGCTGGGTACGCCCTAGTCACCTATAAGGGACCAAATGTCCCAACCCAGAAGGTTATGAGCACTCCGGGCAATCCAGAGGTATACGAACACATTATCGAAGAAAATAAGGACTTGGCAGATAAGGCGAAGAAGCATGAGCTACCACTGCTGGACTACGGTACTATTACTGTCGATGACGTCGAGCTGAACTATCTTGAGCGCCGTCCACCGCACTTCGATCCGAAGAAGCGGTACCCTATCCTGTTTCAGCAGTACTCTGGCCCAGGTTCACAGTCTGTAGACAAGCGTTTCGCCGTGGATTTCCAGTCATATGTTGCTGCCAACTTGGGCTATGTCGTCGTTACGGTCGATGGGCGCGGGACGGGGTTCATTGGAAGAAAGGCGCGCGTTGTTGTACGAAAGCACCTTGGAGAAATAGAGGCGCACGATCAGATTGCAGCGGCTAAGATTTGGGCTGAAAAGTCATACATCGACGAATCGCGGGTGGCAATTTGGGGGTGGTCTTACGGCGGTTTCCAGACACTAAAGACGCTGGAGCAGGACGCGGGCGCTACGTTCAAATATGGCATGGCAGTGGCGCCAGTAACCGACTGGCGATTCTACGATAGTATTTATACGGAACGATACATGCTCACGCCGCAGCAGAACTCGGAGGGCTACGACGGTACTGCCGTCAGCAATGCTACGGCGTTGGCGCAGAATGTGCGCTTTCTCATCATGCATGGTGTCGCTGATGACAACGTGCACATGCAGAACACGCTCACGCTGTTAGATAAACTGGACCTGGCTGGTGTGGAGAACTACGATCTGCATATGTTCCCTGACAGCAATCATGGTATCTACTTCCATAATGCGAATCGCATTGTCTACGATAGTAAGTTAACCCCCCCTTGTCCACTTTATCCACTGTCAACGGAGTCATATGCTAACAAACGGCAGAGCTAAATAACTGGCTTATCAATGCGTTTAATGGCGAGTGGCTGAAGGTCGCGGATGCGAAGCCTATACCGAATAAGGCGAAGAGAGATATGGAGAGGGTTAAGGACTCGGGACTCGAAGTCATGGATAGTCAAACCTTGGAGTTATCATATTTATCCGGGGTGGGTGTATTATAGACTACATTGTATAACGGCGTACAGGTGTGTATGTATTTGAACTTCTATGCTTTTGCATAGACGATATCTTCAATAAAGAAATATGATATGAAGCCTCCTGGTGCCGATTCTTAGGTCAGGAGGTCGGTAATGTGATCTATGACGCTAAAATGCACATACCGAACGCATAGGGCGTACAGTTTTACCCCTAGGTATTTGTACCATGAGCCGACATGTGGAATTAAACATGAAAACGTCTCTGTCAATTTGGTGGTATCTATTTAAATCACAAACATGAGGAGTTATTCAGGGTTCAAATAAGGTATACTTGAACGCTCAATGCCAACCCGGCTTCCAACAAACCCCACTCAGGCGTTCCGTTCGAATATCGCGCGGGGCCCAGCCTAGTGAATCCAAACCGCACATATCGGAGCTTAACTAGCGAGCTGAGGAGGAATCTCCGTATTAGGGTCAATCTTCTCAACGATAGCAGCCGTTCCATAAGCGCAGCACTGGGCAAAGCCGCCCATGTCGCCTGATTCGAAGCGGAGACAGATGATAGCGTTTCCGCCACGGGCCTTTGTCTCGGCTACGACGCGACTGATTGCGTCATTCCTCGCAGAGTAGAGCTTTTCCAAATAAATCATTAACTACCTCCTATCTCATGCGCGTAATAAGACGGAGGAATAGGTAGGTAGGGTTGAGAACTTACCATGCTGGTGAACCATTGCAGCTCGCCGCCCGCTATGCTCTTGAGCACCATGCCCATGCTCGCGGCCCAGTTCCGCGAGCGCACGGTGAGGCCGTAGACGGCGCCGAGGACGCGGACGACGCGGTACCCGGGGACGTCGAACATGGTGGTTGTGATGACGCCTTCGGTCTCGGTGAAGCAGTGCAGGTCGGAGAGCTGCGGCGGGACGTCGGCGGGAGGGCTGGAGTGGAAGTTCATTGTCGTTTTATTTGAGGATTATGACAACTCGAGGATTAATATATCGCTTTGGTTAAGTAATGTGGCTTTGACTGGAAGGCTTTGGTATACTGGTAGCTTAGAGTACTATACAATAAAAAGAATAATGAGTGAATGGGGGTAACTATAACAATATGCGCAGTTCCCGGTTCTTCAATTATTCTCAAAGGTCTTATATATTAAATTAGTTAACTACCTGCCTAGCGATTCCATTCCTTTATATCCTTTATATATCTTCTCCTCCAGCCTTACCATAGTCCTGTCATATATCCGATGTTGTCATGCGCAAAAAGCCTCAGAGAATGGAAACTTGTGATTGGCCAATTCGCCCTTAACGATCATCGTATTCGTCGTATTCCGTACTGTGGATCCGACTATATCTCGATCGCGCTCATTAGTCAGTCTATTGCATGGCAGTGCCGCTTGGTGTATGTATTCTAATTCGTCCTGGCCCTGGTTATCCCGCAGCCAAGATGGCTAGTACTAGTGGCTTAGACAGCTGGGCTAGGAGCTGATAGTTAGGTAGCTAGGAAGGTATATTGTTGACTTACTGACTTTTAAGTTGTATTTCTTCGATGGTTTTTACTAGCTTGTTTATAGATTTTAAGACTTCCTTTCGTAGGTTGTTTCGTTTTCGTTGGGTAGCAGCTAGATTGAAGTCTTACATATGTATTTCGCCAAGCTTAGCCTAGAATTGACTCTTCGTTTATAGGTGGGTGATTGTATGCAGTGACCTGCCCAATAGTTGATAACTTAGGTACCTACCTACTTCATTGTCCAGATGTATGCAGGTTGAAACGTGCTTACCACGTTCAGCTGTCACCCCCAACAGGGAGACTATTTAGTTACAACAGTAGCATTCCGCTTTGGTGAGTATACATGTACATGTATATGTACCTCGAAGGTAAATGCATTTGAATAATTCCTTTCAGTGCAATACCTTGCGTAATCCAATATCGGCTTTTACGATACCGGTGATGATGATATAAAATGCCTACTTGGTAAGTGTATTTCTGCTATGTCCGTATGAAACATGCCCTCCCCCTTTCACGTTCCGTTACTATCTTACTTCGTAATCATGAGCAACCACGTGAAGTCAATTATTGATACGACAGCCACCGAGGCTCCTATTTACACAACTCCGAATGGTGCTCCAGCCGTGAGGCCAGAGGGTTCTCAACGAGACGGCAAGAACCTCTTGCTGAAGGACTTCCATCTCATTGAGCTCCTATCACATTTCAATCGTGAGAAAATCCCGGAACGCGCCGTTCACGCTAAAGGCGCGGGTGCGTATGGCGAGTTTGAGGTACAACGACATCTTTTTACCTTCTTGCTTGCTACTGAGAGCTAATACTTAAGGAACAGGTCACCCATGACATCTCAGACATCTGTGATATCGATATGCTGCTGGGTGTTGGAAAGAAGACCCCTTGCGTCACTCGATTTTCTACAACGGGCCTCGAACGTGGATCTGCCGAATCCGTTCGAGACCCTAAAGGCATGGCAGTCAAGTTCTTCACAGAGCAGGGAAACTGGGATTGGGTGTGTTTGAACATTCCCATGTTCTTCATCCGCGACCCCATCAAGTTCCCTGGCATGATGCATGCTCAACGCCGGGACCCACGGACCAACCTTGTGAACCCTAATCTGTGGTGGGACTGGGTGTGCAACAATCATGAGTCGTTGCATATGGTTCTCTGGCTTTATAGCGAGTTTGGCACCATGTTCAACTATCGTAGCATGAGCGGATATGTAGGTCATGCCTACAAATGGGTTATGCCGGACGGCAGCTGGAAATATGTCCATTTCTTTCTTTCGTCCGACCGTGGACCGAACTTTACTGAAGGCGAGAAGGTTCAAAACGTCTCTCCTGCGGATCCAGACTCTGCGACGAGAGACCTTTTCGAGGCGATTGAAAAAGGGGACTACCCGACTTGGACGGCAAACGTACAAGTGGTGGACCCCAAAGATGTGCACAAACTTGGCTTCGATATTCTCGACCTCACTAAACACTGGAATCTGGGGAACTATCCTCCAGATATCAATGTTATCCCTTCTCGGCCATTTGGGAAATTGACGTTGAACCGTAACCCGGAAAACTACTTTGCTGAGGTCGAGCAATTGGCATTCTCACCTTCACACCTCGTCCCTGGTGTCGAACCCTCTGAAGACCCTGTCTTGCAAGCGCGTATGTTTGCTTATCCCGATGCTCAAAGATACCGCCTTGGTGTGAATAATCAGCATTTACCTGCGAACCGATCGAAATGCACCTTCAACCCTCTTCTCCGTGATGGCGCAGCAACGACTACACCCAACCACGGTCGGATTCCAGGACATGTAACGGACTATCACCCCATGACGTTCAAGCAGGAAAAGGAGTCCGGCACGGAGGTCGACTCTTGGACGGCTCGAGTATCCTCGAAGCCATGGCTAGAGGTCAACGAACTAGACTACAAGTTCCCGCGGGAGTTCTGGAAGGTATTGCCCACGCTACGGAGCCCCGAGTTCCAGAACAGCATCGTCGAGAATATGTCGCTGTCTCTGGCTCAGACTCGCAAGGAGATCAGGGAGAGAGTTTACGATATGCTTGAATTAGTCGCTACTGACCTTTCAGAGCGTGTTCGTGAAGCTACGGAGAAGCTGGTTAGTGAGAAGGCTATCATTGCGCGAGGGGAAATAGCGTCTTCGAAACTGTGAACAAGTAGGTATGACGGGATTTTGATGTAAACGTCCGGGCTTGGAACTTCAGCAATTATCTAATTCGGTTACAAGTCATTTATAAATTGAGCATTTCTTTATTGATGCGTAGATGCTAAATAGTTCATCATTAAAATTGAAGACGGCGCTGAAATCGCCATGTATCGTATTTTGAGCTGAAGACGACACGTGCAGGCGCAGTCTATCACTCTCTTGGTTAAACTACTCCGGAGAAATCAATATATCTCCAATTACCTTACGGGGGCTTTGATACAATTCTCGTAGTATATCATGGAAATCATCCATTATCCGTTGCATTTCACCCCCTTTCACCACGTCGGAGTCATAGAGTGTTGTTACCTTTACCTTGTTCCCTTCGGGCTTGCAAATTAGACTAATAGCATAAGTCGCGTCTGTCTGGTAATCTAACTCTGACTCGTCATTTTCCATCCATGAGACTTTCGTCGGGGTTTCTCCTGGCTGCATTACTAGTAACGTTTGGAAAGAGCATGCTAGCATGGCATGGTCCCCTAATCGCCGTATCTCAGTGAGACCAAATTGCTCATAGGGGATACCGGCGACCGTTTCGAATTGAACTTTAAGAAGAGCATCGTGCACCGAACGCTGAGTATCTAATGAGATACGACATGGGATTGTGGCAACGGTCGGGATCGTCATCAATTCGATGTTGGCAACTGGCGCACTGCGACCCGATACCACAGTTCCAAAGCAGACGTCCTTGGTCCCTTGGGATTGAGCCTGGGTGATTGCCCAGGCTAATCGTACGTAAGCGTTCGGCGTGAACTCTACGGGGGATCGACTGGATGTATCAACTGTGGTGCTCAGTGTAGATCTAGGAGATAACTTATGTGCTTTCGTAGGCAAATTTGGGAATGCAGGAGTCTGAAAACCTTCCATCAAAGCACTCCAATATTGCTTCGCGTCGGAAGTTGACTGTAGGTAGCGGATAAAGGGAGTGATAGGGCGCGGTAGCAGTGTTCTTCCGTGATAAGCGGCGTCAACTTCTTTAAAGATCAATGGTAAAGTCCATCCATCGTAGATAGCATGATGGATATTCAAAAGCAGATAGGCTTGATATTGACTGTCATGTGGGGTACAGAGGCGTAGCTGCAACAGTGGCTTTCCAATACCAACAGTAAAATTTTGGTCTCCGCTGTCGTTTGATGCAGTCCACTCGGTATCTTCACGGATTACTACCTGTAGCAGGCCATGGGAGGGGGACAGTACTACTCTTGTACGTAAAACTGGATGAAGAGCTGCTACAGCTATCCATGAGGCCTTTAGACGCGTAAGGTCTATGTCTCGTTGTAAAGGGAGAGAAATATTCGCGACAAATGCCTTGGGGTCTCGCATCGTCTCAGACATAAGGCCGCGCTGAAGTGGGGTACAGGGGTAAATATCCTCAATTACCCTGACCGGCAGGCGGCATTGTTGAGCAGCGTCTCTAATCACGTCCCGCCGTCCACCGATTAAAGAAAATGGGGTTGGGGGAGCTTCATCTTCCTCGTATGCTCTTGGTTGGATGGCGCGCGCTAGGGCAGACAACTGAGGATGCTTGAATACGTCTCGAACGGTAAGCATGTATTTGTCCCTACGAACCATTGCTACTAACTCCATGGCCATTAGAGAATCTCCACCGCGACGGAAAAAGTGGTCGTCAGCTCCAACCTGAGCTGGTTCGAGGCGAAGTGCTCGGCAAAAATACTGGTGCAAGTGCTTCTCCATATCTGTCAGCGGTATGCGCCTAGCCGCTGTTGCTGGCTGGTATCTCTCTAGCTGCTCCGTTGATAATGCAGCTGCAGATTCCCGTAGAATCTTACGGTTTATCTTATCCGTACTGGTCAATGGCAAGCTTGCCAACGGAAGGAAGACCGAAGGAACCATGTAGGAAGGCAGCGACTGCTGGAGCTGAGACTGCACGGCAGGAATATGGGAACGCAACGAATCGTGAGGCTCGGCAATGGGTGTTGATCTAGCTATCGCATGTTCTCTTTCCTCTGTCATTTCATTGCTTCCAGTGTGTATGAAAGCTACGAGCATATGAGGTCGTGAAGAATCGGGAAAAGTCACTACCTCTGCGACCACGTCCCTTGCGCTAGGCAATGCCAACCGGATATGATGCTCTACATCACCAAGCTCGATGCGTTGCCCTCGAAGTTTGACTTGAGTGTCCTTGCGCCCGATGAATCGAACCGACCCATCAGCTGTGCATTGTGCGAGGTCGCCGCTCTTGTACACAGGACTACGATACCCAGGGCCTCGAAGCTGATGCAACCATATAGGGGGTTGGATGAATTTTGCCGCTGTGTTCTCGGGGCTGTCAATATAGCCGCGCCCTACTATTGATCCTTCAATCACTAATTCTCCTGTGGCCCCTATGGGCAGAAGTCTCTCATGGTCGTCTGGATCCACGATCCAGCGCACGCTCCCTGTTTCATAGTCGACAGTCTGCATACCGGCCCCATTTCTAGTCACCAGTTGTTGGATCGACATGATCGAGCATTCGGACGCGCCATATAAATTAAGAACCCGAACATGGTCAATCCATCTGGAAATATCGGCTATCTCGAGTTTCTCTCCGCCGAGGACCAATGTTCTCAAACTCGGGAGGTCTTTGGGCTCTAGTATTCGCGCAACAGTTGGTGTGAAGCTGCAGTGTGTGGCTCGGAAGTGCTGAATTGCTGTTGTGACATCGCTCCAGCGGTCATCATCTGAAGGGACACAGATACATCCACCGTTGATCAAGGTCATGAGAGTATCAAAGATGGTAACGTCAAATGCGTAGGAGGCGAACTGGAAAACTCGGGATTCTCGATCAAGGCCAACGGCTTTAGTATATGGACTGATTGCAGCCCCGAACGATGAATGATTGCTGATTACCCCTTTAGGAGTACCAGTTGAGCCGGAAGTAAAGACAGCATAGAGAGCATCTCCCGGGGCGACCGGCGGGGGACTCCATGGGTCCTTGCTAATAAGACACTCTGAACCATGGTCTTTTATCTCGACGACGTTGGCTGCTAGGCGCGCAGCCAATTCCGCATATTTGGATGAGGAAATAATCAGGCTTGAAGATATCTCCTGACAGATCTCGAAAAGCCGAGCCTCTGGATGGGATGGATCTAGTAGAACAAATGCGCCTCCAGCCTTGATCACCCCAAGGATAGCCACAGTCGTCCATCGCGACTTCTCAAAGCAAAGGGGCACAAACACATCTCGACCCACGCCTAGTGATATCAGGTGCTGGGCAAGTGATGATGAGAGGTTTTCTAGCTCTGCATAGTTGACTTCGCCATCCCAAGCGCATAGTGCGAGTGCTTCTGGTTGCGACAAGCACTGTTCATGAATGAGGGTTCTCATGCAATGATGGCTCTGAATAGGTGGATCTTTGTTCCACGTAAATATTTTCGCCTTATCAGAATCACTTAGGGGGGGAGGTTTTTCTCCCTCTATTGCTGCATCATGCTTTCCAACAGCCATGGCTTGTTTTGTCATGCCAGCGATAGTTGACCGGACTAAGGTTCGATAGTTGATGGCTAGGTTTGTTTCACTCTCTCCCATTTACTTCGCAGCGGGACATGTCCTACTCCCCAAGTATGATGGAGGATGCCTGGTCCGCTCGTCAGTCTCACATTCCTGCTGTAGCAGAGGCACATGCATTGGGAGGCATATTTTCAGCTTGTCTAGGGTCGGATAGCCATACCGTTTTGACAAGGCCGCATTGGTCATGACGCATGACTGAGATTCACTCGACCGTAAGAAGGAGGAGTTGACAGATGCTGAAGTTACAAGCATGGGGTTATCTTGTCTGCCGGTTTATTTCGAGGTATCATTGGTGTTTCTGAGCTTAACACCACCTATAATCACACATTTTCGATGTCATCAAATGCTGACCAAGTGAAGTTAGTTTATCCAATGTTACCCCCATATCCAAAGTACCCCTTAAGTACTTTACATGTATACTCTGTCAACGAACTATATGACGATGGAATTTAAAACCATATGACTCAATTAAATAAGCGCTTAACTAAGGCATGCATGCGCCTACGTTAATATTGGCACCATATACTGGGCGCGAATCCTCGCTTAGTAACCACACGATAGTTCTGGCCACATCATGTGGTTCAATTACTGAGAACCCCTTTTCCTGATATGACATCTTGATGTCATCAACGCTGTTCGAAGTAGGCTGAAACTGCGGCAGTAGCGGGGTGTTTGTAATTCCTGTGCAGTTCCGTTAGCTTGAAGCGAAAGATCTTCCTCCAGTGCCGATGGTACACTTGCCTGGAGAAACACTATTGACGCGGATTCCAAGGGGAAACGTATCTGCAGCTACGCAGGTCGTGAAGTACACGCAAGCACCCTTGGAAGTTCCATATGCAAAAACATCCGGAATGTGATAGGATGCTGCAATGCTTGCCACATTCACGATGCTGCGGTCGCATGTGGGAAGACTTTTCATCGCTCGTACTTCGGCTCGCGTGCAGTGGAACACTCCATCCAAGTTGACCCTCATGATTCTAGCCCAATCTTCGTCTGTTTCTTCGGTAATGGCAGGAGGCCGACGTGATTCCTCTCTCTGTGCGATACCGGCAATGTTGGCTGCCCCGTGAAGGTTCCCGTAGGTAGTAATGATGGTTGCTACCCACTCATCGACTGCAGTAGAAGATGCAACATCCAACACAGTGCATTGGACCTTAGCAGATGGACTAGCTTCGTGGATGAGTTGGGTAACGCCGTCAAACCCTTTGCTCGATATGTCGCTAATGCAGATCACCGAGGCTCCACGCTGGGCGAGTAGCTGGCACGTCGCTGCCCCAATACCCGACGCCCCGCCTGTTACGGCAAAGACTTTCGAAGATACGGACGCCATGCTGATTTACTAGTTGGGCTGACACTGATTATTTGATGGGGGTTATTCGGATGGGCTATAACTATTTGAACTCATCAGGAATTCTATTCCAGTTATAAACGTTCAGCAGTCCACACGCTGAGTTTGACTCAGTAAGATGATACGTAACCTAACGTTCATCACAAATCACTGACTTCGTAGATATTAAATTCTCGTAGTAAGAGTAGGCACAACTACCATTTTGGTATTAGACTTGGTTAAACTTGACGAAATCGATAATACGTCTTAGCTAAACGGTAAACGCCCTCGGTGTCAATGACTGTAAAGCTTTGGTATCTGTGTTTATATGGTGATTTATGAATATAAATATGGTCTTTATTTCTTATACCACTTTTACGATGTACGTTAAGCGAGGAGAGCAGTACTTATCAGTCAATTCTAATTTCAAAAGACATCTCTTAGTCTGCTAAACGCCTCCTTCGAGTAAATTTTCATATAACGCCACTTTCAAATATCAAGATGGATATTTCATCGAGTCTTTTCAAGCCCCTTCGACTTGGGCGATGTTTACTGGAGCACAAATTGGTTCTCTCGCCCATGACACGGTTTCGTGCCGATGACTCCGCCGTGCCCTTACCGTTTGTTAAAGAGTACTATACGCAACGCGCGTCTATTCCTGGTACTTTGTTGATTACGGAGGCAACAGCAATTTCCCCTCGGGCTAAGGGGTTCTCCAACGTTCCTGGGATATGGACAGCTGAGCAAATCAATGCATGGAAAGAGATTGTCGACTCTGTTCACTCTAAAGGGTCCTACATCTGGCTCCAATTGTGGGCCACAGGACGCAGCTCTGAAGCTGAAGTCCTAACTGCCAATGGATTCGACCTCACGTCTAGTAGCGCAGTTCCAGTTGGTCCGGATGAACCCACTCCACGGGCATTGACGGCATCAGAGATTGAGACCTACATCGACGAGCACGTACAAGCCGCCAAGAATTCAATTATTGCAGGGTTTGACGGCGTCGAAATCCATGGCGCAAACGGATTTCTGATTGATCAATTCTTTCAAGCGTCATGCAATCAGCGAGATGACGAGTGGGGTGGGAGTATCGAAAAACGGTCTCGATTCGGACTGGAGATAACGCGTAGAATTGTGGATGCCATCGGTGCTGATCGCGTCGGCATGAAGCTTTCCCCCTGGAGTACGTTCCAGGGAATGGGTACCATGAGCGACCTGACAGCTCAGTTTGAACATGTGATCAGCCATCTACGTGAGATGGACATTGCATATCTGCATCTAGCCAATTCTAGATGGGTAGAAGACGTTACGCACCCGGACGCCGACAATGAAACGTTCGTGCATATGTGGGGAAAGTCGAAGCCGGTGCTCCTGGCAGGGGGGTATGATGCAACCTCAGCTAAGCGCGTTGTCGACGAGACGTATGTAGGGTATGATAATGTGGCTGTCGTACTTGGTCGGTTGTTTATTTCGAACCCTGATCTTCCCTTTCGCATGAAGCATGGGGTACCATTGCAGCAGTACGATCGGGATACATTCTATATACCGTACTCGGACAAGGGTTACTTGGACTATCCGTTCTGTGAGGACTTCTTAGCCTCAAGACCTATTCAGCTGTCAACTTAGTTGCATAAGGATTTCCCCCGCATGATTTTAAGCCTCAGTTGCCATTTTTCGTCGACACTCGCGGACTTCAATAGTCGCATTACTTCTATAACTTGTAGATCGGTTAAGAAAATAGGAAATATTTGGCTCAGGCCAAACGTAGCTAGTCTAGATGTTTGTTAGTTTTTATATTTTTATAATTTTTCATATTCACAGTTCTGTCCATAGAGTTGACCTGTGATAGCATCGTTAGATTAGGCACCTGCACCTAACTAGAGGTTAGAATTTTAATAAGTTTCCGTTCCTAATCGATCAAGTCACCTGCTTATGTTAAGCGCTCATAGTAGACATGCCCCTCAAAAGCTCCCCATGGTCCCTGCAAGTGTAGGTATTGTGAGGTAGTCATCAATCCAGTTGAGTTCTTTTTACTTCTTACCATGACGCTTTTATTGCTCGGTGGTCGAGGGAAGACAGCTAGTCGTATTGCTCCTTTGCTTCACGGTGCAGGTTGCCCTTTTCTTGTAGCATCCCGCTCGACCACCACAGACAGTCCGTATCACCAAGCAGTATTCGACTGGACCAAGCCTGATACCTACGAAAACCCATTTGCCAAAGCTTTAGCCGAAGGCCTGTCGCCAATATCCGCGGTCTATCTTGTCCCACCGCCAATTTCTGACGTAGCCCCATGTATGATCAGTTTTGTGAACTTTGCTGTGAAAAGAGGCGTGAAGAGATTCGTGCTTCTTAGTGCAAGTACAATTGAAAAAGGAGGACCAGCAATGGGACAGGTCCACCAGTATCTTGATTCACTAAACAACATAGAATATGCCGTCTTGAGGCCAACATGGTTTATGGGTACAGGCTCACACCCCAGTTACGAACGCGACGTTAACTAAATCAAATGTAGAGAATTTCTCAAGCCAGGACGAGCAACAAAATATATCTATCAAAAGGGAGAACAAGATCTACTCTGCTACCGGGAATGGTAAACTACCATTTGTCTCCGCGGATGATATTGCTCGGGTAGGGTTTTGTGCTTTGACCGACGAAAAGCTCCAAAACGCCGAACATATCATCCTAGGTCCTGATCTACTCACATATGGTGATGTAAATTCGACTTTCCTTTCCCCTGGCCTATGAAAGGAATTATCCGCTGAAACTGACTTGTGCATATGTTAGGTCGCGATGATTCTTTCGTCTACACTTCGCAGAAAGATCACCCATGTAAATTTATCCGAAGAGGAATTGGTTAAACTGTTCGAATCCACAGGTATGCCTGTCGAGGACGCCAGGATGTTAGCTGAAATGGACAGCATGGTAAAGAACGGGGTGGAGGAGAGACTGAATCATGTCGTGGAAAAGGTAACAGGTACTCCACCAGTGAGTTTTAAAGACTTCGCAGTTCGTAATAGGTCGGCCTGGGTCTAGAATAGCGCAAAAATCTAGTTCTTCAAATGCAAAGTCCTCGAATTTCTGCGAGGTAGCGTTACTTACGATACTTCTATAATCCGGCATCCTGGTTCCAGAGTTCAGTATGTGTCACAGAATTGCCATGCCCCTGAAAGAGATGGGAGTAAGAAAGATGAAGGGACGAAATAAGCCTATTTTAATGCTATAAAATAGTTCACTCTTATTAATCTAACAAGGTAACAACGGCGCGTCATTTAATCTAGTAATATCTCGGGATATGCGATTCAAAGTGTTACCATTTAGGGCTTGAAGCATAGATTCTACAAAAGGCATAGCCTAATTCATGCTACGAAAGGGAAAGAGGGCTACAGAGCATATTGCGATGAATGAGGCAGTTGAATTTATAATACCGGAAGTTATTGCAATAGAAACTCTAGCAGCGCGACCAGGTAGCGCCTTCAAACCCATCGGTTCTTCACGACAATAACCCTCACTTCCTTTACGTTTGTTGCAACAAAACGGTCGACCCAGTTCAATTGACTCTTGGCGTCGCTGGGAAGAGCAAGCTCGAAATGAGAGAAAAGATAGGCGAGACAAGAATGCAGTTCAAGGTAGGCGATACTATAGTAAAGAATGATTTAGTTAGTTAGTCAAATCTAATGTTTCTTGCTGCTTTTGAATCAAATGCGATTGACTTACTTGGTACCGATGCACTGACGAGGCCCGCGACTAAACGCGATGTTCCACTTCTCAATACGCTTCTCCTCTTCACCCAGCCACCGCTCAGGCCTAAACTCTTGGGGGTCCGGAAACAGTTTTTCATTCTGCTGAAGACACAGTAGACTTATTGAGACAGCAGTCTACTTAGCTCAATTAGAAATGAGCTACCTATGAAATATTCTCATAATTGTATGAGTTGGATAACTTACACCGGCGGGAATGTAGAGAGACCCCACACGAGCACCTCCACTTGGAACTATCCGGGGGAGACATCCTGGCACAGGACTAGAGAGACGTAGGGTTTCCTTAATCACAGCGTTCTATGGATATATCTGATTAGAATTTCTTTAGATGTAATCGCACACGAGATATATGGATAATAGAGCTATTAAAACGTACTAAATATGGGAGTTTTTGGACTCTTTTATGATCAAAGTCCCCACGAATAAAATGGGCAGACTGGTCAAGCTCAGCCTGGAGCTTGGCCAGAGCCTCTGGGGACGTAAGTAAATAGTGGACAGCGCAGGACATTGTGTATGATGTTGTATCGCTACCCCCAGCAACAAAGTTGAAAACGTCTTCCAATGGATGAATGACAGCCTTAACCTTTTGACGCTCAGTCGGGTCTATGTTTAAATATCGAGTCATATGAGAATCGCGCACTAGCTCCTTTTTCGTGGCATGGAGCAGTTGGGCGTCGTTTGCCCATCCTTCGCAATACTATTGATTGTAACTGTTATTTTGGACTCCAACCTAATCATAATCACGATGCAATTTCAACTTGCCTTGGTAAATCGTTCGTAGGCCGAGTTAACTTTGGCAAAACTGGACCCTGGAATGAGGCCGAGTAACATGCCCATAAGAGGATAGGTGAGCACTATATTCAAAATATGTATTAGTCCTATTAACCAATTCGAGAGTGCTAGGGAATGGGGATACTCGCTTAGCCATGTTTTGGTCATAATGGTATCAAAGGCGTCTAAAAAAGGATGATATCCGTCAAATTCGAAGAGATCGATCTCTTGCGGGAAGAGTAATCTCAGTACCATGTCCGCCTACATCATCAATCAGCCGTTGACGACATGAGGATAGTATCTGGCCCTCACACTCAAGGTTCTAAACAGTTTTTGAATATTTACAACTGTGCCTGCTCCTACATTTTGCTCTAGTCGCTTCCCAATTGTTTGGAGTTCTGTGAGAAGCCTCGGCACGAGGCTATCGGCAGATCTAGTCGAGTATAGGGGAGAAATATGTGTGCGATATGTACGAAAGTCTTCGGGATCAAGCATGCTGTCTATGCCCCCAAAGTTCTTGTAAAACGCCGGATCTTTACTGTACTTCGATCCCATATGAAAAACCCTTCAAGACCTTTGTTAGCTTCGCGCATACTGCTAGTGAGATACTGAGCTGGTGTTCGTACTCTTCAAAGAACTCCGGGCAATCCACATGAACATGGTTTGGACCAATGCGTACGACCGGCGAGTCTTTCCATTGTTATTAAACATGTCAGAACATTGGTTGAGAGAAATAATTTAAGTATAGGTACAGACCATATTTCGTGTGTAAGTCTTGAAATCGCTTTGAGTATCCTCCCCCTTTGATGGAGTTGTGATAAAATCCATAGAAGTCGCTTGTCGCTGCTAGAGTCGGCCCTGGAATTTTCTCAAGAGGATTTATATAGATACGATGGACGACGGTGATCACAGTAGGTACTAAGAGGGCTGCCAGTGTAAGTAGGAGGTATTGAAGCCCTGACCTGGCTGTAAATGCTTCCTGGACTGAAAAGAATTCCAAAGACATTTCCGCTTGTTCCCTTTAGAGTTTGTGGAACTCGGACGTACCTAGGTTAATGTCGATATGACTTTGATACGATTGTCTATACTAGGTACATACCTCCTAGTTGGGTAAGCTACCTTACAAGCTCGATTTTGTATAAGTGCATACCCAGATGAGGTAAAGAGTCTTGAACCGGGTTTACGTAGTATTCTGAGGATCTTAGGACTCAATGAAACGCCGTTTCAGCTCACAAATAGTGTTGCATTGCAGAAATCTGCCGTACATCGTCCAATGCTTTAGCAACTTGCAGTAACGCCAAGAAAAGGTTCTGGAATTCTCGAATTAAATTACCCAAATGCCAGGCCCTACATTTGAGCACCGTTATTAGTTAAGATCCGCGTCATAATAATAGCTGAATAGCTTATTCTATAACCCTGCGTCGATCATAAGAGGCACTCAAAGATGAGAAAGCAAGCGGTAATACAAGAAAGAACCTATTTAGTCATATCACATCGGCATTTACTGCATAAGGCTAACGTCATGGAGTGAAACGCATGCATTTACGTCGCATCGTCACTTGTAACGTATCATATTTTATAGTACTAGCATTCACAGGCTTACACCACATAGTCCCCGTGAACATTTGCAATATATCAATATCGTATGCCCGTAGTAATGATCACTTGGCCATAATGTTATGTTCGTTACGTGAAAAAAGTTCGAATATGCAATACTACTTTCTTGCTGTCATAGTTGGACTGCTCAGCTGGCGCGTCCTAATTTTCACAACCCCTCATTTATCATGTCGATGCCGGCCCAGGGAACCCTGCTGGCCATCTGATGAAGCATGGAACCAGCTGAATATTTCCATCAACGGTAATCTTATGCGTCTGAGGCCCGTGGGTCACGTTTGTCATCAGCCAAATTTCGACGAGAAAGCTTGTGATGAGCTGCTGCATCTAACTAGGGATAGCGGTTGGAGAGCCTCCCGACCAGGTTAGTGTCAACATCCCCTTAACTTATTGAAAAGTCCAAGATACTTACCTAAATGGGTATAGAAACTTTACAGGATTGGGTCTGGGAAGGAGGGTCGTCTGCAAATCAGACTTGTCCCATTGTCGGTGGAGCAAGCGAAACATCATGTTACCAGGGCCGTGTTCCTTACTACTCAGCTACCGTAAGGTCTGCAGAGCACGTGCAGAAGACAGTTCTCTTTGCTAAGGCTTACAATCTACGCTTGGTGGTCAAGAACACCGGACATGATGGTTCTGGGCGTTCGGCCGCCCAGGATTCTCTTCAAATTCACACTCACCACCTGAAAGGAATCAAGTATCATCCAGAGTTCGTAGCACAAGGTGCGAATGTATCCTCAGGCCCTGCCGTCACGCTTGGTGCTGGTGTCATGCACTGGGAGCTGTATGAAAGAGGCTTTCGAGAAGGGTACATCACTGTTGGCGGAGAATGTCCTACAGTAGGCGCTGTCGGTGGCTTTCTCCAAGGTGGTGGTGTCTCCAGCTTTCTAAGTCATGCGAGGGGATTAGCTGTCGATAATGTGCTGGAATACCAGGTCGTATTGGCGAATGTACAGTGTCTTTTCCCGTTATCCTTCTCTTCTGTCAATATACTTGAGTTGACTAATTGTGTTGTTTGATCATCGTCGCAGGGGACTCTTGTAACTGCGAATGACTATGAGAACCAAAACCTGTTTTGGGCTTTACGGGGAGGCGGAGGTGGCACATTCGGCGTTGTCACCCAGGCAACACTCAGAGTATATCCTGATGATCCCGTCACGGTATCGACAGTGTCACTTCATACTCCACGCACGCGCGAATATTTCTGGGGAAAGGGGGTGGTTAGCCTTTTTTCGGTGCTCCAAGCCCTTAATCTCGACAATATCCCCGGGCAATTCGTTCTTTCAGTAACCTCAAACGGCACACTTAAGGCGGATCTTACCATGTATTTCATTAACCACACCGATCAAGCTGCGGTGGATGAGAAGGTAATGAAATATCTGACTACACACAGAGCAAGCGAATTTTCCTACGGACTGTCATCTAAAGTCTTACCCAAGACTAGTCTCAGCTTTCGAATGACTCCTGATATCTACCCCGAAAATTACGGAATCATTCAAGCATCCGTGCTAGTATCTAGCCAGCTGTTCAACTCGCCCGAGGGCCCGGTGCGAATGGCTGAAGTATTTTCCAAACTGCCCTTAGGTCCGAATGACTTGCTTTTCACCAGTAATTTGGGCGGTAGAGTTAACACCAAAGGGGTTTCTACATCGATGCATCCCGCCTGGCGCTCTTCGGCGCAACTTGTAAATTATGTCAAAAGCGTTGGCCCGACAGTCGACGAGAAGTTGAGAGGCTTAGAAGACTTGAGTAGCGTGCACATGCCTATTCTTTACTCATTAGAGCCCGGATTTAAGGTTTCATATTTCAACCTAGGAGATCCTGGTGAAGTAGATTTTCAAAATGTCTACTGGGGTCATAATTATAAGCGCTTAGCGCAAGTTAAGGACGATGTGGACAAAGATGGGTTGTTCATTACTAAGAAAGGAGTTAGTAGTGATTTATGGGATGAGGAAGGCATGTGTAGAAAGCAGAGGGTTGGATATTTCCAGGATAGGCTGCGATTTCTGTTCGTCTAAAAGTATTGTAGCAAATTTTTCTCATCTCCAATCGAATCTACTCCATATACTAGTTCTAAGGGGGTGTGATGAAATTGAAAACTTTGAAATTACCTACAGCTACTAAGGTAGTTCATCATGATCACGTACTTTCCACTAGAGACTAAGTTATTAGTAAAAGGAGTAAGACTGTATTACAGTAAAAAGTGGAACTTCGAATATATAAACAGCGAAGATATCTTTGACTACAACGCGTATCTTTATAAACAGGTAACTAACCTAAGCGAACAAAATCAACAGCATCAAAGATGTCGGTGGAAAAAGATCTCAACGCATCTCACCACAAGGTGTATAGAATCCTTAGCGATGCTTTCGACTTCCCCAACAACGACCAGAGGCTTTGGTGGCATAGCACAGCGCCTATGTTCGCCGAGATGTTACAAGTCGCGAATTACGACGTGCATGCTCAATACAGACACCTTAGTATCTACAAGAAGCATGTGATCCCATTCTTAGGTATCTATCCCACCAATGACCGTGACCGCTGGCTGAGTATTCTCACCCGTTACGGTACGCCGTTTGAACTAAGCCTCAACTGCTCTGACTCAATTGTCCGGTATACCTTCGAACCTATCAACTCTACAACAGGCACAGATGCCGACCCCTTCAACTCTTTCGCTATCTTGGAATGTCTACACCAGCTGATGGCCGTCCATCCAGGGATAGACCTTGAGTACTTCGACCACTTCAAACGGGAGTTAACCCTGAATGTACAGGAATCCACTTTCCTACATCGCAGCTCTTTAGCAGGAGTTGATATCTGGACCCAAAACAAGTTGGCCCTGGATCTGAAAGGGGACAGGTTTTCCGTCAAGACGTACATCTACCCTACGCTAAAGGGGATAGCCACGGGGAAAACTGTACAGGAATTAATCTTTGGTTCGGTTCGCAACTTAGCTGAGAAGTATACGAATCTAGCTCCATCCCTGGCGATGCTGGAAGACTATGTCGAATCCCGCGGTCCGCATAGCACAGCCTGCGCACGCCTTTTGTCTTGCGACCTGGTTGGTTCTGCTAAGTCACGCATCAAGATCTACATCTCGGAACAGGTTGTCTCTCTTCCTGCAATAAAAGACCTCTGGACACTGGGGGGACGGCGGAATGATCCGGTAACGCTTACCGGATTCGACATGATCCAAGAATTATGGGATCTTCTTCGGATCCCTGAAGGCGTGCGGTCATATCCTCAGGGATACCTCCCGATAGGAGCGAGCCCGGACGAATTGCTACCTGGTATGGCAAACTACACTCTTCACCCTGACAAACGCGTCCCAGAGCCTCAAGTGTACTTCTGCGTATTTGGAATGAACGACATGGCCGTGGCAGACGCGCTAACGACGTTCTTTGCACGGCGGGGGTGGACTGACATGGCCGAGAAGTACAAGGACAGCCTCAAAGCATACTAGTACGCCATCTTCTCCTCAAATAACCTCATCGTACTATACTAATCGGCCTTGGAAATGGTAGCCCTGAGGAAGATCACGCGTCGTTAAACTGCCTTCATGCATACATTTCGTTCTCCTATCGCAAGAACAGGCCGTACCTCGGCGTATATCTTCAGAGTTTTGAGACTGGCAGTTGGTCTACTGGTAAGTCTTCTGCAGCTAACACTGCGTGTTTGTGTTCTTTGGGTGCTGATGCAGATTTTTTCAGCTCGTCGTCATAGTGGATTATCCGAAGCTGTCTCTCTCCCCCTCTTGGAGTAGTGCGACTCAAGCCGTATGCAGGTTACCTGTCTCGTGGTTAAGTACAGTACTAGTCTAGACCATTGGACATAAGGTGCAGAGGGGTAGTTGAGGGGAAAGTCCATTCGGGATTTTTTACCGGGCGTACGAAATAAATGAAATACCTAAAACTTATTAAATATCTGTGACGTTCGTAGCTGAATATCCTTTTTTTGAATACTTACACTATAATCCGTACGTTTAGGGGAGTACTGCTCACGTAATGCCAACGCGTATCATGCTTCTTCCCTACAACCCCGTCCCCCCCCCTTTTTTTTTTTCGGGGTCCGGTAGTCCCACTTTTTAAACTGCTGTTTCCCGTCGTCTCACAGATCTCGGACCCGGATCTCATGCGTGTAACCGTAACACAGTAACCTTACTTTAGCTTGAATGTGTAGGTACCTAGGTACCTAGGTGCATAGACCTATGCAATGCACGCTGCGAATAGTTTCACTCCATAATTGCGTTACTTGCTTACCGTTGCATCATCAAAGTCCTTGATTTTAATATAGTTGCACCATGTAGAGTTAGTTTCTTTGACAGCTGATAGCTGAAGTAAGCTTAGGACTAAATTGAGCTATTTAAAGAAAACGATTGGGTTTTTTTTTAAGCGTCCATCCGATATATGCAAAGAATCTTTTTTGTTGTTTGCCAGGTAACATTTAAGTACCTCTTAAGTAACACTGAAGTTACGTTCCGGCCGCCCCGGATTTGACTACATGTATTTGACTGGTGGGGCCTTGGCGATTGTATCTGTGGCTGAGGGGTGGCTTATACCTGAACTCTAACGTCAACAATATCAACGAACTTTGTTGAAAAGACTAAAAAAACCGAGTTTCAATAGACTTGGGAGTCAGAAAATACCCACGGTTGTTCGGGGCTGTTTTACAATAAAGATGATACAGTAGAATGAAATAGTGATTGTTATTGTATGTTTCTAGAGGCTAGCTACTTGGTTTCCATCAATCTTAGATCCCATATCGTTTTTCTTTAGCTTGAGCTCATAAAAAACAACATCGCACCCGTCAGCCTCCCAAGTCCTTGTAGTCTTTAACCCTGATGCTAAGACAAGTTCTTCCATCTCCAAAGCATTGTATTTGTAGCTACACCCAAACCGAATCTTCTCTTCCCGCTTTACCACCACCCCCTCTAAAGGGGGTCCAAGCTCAATGTCTGAACAACGCGGAATCAACGAGGCCTCATGTCGACTCAAAATGTAGTTCCACTCGCTTTGAAAGTACCAATCGTTTGGATTAAACAGCACCCTTCCATCACCTTGCTCCCCTAGAAGTTGATTGCCATAGTTTAACGCCTCTAGCGCGAAAGGAACAACCCCCTCACTAGTATAAGCCCGCAGAACCTTGGTCGGGCGCTTACAGCGATCGACGGTAATGATAATAGAGGAATTCTCTAAAGCTTTCCCCTCCAAGGCATTCTCCGCGATCTGCTTCAGAAATTTTGCTGCGTTAGGCCTAGAGTAATTCCCTATCGTTAGACCGAACAGAAGCATATGATGTGGTCGGTCACAAATGACGGGCGTCTCCTTGAGCCATTTCAATCCATCATCGAATGTTCCACACAGACCGTAAAAGCGCACATAACGAAAATCATCGGTCGGAATAGCTTGTAGAGTTGACATAAGCTCGGTAGCACTAAGATCGAGGGCGTAGTAGCTAATGCTCTTCTTTTGAGATTCTAGCGCATGTAGGAGATAAATCACTTTGTCAAGGCTTCTAATTACAGGCATGAGTATGGGATAGTTCGGGAACTCCCTTCTTGGAAAACTCACGCGCTTCCCATGTCTACCACCACACTATCGTCAGCAATCGTAGATGCCATATCCTGGGCCTTTTCCTTCAAGATTAGAATTTCTTCATGTCTGGGGTAGAAGTCTGGTTGGTGGGAGTGATTATTCCAATGCCGTAGCCCTTCCGTGCTGTAAAATAGCAGCGCTGGAAGTGTCTTTGGTTCTTTGGTAAGGCCATCGATAACTTGGTCGCGAATAGAACGCTCAAACTTGGAATGGCGGATGTCAATAATAGTGGGCGGGGCCGCTGAAGCTACCTGACAGACAGTCATTACGTCTAGGTCTGATCATTGAACTTGTGTACGTCCCGCATGATCTAAAGAGGGCGGGCTTTCTCGAAGTATTTAAGCATGCTTACGGTATATATGAGCGTACAAGTAGAGTCCTTTCCAATTTCATACTAGTCTGGCATATCCTAAGGGGATGGAACGACATTGCACACTTGGCGATAAGACCAATCATTATAACACAAATACTAATGATTGAGATACCTGTAAGCTACGTCTAGCTAATTGGTAGAGTAAAACGAATGAGTGGATGCCATATGTTCCAAATAGTAACCCAAGCCCAATAAGCAGTCAAATGCCATAATCCAGCTGTTCTGTCCAATTCAGACTTCCCGGTATAGTCATAAATAGGCGCCCAAAACTTTCCTTCAATGCTTATCTAAATGCTAGCAGAGTGGTTCTGGAGATTGTGGGAGTCCGGATAGACCTTCAGAGTTGAGATATGGTCCTGGTTGTCAAACTCAAGGAGCACGACCCATTCATGCTTGAAAGGTTGACCTAAATGAATTGTTCAGTCTCAGCTTCTATGTTAGATGACGAGATAAACGTACCGGTTTTAGTAGTAGCGGTGTTCCGAAGCACAGCTGCCACCCACGGAGACTGCTCACTTCCAATTAAGTGCACAATCTCCGTCTCGTAAGGCTTGGTGTTATCAATGAGCTTATGAAGGGAGGGGCCGGCGTTGGACGAAGTTAAAGATTTCACCGCGTCACGGCCTTTAAGCTGACGGGAGATTTCAGCGGCCTCGCTGACAATCTGGAAGTTGACGTTCTCAGCAAGGTGGTTCTCTAGGTTTCCGTGCTGGACGGAACCACTTTTGACCTTGGCATCGTGGACCGGGTCAAGTTGGGAAAGCATTTGCGTTTCCAGAATTTGGCGAACGATACTTAGTGGGGGAGTCATGATGATGGTTAGATGGATGAGCTGAGTTTACAATGGATATTGATGGTGTTTCGGTAAGCTTGCTGGATTGCACTGTGATATCGGATGGAATCAAATCGAGGAGAGTCGAGAGAGAAGAACATATAAATATCGAAACGAGACTTCAAGATAGCATAAAACATCGTGATAATCTTCATATCGATCCGAGTACTGTAGAACTCACAACACCAATACTAAGGGAAGCTAATCGTTAGAGTTACTACGTGTTGTATTGAGTGGCTAAGTCAACCTCGCTTAGGATGGGGAGCATGTAAGATCGGCGACCAACCTAGCCAATGCCGCTTTCATAACCGCCATAGATACAAGTTGCGAATATAGGACTATGAGGGGTTCGTAAAGATAGAGACCAGTAGTGGCACCCTAGAGTAGTGCAATACAGGTAGCTGGGTACTCCCCAAGGCATGCAGACCTGCATATCAATAGCTAAAAGAAACCTCCCCGTGTCCATGCAGGTTTCTCCATTAAGCTTGTGCGCGCGATTACGGTATAGGGAAGAGTAGCTGAAAAGTGAACTCAAAATCTATGAAACTGATACTATCCAATTAGTCACCGACACGTCAGTATCTTTTGAAGTATCTGCACAGGTATGCATAGGTCTATGCCTTGTCCTTCTCATTTCATCAGTGTCTTAACCTTCTGGACTAATGATTCCAGTGTGAATGGTTACATTGAGTTTGGAACTTGGAACATGTGAACTCATGAAGCCCTTCTTTGCTCCCTAGTTTCAATGCAGGTGCATCTGGCTATGAATCAGGCGAGACGTGAGCCAAGCAAATATGCATACCATGGGATGGCGTATACTGCATATAACCTCGCTTCAATGTAGACGGTTTGGAGATCACCTGAGTACCATGTCGATCTGGCCGAGGGTTGTGATAAATGCCACTGTAACTCTTTTTCAAAGACAAATCGTAGGACTTCACTTTCAGCTTCGAAGAGGTGCATTTCTTTTTCTCTTTTGAGACATTTATTAGTTATCCTTTACATATCATTGGCATGTGCATGCTTCCTGCATCCTAAACAATAGGAGAGTGGGGGACCCTGAAGACACTCGGCATAGATAATGACTACCTAGGTAGGTGGAAATCATCAAGTCAGAGAACCGTAAAATCTTCATCCAACGTTTGTAACGTTAATTATCCTGTTAAAAAGGGTTAGATTGATTTGAACATCAGGATACACTAAATGCCTTATTCCGAGACGAAATTCAATTCATAGGACTACTACCTATTGTCTGATTCTTGCTTCTCTAACTCTCATTGCTAGCTCTTAGTACCCTACTAGATACCACTAGACACAACTCCTATGATATACACCATTTTTATCCATCATTGATTGACCATGACCACCTCGTCTCATACCCAACCCAACATTCAGCGGTTCCCCGCCACCTCAGATGGCGCTACAGTGTACAAAGCTCTTGCAGATGACGGGGTCGTCATTATTGAGGGCTTTCTATCTCAAGAGCAGGTAGAAAAGTTAAACGCGGATGTCGATGATCCGCTGGTCTCTCTGCGAGCGAGTGGAAAACTCGAGAAGACATTCAAAGAAGGCCAATCTACCTTTTGGATGGCAGAGCTTGTTCCACAGTATGTCCAGCGGGTGCATAATCTTGTAGACTTCAGCCGGGTCTTTCGCCACGATGTTCTCAATCATGAGTTGATGCACCAGCTCTGCACTCTGGCTTTTGAACCATCTGGTGACTACTGGCTGGGATATAGCGCAGTTATTGAGAATGGTCCCGGCACCAAAGAACAGTTTTGGCATCGCGATCAGCCGAACTACCCATTGCTCCGATCTGGCCCTGGAACCGCCGAGGGCATGCTGAATTTCTTTACGGCCTTGACTGATTTCACCCCCGAAAACGGAAGGACGCAGTATATCTGGAACAGTCACAAGAGGGTTGAAATAGGTGAGCCCGATGCCGAGCATCCGGTTTTGTTCAGCGATCTTAAAGCTGGAGACACGGCGGTGTTGAGTGGAAAGATGGTTCATCGTGGCAGCGCGAATATCACGTCGGACTTCTACCGCCGAGCGCTAGCCACAATGATCATACCAGGAGTCTTAACACCATTCGATGCGAACTGCCAGATTCCACGGCGCGTGGTTGAGACTATGACACCGTTGGCGCAGAGGATGATCGGTCGGCGCAGCGTGAGAGTTTCGCCGCCTTCGGCAGTCGGGATTTGGTGTTTGAACATGAAGGAAGTGGGTGAAGAGATGGGCTTAAAATCAAACCAGCCTGATGTAGAGGGCGAAAACGAGTAAGTATGGCTCTTCAAGTTGTATTTTTCCTGGTCTACGGTTCTCCTCCCGGCTCCTCCCGATTCGGCGTTTTGCTCACTAGGCACGCACACATCGTTGATGGTGATTTAGATGAATAAATCGAGAGATCCTCGTTCCTCATAGCAACGGAGAGTGGTGGGTTTTCATGGTATTAGGTCCCGGGAGGACAGTGCACAGACCCCTACATGTGGTCGTTATCGCTAGCCTTAAAAATACTGAATTCTCTCTCAAATATGTTTTCAATAATTGAACCTCTAACCGTAGAATGAAACTTTCTATTGAGTGCATCTTCAGATTCCGTAGAACGGTGGGCTAACGTATCTTGTATCAAAGTCGAAAATACGTACTTCCCATGTTACTTTAGTAGAGAATAGCCTCCAGGAGGGTTTTTTTTTTTTTTTTTTTTTAAAAAAAAAAAAAAAAAAAAAAAGAAAAAAAAAAAGGAGGCGTTTTACGGCTGCGCACAGCTGCGAAACAGGTAATAAAGTTACGATCTTGAATCGGGCTTTTACGTTGTTTGCGCGACTTTATAGGTTACGTTTCTTAAAAGACAAATCAAGCTTTTATTTATTCTAGTTTCGATTTATTTTTGCCTATTTACTGTCATTTTACCGTTTTGATACCTTTCCAATTCCCAATGTACTGTAACCGTACTGAGCAACTACACTAATACTTCCATTTCACGCTGCAAACTCTCTTTTTAGCGTTGCCAGCTGCTGCACGTCACTATGGAGTACTTACAAACGGTAGTACTAAGACTTTACTGGTCTATATACCAGCGTATAGGTCTACTCTCACATTTATTTAAATGAAATGTTGGTTCAGACTCATCTGGTTTCTTATAGACGCTCTGAGTGGTGTATGTGAATCCTACCTACTTACATTTCTCTTATGGTTAATCAAACTCCAAACCATCCGTCGACATGACCAGCTTAGCCGTGAAGCCTAATGGCGCCAACAAGGTTGAGCAGTTCCCAGACCATAATAACGGGGATGAGTTTATCCTCCAAGGCGACGCTTATCACTCTCTCAATAATGGTTCCCGCCCTCGAGACTTTCCAAAGTTTAGCTTTAAAGATATCTATCATGCTATGGATCCAGGGAATTTGGCAACTAAAGACCAGTTGCCTGAACTCTGTGGATCACATCTACTCGAATTTCAACCTTGTGTCTTACCCCGTCTCAAGCACGGGTCTTCTCGTTCAAATGCATCGCAAATCAAGTCAATAGAAATTGACTTTAGTTCTGCCATTTCCACATCACACGATATCATCGAAAGCGCTGGAATTACTCTCAGATCTGTGATTAAGACGGCATGGGTAACGGTCTTGCATGTGTATACAGGTTCGGATAACGTCTGCTTTGGATGTGGATCCGATGAGCAGAATACGCCCCTAAACAGCGCGGATGATACCAGTCGCCCACAAATCAAGATATTCCCCTATGGTATGAAGATTGAGAAAAATACGACCCCTTATGATATTATTCGCGAATTGGAATCTATCGTGGCTCTTTTACAGCAAAACGTATCCTCAAGTAAGATTCGCCATCAATTAAAAACCGGGAGCGATGCACTCTTCAACACATGTGTGATGTTTTGTGAGGCGCAAAATCCAACCGATGAATCCGCTCACACGTTACTCCTGGAAGTAAGCGAGACAGGAGCCACGAGAGAAGTAAGAATCTTTGCATATTTTCGACTCTATATCAAGTAGAAGATCCATTTTAACAAGAACTAACTCCGGCTAGTTTGATATCTCTATCATTGTTGATTCTAAAGAGCGATGTCACCTCGTATATCGAGACTATTTTATGTCGGACGAGCATGCCAGCCATATGGCTGCTGCGCTGGTTACTGTCTTCACTTCTATCGTCGAATACCCGCGTCGACCTATCAATCAAATTAAAGTATTTAGCGATATCGATCAGGAGAAAATATCACGATGGAATGAACGGGCCCCTATTGCAAGCGAATCATGCGTCCATGATTTGATCGGTCAGAAATTCCACTCGCAGCCCGATTCCGCTGCCGTAGTCTCTTGGGATGGCTCTTTTACGTATCGCGAGCTCGATCGCCTTTCGTCTATCCTAGCTAGCCAGCTCTGTGAAGCAGGCGTGGGTCCTGACATTTTTGTCCCAATATATCTTGAACGATCTAAATGGGTGCCAGTTGCTATGCTTGCCGTAATGAAGGCAGGTGGCGCTTTCTGCGCCTTGGATTATTCATATCCTATAAGTCGCCTTCAAGAGATCTGTCAGTCCCTGGAAGCAACCGTGATACTTACAGAGGTAAATAATGGCCACAAAGCAAATCAATTGGCACATACAGTGCTTATTGTTGGAGACTGCCTATGGACGACAGGGAGCCGAACAGAACAGGAAAAGCCGACACACTTATCTAGTGTATGTCCAAGTAATGCTCTATATGCTGTTTTTACTTCGGGCTCCACTGGTAAGCCGAAAGGAATTGTGATGGAGCATCGATCTTTCTCTTCATGCGCACTAGCCTCACTGGCGCCCCTCAATATCCGACCCCAGGAGCGTATATTGCACTTTGCGTCCTATGCATTTGATCTCAGTATTTTCGAGATCCTTACTGCCCTTGTTGCTGGTGCTTCAGTCGCAATCCCTTCCGAGGAAGCCCGCCTGAAGGATCTCCCTGGTATAACAACTGAGCTTCAGGCAACATGGGTTTTCTTAACACCTACGGTAGCCCGTCTATACCGACCGGAGCAGTTCCCTTCGCTACATACCTTGTGCTTAGGTGGCGAGGCTGTGAGTGCTCAAGATATAGGCACGTGGGTGACGAAGAACCTCGTCACCGGGTATAACCCCGCCGAATGCTGTCCGCTTGGGATCTCTGGTCAAGTGGATCAGTCAGCGGCAAACTTTCTGGGTTGGTCCTTTTCATCTCAGTGCGCCTGGGTTGTGAACCCCGAAGATTGCCAGAAGTTGGTTCCCGTAGGTGCCGTGGGCGAACTTGTCATCGAGGGACCAGCCGTCGCAAGAGGATACATTCACGATCCACTCGCCTCTCTGCCCGGTTCGCCCTTCGTTCCACCTCCACCTTGGTTGTCTCGCTTCCGCGAAAGTTCTTCTCGACCTATGCGATTATACCGTACGGGCGATTTGGTTCAGTATGGTTGCAACGGGGCCGTGCACTTCATTGGCCGAAAGGATCTTCAGGTAAAGATTCGGGGCCAAAGAATAGAACTTGGCGAAATCGAGTTTCATCTCCAAACTTACCTTTCCTCCATTGCTCGCAAAGTAGTAGTCGATGTAGTGGGTTTCAATGATCGCTCGAGTCTTGTGGCCTTCATTTTGCCTACGGAACATCCAGACAATACTTTGAATGATATTCCGTTACAGGAGGTAGATGGGCCTAAAGAGCTACGAGCCAAAATAACGGATGCGACTATGAATTTACAGACCGTTCTACCTAGCTACATGATTCCAGCTATATACTTACCCATAAGTTATATCCCTTTGTCTAGGAGTGGAAAGATTGATCGGGGGAAACTCAAGTTACTGGCTCTCTCACTACCTCCAGAAGCTTTAAATCGCTTTGGGGGAGAATCTGAACAGGGGGAAACACCAACGACGGATATTGAACGTCTATTGCAAAGCGCCTTTTCTCAGGTGCTGGACTATGCTCCTGAGCGGATCTGGGCAGATAGTAATTTCTTCCGCTTGGGTGGTGATTCTATCCATGCAATGAAGCTTTTAGCAGTGGCTCAGGAAAAGGGGTTATGCAACCTTACATTCCAACACATCTTCCAACACCCCACACTGAAAGATATGGCCTCAATTTTAAGTTCTATGATGGAACCCTTATCTCTAAGACCAGCTTCTTCCGAGCCGGCGCCATTTACGTTAGTTCAAGACGCTCAACTGCTAATCGAAATTGCAAGTGACAAATGTGGTGTGGTAAGAGAGGATATTCAAGATATATACCCTTGTACTCCTTTACAGGAAAACCTCATCGTCGCTACTGCATATGACAAGGACGCTTATGTCGCATTACAATCATTTACGCTAAAGAGGGACATTGATAAAGAAAGACTGAAAACTGCGTGGAGTATTGTCGCCAATAGCCATGACATTCTTCGCACACGCATCATTCATGTCGATAATGGCTTCTATCAGGTCCTTGTGAGAAATTCGATCGTCTTCTCGGACGAAGCTGATAGCGACCCCATTACTCAGTTCCAGCCCTACATTGGCCTAGGTACCCCATTAATTCAGCTACGCTTCGTTGGATATCAACTGTTAGTGGCCATGCACCACGCATTATATGACGGCTGGTCACTGCCATTACTGATCACCGAGGTTGGGCAGGCGTATAATCAACTCTCCATCCCAAAAGGGCCTTCTTTCAACATGCTTGTGGGACATATGATAGATTCAACGGACTCCGCAGCTTTATACTGGAAAGCAGAACTAAAGGACGCGGATCCCGTACACTTTCCTCAGCCACCTTCTCTCAACTACAAACCGGTGCCCGAGTCATCGGTTACAAAATCAATTCCCCTGAATGCCGTTCATGACAAACATCATGGCGTGACTATTGCAACCGAAATCCAATTGGCTTGGGCAATAACCAACTATACGTATACGAATAGTCAGGATGTTATCTTTGGAGTAATCTCCTCGGGGCGGACTGCGCCAGTCAGGGGTATCGACAAAATGATGGGACCCACACTTGCGAGCACACCCCTTAGAGTATCCCTTGACTCAACCCAAGAAATAACGGAAGCCTTGGAAGACCTTCAATATCAATCAACAGAAAATGCGAGATACGAGCACATTGGCTTGAAATGTATTTCTCAACAAAGCTCAGATGCAGCAGCTGCTTGCCGTTTCCAGACATTGCTCGTTGTCGAACCTAATCACCCATTCCAATCTCAGGGGGAGTGGTACACCAAACACGAGTTTTTATCTGATCTTACCAAGTTCAGTAACTGCTTGCTAACACTTAGGTGTCAACTATTGCCCAAGTCAGTTGAAATTACTGCGATTTTTGACTCGTCAGTCGTGTCAGGCCCTCAGATGAAGCGCATCATGTGCCAATTTGAACATATACTAACGCAAGTCCATGCCGTTGGATCAAAAGACACTAAAGTCGGCGACATTAATCGGCTGAGCAACCAAGATTGGGACGAGATAAGAACGTGGAATTCTGCACTCCCACCGACAGAACAACTCTGTACACACCAGGCAATTCAGGAGAAATTCCAAGAACAGCCAGAGGCACTAGCAGTCCATTCGTGGGACGGTGACCTAACATACCGTGAGCTTGAGCAACACGTTGTGCGATTAGCTGCCAATATCCAGGCACTTGGTATTGGACCGAATGAGTTCGTTGCTATCTACTTTGAAAAGTCACTATGGACAGTGGTTGCGCAAGTTGCTGTGCTCCTGGCGGGGGCCGCGTTCATAACTTTAGAATCCTCTCAGCCCATCGATCGCCTGCGTGAAATATGTCGTACCGTTAAACCAGCCGCGATATTGGCCTCTGAAGCGTTCAAAACATCTGGGGTTAGCCTTGAGGTTCCGGGTCCGCTTCTCATAGTCAATCGGGAATATTTTTGGCAAAGAGACAATATCCCCAATCAACGTTTCAGGCAGTCTAAAGCAAGCCCCTCCGATGCTATGTATAGCATTGCCACCTCGGGAACGACTGGAAATCCTAAGGTAATAGTTATCGAGCACGCTAAATTTCTAACTACGGCGAGGCGTTTAGTAGATCTCTATGGATTCAACAAGAGTTCTCGTGTACTTCAATTCGCTGGATACAGCTTCGACGCTATGATTATGGAGCATTTCCTAACTCTTGTCTCAGGTGGTTGCATCTGTATCCTATCCTCATTTGATAGGGATAACCGTCTAGCAGCTACCATAAACGACATGCGTATAAATCTTGTAGTACTGACGTCTTCGACCATATCGCTGCTTACACCCGCCACTGCCCCTACTCTAGAAACTCTGATACAAGGAGGCGAGCCTATGCATCAGGGTATCATTGACAAGTGGGTATCTCATGTGCGACTTTTCAATGCCTACGGTCCAGCGGAGTGCAGCGTGTGTAGTTGCAGTACAGGTGCTATCAACATTGGCGCCAGAAACCCAAAGAATATCGGTTTTGCCACAAGTGGTGTTTGCTGGATTGTTGACCCGGATCTTCCAGACAACCCGCCAGTTGCAATTGGCGCTGAAGGCGAACTAATCATAGAAGGCGCTCCGCTTGGTCGGGGTTATTTGGGTGACCCAGCACGAACTGCTGCTGCATTTGTACCTCGGCCTCGCTGGCTGAAGGACTTCAGAGGTGGCAATGGAGAAGATCGGGTTTATCGTACAGGTGATATCGTGAAGTATGAACCCGATGGATCAATCTCCTACGTGAGACGGAAAGATTCCCAAGTGAAACTCCGCGGGCAACGGGTTGAGCTTCAGGAAGTCGAGTATCACCTTCAGAACTGCTTTCCGGATGCAATTCAAACTATCGCCGACGTTGTCACTTTGCCTAATGCCCCTTCGACAATCCTGGTAGCCCTAGTCCTAACTACATATACTCCATTCGAATCTGTAGCAGAGAATTCTGGGAGTCACGACGCAAGACGAAGAGATAATTTCCTGCTGCCAGTTAAGAGTCCCCGATTTTTCGCTGCCGAATCCGCTGCCGAGTTCATACTCCAGGAAAAAGTTCCCTCGTATATGATCCCTAGTATATTCTTACCTATTTCTCGCATCCCGCAAGATCCAAACGGAAAGGTCAACCGTAGGGAGATCACCAGGTTTCTCGCGACTTTATCTCAAGAAGACTGGCACAGTTACAGTTCCGCCGACAAGGTCGCTCCTACTACCGACCTTGAACGCGAGCTTCAGGCAATTTGGGCTCGGGTCCTCAATATTTCCCCAGGTTCTATTGGTATCCATGACAGTTTCTTCCGCTTGGGAGGCGATTCAGTCACATGTATGCAAGTCGCTGCCCAGTGTGCCACGGCAGGAATCCTGATTACTGTCAAGGCTATTTTCAAGGAACGGACGATTCAGAGGTTAGCGGCTGGAGCAACAGCACTACAACGTTCCGAACCGCATATACTAGAGCCCGTAACTACTAGAGACTCTAATACACTCTGGTGCAGTCCTGACAGATTGGGTGAATATATGGCCCGCATCAAACGCCACATTGGAGACCACCAGGTCATAGAGGACGTCTATCCGTGCTCTTCCATCCAGCGAGGCATTCTTATCGGCTACGCTCGAAACCCTGAACACTACGAGGAGGCTATCCAGTGGAAGGTCACTAGCAACCGTCCCATCGATCTTGACCGTCTACGGATAGCATGGCATCAAGTCGTAGAACGGCACGCAATTCTTCGCACAGTATTTATGGACGTCTATGATGAAAATTATTTAGACCAAGTAGTGTTGAGGAACTACGTCCCGACTTTCCTACTGTGCACCGACAGAGAGGAGACGTCAAAAGTAGACATGACGGACCATTCTCAGCCCATGCATCGTCTTCAAGTTGAAATATCAAATGCCGGGGAAGTATCCATCCATTTACACATTAACCATGCGCTCGTTGATGGACACTCATTGTTTATTATCAAGCGGGACTTGGCCTTGGCATACGAGGGCCATTTACTTTCGTCCCCTGTGCCCTCTCCATATCGGGAATACCTTTCCTACGTGCAGAAAAGCACGTCTCAAAATGCTTCAAAGAATTACTGGAAGTCGTATTTAAAGGGCGTCGTTCCCTCTCACTTCCCCAGTCTAAAGGACTCGGATTCAGAGTACCCGTCACAGCCATTCGGTTCATTTACCTTGTCTCTAGGAGAAACTACTAAGTTAACACAATTTTGTGAGAACCACAAGTTGGCTCTTTCCAGTGTGCTCCATGTAGTATGGGCCATAGTGGTTCAACGATACACAGCAGCAGACGAAGTTTGCTTTGGTTATATGGCGTCTGGTCGTCATGTACCCGTCGTTGGCACGAACGACATTGTAGGTCCTCTATTCAACATGCTGGTAGCTCGCGTGGGTTTGGCATTCGATGAAACGGTGCTCTCTACCATGCAACAGTATCAAGACAGTTTTGTTTCAAGCTTAGACCATCAGTACCAATCGTTAGCAGAGACTATGCACTCCATCGGGTCGGCTTCTGGAGAGTTGTTCAACACAATGATCTCAATTTTCAATAATATGCGAGAGAATGAACCAGTATTACAGCCTTCTTCCATTTCGTTAGTTGATGGTGATATACAGGCTCAATCAGAGGTAAGAATCACACCATCGCTATTCGCTAGTATTCCGCTAACTCAAAACCTTCTGATCGTAGTACCCTATCGTCCTCAACATTCTGATGCTCGCTGATCAAACTCACATGATGTTCTGCTACCATACATCGCTTCTCAGTGATAGTTACGCTAAGACGATTGCGAAGTCATTCTCGTACGTTTTAAACAAACTTCTCGATCATCCTCAGCTACACCTCAACGAGATTGATATTCTAGATGAAGAAGGCAGACAGAAACTTTACGAACGGAACCGCGCAGTGATTACTTCAGATAATAACCTCATACACTATATCATTCACCAACGCTCCCTTGAATTTCCTGATTCGCCGGCGGTTCATGCATGGGACGGGGAATTTTCTTACAGGCAACTGGACCAGCTTTCTTCATCACTAGCAGATAAACTCATTAACGAGGGTGTGGGTGTGAGTGCTGTTGTTCCTATACTACTGGAGAAGACTCGTTGGACCCCGGTAGCTATTCTTGCTGTCTTGAAATCGGGTGCCTCTTTTGTCCTCACGAATGCGTCGCATCCGATACAGCGCCTTCAGACGATATATGAAGCCATCAATGCTCCAGTTATCTTAGCATCGCCTCAGACGTTGTCCAAGGCGTTAGCCCTTTCACCCCGGGTAATCCAAGTTACAGACCAGTGGTTGGAACGAGAATACGCTGAGCAAAAGCACTCATGGCTAGGAGTGAAGGTAACAGGAAGCGATGTTGCTTACACAATGTTTACCTCTGGAACGACAGGGAAGCCAAAGGGAGCGATTATCGAGCATTCGTGTCTAGGGACATCTCTGCGATGCATGCAGCCTCGCATGTTTATCAACTCTAGCTCTCGCGTGCTACAATTCTCCTCGCATGACTGGGATGTCGCTGTGTTGGAAATCCTACTCACGTTACGTGAGGGTGGATGTGTCTGCATCCCTTCCGATGAGGAGCGCGTTACCAATCTTGCTCAAGCAGCAAACCGAATGAAGGTGAACTGGGCAGTTTTTACGCCAACCGTTGCTCAACTGGTACGTCCAGAGAATTTTACCTACTTAGAAACATTGTCGCTTGGCGGTGAGGGCGTCTCCCTCGCAGATCTGGCTACTTGGCACAACAAGGTGCGCCTCATCCAAAATTACGGCCCAGCTGAATGCAGCATAACTAGCGCCATATCCGAGCCCCTGACTGTATCAAGCAATCCGAGAGCCATTGGACGGCCTTGCGGGTGCGTGGCATGGGTAGTGCATCGTGATAACCATCACCTCCTAGCACCCTCTGGTGCCGTAGGAGAGTTGGTCTTGGAAGGACCGATAGTGGGCCGCGGGTACGTAAATAACCCAGAAGCAACCGCTGCAGCCTTCATCGACCCTCCAACCTGGCTTTCGGATTTCCGACAGGGGCATATATCCACAAGGTTGTACAAGACCGGAGATCTGGTTCGATGCACTCAAGACGGCACCCTAATTTTCGTCGGACGCAAGGACAGTCAAGTTAAAATCCGGGGCCAGCGGGTTGAAATAGGCGAAGTAGAATATCTAACATCACAAGCTTTCCCCGGGAGCCATGTAGTCGTTGAAGTTATTAAAACCGCGGAATCGATACTTGTGGCAGCTTTTATCCTCGATAAAAAGGTGGAATATGCACCACAAAATACCGACGACAATCTCCTTTACCCCCCTTCTAGCTCATTCCTAGAATCTGCCAGCGCTGCGGTATCCAACCTTCGCGAAACCATGCCCTCATATATGATACCTAACGTATTCCTACCACTCGTCTACCTGCCAAAAGCGCCTACGGGAAAAACCGACAGGAGACTTCTTCGAGATCACGTCGCTTCGTTATCTCGGGCAGAACTTGACACTTACCGCACCATAAACAGCACTCGGCGGATTCCGTCGACGCCTATGGAAGCACGACTACAGGAATATGTAGGTGGTGTGTTGCATAGTGCTTCGGATAGTATTCCTCTAGATGAGGATCTGTTCACGATTGGATTGGACTCTCTTAAGGCTATGAGCCTAGCAACATCAGTCCGCGAACATGGCCTGACGATCTCAGTGCCAACCATATTCCAATATCCGCGGCTATCGGAGCTAGCCATCATACTTAGCCAGGAGAAGAAGGCCAAGCAAGAACAACTCCCGACAGCGCAACCAAACCCTTTGATGGCGTCGTTGGATGAGATCTGCGCGAAATGGCATTTGGATCGAAATAAAGTCACAAATATTGTTCCAACAACCTACTACCAGCGAGGATTCGTCGCGTCGCATCACGCCGCCTTTATCACATTGCACTTTTCTCGACCTCTTAGCCCTACCGCATTCCGCACTGCTTTTATTGCCATTGTACGGAAGCATGATATCTTTCGAACTGTCTTCGTTCCTTTTGAGGAGACATTTGTACAGATATCTCTGAGTGATTTCGACGTGCCAGTACAGGAAATAAGCACTGATGAAGACGATCCTTCCCTTATTACGGAGTCCGTCTGTCGGAAAGCAGTTAAATCACCGGTCACGTTCGGGACTCCGTGTACTAGGCTTTACCTGATAGTGAGCCGAGCAAGCGGCCGTCTTTCGGTGGCGTTAAAACTCTTGCGTGCACAATACGACGGCATAACGGTCGCGCGTCTCATTGAAGACCTTCGTTCCGCCTTTGACGGAGTAGCCTCGCCTGCACTTCCCACTCTAGATTACCCCAGCTTCATTACTAGCCGTGCTGCACACAACACGTCTTCTGTTTTTCGGGCATGGCAAGATTTACTCGAGGGATCATCCATGACCTATCTTGCTCCGCGTCGCGAATATCTTCGGGAGGTAGACAGGTCGCAAATTGAGCTTAAGGTAATGAGCACCCGCGACATGCCAATGCCCGACGTAAATAGGGGTTTCACCATGGCCACGGTGGTCAAGGCAGCGTGGGCCCTATGTCTGGCCAAGAAAGCGGGGACAAACGACGTGGTCTTTGCGCAAGTCGTGAGGAACCGCCATCAAGCCATCCCAGGTATCGAGCGCACGGTCGGACCCTGCATCAACTTGGCTCCTGTCCGAGTGCCCCTGAAATCAGGATGGGTTGCGAAGGACCTTCTAGAATATGTCCACCGCCAGCAGATAAACACTATGGACTGCGATACGGCGGATTGGGATGATATCGTCAGGCAAAGCACGACATGGCCGCGCGATACGGATCCCGGGTCTGCGATTCACTACTTGAGCGCGCCCGTAAGTGGCGAACACGTCTTTGCAGGGGATAATATATGCCGCCTCCAGCAATATGACTTCAAAATGACGGAAATCTACCCTATGATGCTATGCTTGCCGTTCCCAAGTGAGCTAGATCCAGGGGTTACGAACTTGAGAATCGTTCTTACAAGTGCTGTTTTTGATCAGGGGCAAGCGGATGAGATTCTTTCGCTGTTCGTAAATATGATCACTGAACTTACGAATAATGCGGAGACTTGGGTGCTGGAATCCATATTGAATTAAGTGTGCTCATAAAACGGTGTTTGTTTCCAAAACGCCTGTTCATGATCCGGTTGTACAATATCGTTAAAACACTCGGACCACCTCGAGACTCCGACCACAAATAGCCATTTTGCTACTTTACCACCCTGCAATATCTTTACCACCAAAAACCAAAAAGTTGGTCTCTCGAGTTGATTTCATATAAGTTTATTTAATTAAGTCTCTCAAGAGGAGAGTCTTTTTATGTTTGACATCGAAAATTCTATCATGGTCGAAAGTTGACTTTTGAGAGGCTCCCATCAGTGAATCAACACGTATGAAGAATTCTTAAAGAACAAAGTGCCTCTCAATGGATCTTCAACAGCTTCTCCATTATTCACCATGAATAAATACTTCCCATGGGGAGAATATGGCTTAATCAATTATTTATCAATACTAAATATCAGTTCAATTCTACAGTTTCTACTGATAAAGATATTAGACAGTGACAAGGCTCTGTTTTGGTGGGTAGACTCGATTAATTTGACGATTGTGGGGTAGCTTAATTCTGTCTTCTAGTGACGTTCTCTAGAGAGACCTAAAGTACTTTTTACGTGATAGTCGCTTTAATAAGTATTTACTTGATTCTCATCAATATATTGTGTTTGGATATGAGATTAACTACCTAGTAGTTGTTGGAAGAAAGACCGAATAATTCCTCGAATTGAACTTTACCAACGCATATACTTCGTAAAGATTGATGAATCCACATTATCCAACTCACATCTGAAACCCTTCCCTTGTTGCTTATCCAGAAGGTTAATCACCATCATTTTACCACTTATTGCCGTTTTGTATCCCTAACCTGAACATGTGGACTCTTCATCATTCTGAGAAGCCTCCAACTTTTCCTCGAGTGGCGCGCTTCAGTTGAGAGTATCCGCCAGGCTGGAATCTGTGAGTTGAATCTGTAGCCGATTGATGATAAACTCTGACTTTGACGAAGGGGTCATCCTGTGGGATGGGAACATCCTGGCCATGCTATTAAGTATATTAGTGCAATGCTTCATAGTTTCCCGAAAGACTGAACTAAGTTTGGTGCAAGGGATGAATGGAAGGAAAGTTGATAGGTAGACATACTACTCTAACCCGCCAATGGAGATTCTTTTCTAGGTGGTCTGCTACGTGATCACTATCTGTGAGAGAAGGCAGGCTATAACCACTAGCTGCCGTACTGACATCTGTCAAAGAAGATACGCGGGAAAGTAATGGGGCGGTTATTGGTATCTGGGCCGTCGATATTGTGTTCTCAGTAGATTTTTCTTTGCAGTTCTTGCATCCTGCCGTATCCGCATTATTATGAACCGGAGTAGTAAATGTATATACATAACCCACAAGGTTAGGGTGCGTATAGAGCGGTTCCTGATATTGGACAAGTTCTTTCTCGTCGCCGAGGAAGAAGTATAGGGTGTATGGGATGCCACCCAAAGCGAATCTAGAAGCCCGTTAACATGAGGCCCAGTACGGCTTTCGTGCGTTCTTTTGCTTGATAGTATTACCTCTTGTATTCAACATTTATGATGACGTCGGCGGGAGCGTGCTCCACTTCGGGAGAACGGTAAAGTCTCTTCAGCCGATCGCGAATATTCTGAATATAGAGGTCCTTCTTGAATACGCCATCCTTCTTATGCTCAGAGAGCCAGGGTTGGAGCTCGGGATAAGAATAGCCCCATTTCGTCCAGTCTTTAATATCATTAGACGTAAAGTATGTTGCCTCAGTGTCCTTATGAAATGGAGCAAGTGGAGTATCTGGGGTGTCTATAGCCCCCTTCTCGATAGACCAAGTACCATTATCAGGTAGTTGCTCATCTTCTCTTTCGAACCAGTTATCTGTGCTATTCTCGTTGAGGGCCTGCCAGATAGCGAACTGTCGGTCAACATTGCTATATAGAGATGTATTAGTTCAAAGTCCAAGGCGGATAGATCGGGAATCTTACCAGTGGTGCATGAAGAAAATAGGATCAAAAGCGGCAACTGGAACTTCTGTCATATGTCCAATGTATTTATCTGTGCCACCGGTCCAGTTGTGGACGTTGTTATGTACGAACTCCAGATTCAAGTAACCTGTTGGGTCATGAACCGTGTTGTATTTCGTGGTGGCAAATTGGGCAAACGACTTGATGTATTCGGGCAAAAAGAGACGGTATGTCATCTCAGCCAAGGGCACATTTTCCCCCTTGTACCACTTATGGGTAGCCAGTGCGTTAGCCGCCATTTCGTTATCGACTTCCCCCTCCTCCCAGCTCTGGGACGACTCAGGTTCGTAAAGAGCCCATCTGCTGGTACCGACGGATTTGGAAAACTTTAAAAGTAAAACCGGGCGTTTAGTTCCCTACGTATGTAAATCTAGGAGGGGGGGAACTCTTACCGGAATTTCCATCGTCCCATCCTCAACATCTTCAACGCCATAAGAGCCCATAGCAAGTCCATCCGGCATAGTGAACTTGTACATTGGGTTATCAATCTTGACTTTCGTAGAACCATCTTTCAAATTATAGACTTCTATTCTAGCGTCTTTAGCAATTAACGGAACGTCGTAGACGACCGAGTCACCTCGCTGCTTTTTCTCCGCCCAATCCCAGTAAGGCAACCGAAAAGTCGCAGCTGCGTCATGCCAAACCTTTCGACGATTTTCGGGAAGCTTTGTGATCACCTCATTCTCCATAATCTCGTAGAGGACTTGCTGTGATACGGTTTAGTTAGTAATTAAATTAAAGTGATAAGGAATAACTCCAACTTTACCTCAAATAGTAGTACGTATGGTCGATGCCAACAAGGGAAGAGAAGGCTGTCATGAGTACAGTAGCCTTGATCTTTAGTTTGTGCACTAGTATCCTCATCCCAGGGCTCGTAAGGCGAGCCATGGATACCTATAAAGTATGAAATTTAGGTCCCGCTGTTTCCTCTATTTTGTCTGGGGTGGAAGTGTCAAAGCAGAACACTAGGTACTAACCAGCTATCTTGTAGTATGAAAGCTTTTCACTAGGATGTCTGTCCTGAAGAAAGCGCAGAGCCCAGAGGAACAGGCTATGCTGTACTTCATATTTTGTGGCTGGGTACCAGCTATCTACCTCTAGCCGAAGTGGTTTCGTGTCGGTAGTAGCTCCGGCCTTAATACCAGTAATAGCATATGTCCCCATCTTGGTTTAACTTAGAATGGTTAAAAAGGGACTGCTGATAGATTGAGTGTAGAGTTCTTGTATAAGGGACAAGCTTAGAGAGTTGGTGGATTTCTTTCATTTATATCCCTTCCACCATGTAGGTACAAAGAGGACAGTGTCTCTCGGGGGCGTTATATAGACAAATGAATAGCCTATAAGGTGCCAAGAATAGATGATAGGTGACCATACACTCTCCTCCATAGCAGCCTAATGATGATATATGTTGTGGACTAGTCCAAGCCTCCTGCAGCCTGACAAAGGCAGATATGATCCAGCTTTACTTATTCCTTAGACGTAGTTGTCAGCTTAAAGCCGCATATATGGTATATAAGTGAGTTTAATACAAAAGCTTTCGTTTTTTATATTTCTATTTTTCATAAGCTTGACACTATCATGTTCGTATTAATGCTTTGTGATTATACCTAGGTAGTTAACTAAAATATATAGAGCACTATGATACCCTCCTTTGAGATAGAGACCTTCAGTTTCGGTGCATGTATGTTTACCTACCTCATGCACTTGGTGTAATACAAGCCCCGGAGGCCGGCTTGGGCTTCATCAAATCGAGCTGAAAGAGGGGTAGTAACACAATATGGCGTAGTTCGACGAGTGTGACTCGTATTAATTACGAAGCCAATCAATAATATCTGCAGCCAGCCGACGCCACGATAAAAGCCAAAAATCTCTTGTCTTATGAGATCATGTAAGGTCTCAGCCTTAGGGACCCTATTATAATGCGAAGCTTGAATCTAGGTCGTCTTACTCAGATCCTCCGGGTCACCTGGCTCGTAAGCATTACATATAAGTACGCGTGACGTAGTGGGCGCTTTTATCGCAGAGTTGAACTTACATGTTGGCTAGCATCGGTAACACCTGAATTACTAGCCAAGCTTCAATGGCTTGCTGAAATAATGATACCTACGTGTATCTCTTTGGTATCTAAAGGTAGGTAGGTACATAATTTATTTTCACGATCATCGATATCCGATCACGGCACCCGGTCCTCGCCACGGTACCTAGTCGTAGTGGATATTTAGCAGCTATTCAAACGGGTTATCTTGCCCGGCACGCAAGGTACAATTCCTCCGTTAACCTTCACGATTGAAATGCCAGTAAGTATAGCTTTCCTAAAATTAATCTAATAATATCGTAATGGCAAATGGGTGCTTTTAAAATCACATTCTCAGTATAAATTGCTAGGCTTGTTTTCATGTAAACGCCATCTTTGGCGATAGAAAACATAAATATGTGAGAAAAGAACAGTTAGTCTATGTATTAAATTAAACTCCTCAATGCCGGAGGGCATAAAGTTAATAAAATGGCATGATAGGTAGAGCCTATATTACGTAACCTGTGGAAGTAAGAGATGGCCAGAGTCGCGAAAGGGGCACAATTTATATTTAGATTACATTACAGATTGCCTGAAACCTATGATGGGAGCCTGAGGCTACTCATAATAGGAGTATTCTTTATCCCAAATGACTCATCTAGAATCATAACAGGTATGGTTGAATATAGCCCGATACTCATACAGGTTTGTCAAAATCTTAAAAGCGTCTTTATCTAAAAAGATCTGTTTGGTCGGTAGCGATGATCTCTTATACTTTCCATCTTGCCCTTATTGGAAACCTTATAAGACCGTTTTTAAGAGTCATTTAGTGAGTTTCCAACTTCAAGGATGCCTACCTAAATATCTGGTAAACAAAGTATGTACCTTAACATATTAATATCCATAACAATGTCAGTGCCTTGTAAGAGATGCATATATACAGCACAGACCCATGCTGGTGCATAGGCAACTGAGGTATATTTCCCTTGTATTATTGCCTGGGGCTGCGCGTAGCAAGTATTTAAGACTGCCTCGAGCCGAATTTCCTTTCTCTGTGACTTCTTAAGCAGATCGTAATCAGACGTCTTGCAGCATATCTCCTGATATACCAACCCCCCAACCATCTACCTTTGACACAACAAAACTTACCTAAGAGATATTGGCTCGTCTTTTCCCCCATCACACATCATGCCGGCCAGATCTAAAAGAAGAATAACCCGACATATACCAGGAGAGATCCTCCTCCTGATTTTCTCATACTTCCAGATACCGCATGTGATTGATTGGCCCTACCACCAAGAAAGGAATGACCTTGCAACCTTGGCTGCCGTTGCCCGCTGCTCGAAGTGGTTTTACCACGTTACCACGCCCCTCCTCTATAAAACAATATATGTCAGCCGTGCGTCCCAACGTGAGGCGCTAGCTAGAGCATTCTCGAGGCAACCAGATCTTGGCAGACTTGTCCATAATGTTCAAATGGACATAGATAGGCAGGAAAAAAATGGAGAAAGTGAACGCCTTTGCTCTGACGTAGTGAAAAGTGCGATTCGGGACAGACGAAGAAAATTTACACTTCCATCTACATTAAGACAACGAATATTGTATAGCCGCAAATATAGAGGACTCGACTCAGAAATTGCATTTTTACTTGCATTTGTACCGAATCTAAAAGAGTTGGCGTTCTCCGTACCGGCTAAAATGGGAGCATTGGACGTTTTTCAATATATCACACGAAATAGTGGTCCTGGACACAGTGAGCCAGCTAAAGCATCAGGCAGGTCGTCCGCCATTCAACTTCTATCACAAGGCCACTTCGCTGGACTACAAAACATATACATATACACCCGAACCTCTTACCCACCCCTTTCACGCCAGAAGTATGAACCGGATGGACAACTAGCATCAGTTATGCTCAACCTTCCAAAACTCGTCTCACTCTCGTTTCAGGAAGTCTACTGGGGTCAATCAGCACTTAATGGGGCTCCTACCACTATAGGGCTCCGACGCCTAGAACTCGATGTGGTAAACATGGATGGTCGAGCTGTAGTGCACCTAGTCTCTAGATGCCTCAGACTCTGTACACTCAAGCTTGTTGTTGGTATTAATTTCGGGAATCCAAGAAATTCCAGCGTTCCCTTGGCGGCACTAGGTGATATTTTAAGAAACGACCTAAGCCAGTGCCTCGAGAATCTCATAATAATAACACATACAGGGCACTTCCCTTGTTACGTAGGCACAATTGGTTCCCTTCGAAAACTTGTAAACCTGACAATGATTACTGTCCCTATAATGCATCTGATAGGTCGCGATTACGATTGGAATCTTGATGAATTTCTGCCTAATTCGTTAGAGCGAATTTGCTTCATTCAAAATAGTCACCAAATTGCTCATCGTTGGTATATACACAACCAGGTCCTTGGCATGATGTCGATGGAGACGCGATATAACCTTATGAGAGTGCACCTTACCTGGCTGAGTATATGTAGTTCCGACCCTACAGATTTTATAAGAAATATTGGACGGCCTGGTCGGAATGTCGCATATAGAGGGCACCGGACTCACCTTGAACAGATCATTTCGCCGTGGCCTCCTACGCTCATAATGCTATATGAAGAGGTCGAGGAGCTGCCAGAGCTAGATTCCCGTTTTGAGTTCAGAATTGATCATATATGACTTCCATGGTACCACCTGTACAAGGGGTCCTTCAGGTAGAGATAATAATATCAGCCCTCTAGTTGACATCGTTCTACCTTGGAGTAGTGTGGCGGTTTTATAACTAGGTATCTTCCGAGTCCTCACAATCGCAAACCTTATACTAGATGTATAAAGATACTTAGAGCCCTCTATCGAGGTTTCAGCCAAATCATATCATACTCAGGCGTGTACGCACTGATATTTGCTCGCGCTACCTTTAGCCGTACTGGGTGTGCTTGTCGAGACCCAAATATATAGTGACTGGGTAGTATAGCGTTACACTTGGTTTGGCAATAAATTGTGGGATCGCTAATTATTTATCCATGTTGTGAATAGAAACCTGTACTCGGACCTTTTGTTATTCTACCAGATCTTCTTTCGTAATATGATACTTTAAGATATAAGAATAGAAGGCTCCATTACCAAAATCTTCTTTTCTACTTCCATTCTCTATGAATGTCACGAGGTGAGGTCAAACCGCATGGGAACGGCTTGACTATTTAGCAAAGAACACAAACATACCTCATCAAGTTCCACAGCTATGAGTACCTGACTAAATGCATCCTTCCTCCCAAATGTCTTCTATAGATGCAGTTCCGATAGTTAAGAGATTGGAGATTATACCCTAGGTACCTACCTGAGGTATGTAACGTATGAGTGCCTAACGGCCGCCATAAATTTGTGCTATTCTTCTATATGTACCTATATAAAGAACAAATCTATAGAAGTCCATCATATGGTATACTGTTGATTCAATAAATAGGTTAAAATTAGTTAGTTATTTATGGCAGACTAATATGAATACCTGCCTACCTACTTACTTTAGTATTTAGTCACTGGCATGTGGGACCTAATAGTTTCCCAGTCAGGATGAATCATTCCCCGTGATAAGTAGGTAACTGTACAGCTTCGGGATACGTAATGTAAAGCACCATCGTCCTGATCCAGTCATATCGTCCAAACCGAATACGTAGTACAACGGGAGTACTGTGAGTAAGAGTTCCTGTCTTCTCGAAATTAGGCATTTTTGGGGCAAGTTTGCTATATTTATAGAGGATCTACCTCCGATGTTCTTGTGTCAACTCTATCTACAGCCATCCTAAAATTTACCAGCCAATACCACACCAATATTCCCATTGACGAAGCATCAAGAGCAAAGACGGAAGATGGCCAAATCAAGATCTTCAAGTACTTCCAGCAGCAGCTCTTCTAGTAGCAGCTCATCTGCCTCACAAGATCACAGCGGCAAAAGAGCAGACGACCGGAAAGAAGATAAGAGCGCGAATAAATATTCAGCTTCCGATGTCGTAGCCCAGCTCCCGTCTCTATGGCGCCACGTGCGACGCGACTCATCTTCCGGGCCCAGTGCTAGCAAAGGAACCGAAGAAGGGGCCGAGCCAAGCAGCAGTACCTCATATATGCCCTTCTTTCGAGGCCGCCGGCAGTCCACTAAAACTGCGAAGAAGCTCTTAACTTCGCGATCCTCCAGTTCGGAGTCTCTTTTGCAGCGCAACAGTAATACTCTAGAAAACAACCATAATTACTTGTCCATAGCACCGCGGAATGATGCAGAGCAACCCTCAACAACATGCAAGAGTCGCATGCGGAGCTGCTGGGGTGCTCTTCTCGTGTACCTATGCCTCCGAAAGGCGTAGTATGATGGATGATAAAGTTAGTCTATTTGAAAGGGGAAAGATGTCAAAGCCAGAGGCGTAATTACGAATTTTGCATATCTACAGTTGCATTAGCAGCGAGGGGAAATATACCTAAGTTATATCTAGTAATAGTAGTGAAGTAACTATGCCTAGATTAAAGATTTAAGGATAGTATTTTTTTGAGCTCTGAAACAACTGCGTGATAAAACTGGCACGCAAGTTATTCCGCACAGAACATCACTATTAGCGTGATGATACATAATCTATATTCCGGTCTCTTTACAGGGGGGGGCGTTTTAGCCAGGGGGTTATGTTCGGTAAGATCTAGAGATCTTTCCGAATGGCGTCAATGGCTCCTCCACATTCTGCCCCCAGATTACCCCCGTTTGTTATAGATTGCTCGGAACATCATTCTCCATTTTGAGGGTGATCTGCCAACCCACCGCGGACGCTTTGCCATGTCTGGCGTGCTAGCATCAAATCTCCCGGCCCGTCGGGTTGCATCTTGTCAACATGGGACAGAAATCAATTGCGAATCTGCCTACATAAAGCTGCGACCATGTCCCCCAACTCTTTGAGAGAATGATTATCAGTTAGTTTAGCGCCATCCGTTCAGATAGACACGATGATATCCTCAGCCCTCTTCACCGGCTTCTTACTCGCCTCATCGGCGTCAGCCCGCCCTACCAAGCGCGGCACGGGGGAGATCAAGTGCCCCATAATACTTAACGGATTCGTGCCGGCAGACTTGACACCGACGGACTTCGACTCGTACGCGACGAGCCCCTTTAACCCCGACTACATTCGCGGTAGCGAGAAGTTCTCGGAAATCCTCCAGTTCCCTGAGGTTGAGAGCTCGCGTTTCGACAACGAGAGCACGAGGGCTGTTGAAGTTACCATCAACGACAAGTCCATCTTTCAGAAGCAGAACGGCTTTCGTCGTGCCGGTCTCCAGATCCAGGGAGATACGAACGAGAATGGCCCCGGTACCACGGGTGTGAGGACCCTGCACTTTAGCGTTAAGCAGGATCCCGAGCGGACTTTGAACCTGACGCACGAGTACCTGGTATGGAACCAATTCCCGGAAAAAGAAGCAGACTGAGGAAAATGAGTACATGGCTGGGAATGACAGGGGGCAATTGAGCTAACAGAGACATCGAAATCATAGAACGTCTGGCATGAGAGTGCGGACTACAGCGCCAACCAGTTCAACTTCCAGAGCGGTACCATCATCGGCAAGTCCGGCAGCGACAAGAACAACTTTAAAATTCTCAACCGCCAGAACACTCAAGTGTGGTCGACGCCCATCGACGCCACCGCCTGGCAAAACTTTGCCATCACTCTCGACTTCGTGAAGAAGTAAGCCCGCTCCATTCTACAGGCTATCGTCTTTAAAAGGCTATTCAGCAGATTCTTTGTTAAAACTTGCATGCTAACTTGAATTCTTTCATAGCACCCTCCAGGTATACTACTCAAAGGACGACGAGCCCCTAAAGGCCGTCACCGAAGCGCTACAAAACGACAACAGCGGCGGCGGACAGTACCAAATCGGCATCCTGAAGAAGCCGACTGGTACTTCCGACGTCGTAAACTCGGGCTACCAGGAGACAGGAATCAACGAGGGCCAGATCTACGGCGGCATCTTCCTCGAAGACAGCGCAAACGGCTGCATTTCTCTGTAAACTCTTATTTGGAGGCGTCTAGAGGAAATATACGAAAATTACGGGAGAAATATATACGTCGTATGTAGACTACGCACGGATAAAAAGAAAATAGGGTTATCCCTCACAACCTTCCCAAGTCTCATTTAGTTGTGGACTGTCACCCGAGGTCCAAATACAAATTAAAGAGTGACAACGCCGTAAAGCCAAGTGACCATATTAAGGTATCTTTACAGAAACATATTTCCAATTTAAATTCAACTATATAAATAATTCCGTAAGAAACATACCCGCTCATGACATCGTTTCAATCATTGCCACGATTTATATATATGTATAACTCCGAGAACACACGAATTGCCGCCGCCAACCTTCTATCATGGTATATCCTACACGATCATAAACCCCATAATCATCACATATATACAAGGTAAGTAGGTGGGTAGTAACCATAGTCTCAATCATCGCAGGGCTTCAATCCCGTGCTTCCTCTTCAGCGCAGGCCGATGAGACGGCGCCGCTATTATTGATATCGGCACCAGCATCACCGACCCCATCTGCTCGGGCGACTCGGTCAAGCCCTCGGCTATGACCAGGGAGTCGCACGACCCTTCCCTCGATCGACTAGGCAAGCTTCCGCGATCGTCGGACGCTGCCGCCACCACCGAGGCCTCGTATACCAGACTACTAGATCGCGATGACGCGTCTTGTGCGTCTACTGCGTCAAACGGCTCCGCCTGGAAAGGGTTTAACAAGCGCATCGGGGTTAGGATTTCCTGCGCTTGCAGCCTCGACCACTCGCTCGCGAAGAAAGACTCGGACGCGGACGAGGGTAGTTTTTTATCGCCTAGAAAGAGCGATTTATCGCTAATGCTGTCGCGATCGTTCTTTGCGTGGGTTTGGGGGGCGTCCAATCCCTTGGGCATCTCTTCATGGGACCATTTCTGATGTCTTCGCGCTCTTTCCTCCAGCGTTGTTGAACAATCTTCTGGTCGGTACGTCCTGTTGGATAGTTTAACGTTATCCGCAACCTCGACTTTTCCCACGACCGATCCGTCCTGATTATCAGATAAACCTAGCACGCTGTTGCGCCACTGCATCGCGAACGGTTTGGCCGTTTCTAGCGGACTCCACGAAGCGATGGGGGTAGTAGGAGTTTCAAGCGGTGATTCCGACGGCGATGGTGTTGCCGCTTTCTTCGGCACAGGTACATATTCGCGACTCGTCTTGACGACGCTATGCACCGTGAAACTGGATTGCGGCTCGATGCCTGCCCGCCGTAAATTCAAATGCAAGTTTTGACTAAAATGATGTCGCGCACGTTCCCTAAACGAAGGCCGTTCCTGTTGCGGATTGTCCGATCTCCAAGCCCCGCGGGAAGGGCTCACGTCGCGTGAGCGCCTTGAGCTGGAGGCAACGGAAGAAGAAGAACAAGATGACTGGGAATGAGCGGAAGGGGAGGAGGGTCGAGTTCTTGCCATACGTCTGCCTCGGCTGACTGTCGAAGATGTAGAAGAAGCGCGGCTGTTAGATTGGGAAATATGCCTGCTCGTTGAATGGGCAGAAGATTCTCGCATAGATTCCGTATTCTGGTTGGCATAATGTGTATTCTGCTGGGTTTGAGCTACCCACCGCTCGGTAGTGTGCGAAGAATGAACATCGCTGTATAGCATTTGGTTTAACATTTGAGAAGTTAAGCTGTACGCGTCTTTGGGAGTTTCGCCACGGATATTATTCTTTTCGTCGCGCTGCCTTATATGGGTTCCATAGAGATCAGTTGATGATACAGCCTGCTTATTGCCACTCTTAATAGTAGGGCCATGTCTGGTTTTGGGTCTCCCTCGCTGCTCTGGGGGTGTAGATTGCGTTTGTTTCCTATCTGGTCGAGAAAGGCTGGTATCATTGCTGCTACCTTTTTCCGGGTTGTGTGGGGGAAGGACGTAGGCTGGCCTCTGTGGCTGCCATCTAGATCTTTCATACATATCTCTAGCCTCTGCTCTACTTCGCCTACTTATCTTTATTATAGGATCAGGGGAAGCTGGGGCCGGGTGAGAGATGGGAGGATAGGTCTGAGATTGTCTGGGATCAATACCTCTCTTCCTTTGATTTGAATCGACCAGTGTGCGAGAGTTCCGTGTTAATGCTTCATAAGCAAGAGCACGATGATATGAGGGAGACACTGGCTCTCCATCTGTTTCGGTACCCTCATTGTTCTCCCGGGTGAATTCTACGGGTGTCGAGGGCCTATCAATGGTAGTAACCCTGGTAGCTCTATTGCTGGCGAAGGAGGACTTGTTACTGATAGCAAGCTCTGTATTACTGGGCCTTCGGTCGCAAGTTGCATCTCGACTGTGACCTCTCCGAGTTTCCGACTGAACGGGACTCGCGCGTCTTTGATACATATCGAAAGCTAGGATATGTGTTCGGCTACGTAAAAGGAACAAATAGGGGGGGATTTAGTACGATGGATGTAATCCCAGAGATACAAATCAATCTGGGCTCGATAGACGGGTTGTAAGAGGAAGGGCTGCTTCCTGCTATAAGGGATGGTGATGATGTTGCTGGATAGTAGCTGCACAAGCATGGTGTTAAGACGTGGGTTATAAAGGAGTCAACAATTGTAACAACTACCAGTTAAAATCAATGACGATATTTTCAACAATGCGATTGTTTTAAGTCCTTTGCAAGGACTATTGAGGAACATTGCAGTCGTTTCTGTTAGTTAGTAGGAATTGTTTTAGTGTAACATGGGCAGACAAGGGAAGTGAAGAAGCTCAAACAAAGGACTTGTACAAATGGAGAGGCGAACCTTCGAGCTGCCCTCAAGTAATCTCGGTTTTCCCAAGCTAGGGGATCCTACTATGAAAAACGAGTGACCAAGGCGATTAGGTTTAGCACCAAATAGATAGTCGAACCAAGTGCTAACATGCCAGGGGTTAAGCCACTTTTAAATGTTAAAGTGGTGAAGCTACTCTTAATCAGCACAACTAGAAGTTCAAATTGTAAGAGCCAAACAGTCTAGCCTCTCATAGCTTATATGTGAGGATTTGTTCATGATCATATATTTAATATCTCAATGACGTCCGCTATGGCTGTCACCGCAAGTTCTCGTACGGCGCAACGACGTATAGATTCGTTAGACGTAGTCGTCTCAACGATACAGTTCCACTCTCCACCACTGCTATACAATATAGCGAGATCCCGAGGGCTATGGTCCGTTTTCTCTAAGTACCTAGATAAGGGGTTGACCCTTATCTAGATCTTGAGAACTATGTCCATATCCACCACCATCTTGATGTCATATCGAACTCCGGACTCAAGTACACCTTCCATCGGAAGAATAGAACTATTTAACTTGTAAATAGTATATACCTACACATCGTGGCGCGCATTTTTACGGCTGTATTCTGACTGCCTGGTAGTTAGGTAAGTAGTCTTACCCAGTAGACTACATGTTGTTAATCCCTATAGCATCAATATCTGAAGAAGAGACAAGCTGTTAGGCGACATATTGGTAAGCTGGAGAGCCATCGGCTAATTCAGCCCGCTCAAGATATTCGCGAGTTATCAATGCCTCGATTCGACGCTTTATCAGCGATACATCTGGTTTGAATCGGCTTGCCAGGACCTGAATAACTTCTGTAATGAGCTGGGAATGGCCAAGTTCCTTTCGTTGCCTAATCCAATACGTTAGCTATATTCCTCGTTTAAGGTACTTGTGTCGAACTTACTTCATTATACGGACGATAGCGGCGTCAGTAACGTACATTCTCGTCTCTTCATTCTTCTGGTCTGTCTCCTTACGCTCCTCATCATTCTCTACCCTATTGGCGGCGTTAACCGAGGGTACCTTAATTTTAATTGCTTTACTCGTAAACTCGCGGTTAAATGTAAATTTATCGCCGGGTTTGGCTGCCGCTTTCGTCTGCGACTCTTTCAGGAGAACACGGTATGCTTTGATCACGGACAATGATGTCAACACGTTGATCAAATCGGCTTGCGGGATGTTCGTTTGCTCTTGGATCCGCTCAAACGATAGCCATTCATCTTCGGCGAGATCGTTAAAAAGCATCAGCACTATCATGCCGTATGTAGACACGCTGATTTCGTAGCGACGGTCCTTGCTGAGTGGTCCAGAAGTCTTGCCAGGAACCTTCGGGAAAAAACACTTAATGTCTGCACTCCCTGCGCTTCCGACCCAAGTGAGCACGCGGCCGTTGCGGTTGAGACTGTAGAACTTGAAAAAACTATCTTGAAGTGCCTGAATCTCGCGTGGGTAAATGATCTTTCCTTTAGGTCCGTCTGCGAGGCCGGTACGACCCATTATCTCTTTGGGCCAGTTATTGCCAGCAAGGACGCTGATGTTGAAATCAATATGTTTCTCATCTGCGTCGCCAAGACCGCGGATATGATCACGGTAATTTTCCGTTTCCTCCTTAGAGGTACGCATATCTCTGAACATACCCTCGAATTTCGATGTGAAATTATTGCCCAACTCTCGCTTCATCCGTGAAATCATTTCTTGTTCGACCTCTTCACTCTCGGATTTGGCATGTAATAATCGGCGAGCCAGATGCTTTTGATAATACTGCTCGAATTTGTCTTTCTCGCCAAGGTATCGAAGTAGGGTTATTGCCTTGTCGAGGACTATATCGACCTCAGCTTCGGTCTTGCCTTTAATGCCTCGTTTGAGATTGTCGTCAATAAAGAGCGAGACATATTCCGAACTCCTGCTAAAAGCGTTGATGAAGTCGGCAAAGCTCTTGGTTAATGCAGTCTGGAGGATGAGATCCTCTTCGAAACATGTTTTCCAATACCCATCGTACTTATCTTTGAGGACTAGTACATCATCAACCCATTTGATAGCGGCTGCTGTCTGCTGCGCCGCAGCATTCAAGGTCTTTGGCTTAGATTTTTCCGCGCCGTCGGCCGGCTCCTCAGCACCAGCTTGCTGCGCTATGCTGAAATCCGTGTTCTTGAGTGTCTGCTCTATTTCGGTACCCAGTTCGATAACTCGGGTAGAAAGTGCCTTACGCAGAACGGTCTTCTTGGGATCCACGCGGGTAATTAGCTGATAAAGATTGGCAAGATCGTGAACTCTGTCGTTGTCAAGCATTGCTTTCACACCACTACCATCCATAGCAAGGAATTCATCCGTATGCTTGACAAGCAGTTCCTGTTCCACTACATGTGTGATCTTGGCTAAAGATAATGGAGAAACGGTTGTCTGACATCGTTCGGCCTCTTCGTCAAGACGTCTATGAGTATACCGAAGCCACGTGCTAGCATCGCTTTCACGAAGAAGTTTCTCGCACTCGGCTTGATAGAAGGCCCGGCTGCTGCTGAGATATATGGGTTCGAAGACAGTGAGGTAAAGTTGCTCATTGTTGTTTTCTTCGTCAGTTTCGAAGAGGGACTCGAACATGGAAATACAGCTACGAAGCAACGCTTTATCAATGACGTCGCCCTCTCTTTCCATATTGATCTGGTCAATAATAGTAGCATTCAATATGTCAAATATGGTATAGGCCGCCCCATCCTGTTTGAGGGTTGATCGGAGGATGTGGTCCCGGAACAGGCCAATGGTGGCGGTATAAATTGATGGTCTACTATGGTCCTGAACATACCCGCGTTCAAGGTACATAAGGACATCGGCGATCATATTCATCGAAAAGTTGTGGTTCTCCCATGAAGTCCTAATTCCTTTAAGGAACTTCTCACCCATAGCACGTCGTTCCACCACGCTCGATCCGGTGACTTCCTCGAGTGTGACACTAATGAGGTTGCTGGTGATAAGAGCCCGAATGGGGGGTATCACTTCATCCGCAAACCATTGTTCTTCGAATTCTTTAACCCTGTCATAAAGCTTATGACCTGCCTTCTTAAGGACAATCTTGTATGAATACCGGTAAAGCTGCTCGAAGGAAAGGTTACCGGCGTTACGAAGATGTATATCGCGCAAAGCCTGACGGAGCTTCTCCCAGCACTGTTCGAATTCATCGGTACCGGTCGTCTGGGGGGTAGGCTATAGAACGGCTATCAGCGAATAACTCGATTATTGGGCAAGGCAGAGAGACAAAGGTTAAAAGCGAAGAGTGAGGCGATCAAGTATAGGAAGGAAGGTAGGTATGCCGGGGAGACTTTGCGCAATACTGAAGAGACAGCACGGACCGGCGAAATGGTTTTGTGGATCGTCACAAACCACAAAAACTCGTCCAGAGGACTAGAGACTTGAACGATACTCTCAGAACTGTATCGAGAAGAAGACTCAGGTTCGAAGGGATACAGGTTCGGGATATGTGACTTACCCTTCGAGGAGGCCGAATCCGACCACCACGCATCATGGAACCTCCACGACCGCTAATCATTTTTCATAATCCCGTGTGCGAAAGAAGAGAGATAGATTTTAGTAAGATGGGTCAAACGCTCGAAGTCCGGAACACTTCGAATATAAAAGCTCCGGTTGGTTATTTACTGCTCTTTTGCACATGCGTAATATCGTGGGGCTTATAAGGCTGAAGGTCTATAAGGCTGAAGTATTCGAAGAAAGAGAGATAAAAAAAGGGAATGCAAATAAAACTAGTAAAGCATAGTTGTTGCTAGGCAGGATGACCTGAAAGAATTCATACTAGTTAAGTTAGGTAGGTAGTTAAATCATAAAAAAGATGACTTAAGGTCTTAAAGTCTTAAGATAAGTAACATGAAAGAGTAAAAAGTCGCCGCCCAGGTCTTGTAAGTTTTGGTTGCTACCGTTTATAACGGCAACTATTAGAGTTGGTTTCACAGCTGCTCTTGCATTTCGACGTCGCGTAGAGAGGAAGGCTCCTTCTTGGTTGCTATATGCTATGGCGTGAAAGGTGTCAGGTAAGTGGTCGAACGGCTTGGTTCCTGCTCGTATAATCGCAGCTCGGTCCACTTCGCGACCCAACGCGGGATAACGTAGAACTTTAATAATGAATAAGGTTGCCACAACCTAGGTAGGGAGGACCCCTCGCTGCGTCGGCTAGGATTATCTTAGCTACCGCCTAAGTACTAATTCCTCATATCTAACCTTATCGATAGTTAGTCATATCAGCTTATCAAAAACAAAAAAAAAACTTATGGTTAGGTACCTAGGCACTTATTACGTAGCCAGCGCCCATACGTAATTGGCTTTCTAGAAGGCAATTAACATAATCCAAAGAATATTTACAATACGGTTCGTACTTACTCCGATGCAATATGGCTTCCACATCAACCTCCCGTTTACTATTTAGTAAACTCCTCAGGTCGTCAAAACCTACTTCACGCTTAGTCCGCCCTTTCCTACCCCAGAATTTGCAACCGACAGCCTGCCGATTCGCCCACGCCATACCAAGACCAACACCCTCTGCCTCATCTTCATCTTCCGAACAGAAGCCCCGAAAGCTGCTTGAACCTCATTATGAGCTTACCTTCACATGCGTGCCTTGCGGCGACCGCTCCACACATACCGTATCGAAACAGGGCTACCATAAAGGCTCGGTGCTCATCACCTGTCCGGCTTGTCGCAACCGCCACGTTATCAGCGACCACTTGAATATCTTTGGCAATCGCAAGGTCACCATTGAGGATATTATGAGAGAGAAGGGACAGCTGGTGAAGAGAGGTACCCTCGGCGAGACCGGCGATGTTGAATTCTGGGAGGATGGGTCCGTGACTAAAAGAGGTACCGCTGCGGCTGGTAGTACCTCAGATCTGGACCTGGCGCAAGATGAATTGAGCGCCTCGGAGGAGCAGGAGGAAGCTTCGCTTTCGAGAGAGGCAAGGGATCCTTCGTCGCAGTCTACAAACCCAACACCCGCGACCTCAGCGCCGTTAGCAAACTCAGGCGCACGTCCGTCAGTGGACAGCACCCAACGTACAGATCAAGTACCATCGACACGGCGCCAATAACCGACAGCAGCGCAATCATATAACCGCACCTTATTCAATAAGTTACAACCACGAGAAAAGTTTTGCGAGGCTAGGCTATATAGGAGGGGTGAAATGGCTAAATAAGAACACGTCGCGTCCCGCCGCTTTGCATCATTGCTTAGGCTAGGTAGGGGGCCAGTGGGCCATCATAGTGCAACATCTCCGAGCGCGATCAATTCAATACATCCGATATTACTGGGTATAACTATGGGCAGTAGCTTCCACAGCTAGTTCGTCGAGGCTAATACTTTAGAGGAATATATAACGCGCTACAATCTCATGTTATTTGAGAAGTTGCGTTCACATGCGCGCGGCGAGTGGAAGCGCTTGAAAAGGCCAGTACACCGAGGAAGGAATTCATCACATACTGTGAAAAATGAGTTTTGATGAGTCTATCAACGACGTAGAGCATAGGATGAGTTGCCTACAATCCTGTATATACACTCTACTCATCCGCTGTATCACATACTGTACCACATTACATACCTCAATGCCCATATCCAGTGGACATTTAATATCGCCTTGATAGGGAAGAAGAAATAAAATACCAGTGAATTATTTATCGACCTCATATCACCATGCTTTTATGTAATGTCAAATAAATTCGTCCTATTTTCCTATTCTAATTACACCTTTATAACGCCAGCCACACTTGAAAGGTATAGCATAGATTAATTCTACTCCGCTCAGCAGCTCCTCTAATACTCTCTGCGACGATTCCGATTCTCCAATCCCCTCTCCTTCCTACGTTTGACCTTCTTCTCCAGACGACCCTTCTTCCACTTGCCAAAACGCTCGGGCTGCGTAACGGCTTCTATCTTCCTCTTCTTCGACCTGCTCTCGCGGCGACTTTTAGCGCGGTCTCGCACCGCCAGCAGCTCCTTCGTGTATTCTGCGTTGCCGAATTTCCTCTGCAGAATCTCCATTGTTTCCTCCGCTTTTGTCTTCAGTCCCTCGTATCGCGTTTTAAACACCTCATTGAGTGAGAAGGGTGTTGGGATCGAAGGATCGGTAAGATGATGCAGTGGCGTAAGCAGGATGTTTAGCGAGGGTCGCAGAGTTGTCTCCGGCTGGGTCGAGGTTAAGATGGATATGATATCGAGGGCTGCAACCTTAGGCACCAGAGCGCCGGCCTTAGGTGGCGTCTCTTGGACAAGAATTTCAGATAGCCAGACGAATAATGTATGAAGGGTGATATTATAGGTCCTTTCTTCCTTCTTGTCGTCAATACCACCCCACTCGTCCTCACTACCTTCTTCGGACTCATCTGCGTCGCTGTCGGAAGATTCAGAATCTGCCGAGCCAGCATCTAAGAATTTGCTGAGCATCAGAATGACGCGGCTTACTTCAGCAGCTAGAGCCTCATCCAATTCTACTGAGTTCTCAGTGGATGTTATCTCATCGATATGACCAAATTGCGTAGAACTATTTTGCTTTTGCAGTCTCCTTTTCCATCTTCTAAGAGTTGCAGGGCTAAGGACGCCTACGGCGTAGAGCGTCAGCTGTCCGACCATGCGCGATGGTAATTGAAGGCCGTATGATCCAAGAATAGCCTGGTTGGACGTGGTATTCTTATTATTCTCATAAAAATCGGTGAGATATATTCGGAGTAGTCGCACGCTAGAGACTTTAACAGCCTGATCCGGGTGGGAAAGGGGATTTGGTATAGACTGCCACAACTTGTCGTGTGACAATGTTGTTGCCGGATGTTTGTCTATGAGGATCGGTATTGTCCGTAGAATTGTACCAATCAAATCAGTATCTTTAGCAAAAGTTGAATAGTTGCCCAAAACGTTGGCCGATGTCTCGATCACCAACTCCAAGTCCTTACGATCCCGGACTGCAGGTTCCCTGGCTTCGAAATATAGCGCAAATGCCTGGACAGCTAGTTGCAAGACCGAAGAGTTATCATCCTGTTCCGTCCACGACCGCATTAATGATAGGAATTTTGACGTCCGCTCTTTATCTGCTTTTCGAAAGATCTCTTTTAGCAATTCCCCTGCTGCCAAGCGACACTTTTCGCTATCATCGTTGACCAGGACAAAAATCAGAGGGATGAAACAAGTTGTCGCAATTTCCTGTACGAAGTCGTCGGCAGATTTCATCAATAAAAGATGGACAATTTCCATGACAGAAAGACGGCCACCTTCCCTCTCATATTTCAGATTTGCTACGATGAAGCTAAGTTGCTTAGCCCATCTATTCTTCTTCTGAGGATAGTCACGAAGAAACTGGAAGAATGCGCCCCGAGCGAGATCTCGCGTATCTTTGTCGTCATTCGTGATCATGATACCTCCGACATAATCCAGGGTATCATAGACCGTAGCAGTCTCAACTTTCCTGTCAAGAACTGATCGCAGGAAGTTGAATGTGACATGACGATAGAGAGGTTCCGTCAAGTCGTCTTTGACCTTCCCAAGGAGCATATCAACGGCAGCGTCTTTGATGGCAACATCACGACGGTCCCTAATGATTACCGACATGAGTTTCAAGGCACTCTGGGCGAGATCCGTTCCAGTAGAAATAGATGCTGAGATGCATTTCAAAGCTTCTTTGGAGGCAACTTTATAGAGCTTCGTAGAATCGTCGGTTTTAAACGGAACTTTGACAAGTACGGTTAGAAGCTTGAAAGTAGCTATCTTAACTTCCTCTTCACCTCCAACGAGAGCGTCACCAAAGATTGGTATAAATCCCGTAATATTGGCTGCGTTACGAATTTCATCGTGCTTCTTGAGTACAGACCGCAGAACGTCAACAGCAAACCTCACTAGTTTGTATGTGTACTTGCTAGTGGTGCTGCGATCACCACTCTTGTTGGCGCCTTTTTGAATCAGATACCGTCTAAGTTTCGGGTCCATCTTTGTCTCCGAGCGCGGCTTTTCGCTTTCATACACCTGCTGAATGACTTCATAGCAGAATACCAAGGTATCCCGGCTATGAGCAGCAGAGTTACTTAGTAATCCGGAAGCTATCCTCGATAGCAAGTCGTCAATCTTTCGCACCATGCGAAGGTCGAGCTTTTCAAGCAAAAGAGACTGAAGAGGCCGAACGAGATCGACTAGGTGATTAATAGAAGCGGTTCGTGCAATGAGTTCCATCGAGTCCTGGCTCTTGCTACTCTTGACCTCCTTCATTTTACTCACGTATTCTTCTGCATCTTTCTCTTGCCCTACAACGCCAAATATATCGTCCATTATGACACTAACAATCTTGTCAAGGCAATAATCAAGGTCTCCCGCCTGAAACTGAGGCGTAACATGAACCAGGATAGTATGCATTGTATACGATAGGACGTGTAGCTGATATCCCTTCGTGAGAGCTCCCCTTAACTCGTTAAGGACAAATCCAAAGTAAGCCGGTCCTAAGAGCGATGTCATAGTTGCCAGTGTACTTCGTGCCATTTCTCTAGACTCCCAAGCCTTGCTGCGTAGAATATGGCAAATATCCGTGAGGACTCCTGGTAGCTTTTGGTTGAGTGACTCGCTCGGTAAAATTTTCAGGATCTTTACAATAATGATTCCGACAGGCACACGAGAGCTAACTGTAGTTTCGTCCTTCTCGTGAATGTACTCAAGTAGAGGTGGCAAGACATTAGTCATGATATCTTCGTTCAACTTCTCGTGCGCCGGCATTGTGGCTGCCAATTTACATTTCCTTGGCCGTTCCACGTTGGCTATGGAATCAATTTCCATCGCATCTTGATTCTTCCCAGATGCTACCGCTGCCAGAGTATCCACGAATTTACCAAGAAGTCTAATCAGCTGTTTCTGAAGTTCAGGTTTCGACTCTATGTAGCTGATATATCTGCGGAGGACGGCACGATACTGTGGCCATTCTAAAGACGAGGCTATGTCGGCAATTGTTGTTGCTGCTTGAGCCCCTACACCATGGTCGTCGCTCCCCTCCTCTCGATTGAAAATAAAATGTTCGAGGAGAGGTATGAAAAAGTGAGTCAAGTGTTTGCTGCTTAAAGACGCATGCTGGCTAGCCTTGGAAAGCATCTGCAATGCTCGCATTTGCCGTGCTGTTGCCGGACTGAGGATGTTGTTAAAGAAACTTGGGTCCGGATCGCCCTCGTCTGGCTCGGGGTTAATTGCTACGAGGTCAGCAACTGGAGGCCAAGAAGGCATTCGCGATACCAAAACTCCAAATACTCTAACGGTCTCCCTTCTCACTGTCTCCGACGACTCCCGCGCATTGGAGTACAATGCCGGAATCAAGATATTTGAAAGCATATCGTGGAATTTGACCTGCTCTTCGCCCTTCGAGCACGCAGCAGCTTCTATGAATTTGCATAGGCCGTCGGCAGAATTCGCAGACAAAATCCCATACTCTTCATCATGTTTGATATAAAAGGTCAAATTATGTATTAATGGCTCCCAGTCCCTTGGCGTGAAGGGTATATCTCTTGGGCGTAAAATGGCATTAAAAGCTGCCAGCCTTTTTTCATAGTCTGGCTCGTCAATACGGCTGCTGTCGTAGGAATTCAAATCTGCACAAAGTGAAGATAATTCGAGAGCCAACGGATCATCTTGGTATAGTACTGCCAACACATTTGACAATGCTTGTCGATTGACACGGTCCCTGAAAAAGCCAAAAAGGGAAGCTATTGTCGTATATATATGGTCTTTCAAGTCCGCACCAAAATCAGCGCCTGCGAGCCTGATGAAATTTTGAAGCATAGAAAGGACCAGCCCTTTAGCTTTAGGATTGACGCGCCTTGAGGGCTGATTGAGAAGGGAGACCGAAATATCAACAAGGTCTGTGACGTGAGCTGACTTTTGAATGATTGGAGATAACTCTACTACGCACTCAATACATGCCATCAGCAGATCCCGGCTCACTTCCCCTTTATATGTCAGGGCCACACCAATACTTTCTAGTATGACGTTAACATTAGGGTCTAGAATTTCTTCTTGAATCAGCTCGTTGAATTCAGACTCTATAGCTGATTGCTGAGAAATCCCGACCAGATTGCGTACGATGCTTAGTGCAAAAATCTTGACCTCGTCTTTTGTTTTCTCCAGTTTGAGGCATTCCATCAACTTTCCAATGATCCGATTGTCAATGGAGAGAAATAAAGCCGTCTTAGGAAGTTGTGATAGTGTCGCGAGGAACTGAAGTGTTCCAGATATGCCTTGAGTTGTTTCGGTCGGAAGTTTCTCTAGGCGCGGACTTACAACCTCTTTAATAAACAGATCTTTATAAGGCGTCCAGTCGAAATCAGGGGCATTCCGAAGCAAGGCGACCAGACACTTTAGAGATGTACTCCTGACAACTCGAAGAAGAGAACTTTGTGTAGGGAGATCTTCTTCCATCTCCTCATTGTTTTGGTTTAACCTCCGCGATGAAAGTATGAGGCAGTAGAGCACTGCGTTGAGGATCTTGTCGGTGAAGGAGAGAACACCAGTGCCCATCTCATTGATAATAGCTTCCATCATATTGAGAAATCCAACTTGTTTCCTCACAGTTAATACTTCTTCATCAAAGACGTTTTCGCGCAGCTGAGTATCTTCGATGACCCTAATCCCACGAAGATCACCAAGGGCAATATCAAGGAATTCTCCCATGTCTTCAATACTCAGCTGTCTTAGAATAGCTAACCTAGTGGCATGAAGACCATGACGACCACTCGCGGTTCCCTTCTTTGAAATTGACCTTCCATAGAGAAGCCTGAGTAGGACGGGCATGAGATCAGAGCGATGCTCTCCTCGTATCTGCTGGTCGCCTTGAAATAAAACGGTCAGCTCGTTCTTAAACCTGGCTTCATCAAGAAGATATTCCAGATTTTCTTGGTAAGGCTTAACACCTTCCTGCTTCCAAGTTAAAATTGCCTTGAGAGCAGCCTTCTGGACTTCCACATCACCATTGGCGAGGAGACCAAGGAGTGCATCATAAACCTGCTGACTCTGGTATAACACCTTGGGGTTTGCAAATTGGCCGAAAATTCCTAAGAGAGCTTTCTTATCGAAGAGAGACCAGGATCCACCGGAAAATTGTTCAGATGACTCCATCTCATCGTCGTCTCGTTCCTCGTTGTCTCTTGTCCACGATAGAAGGTAAGGCACCAGTTTGCGAGATCTTTTCTCCACTATACCGGGGGTAGCTGAGAAAACTTTCAGTGCTTGAGACCTAGCGTTAGAAGGCATCTCGGCCACCAGACTTTGGCTGCCTTCAAAATGTTCTAACATTATTTCAGAATGGCATTTCAATATGCGCTCCGCCTCTCCGGCCTGTCTGTGGAAATTAGACAAATTCCAACACTCAAAATCCGTAAGACCAGTATTCGATGAAGTAGTAGCTTCGTTTTGCGAACCTTCCCATCGCTTAGATGGGGATTCCATCCAATTAAACCCAATATCGCATATAGCCTCTTCGCCAGATTTCGCTTCGCTAATCTGCTGTAATGCTTCTACCGCGGAATCCCAAATTGGAGTCAGCTGCACTGTCATCTGCCCAAAGAGGAACTTTGGGACTGCTTGTCGAAGCCATGACCCCTCACTAAGCTGAGAATAGGTTGCTACTAGTTTTCGAATATGAACAGAAATTAGACGAGTATTTTGGAATTCTAAAGGCGTTTGCTCTATCTGGATCATAGTTGCCAACGAGTCTAGTTCATCTGAGGCCGTGTCAAGGCGACTGAGCAACTGCAAAGACACTAATCGGTGTCGATGCGACGGGCTGGATAGATTTTCAATCAGACTTTTCATGAATGGATCTTCATCACTCTCGCTATTAGAACTGCTTTCACTCCGAGACGGAGAACTCTTCTTATGGTCAAGTTGATCTTCGTAAGTAATCATGGCTTCTAGGAACCCAGTAAGTCGCCGGTATCGAGGCGTAGCTGCTTTGAGCAAGGGCTCAAGAGATCTATCGATCTGCCCAGTCGCTTTGCTCATCCGCAGATACGCAGAAAATCCCCGACTGACGATAAAGTGAGCTTCTTCACTCGCTAAAGATTGAGAGGGCTTCAGCGCAAGCTTGAGTTTCCTCAGTAGCAGCTCTGCGATGGGGCCATTTGTAGAAGGTCGAACAGCGGTTGCCTCTAGGAGACGAAGAAGAGCTGAGTATTTAGGAAGGCATTTGTCCCGCCATGTTTTCGGGTCTTTATCATATCCACTCGAATTCCCTTGCTCAGGGAATGGGGAAATCTCCAGACGCTCGAACTTAGTGACAATTTGATCTTGCCATGATTGTGGGAGAGAAAAACTATCAGGTTCCGAGACAGAAGGCAGGGCATGCGACGCTACCATTCGTGGTAGGAAGATGCACAGCATTTCCTCGTTAGAACCCTCAGACCAATGTGTCACAACGAACCTACGCTGGAAATTAGTAACGAAGTGTAATAGGGGGTCAAAAACGGCTTACTTTTGAAATTGTTTCAGTAGGAGGCTGCGAAACCTGGTAGAATCAAGATCGGAAAAATACGAGCAAAATGGTATAAACCATCTCATCAAAGGTTCCCGAGTCATAACGTTCGTAAAATCGTTAATGCATGGGATAATAGAGTCCATCTTAGCCTGTTGCCAAACAATTGCTATGTTTACCATGAGCTGCTGCCATATAGCAGATGAATCAATGTCTTCAAGCTCATTTGCCGCTTTTGAAAGCGCCTTGAGAGACTCCAATAGGCAGTTGAGGACCGTCGACCAATCTACTATTCGACTACCTTTTCGAACACCGGATATTGTCCCCATAATCCGAACATATAAGCAGTTACGCAACGGATAATTGACCCGATCTTGGTCCTTGGCTGCTATATCTGCTACGAGTTGTGGAATGGGTTCGAACGTCTCGGCAGTCGTATGATGAACAGTACTAACAAGTACACCGCAAACAAGATCAGTCCATGTTACCGGATCTAGAGAGAGGCATTCGTTATTTGGAACAGATGTGATAAGCGATTTAATGATCTCGGGTCCGCTCGTATGAATAGTGTACCCCTGGCCTTTGATAGCCTCCGCAAACATAGTCATAAGTCCATGATGATACAATCCAAATTGCCGACTATCTCTAGTAGCTTCGAGATCTAGCCTAGCATGTTCGACGAGTAACGGTAAAGATTTCTCTCGGTTTGCGGGCGCGGCAGCCTTCTTGACAAGAAAGCTTAGCGCTTCGGCAGCGAAACGGGCAATATGAGGAGGATTTCGAGCTTTTCCCAGTAATGGAGCCAAGGCATCAAAGGTTGGTCGGATATCTGGTACTAGGAGCTTCGATAGATACTTGAAGAGGAAGGCTAAGCAGCCAAAGGTCCATTCTGTAACCGCTGCATCTTGAGGTCGGCTTGCGATCCCAGTGATTAAAGACAAAGCAGTTGGGTAATGCTTTTCAAAACGAGTGCCTAGGTCATGCGCCAAAGCTGTAAGTAGATCGAGGAGGGGTTCTAGGGATTCCGTGTCGTGCATTGATATGTATTTTGCCAACAACTCCATGATCTTGTCCTCGAAATGTAGAATCTGAGGCAGACTATCGCAGAAGGGTCGTACATCTCGCCGAAAGGAAGTAAAAGCTTTAGATATATTAATATCGGACCATTTCTCCATGCCATTTCGAAAGTATGATGTAGTCGATTCGAGGTCTTCGGTCTCGAGGTCATGTCGTCGTACTCTTCGAAGAGGATCGAGAGAATGTAGCTTAGAGATCTTTGTCGTGAAAGATTCCCAACGATGGTTCTTCTGATGAGGAGTCCCTCCTCCCTTTCGGGACTTTACTATACGTCCAGACTGCGTTGAGCGCATCTTGGCTACCGATTCCCTATTGGGTATAAAAGGAAGGGAAAAGGTGCTCGTCGCTCGTCGCTCTTGCAGTTAAATGTTGAATGCTGAATGTTTTAAGTATTATCAATTCTTGCCCCACTGCAAATCGCATCGCGAAAGAGAACATAGCGACCTCGTAACTTTTTTTTTTGCGCGAGGCGCTACGATAAGCCCGATAAAAGCGATAAGGTATCTAATAAGCTTATCGATATATCTTATCGTAGCTTATTCCTCAGCTTTATGCAACTAGTAATTCACTCCCGTTCTCATCGCAACTAAAAGTAAACCAATTGGAGCTCGCGATTCTTACAGCTTTCAACCCAGCTTGCCTCTTTTCAATTTATACGCCATCACATGCCATCATGGCAGCTAAGATGTAAGTAAACCATTCTGGTCGCTCTGTGTAAGCTACTATCTGACATATATACTTAATATAAGTATCGTCCTAGGTAGCGTCAATGGCAAGTTAGAGTCTGTCTTCCAGAAGCTCGCGACTCTGCACCAAAAGCAGAACTTCTCTTTCGCCATCGTTACAGGAAACCTTTTCAGTGCCGACCAAGATGACGATACTATCTCGCGACTTCTTAATGGCGAAATACACGTTCCTCTTTCCACCTACTTTACAGTAGGCACAACTCCATTACCTAACCAAGTCGTTGAGCGCGTCGAAAAAGGTGAAGATGTACGTTCGCAGTGTCTCATTCCCTCTTCTAAATCGCGTCACTTCATATTCGAGCAAAACTAACGAAGCTCACGTACCCAGGTCTGCGAGAATCTTCATTTCCTCGGCAAGCGAAGTATTACTAAAACGTCCGACGGAATTCGAATCGTGGCATTGGGTGGCATTCTCGACAAAACCATTATCGGCGGCCAATCCAAGGAACAGCATCTTCCTCTACATACCGCCGATGACGCCAAAGTATTACGTGGCGCAAATGCCACTGATATACTCCTTACAGCCTGCTGGCCGTCTAACGTATGGACTAATTCTAGCAAGTCTTTGACGCCTGAAGAGAAAGCCTCCGTCGCAAGCACCGATGAAATTGTTGATCTATGTGCCACTCTTAAACCGCGTTACCATTTCGCAATGTCACCTGCTGACTTCTTTTACGAGCGTGAACCCTTCTTTCATCCACCGAGTAGCCCGGACTCCGACCAAAAGTTTGTTACGCGATTCATCTCGCTCGCTCCCTTTGGCAATGCGGCTAAAGCGAAGGCTATGTATGCCTTCAATCTCGTCCCTGGAGAATTACCATCCGCAATTCCTCCCGGAAGTACGACTTCCCCATTCGTTGTCAGGACCAATCAAAGGAAACGACCAGTCCCTACTGATGACCGAGCTAACGGCCATGATCATCACGGCGGTCGACGTACTCGCCGTCGAAGAGACCGGTCGCCCCCTCCCGGCCCTGATAGATGCTTCTTCTGTCTTAGCAACACCAATGTAGATACCCATATGGTTTGTGCTATAGGAGATGACTCTTACGTTACTACAGCCAAAGGTCCATTGCCCAGTTCCGATACATTTGCTTCGTCCGGACTCTCTTTCCCAGGTCACCAACTCATCATACCCCTTCCTCACGAGCCCACCATCCGTTCAATGGGCGAAGATGCTCATAAGACTTACCAGGAAATGGTGCGTTTCAAAGAGTCTATGCAAGCCATGGTGGCGACACAGTCAAAGTTCAAATTAGGCGCAGTGACATTTGAAATTAGTCGACAGTCCGGTATTCATGTCCATTGGCAATTCATACCCATCCCTTCAGAGCTCATTCGCAAGGGTCTCGTTGAAGCAGGTTTCAAAGTAGAAGCTGAGAATCGCCAACTTCCACCTTTCCAGGAAGCGTCTCTTGAATCTGGTATTGACGAGACCTCCGACTTCTTCCGTCTCTGGATTTGGTCCGACGATAGCGACACCGGCATCCAAAGCAAGGAATTAGTTATGCGTTTTGATAGCAACGTGCGCTTTGACCTACAGTTTGGTCGTCGGGTTGTTGCGAAGCTCCTTGGACTTGAGGACCGACTTTATTGGCAAGATGTTGTTCAATCCGTCGCTGAGGAGACACAAGACGTCGAAAAGTTCAAAGAAGCATTTAAGCCCTGGGATTTCACTCTAGCGTAATTCATAAGCATTTCGGAATCGGCGTTGGTGGTTCACAAAAGCTTTATACCCTGCTTTGATTTTTTTGCTGGATTTGCTAGAAGGGGTCACGCAGACAAGATCTCATATTTATGAGTTATATCTAATTAGAGCGATACATATATATATCGATGACTTATAGTATATGCCTTGGTGAGAAGCCTCTCATTCAGTGGGTATTATCAGAGTTACCCTTTGAGCTAGTTACCATGACGCCTACTTACAATCTTACACAGCATCGCGGAGAATTTATGATTTTACGGAGATTTATATGCTAGATAGTATACGATATACTCGGTTTTCAATCGAAATGAGAATTCAATCATTAAATAAGAGGCTATCTCTTAGACATATCAATAATTATCAATTCTATTTCCAACCCAACTGTCATAAACATTGCGCGGCTTGTTCACTCGCCACGTCGGCTATATCCAATTTATCTGCTTCATCCCGAAACCTCTTTCGTAGACGTCGTTGATGCCACCACGCAAGGGCACATACAATTCCGACAACAACCACGGCTGTGCTCCCGGTCACTGTCCACCAGCGCTGTGCAGCTTCTATGTCCTCGGCGGTGTTATCACTAAGCACAATATATGCGTTTGGGTCGCTCAGCCTGGGCCAATATCTCACTGGTACCTGTCTATAGTGTTAGCCAAATATTTGATCATGGGGGAGGCGGAGCAGGGTGCTCGTGTATAAGTTTGGCCTTGGTAATTCTTCTGCGGGCTTACCTTGCAAGCGCAGCTTCGATAAACACCCACCAGTTGCATGGTAGTGCCACCCACCGCCGCAAATATGGCAAAGAATCCCACGAAAACTTGTCCCCACCAGCATATCCTTTTTGCGATAGGGTTTGTCTCCGACCACCGCGTGCCATATCGTATCCTCAACCTCGCGGCACAAGTCCACAAGGCCATCTCACACACTTGGCTGATAGCATAGACAAGATAGGTCAGACTGCGGCAGGACAGTCCGGCTTGGGGCGTATTATAAGAGGTCAAGAACGCTAGACAGCAAGGCGCCAGCACCGCGAATAAGGCTCCGACAAGGACGTAAAAGCAATCCTGATGGTTCAGCGTGAGAGCTTTGCGCAGCTCATCAGGGGGTATCCCGTCGCCGCTCCGATATTCAGAAGAGAGTTCATACTCGCTGATCGCCTCCTGAACCCATTCGCGTTTGTTGAGACCCCGCTTCCACAACTTAACCGTGCGAAATCTGCCTTCGAAAGCGGTTTCTATCGGATTATAACCTTCGATCCGTTTTACGATGAAGCCAATTCCCTTATATGACTTGATCTTCGTGCGATACTGTGCCCACGAACTCGGCTCGTACTCGTCCATCAGGTCTATAGTGCCACCATCGTATACAATACCGTCAAGCGTACTGGGACTATTCGATGCTAGCATTGCACAAGACTGTCACACAGAGTCAGCGATGCGGAAAGAGCGCCTGTCAGGACTGCTCTATAAATTTGAACAACACGTTTAATGGCTTGAAAATGTAGGTACATACGATTATGGCAAGATAAGGGATAACCATCCACCCTAGGTATAAGTAATCAGTAGATGCAAGCGAATCATCCGTATAAAGCCAAAAGGCTACTCACATAAACCAAACGCGAGGGCATGGGCGGTGTCATTATCTCCCAGATTGTTATCAGCGTCCAGGACGGTATAGACAAAGCCACCAAGGAAGAATAATACCGGCGCTCCTATTGTTGAACCAAAGCTAGATTCTAAGTCAGCTCTCTCCAGCAGTTTCAGTTCGGACAGTCATTACCTCGCTTGAGAGTTGAGAAGTGCCTTAAGTTTGGTTGGTAAGGACACTATATCCCCTCGATACCGACTATCCGACTTAGAGGCCTCGTGCTCATCGACCAACACCATAACCCTTTTCCAGACACTGTTATGCACCAGCTTACTCGTTTTGCGCTTTTTAAGGGGCGGGATCGCTTCTATGTCGCTCGAAATCGTACTATTATGGCGACTATCAACTTCCAATTCGTCTCTCTCGAGGGTGGCCATTCGAATATTCCCAACAACTATAGACAATAGTAACTGAGCCCTCAACCGTACGGACATGGCCGGAGGCTTGCTATTCGGTGGTGCCATGAACTCCAGTATCTTCCGGTCAAGCGCGTACTCGTACACGGCGCTCAGCAACATCGGACCCGCGAAGGCGAAGCAGATACCAAGCCAGACCACCGTGTCAAGGGTCATAAGCACAACGGCGCCCAGCAGTCGGATCCAGTAAGTCATAAATCCGATCAGCGTACGTGGGTGGGCTTTGAACACGATCTCCGGGATAGCAAGCTTATGCGTGCGTGGGACATTGGTACAAAACGCCAGACTGGGCACGATGAACTGCACCAGCGGGCCGATCCACTGCTGCATGGCATTCGAGTGCGATATTTCCCACCCCGGACATTGTGCCGTGCACTTATAGTATGGGATGCGGACTACTGGAGCGCCGCTCAGGTCCCCGTTGAAGGTCGCTCCGCAAGGAAGGTTGTCGTTCTGGATTGCTGTCTCGAGCTCCTCGATCGAAATACCGGGCGCTACGAACGAAGTTGGCGAGTACGATAAGTTCCCATCGGAACTTACGACAAGTGAGTCGTTCAGAGCGCGGAGACAGCAGTGCGTGAAGTTTTGCCCTCCTAGACCGATCGGCAGCGGGCTCGGCGGGTTGTACGTGAGGCCCGCTAGTTGGGGAATTAAGTCCCCTATATTCATTTTCGAAGCCGTATTTCGATTTATATACGATGCTAGTTTAAAAAGTCATATTACGACTAGCGGGAGACTTCAAGGGCTCATCGGGGGGTTCGTTTGGGAGATATACTGCACTCTTGGGCAACATGAGCAGGAAGGAATGAAAGCCTTCTTCCCCTCACTCGGGTAGGTGCATCGATATCGACATTTGTCTCGGGCTGGAATATATATCGTCGTAGATCTCGAGAGCGGTGTATGCAGCTTCGACATACGGCCTAATCACGATATCTCCCAAGCTAGGGCATGGAGATTGGGCCTGGGTGGCGCCGCATATGTCTTATGATACGCCGATACTCGCAGAAAGGACGTGCATAGAAAAGCAAATCGGGCCAAAGGAGCACTCCTATTTCCTCCAATTGTGTGTCTGAGATAGAAGATGCGTCATGATAGTTAGGTGCCTATCGTGCCGTTTTGGCCATCTCATGCGAGACACCTCAGGAATATTTGCCCCTTACTTTTTCGGCCTTGAAGGTTCTCCAGCTACAGATAAGCTCATATGTGTCTCATTTCTCTCTGCCCTATGTAGGTAGTTTATGTATTAGTCAAGGCTTGGGCCATTGGTACGATACTGTTACACTAGTAGAGGAAATAAATAGTCATGATCAATATGCCTATTGGACCTCTTTCTAAGCTCTTGTGTATTCCATAATCGTTATAAACGGTAAACCACGATTTCGAATCTCGGATTGCTGTGAACTATTATCTCGTTTCTCATTTTACTTAACAAGAGGGTTGATGTACATTTCGCTCGCATGAATATCCATTCCCACATATGCTTGTATGCTACCACAGAGTCTCTTTACACGTCCATTTATCTTGTGATACAATACTTTGTATAACATGATATTATTTACCTAGGTACTTTGCCAGATCTATAAAACTGAATCATTACCTACTACCTAGGTAGGTAGTATTATTCACTCTAAGTAATTATCCATTTAAAACTCTCTGTTTCTGCATTAACGTGTTCTATAGGTGATTTTCATTCAAGGCAATATTTGGTACTCTAGTAGTTGTGAGTTGCTTTACACAACTTCGGCAATTAACTACATTAAGTAGGTACATAATGTAGTCGTCCCCATGTATACGTGTAATTGAAGGTAGATGCCTAATCTACCTACCTGATAATACGCATACAGTTTTACGCAGGCAGGCAGTCATTATGCTAGGTACCTTAGATACTTAGTAGGATTGGATGTTTTGACATACTTTAAGGCCAGATGGACTAGAAATAGGCATCACTGCCGAAATACCCTTTGAATGTAGAGTAGATCGAGAACTTCAAGGCGCGTATGAAAAAATAAGATGTAAATAAAAAAAATGAGGTTTGGTAATCCCACCTCCCTCTAGGTGCATGTTCTTGAAGCCTTCTTTTTGGCCCCCGGGATCAAAGAGCTGACACATTATAATCGCTTTAAAGACTAACTTCTCGTGCCAATGCGTAGTTGATCCCAGGAAAGAATGTGCTCCCAGAGGGATTCGAACCCCGAGTAATTGATGGCGGCTTCTGACCACTGCACCAACCCCTCTATTGTGATTGTAGCACTGGTAATTAACATATTAGAGGTGTGCAGTAGGTGGGGGACGAAGCACGGCTGTTGCCTTTGCGACGGTCACTGTGGTGATGTGGAATTTTAGGCATACCACCACTGCCTACGTAGGTCCTCAAAATTATTTCAACACAACCAACAACCCTCTGAATCAAAGCTAGAGACAACCATAACACAACACTCCTCGTAATCTCCAAAATTACTAGCGGAAAATAAAATATAACTTTGAAGAAACAGTCAACGATATTTAGTCTGCTTAATTCAAGACAATACGCACCCTCGAGTTCTACAGCGCCAGCAGTATCAGGCTCCCCAGAGCGCCAAATCAACATCATAGGATAAGGTGACCCTACAAAAGCAGGAAATTAATATTCCTTACTTCATCAATACATATAAAGTTCCCTTTTGAAGAATAATCAGAGTTTACCAATATTCTTTCCGATATCTCCATTTTTACGAAGACGACTCAACAATATCAAAGTGGATCGGCATAAACGCAATATCTGCCTAGTCCAAAAAATACAACGTATTGGATTCCCGAAATGAACAACTGCCAGAGAAGACTGCAAGAAAGACAGGCGGCCCGAAAGGTACCTAGACCGTCCGTCAGGTCCTCGACTAGTTCGAGGAAAGTGGTCAGCAGCTAACAAGACGCTGGCCAGCGAGATAGAGACGCACAAAAATATAAAAGTGATATATCTGCTTAGCTGAGACTATCACGAAAACGAAGGCGAAGCGGCGGGCTGCGGCTTTTGCCACGCAACCATACCCAGAACACCCCTTGGAAGGACTTTGGAATGGAAATCCAGGCTTGGTCATCCTAGATTAGTTTCTCTCTGGTGACTACTACGACAACGCGATTATTTAAGTGTCTTTCATACAATCTGAATAGAGGAACAAACGCCATTCAATTCTTCGTCGACACAAAAGGGCGTATATACCCAACTGCAACAAATCCACACCTCACATATTTATCGACCTCCCGATTATGTCATGATCCTACATTATTAGCTAGCACAGTATGAGAAACAGCGACGACGACTTACGAATGTGATGACTTCGCCAATGACACTGGTGCTTTTACTTCACAGCATACACCTTCTCATTCACGCAAGGCACAGAGAGACTATTACACGCGACAGCACAAGAGACAGAAAAGTGGGAGCACCAATATCGAGGACTATCGTATTATACTCTATATAAAGAACAAGGATCATCGTCAAATTATGGATAATGGCGCTTGGGGAACGCTACGAAGAATTCCAGAAGCATTATGCTGGCGCCGCAACATGCAGGATGTGCCAACACACACTAAGACATGGACGATTGATGAGTATACCAAGTACTCTAGACTGACCGATTCATGGCGAGTTAAACTTCTAGCCGTGAGAGAGAAACATATTCTAAAGAAAAAAAAAAACGTCCCACTAACAACCAACAAGCCAAGAACGCCGGTGGCCAATGCCTATGCTCCTAACGAGGACGACTTCCGGAATGGAAGTGAGCACGGTAACGGTTAAACCAAAAGCAAGAGTGATGGCCGAGACTCCGGCTAGAAAGGTGAAGAGGAAGATATCCAGATCCTGAAGAAACGTGGAAGTTACTTTTTTCGAACAGGGGCATATGTCAGGCTCATATTGACGATCAATGTTCATTTCCTATTCAATCAACCTCTACTCCAATTCAATCGAGAGCCTATCAACTACACAACAATGGCAAAGGAAGAGGCAGCAACAACCATGATGGAATACGATGAAGCAGTGGCCGTCTCAGTAGCTGTGAATGTCGTGGCAATTGCCGTCTAAGCCATTCATTGCATCAGCCAACTCAATCGTTAGCCTTCATCCGCTCAGTCTGCAACTTATTCAGCAAATTTCCGAGGATTGAGTCAGGGACAGGAAAATGAACCCCATTATTCCAGAATTCCCAGCACTCAAAGCAAATCAGGGAGTTTTCGACAAACATGGCGTAGCCATTGACAATTAGAAGCAATATATTTCTCCTGCGAAAAGGAACTAGCGAGCACTTCGTCAATAAAATACAACCCAAATCTGGGCAGCGCCAGGAGTATCGTCCTTTGTCATAGCTGTCTCATCTAGAATCCTGAAATTTGGACCAGTATGACATGAAGCTGTGTCAGATCTAAGACAATGAGCTAATCAGGATATATTCACGCAGAGGGGAAAGAAATCGTGAGGCCATGGAGAAACGATAGTAAAGTTCCAAAAGGCTGCCTTCTAAGACATTGTGATTCGCGATGTTGAGAGGAACAGGGACTAGATGATAGATATTGCCGAAGAGAAAAGATATTCGCTTTGGGATAAATACCAGAGAAAAACTTTGACTACGGAGGTTATGTGCGCCTATTGAAACAGGCCCGGGAAGATGCAAACGAAAATGGATACGCAGACGAAGAAGTTATTCAAGTCGTCCAAAAATTGTCATGGAAAGAACTAGTATCGGAAACCAATGCCAGAACGTACGGTATCAACCGCTTCAGAGCAGATGATGCAGCTTTGAGAATAAACATCGATGAGAGAAATCCTGCAGATTATTGGATAGCCGTGCTGTTGAACCACAAGCCAAAACAACACTCCGACCTGGTAAAAGTGCTGGGCTATCTGAATCTAATCAAAGTGGATTAATAGCCTTCAGAAACCCTGCTGTACACTAATGTGTGAAGTGCTTTAACAGCTGTCCGGAACTACCGATTTGCAGATGATTAGGGTAGTTAACGTTGGTTACGGGTTTTGAAAACATGGAATATATGATCCAAACTCTGATACAGAAGGGCATCGCGCGATCAGGCGAACTTAGATATGATAAGGAAATATTAAAGTCCTAGATAGACCTGCTATGGGGAATAAAAGCCAAGAGCAGCTTCGGCTCTTCCTACCTCTTTTCACTTCAATGTATATCCGAGCCTCACAATTCGGTAGCTTTTCACGCACGTTATGGAATCTTAATTTGATTTGCTTTTCCGTAGTCTTCTTTCGTCCTCTTTCACTATTAATTATCCACCTTCCTCCATAACATAACCCCATGCCCCCGCCCCCTTTATTAGTGTAGTTACTGTCCCGCAGCTCATTTCTCTGCAAATACGCGAAATAATCACCCAACGCCCCCAGATTAGGCATCATGCAATTGCGAAGAAAGGGGGTTTCGTACATAGCTTAAATGCGGATTACTATATTTGGCATCTTTAACTACGCTATATACCCGGATATCCACTCCGTTCTGGCCGATGCAAATCTCGTTGCCCGGTTAACGTAAATACCTAACGTAACGTAATGTAAACAATTCTTCTTCACGATTCCTTCTCCTCCCCTTCTTTCTGTTGTTGTTGTTGCTGCTGTTGTTGTTGGGCATTGGCCGCGTGTCCCATTCCCCAGTTAACCCAGTCGGTGAAGAAGAACCCCGGTAGCTTGAGATTGCCCTTCTGGCATTCGGTAAACGTCTCCGCGTAGAGCGCATTGATGGCGCTAACGTGCTCCCCGGCGGCGTGAGAGGTGGCGACGAGACTCGAAGCGACTAGTAAGCTAGCTGTGGATGCTGCACGGCCGTAGGCGTGCGCTGCGTCCTTAGCTGCCTGTTGGTGGATCTCGCGCATCAGCGCGAGTTGCGACGTAGGGTCGAGATCGTGCTTATCGCCGGTGGCACGTGCCTTCTTGAAGGCCTTAGAGAAGTTCTCAATAGCCGCGACGGCCTTGTTAGCCAGAGGCTTGGCTGTGGTACTGTGTACGACTTCCAGTAGTGGTAAGAGGAGGCTGAATGCCAATGGGTTGGCAGCCTCGTGCTTTAGGTAGAGAGTGATAAGGTCAAGGACGCGGTGCTTAAACATAATAACTGACTCTTTGGCGTCCTTCTTCTCCTTTTTCTTGCCTGTATTCTTAGCCCTCTGCTTGAAGACCTCGACAAGCTTGTCGTCTAGCGCCATCATCTCGGAGTCTGTCATATCCGAGTCGTTATCTGAAGATTCGGCCTCGTTATCTTTATCCAGACGGTGACTTCCTAAGACTTTTGCAAGGGCGTCGTCAAGATCAGCGAGCTCTTTGGCATCTGCTTCTCCTTGTTGGTCATCTTCCTCTTCCTCGTCTTCATCCTCATCTTCATCATCATCGTCGTCATCTGCCGTTGCCTCGGCGCCATTCAACGTAACAAATTCAACATCCGAGCCAATTTCCGATATTTCGTCCTCATCCATGTCCTCAGCTTCATCTTCAGAGCCTGATTCTTCAGCATCGTCCATTTCCACATCATCGTCTTCGAGGTTTTCAAATAAGGCTTGGTATCCTTTCTGGTTTTCTTCAGCGAGAAGTGGTTCCGTCAAAAGCTCGAGAGCTTCGGAGGAAATTTGTGAAGTGAATGCCTCAAACACCTGCTCGCTGATTTGTCGCATCATTGGTGACTGCCGGGACACTAATGCGAGCAAAATCTCTACCAGAAGTTCCGAGCTACCACCTTCTTTACTCTTCATCTTCTCGGAACACCTCTCCAAATCCTGAAGAATGCTAAGAGCATCCGGTGCCCCATCATATAGTTGTAGTATCGTAATAGCATACAGCAGAGCGAGACCGACTGAAGCCCCAGCATTTTTGCTATCTGATTTTTTGCTTGCTTTCAATAGTTTTCGTATGGCTTTCAGTGCGCTATCTCGCTCAGCCTTTATTTCGTCGCCCATATCCACCGCCGTGGGTTCGACGGAGATGACTGCATTGCAAAGATATTCAGCATCAGCTCGTCGCCTCATTACCTTTCCAATCGTAGATGCAAGTAATCTCCGGAATGTTTCACGTGATTTCTCCGAAAGTTCGGGTTTAAACTGAGGCTGTACAGAATACGCGCATGCAGCGAGTTCTTTGACACCAAGTTCGGCGACATTCGCGCCTTCGTTATCGCTCGAGGGTTCAGGTGCAGGCTTTGCTTGCGTAGCCAATTTAGACACGTAACCAGCGTAAACCTGTCTAAGCTTTTCGACATCGCTAGCATTCCTACTAGTGGGTTAATTAATTGACCATTACTAGGACGATATAGACACTTACTCGCCCACGAGAATGGGATCTCGAAGGAGCTTAAGAACACTCCTCGCATTATCCGGGGTAGCCCACTGCAGTAGGTTCTCAATAGTCTTCGTACTCGTTCGTTGGTCGAAGTCGTAAGCTCCAGCTTTTCCAATTAGCTCGTTTAAGACTGGTATCAGTAATTCCGGCGAGGCCTGAACCGCTTTCTCGATCGATTGAAGGCTTTTCAGCGCAGCGCGATGGAGATACCGATCCTCCTTGGCAGCTTGGTTCATCAGACACTTCATCAAATTCCGAGTGAATAGCTCCTTAGCAAAATTAGGCTTTTCTGTCGCAAACCCTTGAAGGAATTTTTGAAATATGACAAAACCCCGGAACTTCTGAGCGTCAGAAGCATTCTTGGAGAAGAGACCGTCTATATCTTAATTAGCATAGTCAGTACTTCAGTGAGAGAAAAGCACGTACCATCAATGACGGTGGTCCAGAACAATCTCAGCTGCTCTTTACCCTGCTTTCCCTCTGTCTCTGAGCCGAGGAATGTCGCGAGTATAAGATCCCAAACAAAATGTAATTGGGCGCTCCAGCCGCCTTGTTTGGCTTTGGCAATCGCCGCATCCTCTCCATTATCTTGTGCCACATTGTCTTTTAAGACTCGAGCCACTTCAGACAAAACGCTGGGGTTCATAGGATCATGCCACGGCTTCGCGGGCGTTTTCAGGTTGGGATAACAAGTTCGCGCCTTCATCCAGATCCCAATCCCCTCTGCGGTTTTTCCAAGCCCGATATCAGCCAGTTTCTGGAGCGTCGCTTCCGCTCTGTTCTGTCCCATCTGAGGCAGTGATTCCACGATAACCCAACCGCAGTGCGATCTCATCCAGACCTTTTTATCAGCCATCTTCAACAGTAGATCCAGGACTTTCAACCATCGTGATTCTTCGTCGAAAAGAGTTTTGGACTCTACGAAACATTGTAGACCAAAAAGTCGACCGAAGTAACAGTCCCTCTCTTCTTGCCCGGGGACATTTCCGCTGGGCGTTGTTTTTTCCACCAGAATATTTAACACCTTGTCGAATGTCAAGCCAGTGTATTTTGACTGGGTGAGGTTCTTCGGTCCGAACAATTGGTGTAGTATTTCTGCTAATACCAGGCTAAAACCAACTCGGGAGGCATTACGTGAGCTCGCAAGACCGCGGAATAGACGGTTGTCGAGATGTCTTTCAAGTGCAGCTTCCGAGGAGGCCAGAAGCCCGGTCACGAGTGCATCGGCGGCAGCAATTCGTTCGTCGCTATCGGCGCTTCCGAGCAATTCGTATACTTTAGCTTCTCGTCTTCGAGCTTCGCCATTCAACGTTTCTGTAAAAGGGGTTTTTTCTAAGTCGAGGCTAGGAGCTTCAGCACCATTTGACAAAGTCTGTTCCGTTTTCGCGCGCTTCTGGGTAGGTTGGCTGCCATTGGGACCAGCTTTATTTGCGCCGCGCTTCCTTTTGGCCATTTTTAGAAAATACTCAATCTATTATATCTAAAAAGATACGAGCAGGAGACTATAATTGGGCTTTAGTTCAATTGGTTTTGTCAATTAGTCCTGTTTATACGGTTTATCGCAGTACCATTTACTGAGAATAGGTATCAGGTTGATTGCAGTAAATTCTTTAGCTCAACTTTTTTTTTTTTTTTTCGACGATGAGATTTCGATAAGATCTCGATAAGATCCTGCCACTCTTCGTATCTCTCAAAATAGTAGGCGGTCAGCTACCTGCTTTGTGACTAGCTTACCCCACCATCTCGGGAAGCTCTGGGTTAGGTGCTTTTACTTCGTACGCGTCGCGTAAACTGACGTGAGCTAGTGTCCGTAGTTCAGTTGACGTCATATACAAATAAACCCGTCGTACAACATGAGGCTTTTAACTTTCCCACTTTCCCCCACTTGAGACTCTTTTTTATAAAAAGATTCTCCCTAATTCATAGTTCTTAGCATTGAAATATAAGGCACAATTATTTTTTTGAATGTTTTTCTGTTTTTTATACATCTCAATTGAAGCTAGCGAATTGTTAAGTAGTGTCCAGATTACTTGCATCCGAGCCGGTGAAGTCGTACCACAAAACTATTTCACTATTCGCCAATGTCTTATCTTGGCGAAGCTATTTCTAGTCTAAGTCTCAAACTTTTCTCCGCGACAGCAAGGGCCAATTCAGGTTCCTGACGCTTAACGCCATGTTCTAGCGTAGCGTATTCCGACTTAGCCCTTAGTAGCTCGTCTCTTTCCCCCTCCCTCCCCACGGAGCTTGTGGGGCAGCAAGACGATCGTAGATTCTCACAGATGTGATCGACGGCCTCGGCGTTCATTCGGTACGAGCACTCAGCATAAATTTCGCGCATGCTTGACAGGAAGTCGAATCCTCCTGTGGAGCTCCTTAGTAGACTTTGAATGATGTCATGTACTCAATGCTATATGAAGTCTACCAAGGCATTGCAATGTTTGTAAATAAACATGCTTTATGAGTCCGAAACGGCATGTATTGCGAGCTCGTACGATCAATCCTTGTAGTTGACTGTTAGCTCTTCAAATCGTGACTGTTCCAAATGTCTTTCGATTGTAATGATCAGTTAATACACTGCAAATACACAGTAACGCAGGCATGGTTTATCTTAGTTGTCTCAATAGCCAGCTCGTATTTCGGCGTTCAATAATGGCAGAGTGAGTTGTCAAAAAAAGACCATAAGTAATAATAAGGGTAATATTGGACGACCTATAACACTTGCCGAATTATAATCAGAAACCCAGGAAGTTCTCTGCTCCCTAGTTTCTTAGCCGACGCTTTGAATCTTTTATGTTCATCTTTACCATATCACTATCAAAGGTAGTCATAGAAAATTATGTTTTAAAGTTATCTAAAAACAGGTTGGAGTGGTACATAAAGGCGAGTACTAGTCAGATGAATAAAGCGGCATCTATTATAGGAGTTTTGATGTGAAACTTGCCAGAGCTAGCAGTATATAAATATCGATAGTGGTGGACTGTTTAACTAAGCCCATATTATAGTAGTACTTGAACAAAAGAAACAGGTAACTTTAAGTATTTTCCCCTACACTTCAATATCTCTCTACCTAGGGTATCGATATCCATATTTGGCAGATCAAAGAATATAATGCGCATGGCTGGTACCAATATTTATGTGTCTGATTAACTACTAAATATTTCATAATCCATTTGCATTAGGACTTTTGCATGAAGATATATATGGCGCGTTAGACATGGAAGGTAGAAAATAGCTACACTGTAAAGAGGATAATAGGCCACGCGGCCAGTGATGCCTAACGGAATGTCGAGTGTGAAGATTATAGATGAGACATCTAGGACAAATAACGCTTTCAGCATAACTAACCCTCATAGTTAAGTTAAAGTTCCTCATGAAAAAAAAAAAAAAAAAAAAAAAAAAAAAAAAGTCGATTCCACGCCGTGACATCAGGGGTAACTAATGAGCTGACCAGTTTATTATCTACCTAGGTATATCGACCTTTTATGCGTAAATGAACGTTCTAGTAGATATTAATTTAATAATTATAATTAGAGTCAAGTAATATCATCTCCATATGCTCAATAAGACATTCTGGATATGAAAATAAAGAGATATTAGTAGCATTTATACTCATAATTACAGTCGTAGAGGACGAATATTTGGCACTATTGAAGCATTCGTGGGCATGGATTACTCTATTTACCAGGCGGTATAGGAAGACCACGGTTAATCGGGCTTCAGACTCGACGCGAGATCAGAAAGACCTCAATCTATCGTTTATATGCAGTCATGCGGTCAGGGTAAGTCTGAGTATCAATATCAAGAAGAATAATAGGAGATGAGATGAGAGAAGTCTCTTAGCAGAATCTATAATTGTTCTCATATTAATATGTATTAGATTACTGAGATTGATCGCGCATGATAATCGTTACTCGCCTTCTATTAGTTACAAGTCCGTAGAACTTATACTATACCTTGAATTATCATTCCATTCGGACAGGGCCGTGTTGTTCCTCTGAGCGTTATGTATCTCTTACAATGAATGTGATTGGTCAATATGACTGCGATAGTGGATGGAATGTTGAAGGATAACATTTCAGTCATATTACAAACTACGTTTCTTCAAACTTCTTCTCAGTCTACTTCTTTGATCCAAGTTGCCTGAAATGCGAATCTGTATTGACCCCAAGGCACTGATATTTAGTAATGTAGTTGAAGGATGAAGCTTATCTCAACATGTTCATGAGAAGCCTCGTGGTTAGTTGAGGCTCTAGATAGTATGGCATGTGGAGACCATACCACTATAACCCATCGAAATGTAGCAAAGCCACAGACATCTATGCCTTGCCGCATAAATCACACCCATTCAGAGGTAACCTACTCTCACTCACATTGGGGATTGAATCCTGTCGGCATGTGATTGAACGGCGCATTCGATCAGGATTCCCGAATCCTAAAGGAACCGAACTGGCCGCTCCGGTGACTGGGAAAAATTCATACAAGCGAAGGATTAATGATTTAATAGCCTACTTATATTTCCCATGGTTCTCTCGAATTGCAATGTCTTGGAAAAATACTAACATCGAATTTGTATATAAACTAAACCGGCCGGTGCCGCAGATATATGGGCCTTCAGCTACCGCGCTCGGAATAAATGGGAACAAAACGAAACTATGCATTAGATCCGATGACGATACATGCGGCTACATACTAGGTTAGTAGTTACGTATATTTCGTGTTGGAAGAAAACGCTAAGCAGGATTTTCCGATTATCTACGACCCATTCGCATGGACTCGGCTGTTTCAGAGGCTGTGTGGTAGTCAGGTGAGATGGGCTGGCTATGTGAATTTGAGGTCCGTCGAAACGGGCCAATAAGTGATCCTTGGTCTAGCCGTTACTGATTCAAGGGTGAGGTGAGTAAGAGAAGCGCAATAATAAAGTCGATCGCATCTGGCTGGCCCAAGGCTGCAAGGTTTTTGGCATGGTAGGATTTCGAATAATGCAACTCTAGAGATCCGAGCTTTCCTCCCCCCTTCCCCTCCTCCCCTCCTCAAGCTCACCCCTGTCTGTCCTATCCTTTTTCTGCCCGTAGCTTTAAGCTCTTTGAAGCTTAGCCGCCCCTCGTGATATCGTGATGGGACATAGGTAAATGTTTACAGTAACACGCGAGCTTGCGCGTTGGCAGTGTTTACTTCTTGTACCTTTTAAACAACCCCTCTTTCTTCCCATCTCCATCTCCGCATCTCGGCGGACGCTTACGGGTAAGAAAACCCCCCCTCCCCTCTTTTTCCACCCCTTGCTAGATATCAAACAAGCCCGTGCAATCTGAATCACACAATTATTTGGGTCACAGTTGTATTAAACGGCTAATGTGTCCTGTTAAATAGAAGATGGCACCATGTGTTGTCTCATTAGAAATAGCCGCTTCATTCTCCTGGCTTCACTTTCACGAATCGCTAGTGGCTTCAAGGTGTTCTAGATTAAAATGTGTTGGTTATCTAAGGGATTACTTAGTCTGGAAGTAGTAGGACTTCTCTTTTTGCGACAGCTGAAGGTCTCACTAAAATAGGCGCCTAGTGCTCGGCGATGTAAGCGCGAGGTCGGCAAGGTAATCTGGCCATCTCATTGGATCTTCAGCTGTTTTTCTTCTTTCCCGGGCCGTTCTGTGATTCGCCTTATCATGCTTGCTGCCGCATACTTTATGCAGGTAATCCGAAGGCGGTCAAGCACGACAGCACCCGAAATATGTATGAAATGTAAACAAACCAACAGATAATCAAGATCTCAATATGTTCGGATCTAGTTTGCAGGTCAAATGTCGAACTCTTGTAACATACCCGAATGCACGATGTTTTCGAACAGGGTTTCCCGTCCAAGTAAGTTGGTGCGAGACCATTTCAAGACTATGACGGTAGTTCGGTCGCGTGTATGTATGCAAGCTAGAGACTGTCCACGAAGATCCTGCCATTTGTAGGAACGTGCAAATGACGTCTGCCATAAGCTAGGAGATCGTAGCAGTCAATGTGCGATCGAGAGACGGTCCACATACTATCGATTTTGGTTTCCTATCGTTGTTCAAATAAAAAGTTACCAAAGGGAGTCGACAGACGAATCCGGAGTGTCCCCAGGTTTTTTAAAAAGAAGGCTGCTTGGGTGGCTTGGGTTTAGGTGCTGCAATTAATTTATTCTTTTTCAGATATATGTCCAGGGCCCTCCCGTTGCCGTAGAGATGAACGGATCCAACGTTTGGGTTAGGAATATGGATATCGAAAGTAAATAATCAGCAACCCCCTTTTAAGACTTCAAATTAAGGCTTCCATCGCGTTACCTCAATTTGAGCTTGTGAAAAATAATTTCCCCGAGTGAGGCTCAAGCGTAAGGGGGCGTTGGAAGGTTTTAAAAAGATCTAGAGCTACTTAGTTCCTCCACATCGTCGTACAGTATGTCCCCTCGTCCGCGGCCATAGCACCGCAAGCGTCGGTGAGGTTCAAATTTTCATAATGGGCTAATGGGGCTTACGCTTGTTAAGTCCAATCACTACCGGACACGCCGCATGGTGAGCCCGGGATTGATAATGAAAGTCATTTCGATATTGTAAAAAGCAGACCATCAGCTAACCAAGTTAACCCACTTTCTTTTCAATACTGTCTAGATTGGAAGAAAAAAAAAAGCTTCAGGGACTAGCCTAGCGAAAAAGATACCGATTACTTATTACTTATCGGTGCGGCCCGGGAAGAAGTTCCTTGTCATTTTCTTCGTTTAACAGTTCCCAACACACATAAAAGTAATACATGGTGGGCGACGGTAATCCATGCGAATAGCAAGCTAGGGTTCGTGCTTATTGCTGCAAGCACCGTAGCAACCATCAGAGGCTAGGTAATAAAGCAAAGAAGCCCCGGAAGATCCTTCAGCGCACTGTATCGTGGAACCCCGACGCCCGTGAGAAGCCCCATCGTAGTTTATGTAGGTAAATGCTTGCCATCTGATAGAAGCAACGATGTCAATCATACCTGGGTATATTCGAAACAGAATATTCGTCAAAAAACATGCATTGCTCTTCTTCAAGCGACAAGGTTTCTTCGAGGGCACACAAGATCTGGGGTAACATAATTGCGTTACCTGACGGCGTATTGGCGTTCGGCTTAAGATGCTCGGAAACGCGGGTCCGACTACCGGCAAATCAAAGCGGATTTTGAAGAATCAGCCCAGTAAGCAAATGGTACCGTAAGAGACAAGGGGTATAGTGTATGTATGTAGAACCATACCATACTATCTGCTTATTAGCTTGCCATTCTGTCATTTGCTTTAGCGTAGAAAGTCGTAAACTCGCCCTGGCGGACATCTGGTAACTAGTTAACTACCTAGATTGGTAGTCAATCTTTATAAAAGAACCGAGACTGCGAGAGAAGCAATAAGACATGCGAATAAACGTGGTTGTGGAATCAGGTAATTTTGGAACCAAGACAGCCTCATTCCCTTAGCTAGGTGAGTTGTTCCGGGCAAATATAATCTTCATTGCAGACAGTGAGGCTCTACTTTTGAACTAACCTTGAATTAAGACCTAACAATTTCACTTGTCGGATAAAGTGACGGCATCATATGAAATAATTAATTAGGTACATAGAGAGAAACAGTAGTTGAGTTGTTAATGCCGTAGAAGGCTGACGACCATGCTTATGCTCTGAGGAGATTTCTTCGAAACTTCCGCTCGAATAGCTCGTCTCAGCCTGCAATTGATACCAGGGCTAATAGCCAAACGCCGAGAACCCCATTGGTGGGCCCGTATGCGCATAGAAACATATGCACTCGTCACAGGCCAGGGTATTTCCTAAACTGGATGATGGATACGTCCCTCTGGTGTTTTAAAGCATGTATGAAGTATGAAATATCTGCAAGATGATCGCCCAGCAGGTTATAAGGCGGAAGCTAAGCTATGGTATGCATAATATTCATATGTATAATCATATTGATATAGATGCGGGAGTTATTTACTTTGAGTAAGTAATTGCTAGTCATGAGGAAAAGATGAGATGAATAGCAAGATGATGGAGTGACGATAAGTAAGTATTCGGTGTAAATAGGATGTTTGGTGGTGAGAGGAGGAACGGTAGGGACGGTAGGGACGGAAGGTTCCCGCGTATTATACCTCTTTTGTACGAGTGACTTATGGATAGCTTGCTAGCTTTTATTCAGTTCGGATGAACATGTCTGACGAAGGATGACCTAGCACCCGAGCGGAAGAACTTGTCTCAGTTAAGCTTGATCCGTGTAGCTTTTCGCTGAGGGATCTCGATTATTAGCATACCTAGCCCAGGGATGTACGAAATTGAATACTACAGGTTGCACATAGTTCACTGCATGCGTGTAGCTGTATGTATGTATGTATGTATGTATGTCCATATCCATTGTGTATACGCATTGATGGTAGATGACCCCATTCAGCTCGTGTTAGAGGATAAGCCATCCAAGCTCTGGGTCCAATGATCTGCATATGTACGCTGTAAATATAGAACTAACAAGGCTCTCTTTTTGCTTGGTCATGTATGTAAATGGATACAGTAACGTTTGTGAATTTCTAGATCCGAGATAAATGTACATACGTACCTAAGGTATACAGGTAACCTGACATTGGATGCTCTAACATGAAGTAAATGACGGAGAAAGGAACAGAAATACAAGGCTTACAAGGCATTCACCGCTAAAAGCTTGCTGGCCCGTTGCCGGTTGCTAGGTATGATGTAACCAACTCACACGTTTCTTGCTACAAAGAATAGCTTCTAGTGTAATTTTAGCGCCCCGCCGTTCCACCAACGGAACCAATCCCACTTGGGACCCTGGCGTCTTGGCGGCTAAAACAGTGAGTAAGGTCAGTTAGGTACCTGATAGACCTGGTAGACCTGGGTAGCTGCCATATTCAGCTACAGGGCAACCTGGGCAACGGTGAGCACCCACTGGATTGCCCTGGCGACGACGAGTTAGTGGGCACTGCGAAGGACTGTCCAACGCTGGGATTGGGTGCGCAAGCCTAGGACAGGCTGCGTTACCTCGCAACCACCGTGGTAACTGAATTTCTCCACACTTACTGGCTACCGGACTTCTGCAAACCGTCAGCTAGAGAACAAAAAGCATCAAAACCCCTTCTGTCTTTTTTTCACTTTCAATTCTTCCCATTCTGCAGCCGACCTCTTAAAAGTCGACGTCCCTTTCTCAACAACACCTAGGTGACACTTTCTACGACAATTTATTAACCACGTCTATTAGGGGTTAGATGTGTTTCCGCATAACGAAGTGTTCATCTCGGTGTCGTTTTTTTAAAGACGGGACGATCTTTTTATTAGATTTGATCTACGGTTTTACCAGTTCACCCGTTCACCAACTTTAGGGATTTTTTTTATTCGAGACTACACTACACGAATAGACTTAAACGATCAATTCGACACGCCCGTTAAGCAATTGACTTTTGCGCATGCTAAAGGAATTAGCCGTAGCCCGTACATCATTCTGCTTCCTACTTACACACATTGAGAGCACCGACCTTCCTATTTAGGCAATTCTAACATTCGCAATTCAGCTGCAAACAAAAGGTACGTTTTTTTGAAAAGTTACTTTGGATATAGCTTCACCCCGCGATTCTTGAATCTCCCCCTCCCAAATCTATGCATGATCGCATATGGATTGTGAAATCTGTAATCTGCAATTGGTTTATATTATTTTTACCATTGAACCCTAACGAAGATCTGAGAACTAAAATTTTTGGTAACTTTAGTTTCCCGTGTACATAAAATTCGGCATTTAAGTCCAATTCGACTGAATCAACCTCCCCCTACACCAATTGGAATCCTGGATTACGAAACCACCTAATTCCATAGACTTAAACATCATCTCGATCGGCCGTTAGACGCTCTGGTATAGAAGAACATCCAAAGGAATCTAGCAAGAGTTGGTTTCTGAAAGAATTAGATACAACTTCTTACATTATAGAATACGGGGAGAGCATTCGTTAATCACGGCGCTCGTTATATTACAGTCGTATCCTACAGGAGATTGTATTAAGAAGTAGACATTTGAGGAGTAAAGGTTATTATCGCGTACACCCTCAGTTTTGTCATTCGTCATTCGTCATTCAGCAATCATGGACGCTTCTTCACCGTTGGCGGCCATGCGCCCCACCCCAACTCCCTCCTGGGGAGGACAATCTCGTCATTACATGCCTTCTCGGAACCCTTTCGCATCGAATAACTTTGGCATTCGTGAGCAGTTACACCGATCGAACCCTGATTACTTCAATGACGCCAACGTTCGTGGATCTTCTCCCGCTGCTAGCCTCGCAGCAGACCTTTCGCAAAACTTCCGAATCGACAGCGAGGATAGGTAGGTTGGATATAGGATATACTAAAGGAGGGTCTGATTACTGATACTGTTGACTAGTCCTCGTTTCCCCACTCCCCGTCGTGCCCTTTTCACCTCAAACATGATGGAAGCCATTGAGAATCGGGGTATGTTGTTAAAAGTATCCTAATATGGTATTTGAGTGTCAGATACTAATATCTCTTAAAGGTTATGTTACAACTCCACCGCTACCTGTTGCCTCCTCTCCTCTAGGAGGATATGATGCCATGGATATCTCCCCCATGCCTAACAAGGAGTCTTTCTCTAGCTTATTCGAGGTTGCCTCGCCTACACCTCAGGGCACGCACGGTGAGGATATTATGATGGAGTCGCCTATCCCCATGTCACGACAACCTGCTATGGGTCTAGAGCCTTCGAAGGTGTTGTTTGAGTAAGTTATATTGTGATACAGCTTAGCATAATCTTGACGATGCTAATCTAAAACACAGTAGCCGGAAGCGAGGAGGATTGCGCCGGCCATCTCTATCTCGAGCCAAGGGACACTCTACTAGCACCCTTCTATCTAACAAGTTGCACCCAGAAAATCAAGTTTCCGCTTTCCGCTTTGGATCCCCATCCTCAACCATGTCTCCTGGCGATTGCTTTAACGATTCCCCTCTCCAAGACCGGAGACCTTCTACAGCGAATAGCCCTACTCCTGGCAATGTTGGCTGCAGCCGATCCAAGGCCCAGTTCGCGAGTCTAAACGGGGCTCGGGATATTCGCAACGGCTCTGGCTCCCCTATTCCTAGCCACGTTCGTCGAACCTCGAATCCATTTGCACGACCTCGACGACAGTATCGTCGATCGATCAGCATGTTTGATAGCCCTGGTGACGTCATGAAGTCTAGTTCTGAGGAACATCTTCCTCAAAGTACTTTGCAATCCGTGATGGACGTCGAGGAATCCCAAGACCCGATTCTACCCCACTTCTATCCCGATGGGGAAAACGACAACATCCCGAGAATCTCGAGAGACACTTTCCTCGATGTGTTAGATGGAAAGTTCAACGATATCTATACACAGAAGATGATAATTGATTGCCGATTCGAGTATGAGTACGATGGAGGTCATATTGATGCTGCTGTCAACTACAATGACAAGGAACTCCTTGCCAAGCACCTCTTCGAGAATCCTATGGACGGTAAAACCCTTTTGATTTTCCATTGTGAATATTCAGCCTGCCGTGCCCCGATGATGGCCCGTCATATCCGGGCTTCAGACCGTATGGTCAACGCCGAGTACTACCCGCGACTTACGTACCCGGAAGTTTATATCCTCGACGGTGGATATAGCGAGTTCTTCATTGAGCATCGTGACCGATGTTATCCTCAAGCCTACGTGGAAATGGGTGCCGAGGAGCATGCTAGAACATGTGAGCGGGAATTAGGCAAGCTGCAGCAGAAGCGAAAAGGTCTGGGTAGAGCCAAGACCTTCGCTTTTGGACATCGAGAATCGATGGTGCAAGCATCACCTACTGCTCCTGAAAGACGCTATGAACACCCATCTCCAGTCATGATGATTGGTAACTCACCGATCCTTGGCAACAACCGATCGCCTGCTCGCCGAATGGCATCCTTTTAAATAACTTACCAGCCTTCTTCAGGCCAAGACTAACCCGACACTTCTGTCTCTTTCCTACCGCTTCTTTCTCACACCGTCTTCATTAAGCTTTTTAACTCATCGTTTCCGACTCCGTTATTTGATTTGGGTCGACGTTGTTTTTATTATACCCCTTTTTTTTTCGTTTCAGCATTAGACAGGCATTTGCATAGCATACCGGACGGTTGCATTGCCCTGAGCTATGTTGGATCCGGTATCTAATTTGCTCATTGGCCGGTGCCTTGATTTAATTCTCGTTATGTGTTATCAGCATGGCGTATGGTTTCATAGGTCTGGCGTCTGGTCTTTTTTTCCTCCGGCATCGAAGCTTCAGCTTCCAAGTCCCAACGTCGAGACATCCCGTTCTGCACCTCCGCTTTGGAGGGTGCTAACTCACGAATCACTTATTTCCTAAGAGTCACATTACCATTTTCTACGATTTCGATGCTTCCTCGACAACACGAGGTGCACTACGTCCGATACGATCGCGGTCCATCACGATCCTCACTACCTGCTACTACGATTTCCTTGTTTTTCCTTATGCATTCCGGAGCCTTTTCGGCGTGAGGGCCTGCATTACTCTCGCCCCAGATAAAGCCGTACTATTTACGGAATTATGCCCAAGACACATGCTGTTGATGAGATGCACTATGGGCGAAGTGCGCGATGATTGGGTGAAGAGTTACGTATTGCGTCGCAGACGTTAGGAGACCAGATTGACTGCAGACACGGGAAGGAGTTGTAAAGCCATATGAAGACCCGCGTTATCTTTCAGTTATTAAGGGAGGCGTCGGGCTCGTGGTTTTTTTTAGCACATTTGTAACCTTCCTACTCTTTCGTCCTAGGTGCGGGACTCATTAGCTTGACCGTCTTGCTGCCGGTTTGTACATTAGTTTCTCCTGCGTTTTTCACATCTGGTCCCTAAAGGTTTGCTGTTTTTGGACGCGAGGTTTTTATTTGCGCTCCAGGGTGGTTGTGGTGGATGATACCCGTTAAAGAAAACCCTTTGGGCTAAGGGCTATGTAATGTAGCTAGCTCCTTAGTAATATGAAGTGCAAAAAATGCGATGCGCAAACATAACTGTACGTTAATTGTATTACGTGATTAGGTCGCGGAATGTGCGAGTATTGTATGGTAGGACGTCGATTCGATGATTGTAATGTAATGTCTTTAATTGTTTTGGAAAGTTCGTTTGGTATATTAATGCTACTACGACTTGTGTACGATACCTGTTCTAACTCTAAGTTAAAATTAGAAAAAATATTTAACGGTGTCCTATATGCTTCCCCATCCCCATCTCCGGCAATAGGATACATTAACTAATAGGGACAAGTTGTTGGCCGTCAGAAGTGTTAGGTAGGCATCTGGAAACTTCCATCAAGATGGGAATCTTCTTATATCCGGTCCGGGTCGCCGGCCGTAAATCCGGCCTTTTATAAGTGAGCACGGCCCCACAATTCGGCGCGGAGCAAATACGGAAAGGAAGTGGACCCCACCCGGTATCGGTACGTACCGGTACACACCGTGCGAGGAAAGGGAGGGATCCTGATGTGGATTTTCTCCATGATGAAAATGGAAAGACTTGATATTAGACACGCAGTATATTTATAGCACAGTTTAGTAGCGAATAGAGTCGCCTAGGTGTTTTAATGTTCTTGATGACGATTTTTAGGTAGTTTGGAAGACTTGTTGGATACATGCAAACATGATGAATTCCAGGTATGAATAGAATTTTTCTTTTTGGCGGTGCATAACTATTCTTAAAAATGAAGCGCTTGAAGATTGGTAAGTAGGTGAAACTATCTCAGCGGGAATTTTATCTCGGATGAAGAACTTGAAGTACTGAATAATCATAGGTTCATGGTTGCAGCAGCAAATTCTCAACTCCCAGGATAAATGGCAGTTGTATATACGTATGCAAATCTTTAAGAGATTAAGTACTTATTGCATGTTCAATATGCGTGGACTTATGTGATACTCCGAGTTGGTAAGACTATGGAAATTGTATCGAAAAAGGAGAGGAACTAGTTTATCTCCTAGGAGAACATTTAACGTAGGTATCTAGACGCCTAGTTGTTGTTGTCATGAGGTGAGCAAAAGGTAGGTAGGTAAACAACTTCGTTGTTCCGCAAGGAACTCTAACTACAATAGCTCTCGTTCCCAGAGCTATTCATACAAGAGTCTCCTTTGTCTTCTACGTTTCTTTGTTCGATCACGTCTCACACCTGACGGATGTGATGCTAAGCAGTGATAGTATTTGTGGCATAGTAAACGTTCAAAAAGACAGTAAGTAGCCCCTTATGATGTTTAAGTAGATAATTCTCTACGTTATGTTTTATTTCTACCCGTCCACCGCGAGGGACGTCGTTGATAAGTAAGAGGGAACTAAACTGGTACGTTCTAACTCCTGTTAGGCATGCCAAAAGTCACGACCGTTATGGAAGGATACAATTTTGGCGATACTCTGCATTGAGAAAATTGGTCAAGGGGCTATTATTAGATATTATAGGGGATATCTCGGCAATAATGTACACAAGTCAAGCTTCTCCTGTCATCCACACTCCTCTACATCATCCTTCTTTCACTCCAGGTGAGGCTTCTATTATTTTCCTTTTGTTGGTATTTATTCACCTTCGCTCAATCCTCGAAATGGGTCGTCATCGTATTCCACGGTATAGGTAATTTGTCTGTGGTTGTATTGTGACAGTATGGTCCATGTGTTATTACTGGTAGGATAGGGTTCGGTTGATGTCCAATCCTATCTTGTAGCGTATATATCCAAGCTACCTCCTGCTACCTTTTACGCAGCCGACGAATAGAAAGCATGTTGGGTGAGCTCGGTATCAGTAGGGTTTCGATCGCCTCAAGCCCTATGTGTTCATCGCACTAATTATATATTAATATATAACGAGGTTAGTATTTATGTTCGAAGTAACTTACGTTCAAGGCTTCAGCAGCTCTTATCTAATGGGGATGACAAGTAGGGACAGCAATTACAACGGAGATCTCTGGGTCAATTTGTGATGAGTACTCGATTTTAAGGATTATTCACGTAGAAGTACTTCGGCTGGAATGTACATAATACTTCAACTTCATGAGCTGCCTGAGCGTGTTGATGTTCCTACGTATCTTTTGCTGCTCCAACAACGCACTGCATACTTAAGCTCATTGTCTTGAAGCCCCCTGTTTCATACTTTCTGGCAGGAGTCGTAGGAGGATGGGATGGTTTTGTTTGTCCCGTAGAATGGTACGTAACTGCCTCTCAGGGGTTTGTTGGATCTCCCCAACACCCCCCTATCTGCCGACTTCCGGCCGGAGCCTCAAGGTGAATACAGACCTGTGCATTAGCTTCTACCTCATCAGGGTTGGCGCCCCTTTCTAACCAATGGGTCGCTCAAGCGATTTCCCCATGGGGTGTCATACCCTTGGGCGGGGCTATACGTAAGTCTGGAACGGGCGGCAGACAAACATGGGAAAGGCGATGGCGCTAGGGCTATATTGGGTGAGTTGGGTGAGCAGGATAAGGGTCTCATGCAGGTCCTTTCTTAGTCTTACCAATGTGAGTTCATATAATTGGCGCCCTGGTTTGAATACATACTAGGTTACTTGGTTGAATGTGTGCTACTCTTGGTAAGGACGCTTATTGAATGTAAATGGTCATAGCTTCATGAAGATAGGACGCGAACTGCAAGGACAGAGGCTCAGTCTGAAACCCCATGTCATATCTGTCTCCTCTGAGTGCATTTGGCATCCGTCTCCTCAACGTCCTATGTCTCTTTGTTGAGGCAAGTGCTAATTTTATTGCTTGCACCTGCTAAAGTGCACCTGCAAGATCTTTTCGTCTTTTTTTACAAGTAGTCATAGGGGCAGTGGTGCCATTTACTCAACCTTCTAAAGCTTATCAACAGTCGCACATCGCACGATATTTTCCATACACCTGGCAAGAAAATTATAGACAGGACGAAGAAAGTGTGGTAGGTGAGCAAATATGATACCCTCTCGTGAAAGATTTTAAATTCCCACTCTATTATTTTCCTTTCGAGTGTCTCCTACTTTTACAATTCCACTCTCTACCCTAAAAGAAGCACATCCAATTTTGATTTGTGTCTTCTCCCTTTTTTACACCCATCACTGACTGAAGCTTCCTTTGCAAGTGACTATTATCGAATGAGGCTTCCTTCAAACTAAACTGCAACTTCTAGTTGATTTTCTGCTGGGCGGTCAAACATCTAGAACAAGTGCTATACTGGAGCAACGACATCGTTCTTCCTTTAAAAGTTACTTTTCCTTTCCTTCCCATTACTTAACTTTTATTATCATCCTGCACTTAGCACCTGCATTTATTTGTTTCGCACACATATATCAATATTACCCCCCTGCTGGGACTACCTTGTCGTCGGCCCCTCAAGATGTCTGGACTGCCGACCGGTTCCGAACTTATCAACTACTGCACCTGCGAGGCTTGCTCATACGGCCTGAAGCGACAATGTGAGATCAATACTCAGCTCTTTGAGCACCAGCAGGTGGTTGCGACAATGTAAGTTGACCATTGCCAACCCCTCTGATCGCGTTGTCACCGTTAGCAAAAGCAATAAAAACTTACAAAGAATATATCTAGCTTGGCAAATGGAAGCCCCCGAATGATTTCCATCGGCTTTGCGGTCCGCAGAGAGCGTCATCACGTCACCTGCCATGCCAGCCTGCTCTGCTATTGGTCCCCTGTCATCAAGCGCGCTATCGAACGAGCCAGAAATCCCGTCAGCGCAATCTGGCTGTCCTTCGGCGAGACCGGCCGCCGCGCTATCATCATCTGGAAGCAGATAATTCAATGGTGCTATATCGGAAGACTGATGGACCCGTCCGACCTGAGCGACGCCACCATCGGCCACAACAGCGACATCGAGGCTCTTTGGAATGCAGCTGTCACCCTCGACATGCACGAGCTAGCCAACTACTGCCTGCGCCTCATCGTCATCAAGTACACCTGGGGTCTCGGCGCGCGATCCGACACCAAGTTCGAGTTCAACCCGCGAGACTGCCCCTTCGACGCCTCCGGCCTGCACGAGATCTTCACCAAAAACCAGCGGGGCTTCATGTTCCGCAAGCTGCTGCACTTCGCAGAGGACCTAGTCTCTGCCCGCGGTCCTCTGACCCAGGGCGCCATAGGCCACGTGAGTCCCGCTGCGCTGCAGATGTGGACGGACCTGATGAACCGCGACGAGGCATTCCGCCAGTGGATCGACAAGCTAGGCGGTCTGGAGCACGACAAGGAGAACGCCGTGCTGCCCACGCACTACAACCAGTGGGCCAAGTACGAGGTGCCCGTCATTCGCAAGCACCCGGCCAACGTGCAGGACTGGGTGGACGAGAACACGGAGCTTCTCGAGCAGGTGGGCGAGCCGGTGACGCTCCTGGGCATGTGGCAGCTTCGGGGAGAAGGAGAGGAGGGCGCGTCGGACTACTGGAAGTTCCTTGTAGTTCGCTTGAGATCAGCTATCGGACAGGAGGTATGATAAGGTTAGGTAGGATCTGGGTTGCGAGATGGAGAAGAAAGACTGAGGGACGATAATGACGATGAAGATGAAGATGAAGATGACTTGACATGACACCATGACGAGTCGGAACATGTATTTGCGATGCTTTATCACGATGTAGGCTCTACGCCACGTTTGCGTAGAACTTAGAGTTCAATGCGTCGAGTCGTTAATTACATTGTCTTATATCCAGAGAGGGGCTCTCACCAGTTGTGATAATCGTTTTTTATTTTCATGGGCCCACACTAGTGGAATTGCTTTGCTTTGTTTTGCTACTGAAATAGATGAATACCTAAGTAGTTACGTGAATACTTAACTCTTATGTATTGGAGCCCTTGAGGATGTGTATAAAGGGCCTTGCCTCATTTATACGATAAGTGGTGAGTGGATGTCATATAAACCGTGGGAGATTCTCCAGTGTTAAAATCGAAGTTCTTCATGGCGACCCCCCAGTTTTTACCCCAAAGACACGGAGGAATGGTTTTAATGTATAGAATACACACCCCTTTCAATAGGCGAGTCTTGGAAGCTTTTAGGGCGTAAATAAATTTTATCATCATCATCATCATCATAAGCAGTCAGGGAACCACAGATGAGTCCATGCGAGTGTCGATCAGATATCGTGGCTCTTATAAGAAATTAGTCTATGAGCCTCGCCCTATCCCGAGCGCTTCGCCACTTAGTTGTACAAGTACAAAGTCGCGTCCCTACTGACCGGGGGCTAGATGGCTATTTTTTATTCTTCCATCTTATCGTCGCCCTTTTCCTCCTCTTCCTCGTCATCGTCTTCCGAGAGGGCCTTCTTCGCTAAGCGCTCGGCCTCTTCGAGAAGATCCCTGGGAACTTCCTGGTGGCGGCCCTTGGTCGGACCGTCAGCCCCGCTGATCCAGCTCATCTCCAGCTCGAACTCCTTATCCTTATTGTCTTGCTGCGCGACGTAGATAATTCTTGCTGCCTCCTTGACAGCCTGCTTCAGGTCGAGGGTACCCTCGGCAAGGTTCAGCTTCTCGAGTTCGGCCTTCGCTGCTTGTCGGCCCTTGCCTGTTGCTGCGCCGTAGTATCCCCAGTACATGCCGCTCGGCTCGATCATGTAGAGGCCAGGGCCGCCGTGCTTCTTGCCTTCTACCTTACCACCAGCACCGACGGAGGGGCCAGAGCCGACTTCACCATCAACGGGTGCCTCGAGCTCCGAGTCGAAACCGCCTACGATAGCCGTAATACCAAACGGACGGACGGACTGGTAGAGTGTGTAGGCTTGTAGGTAGCCGCCCATACGACTTGCTAGATCTGATGTGGAAATAGGCGTCTTGAAGGTTTCGCGCCAGGCGCGGGCTTCGTCTCGGGCTCGGTCGACGAAGTGGGTGCCATCAGGTACCATACCTGAGTAGACCTGTTAAAAGTGTAAGCGTTAGTGCCTATTTGTCTTTGGTAGGTAAGGGATGGAGGGGTTAAGTTAACATACAACTCCGAGGTGTCTGTCGACTGTCGCAATCCTCTTGTTTGCGCCGGGCTTCAGTAGCTTAGATGTGATGACCTTCTCAACCGCTAGGACGACACCGTCCTTGCACCGGATGCCAACTGACGTGCCGCCGTTCTCCACAGCTTTTACTGCATATTCCACCTGGAAATTTCGTCCATCAGGCGAGAAGATGGAGTTGGCAAGATCGTAGCCTGTTCCTATTGACGTCTATTTTTTTAAAAGACGAAATAATTAGCTTGAGAAGGGGCCTTAATTTGGAATAATTAAGCTTACCATGTTGACTTATGTGCACAGGAGATAATCGGGATATAATAGTTGTATGGGTTTGTAGAAGAAATGTGGGTGAAGTGAAGCTCGGCGGATTTGGTGGTATTTGGTGGTATTTGGTGATGTTTGAACGAGGGAGCTTCCATTCGTTAGCACTCGTTAGGCAACTCGAGCTGCGCGTTGCCAGCCGTTAGCTCGCATAACCTTATCTCAAAGCTTGGGTTTCCCCCCAGTGGATGTGGCTAGTAAGTCTACCTCTTATCAGCCTTGCGGTAGGTACGTAGGTACATGTACGTATTGACATGACGTTGGGCAGAGTACTTAGGTACTTACTAGCCACATGTGGCAGTGCTACAACTGATTTACATCAGATAATCAGCTTGTATAACATGAATAACCACAAGTGTCAAACGGCACGTCTACCTATTTAATAACTAAGTGGACCTAATTTCTCTTTTCTTCTTTTCTTCTGCTAAATAAGGTTGAGCCTATTCACGAGGTATGATAGCCATTTTAGTCCCTTATCCCTTATCCCTTACATCTAATATTAGACGCGTATGGACAAGACAGTTATTTATCTCCTATTATAAATAGGATTCAATATTCAATCAAGTTAAGCATCATATTTTTTTTAAAAAAAAAATTATTCGAGGGAAAATAATACTCAAAGATATGATTGGTGTCGTTCTCGAGAGCTTTGTTTGGTACTTGATCGTTTGCTCTGTGATCCGAGAAATTCGTGTTTTGCTTACCGGTTAAGATTGCCGTGGTGGTTGATGATGTTGGGTCTTCTAGCTAGTTAGGTGTATGCACATCCATTCATATGATTGTCCAAGTAAAACCGAAGGACCGGGTAACTAGCGTTTAAGAATATGAAACATAGAAAAATAGTTATGCATAGGTTCTTTCAAACATTTTATTAGTGTACTTGCTACTAATTTAGAGATGTCACCTTCTAAGATAAATGACATATTCAGTATATATAGAACTAGGTACGCTCCCATGACAAGTAGATAGGTTAGAGTTTCCCACGTAACAATGAATTAGTTTCCATACTGCTTGGTTCTCCCCTGTGACGTTTTGAAATAGACGTCTGATTGGTTTCTGCTACTTAGGTTACAGAAAGCTACGAGATAGGTGATATTCCCCTATCTCTGATCCTATCTCGTATAGCTGTCATCAATACACGTATGAGCGACCCGGTATTGGTTGGAAGTGAGTAGGTAATGATTGATCAGGTAGGACAGCATATTTATACTGAATGCTGAATTTCAACTGCGATCCAATGTGGTTTGAAATGTACACTTCTTACACCAAGCCCCTTATAAGCCGTGAACTGTACGACGCGCAGTAAGGCTGAATAAGGCTGATGTGAAATTTATATAATTGCCGAGCGATAGTTGCTACACGCCTTCTATATTTATACAATGTTATCAACCATAAGTACTTCAGGATAGTGCCATTAGACGGAATTGCATAAAGAATTCTAACCTACCTAACTATGGGGACCTGTGGTTAACATACCTACATAACAAATTCTTTGTCAAAGATAATGGCGAAATCCCGGAGAATGACAACCCAAAGCACGTTTGTAGCTGTGTTTGTTCACGTCATAAGGTAGTCCCTGATAGATAAACGTCGTGTCTTGTCCACCATTAAACACTTTAACTCGCTGACAACCGACGGCTCTTCAAATGGTCCAAATGAAACAGAATGCTACCATACGTGGCCTTAATACGGGAATAACGGAGTAGTTCGTCTCCACGATAGCCTCACAACTATAGTGGAGTTTCGTATGGTTGTACCGTTTCGATCGGGATCGGACATGTCTCCACATGCAATGCATCGGTGGTGGTGGTGTTCGGGTCCGATGCAACCATCATGCGTGGATGTTCAGCATCACGAAAGAGTTAATATTAGGTACATATATTTGCGATCTACATGGTCATTATGTTTGGTTTGTATTTGACGACTAATTGAAGGTATTGACAAAACCAGATAGTTACAGATTTAAATCCTAAAAGGAAGCAATATCAAGTCAGTTGCATAGATCAAGACACACTGCTTTTGAAGATAGTCCAACAGGGTTATATCGGAACGGGATAATATCGCTCTACTTTGAGAAGCTGTTGTCTAGTTCCAGTCATCATTTGAAGTGGAATTATCAAACCCGAAGCACCGGGTTAGACCATGAAGAATCAGGTGAATGAGCTTAAAAGAATCTCCTATCCTAACCCTGCTCCATGGTATCCCGAGAATTCGACGAGCCTTGCCCTCTGCTGGAGTGTTTGTTCCCTAGGTATGTAGTCATTAATAAGTTGATCGTCAGAGTACACAAGGCAATACACATATACTCGAACCATGGTTGAGGGGCATTCCTACAAAGACCAGAACTACTCCCACGTGTAATCTAAATTGAAATTGTCATGGGAACTATGATATACAAATTGGTACCCCCTTAAAGACAATTTCTAAGATGACAAATAGCTCATTTCGTATGGAACTCGCTATTTAGTACCTACGTTATCGAAGCAAAAGCTCCGATGATCACGGAGTTCCCAAAAGGAGATGCCGGAGACGTGTATAGCGTTGTAAGTGTACGACAAGTGGGAGAAGATTGCGCGTAGCTAAGTATGTGTTAGGTCGAGAAGCGAATCTATCCATAGGTACCTACCAATGTTTGCTAGATTCCTAGAAGCTTATTTCCGTACGAACTCGAGATTATATCACTCATCTCCTCAATATCTATTATGACAATCTTAATACGTAAGCGGACTACAATTAGGTAGTGATTTACCTATCTTTTAGATTTGGAGTTTTAATGATTATCAGAAATGTGTCTCCAAGGATATGTACCCTAGGTCAAGATCCCAAGCGCCTGGGAATCTTCACGGAATTGGTATAACTTCAGATTATGCGAATTCCTAAGCGTCTTTCATTTTATCTCGCTAGCTAGTGCTATGACATTGATTAGGCACTTTGCAACGTAAAACTGGAAATATCACATTAACGGAACGAGTATGGATTGGATCATCAATCCATGAGGATAGATGTTTATCCTACACGATATCTGGATAGGAAGTGAATGATGTAATCCTGATTTTGAAGCCTGCCTACCAATATAAAGAAAATAGTTACCCCATGAAACATTCTAGAAAGTTCAATTACAACGGTGTCGTTCATGTGTTGAATGCAACGTAAAATAATACCTAGGTAACTTAGCCAATTGAGTTTCGAGAGGATCTTGTAATGCTTGATTGAGCTTTACGGAGTGACATCCAGGACTCTTGGCCGGGAATAACAATTTGGTGTAGTTAAGTAATTGTAGAATGTGCCGATGAATGGTCCGTTCGTAATCTCAAGACCATCTTTTATGCGAGTTTTTCTTTTTTTTTTTTCTTTTAGTGAAATTAACATTTGCAGTGTATTTCCAAAAATTGGTAATGTTTGGCCGCATTGACATTTTAAACTGGCATGCACTGGCCGTGGCGCATCTGGTAGCAAACCTATAACACCACTACCTACTTGTTACCTGGCAAGATCCAAAGAGAAGCTCTATACTTATGGTCTAGCGCTGAAGTTAACGGCTTTATGACCTGACCATAAGTGTACCAAGGTACAGTCATATAAATAAAGAAACAGGGTGGCATCATGAGAAGTAACTGACGAGGGGTGAAGGATCCAGGCGGGGGGGGTAAATTAAAGTTTATGCTGCGAGACTTACATGCCACGTTATGCGGATATCTGCGGATATCTACTCGCTACCTTATCGAAAAGGATATATGTCTTTGTTTCCTTGAAGTCAAACTGGGACTGCTTTTGGTATAGTTCGTCAACTAGGGATAAAGAAGGGGAAAGAACGGGAAATAAGGACGATCCGGGGGGACACGTGGAGAATGTATAATTTACAGGTACATACCTAGGTACCTAAGGTATGTAGTATGTTGGACCATAGGACCATAGGCCCATTAAAATGTTGGAAAGTAGAATGAGGTCTTGTAGTGGACAGGCAGGAACGACGTTTCGAGTACCGCAATAGCGATCTAGGCTACATCTGTTCCTACCTAACGCTTTGACGTCTTTGTCTGTCCACATGCCCACGCTACATGCACTGAATGCACTCAATGTACTAACAAACCTACCTTTCACTAGAATTCCCGAGGGGCGATGGTTGGTACCCCCTTCCAACTAGATGGCTATGTAACTGCCGTTCTAAGTATAACATTTCCTTTGGGGAGGTGTATATAAGTCGTCGCCCCTTCCGAGTCTTTGTCTGGGGAAACCATTATCAGAACGGCAGCCACCAGGTCATCAGGTCATCAGGTCACCAGGTAGGCTTAAATTTAATTTGAATTTGAATATTCCGACTCTCATCTCCACCCAGCTACAAGATGTAAGATTCTGCCAACACCAACATCAGCCATCTCGAATGTCTCTAACTTGACCTGTAGATATAGGCAAAGACAAAGACAAAGACAAAATGGGTTCCCTCGAAGCAAAACAAGTCGAAGAGCTGGATGCTCTCGTCCTCGGGGCCGGTTTCTCTGGCGTATACCAACTTAAACGGCTCCGGGACGAGGGATATAAGGTCAAACTCGTCGAGGCGGGATCTGACTACGGCGGAATCTGGTACTGGAATAGGTACCCTGGAGCTCGTGTCGACAGCCATGCACCCCACTACCAGTTCTCAGACCCAGAACTCTGGCAGAACTGGCACTGGAAACAACGATTCCCCGACCACAAAGAGCTCCGAGAATATTTCAAATTTGTAGCTGAGAAATGGGACCTCAGAAAAGACACTTATTTCGACACGTACATTTCCTCGGCTATTTGGGACGAGGACGACCGCAAGTGGGTCATCACGGCAAAAGATGGTCGAGTCTTCAAGTCAACATTCTTTTTGCCGCATACCGGAATTGCAGCCAGTAGATCAATCCCTAACTGGAAAGGAATTTCGTCCTTCAAAGGCCTCATTGTGCACTCTTCCTACTGGCCTCACGATGAACCCGATCTCAAAGGCAAGAAGGTTGCTGTTATTGGCACAGGCTCTACTGGTGTTCAGTTATCCCACGCCGTAAGTGAGGTAGCTGGCGAGCTCGTGGTATTTCAACGTACGCCAGCCATGCCGTTGCGAATGAGGCAGGTAAACTACGCCGACGACGAGGAACCTATGCCCAAAAAGGAGATGGCAGAATTCTTTGAAAACTGCCACGACCGCTATTGGGGTTTCGACTTTGAGCTTCTCCCAAAAAACACCTTCGATGATGACGAGGCCACGCGTCAGGCTACTTACGAGAAGCTCTGGGAGAATGGAGATTTCACCTTCTGGCTTGGAACTTACTCAGACATGCTGTTCAGTCCCGAGGCTAATCACGAGGCATATAAATTCTGGCGTGAGAAGACGCGAGCTCGTCTTAATGACCCTAGGCACCAAGAGCTCTTGGCTCCTACAAATCAGCCCTATCCTTTCGGATGTAAGCGAGTGCCACTTGAGAATGGATACTTCGACATGTTCAATAAGCCGAACGTAGACCTCATTGATGTCAATCAGACTCCTGTCGTTGAAGTTACGGAGAAAGGTATTCGAACGGCAGAGAAGGAGTTCGAGTTTGATATTATTGGTAAGTAATTATATTTTATGGATTTTTATTGAATACTAACCGGAATCAGTTCTCGCAACGGGTTTCGACGCTGTCACAGGAGGGCTGACAACCATGGACATCCGCGGGATTGGCGGACAGACCATAAAGGACAAGTTTCAAAAGAAAGGGCCTAGCACTTTCTGCGGCATCTGTGTTGCCGGATTCCCGAACATGTTCTTTTCCAACGGACCTCAGGCCCCGTCAGCATTCTGCAACGGCCCCACATGCTCCGAGATTCAGGGCGACTGGATCGTCGACGTCATGAATCGTCTCCGAAAGGCGGGCCTCAACAGCATCGTGGCGGACGAGGCAGGTGAGAAGACCTGGACCGATCACGTGGAAGGCGTGGCTCATGCATCCCTTCTTCCAAAAGCCAAGGGCGTAAGTTTTGATACTACAAAAAGACCTTTGTCATACTGGGATACGGAGACGCTAACATTTTGAATGAACAGTGGTACATGGGAGACGGCATCCCCGGAAAGCCAAGAGCGACCCAGATGTACTTGGGGGGCGTGCCGAACTACAAAGCGAGTTTGGGGAGCAGCGTATCGCGCGGGTACAAAGGATTCCACTTTGAGGGGTTGAAGGTAGAATAACTGGCAGGAAAGCTCGGACTTAAATGGGCATTCTGCGGTTTGCGCACCGATTTTGCAGCTTCATCTTTCTCTATTTGCTATGAGTCTTATCTCGCTTAAGTGTAATGGTCTACCCGTATGGGAACTTCATGGTTTCCCCCGATGCTGGGGAACAAAAAATATAGGCGCGTTCATTCTTATCATGGTAGAGAAGGGTTCGGAATCTAAACTATTCCTCAAGACATTTGCAAACGCCTATGAAATATCCGATGATCCAGTCTTCTAGAGAAAAGTTATCAGAAATACAATAAAAAGAAAACCTTTATAACTAATTCCTATCATATTGTTCCAGGCGCTCATACTTCCTCTCAGCTCTCTTTGCCTCGTCCCCTCTATGGAGCTCATTAAGATAATCCTTGAAGTCTTTGGACAGCTCAACGACCGCTCTTAAATGTTTGTCTGTAATGATAATCTTCCCATCCTCACCTTTCTCGGCGTCATACTCCGCTAGTGAGACGGCAGTTTGGAATGCTATGATTATAACCTTGTTTAGAGAAGGGAGAATAGGGAGATCAGCATGATGTCAATTCATGACTTACCATTTCTAATTTCTCGCCCATTCCACTTGAGAGCTCGCACTTCTGCACCCCTGATATAATCCTTGACGTCAATATTGAGTCGCACGTAGTCGCCTCGTTCTTTAGCAAGCTTGTTCACGAAAGTCTGCCAAATCTGCCGTCTCTGGTCGTCGTTAAAGTCAGGGTAGTACAACTGTATATGTACACGAGATATGAAGGCGTCATCAAATGATCCAACCCTATTCGTAGTGAGGAATAGTATCCCGTCGTAGCGTTCAAGAACTCGAAGAGATCCTGAGAATACTATATCGTATGTTAGCGAGCTTGCTTGTTGAAGTATTCATGTTGCGAGCATTCTTGGCTATAGAGATCATACCGGCAACTAAACTGTTCCTAACAAGGTCAGCCGTTGAGCGCCATTCCATGAAAACGTCGGCCTCATCGATAAGAAGGACGGCACCCCAGCTTTTTGCTCTCATAAAATGCTTCCCCAAGTTGACCTCAACAGTTTCTGGCTCGGTGCCTATGTCGCTGGATGTCAAGAATACCAAAGGGCGCTTTGTGAAGGTTGCAATGCACTCTTCAATGGTACATTGGATACGTTAGTTGGTATGCTTACCTAGATGATTTACGTTATAAACTGTTCAGCACATGCTTACCGGCGGTATATGTCTTGCCTACTCCTGGTCGACCATGTAGTAAGAAAAATAAGACCACTGCAATAAAATGTGTTAGTAACAATTAAAAATTTTCCGTCTGGAAATACAAGTAGTACATACTGCCCTTTCCCTTCTACGAAGTCCGCCGCCTATGAATCTCGACTCAAGGCACCTCCGTGTTTATTTACACGAGCAAAGGTTTTTGTCACGGTACGGCCCGGTAGACCCCGGTGGGTCACCGGGAGGTGTATATAATGGTAGATAGACGAGGGACCTCCTACCGTTCTCTCTTGCTTCCCTTGCGCAATAATAAATGTATCTACGGGGCCCTAACAGAAGGGCAGCAATTTAAACAGTTTGCACATTGTATAGCCAGCATGCTCTAGGATGGGGTAATGGTATGGATAAGGGATATAAACACCGCTGGCGATAGTAAGCCGTCATTGTTTCTATCGTGTTTACAGGGTGTGGCTAAAGCTCTACACTAGGGTTTCCTCTGTCCAGATTACTGGATCCTGGGGTTAATTCACCAACTATGACCGGCTCATCCCGTCGTGGTGAATGGAAGGCGGAGGAAGTCATATCAAATTCTAAACATATGGAGGACTTCTTTCATCGGGATCGCTTGCGATTGCCCGGTGATTACTTTCATCAATAGGAATATTATGAATTAGCGGATAAATGAGAGTTACTCTTTGCAATGGTCTACCTCGCTCATTGTAGGATAGATTACGCAATACTTCAATCATCGTGGTCTTCGGTCTTGATGTAATTACTCTGTACTAGGATGAGTAAAACAAGGATTCTGATTCGTCGCTCATATCATAGTACGCTTGGCGGCCCGTTCCGACATACCCCAATCTCAACGTGAAGACGCGAAGGTGACGATGAGATGCTGTCATCTAAATCGTCATCAAAATCTTGTTGTTTGATTATATATTCAAGATGGCCAATACAAGGCTTGCTTTTAATAATTATGTTTACCATTCTTCAAGGATTTCACCAGTGTGCCAACAATGCTTCGCCAACCAATTCGTCTCGCCCGGTTTGTAAGACCCCCTGTAAGGGCCTACGCTCCAGCACCTTCACATATTCTTAGACGCACGTTTGCAGAGCATCATTTCCCAGGCAACAAGGCCGAATCCCTGGAACACAGCGAAATCTTCAAAATAAGCCAAGCTATCCAGCAAGACCATAGTGAACTAGAAGAATACTATCACCGCATCGTCAACTCCAAGGATTCCGACGAGCAGACACGATTCCAGAATGCCTTCATCTGGGAACTAGCACGACATTCGATTGCCGAGGAACTTGTCGTCTATCCTGTTTTGGAGCAGGCAATTGCTGATGGAACTGAGAGAGCTAACAAGGATCGCGGGGAACATCAAAAGGTACTAAAAGCCCATTCCATACCCAAGTTTATATGGACGAGTGTTAACACATAAAAGGTCAAAGAGCAGCTTTACGAATTCCAGAAATTGAGACCCGGGGACCAGAACTTCCTCCCTACGCTCGAAGCGCTCTACAAAGACCTCAAGCAGCATATCAAAGAAGAAGAGGAACAAGACCTGGTAAAGCTAGAGGATGCGCTCGGATTGACGCAGTCCAAAGAACTCAGCCAGAAATTCGAGAAGACGAAGATGTTCACGCCAACACGGAGTCACCCTAGCGCTCCTGATAAGCCCCCCTTTGAAACGGTGGTTGGTTTGATGACCGCGCCGATTGACAAGATTCGGGATCTGTTCACTAAGTTCCCAGACATGGAATCCACGAAGCCGTACGGTGGTAAATCACCCTAGGGGACTCGTCGGGGAAGTCGTGAGAAACTCATATGCTTAGGGGTGCGAGTGGAACATATCTGCGGGTAATTTAGAAATACAAGTCATTAGATGTAATAGGAGTTGACAGTGTATTACTAAAAGGTATCAAGTAAGGAAGAAATATCGTTCCAGAGAGCCTTTCGAAATTCACATGAATGTCATCGTGCCATTTCCGTTGTAACTCTATACTAGCCTCCGGCAATCGAATTTCTTTACGACAATTTCGAGAAACGCAGGTAGGTAGCTAATTGATTTTTTCTTTTTTTCAATCGAAATATAAAGTGAGAAAATGAATAGAATTTCGTTATTTAATACCTACAATCGGCGCGTTTCGTACTGAAGATAGCTCCGAAGACGTTCTCCGTCCTAACTCCGAACATGGCGGTTAAATCCGATTATTAAAAAAAGGGGGTACTATGACACCCCCTAATGGACTCCGACTGAAGACCGATGATTACCATACCATCCGTAAATCTAGCTCTACCACATATCACTACGCGGCCTGTAGCGAAGGTAACCCGGCTGCTTCGGTTTGGTAGAAAAGTGGTCATTACGGTTGGGAAGTGGTGGGCGCGTCGTAGTCGGCGTGCCATGTACATCAGATGCGAGTTCGAATTCGAATAAAGCGATGAAGTAGGCCATGATAATAGTTATTTCGAGCTTGGCGAAGCGCATGCCCACTGTTTTTATATTAGCCACACTCAAAGTCCCTTCGATAGAGACGCACAGAAGAAATAAAAGAAATGACCCTAGAATACTTACAACATTGATGTCTTCCGGCACCCCATCCAAGGAACGCATGGGGGACCTTTTTGTCCTCGGCGCGTGGATGCTCGAACCGTCCGGGGTCAAACTTTAAGGGGTCCGAGTATATATCCGGGTTGAAATGTACCTGGTCGATCAAGTAGACTCCATAAGAGCCGTTGGGTATAACTTCACCTCTGTCATTGACAGGTATATCGGCGCCGCTCGTATTCTTCCGTTTCGGACAGCCCAGGAGGACGAGTCGGATGCATTCGCGGAGACAAAGGTTAATAACGGGGAAGTCATTTTGCCAAGAATCCAGGGTCAGTGCGTCTAGGATATCGATGGGCTTCTGCTCAGGGGATGTGCGGTTCCGTGAAATAACTCCTTCCACCTCAGCGAAGGCACGCGCTTTCCATTCAGGCGACAGACTCAGGAATATGGGTATCCACGCTGCGTTGATTCCAGTGTTGACTTGGCCACCAAAGAGAGCATTTATAACAAACTGTGCGGCGGGATTGGTTAGCTCCCGAGACAGACTTTTTTTTTTTTTTTTTTTTTATATAGCGGGTGGACTGTTTTCAAGATACGACCCTATATTCTTATGGAGAAAGGCAGTCCAATGAAACTGAAGAAGGGATTCTGTATGGTACTCACTCCCGTAATATCCTTAATGCTAGCTCCTGCGTCTATTAGATATTGAAGCGTGTCTTCACGGCGCGTACCTGTACGCGCTCGCTCTTTAACGACACGGGCAAAGACACGATAGAGACGGTAACCATCCCAAATTCGTAGGTAATGACCTGGAGCTGGTAGCCAAGAGATAAATACTTTAGCTATGGAGGCGCGGTGCTCTAGGCTTTGGAATACGTTGAGCGTATAGTCGCCTAGGGCACGGTCGTCGGCCACTTCCTCGGCTGCCAAGGTGCGTATAGTCATCTGGTATATAAGTCGATAAATTTCTGTCAAGATTATAGCGTCAGCACCATGAACCTTCGTTGCTCCTATTCCCTCATTCCTAAGGAAACCCATCTATAAGCGATATAGTAGCTATGAATATGGAAAGCTACTATGGAATAGGGAGGAATAGCATACCACCGAAAGGGTTCATAACACGCCATTGCTTGTCATCCGTTTTTTCGCTCTCCTCCTCTCCATCATTGATAGGACGTATCAAATCTTTCTTGATAAGATCTAGACACATTTTGCGTGTATCATCCGTCAAGCGATGGAGGTTGCGCACGAATTTCTCGCGCGAAAGTATTGTAACTAAGGAGCTGACGAAGTATCTACTAAAGCGCTCGATGTCTTGCGTAAGGGGCAAGCCCGTCAGCAACTCGGCAGTCCTATTGAATCCGTATGATTAACTAACCGCCAATAAACCATTTGCCTTATCCGTGGAGTGATGAAATGAGTGTTATACCCTTGCATGAGACTCATCTTCCTGTTCTCAAAAAAGTTGGACCTCTCCTCCGTGGATACGCCAAGACCGACAACATGTCTTTTGCCGAGGAAGAAGCTGAAATTTCCTGATCTCGGGCCCTTTTGAGAATGGGCACCTACTGCTTCTAGGTACATGTCCGTCCGCCCGGTGAAAAAACGGATTGCCCCGATGAAGGGCAAATGGTCCGGTTTCCATAGCGGCGGTGCATTAGCTGGGAGTTGTGAGTCTCGGAACAGGGCCAAAATGGCTTGGTATATCACCCAAGGGACGCTGAGCGCTAGAATAGCAATCCAGACACCGCTGGGACTGGTTGACAGGAAAGTCGAGGTAAGTGGCAAGTATAATCTCTCAGTAAAGATATTACTCAGAAATGAAGTAGTAGACGCATTGTAACCAAATAACCCGCCTTCCATAGTGCGACTTCTATGTGACTAATGTAATAACTGTGGGTTATTATATGAGAAATACGAATATTGTCGCGGATGTACCTCGTAGAATAACCACTCCAAAGTCCGGCCTCTTTTCTTCAAGTACCTAGGTAGGTAATAGGGAGTTGCTGAATATGTTAACAGCTGGATAATCTGATAACAGAGGCTTCAAGACGGAATTATCTTGGTATTTATGGTGTGATGTTTAACTTGAGCGGTAGATTAGTCCTCGCGTTTAATTTACTAATTCGGCTCTGCTCGCGTGTGGATGTGTAAGTGGGTAGCATGGATGGATTGTGATAACGCGAGGCGAGTTTCTACTTACCATGCCTAGGTAGCTAACACCCTCCAGCTAGCCATTAACTTGTCACCTGCTCTGTGTATCCCCATGTAAAGCATCACGTATTCAACTCCGGAACTCGAGGTAATCGATACGAAAGACCAGAACTGATAAGTTGGAACATGGAGTAAAAGGGTGGCTACACTGCGTGATTGTATCGTATTTTATTGGCCTGCTTGCATATTGGATAGAGAAATCTAGAACTATCAGTTTTAGGCATTCAGCTGGAATACATTCATTCAGTTATCATTTGATGATTAAGAAAAGCCGCGCTGATTATCAACATGCTCTTTTCTCTGATCTCTCTTTTCCAGCTATATAATCGTACCCGTAGCAGTAACTTAGTTCACAGCTGAGTGAGGTTAGAAACCTAGGTATCTTCCCAGAGTCTTGTATGTAGAAAATCTTGGTGTGCCACACCTCCAGGAAGATGGTGGGATTCCGTGTGTAACGTATCATCGATTACGACAATACATACCTACCTATAAGACGGAGCGGTGATAAAGAAAAGGTACGTGGTACTGCACTATGCAGTAGATATTGTTGAACTTTTTGCTTCAAGAATTTATTCGGAAAAGGCTCTAGTCTTGGACACAAAGCATGCAAGATTACGCGACCTGATATCTGCTATTTAAGAGCGCAACTTAACTCATCTCATATGGTATCATACGTTCATTTTGGTTTAGATAAGGTAGTTACTGTTAAAAAAAGGATCTTGGACTGACCTGATATCTTAGTCAGTTGTGTATCCAAGTCTCTTAATGTTTTCCTTTCCTGCTGCGTTTCTTCGGCGCGTCAATAATCACCAACTAACTGTTTAGCCCCTGAGACATTCAACTACTTTTATGACGTCGATTCTTGGAGGATTCTAAAACACAAAGACGGTTGCTATTATCCATTATTCATAGTCCCTAAAGTATTCGCTCAAGTTGTTACTGAAACTATAGTTTACCTAATGCTAGTAACTCCCGAGCTAGATACCTGCTTATACAATGAAATAGTCTACTTCGGAACGGACTGAATTCATCAAGTCAACCAAGTCATCCGTTGTGTCCACAGATTCAGAGCCGGGGTTTGTTTGGCTTAAGCTCTCGGAAAGGCAATCCTCGTCCTCGATATCAAAATGAACTTGGCCCATACTCTCCCATAACCGTTGTCCGTCATCCAGAGTATCGTCTATCGATTTTAAAATCAAAAAGTACGGTGTCATAATATTTTCCCGCCCACCACAGTAAATCAAAACTACAGCAATATCCCCCCTGGCCCAGGCTTCATTAAATGTTAGGAGTCGCGGTGCTAGCAACATGTCCAACTGTACAGAGAGAGAAGAAATATAAGTTATATCCCGCATTATGTATGGCTTGATGACTCTTAGGATTCCGAACCCATCCAAGCTTCCATTCCTTTCTAACATAGTCTTTAAACTGTATTCATTACAGTCATTTACGTTTCCAGTAATGAACTTTACTTCCGGACAATAATCCCTGTGTAGCTCATTGTAAGAAGCTCCCGTCGTTGAATAGATACCATCCAAAGTGTCGTATATAAAACATGTTTCCCCCTCCCATCCAGCCCATGTCCAAGAGGGTAAATGGTAGCGGCGGCGTCGAAAATATGGGAACGAATTACCCCAGACAGATAAGGCATGACAGAATGCTAGATTTGAGTCCAGACCCGGAATTATGGCGATTGGTAGACCTAAGATGAATTTTATACTGTTCTGTGCTCTGGCTCGATGCATCTGCATAATACCCTTAAATGCATCCAGTGAGTCGCTATCATATGACAAACGGCGACCACTGTATTCCGCGATATCAAAAAAGATTTCTCTATGGATTTTCCCAATAGCAGATATAGAAGGCCAAGAAACATTTTCTGTACTTTCCGGGGATTCGAAGTCGGGTTTGGGCAAAGCTCGGATACTGCCCTTGCCAGCGCGATCAAATAGTCCCATGGTCATCCATCCACCTTGTTCGGACATATCGGGTAGATGAGATATTTTGGGGGGTACGTATAGACACTCTCTTTCAGACATACCGCAACAATTCCAATAGAGCTGTCCACTAGTAAATACCAAGACTCTTCTGGATAGCAGGCCTTCTTGGAATGTCCAGCCACGCTGATACCAGTTTGATTGTGTGATTCCAAGTATGGGGTTCAGAACTGTGGCTAAAGTCATGTCGCCTATTTCCACTTTCTTTTGTACTTTTCGCGCAAGCTGGTCCGAAGAGCCACTTCGTACCCCTGAAAGGCCATCAAATTCATCCGTCGCAGCAACTAAGGTGATCTCTGCTTGTTGAAATATTAAATGCATATTCGAGATTTGATGAGCCTTTTCTCTCTCATTGGATTGGTCAATGCAATAGCGATCTACCCATAAATATCGGAAGCCCAACCTCTTCGTCACTTCTATCGCATGTAAAACCACATTTGGCCATTCATTTGATGGTTTCGTGCTGGTAGCCCACACGTAGCTCAGTGCAACGTAGTTTCTCTCAAGGGTGCATGATTCGATTGATACAGGATTCCGAGCACAGTCGATGAGCCGGAATCCTTCTATACGATCTTTTAGTTTGGGTCGCAAACAGGTCTTTGCATGATTAGATCTACAAAAGTTCAACCATTGTTTGGGGATAGCGAAATCGACCCATTCGGATATGATCCTGCTCCAGATCCCCTCAAAGGCCCCGGGACTTGGTATGTCATGCTCCGGAAGAGTCCTGAAGATGGCTTGTTCTTCTAATGAACTCGGCAAGAAATTTCGGTTAAACATATGATTTGGCTTATTCGCCGTCAAGGACACAAAACCCCTATCAAAGAGGCCACGTAAAGCCGTACTAATTGCGGTGGGTAATTCCGAAGCGTCAAAGATTGAGAGGCAGAGACGCATAGACGAGCAGACCGTAATAGATTGTAGCTCAGTCCTGCAAATCTGTGGTATGTCTATTCTACGGTGATGTCCGTCAGGCGTTCGAATCCTGTACTGCGTTCTTGTTGTGGCAAGATCCTCGAAGAAAGCACAAGTGGTGCATGTCCTGTTTCTTGAGTCGAATATGCCGTGAGCTGGTACGGAAAATAGTACGGTAGGCTTGGATTGCTGCTCCTCCCATACCTGGGAGTAGTTATCGACTCGGCCGTTCGTAGTGGATGGCATATGTGGGAAACTTCTAGTGAAGAGTTCATCAGCCGTAGCAAATAAATGCTGAAAGTCAATCTTGGAACATATTTCACATTTGATAGCCGAGCCATCTTGAGTAAGCATTTCTCCCTAAGTTAGGGACCTAGGTAGGGTAATTAGAAGTGGTGAATACGTGAGTGAATACGTGAGTGCATAAGTGAGATGAAGGTTTGAGAATAAAAACAAGCAAGGAAAGAAATGCAAGAAAGAGCCTTCATCTTCCTACCCGAATGCTTGGTGCAACCCCAATTGCTTACTTCTTACGTTAGAGAAGGAGAACCGCTCCCCACTATTCTATACCAGGTCAATATAAGAGGTTGATAGATGAAACCAACATTGAAGTTTAGTAATCAAAACCATCCCCTCTATACTCTAGACCACCTAGCTGAGAGGCAGTAGGGAATTAAAATCAAACAACAATTTGACCCATGAAAATTCATATTTTTGTGCTCAAATAAGGCTATCCGCGATTCTCCAATCACTCACTCACTACTCCGCTAAACCCAGCGCATCTCTGCAAAAACCTCTATACCAGCGCCCTACAGACATTCCACTGTTGAAGAAAGACATTTTGAACACCCTCCAAACTTTCTACTTAATTGGATTTTCCTTGCGAAGGCTGACTTTCTGCGCCATCAGAAACACTAAGCTTCTGTAGCTGTTCTGTTGCTCCTTGTGGTTCGCTCTTGGCGCCACCTGCAAGGCCTAGCTTCTTAAGTCGCTTGCGTTCCTTCTCCTTCTCCTTCGCGGCTTTCTTAGCAGCGGCTTTCTCTTGCTCTATAGCCTTTTGCTTTCGGAGCTCTTCGCCACCGAAGGCCTCGCGCCATTCGTCTGCTTTCTCCGAGGGGATGAGAGTGAAAAGTAGTTTTGGTTCTCCAAGTGCCTGACCGGGAAGGATTGCATCGGCCGTCCAAGTATCAGGAATACGGAATCGATCATTTCCGGAACCCTGGACACCTAGCTGTTCGAGGATTCCATTGGCGGTATCTGGCATATAAGGGAAGACGATGGTCGCAATGAGGTGCAGATGATTGAGAGCAAGACCAACAACAGCGCCACAGCGGTCCGGATCTTCGGTGAGAAGCTGATTGCTTAACTTGTTGTCCTGTAGTAACTTGTTGCCCAAGGCAGATATGCTAGAGAAACGAGATGTTAACCAATAAGAAATAATCACCAGGATAATTATGAAGAGTCTCACCTAAGAACCGTAGAAAGACCAGCACGCAATTTGGTGGCCTTGAGGTTTGAAATGTAGGTTTGAAGTAAACTATTTACTTCCTCTTTGTGTTGCTGTAGGGTACCACTGGGGTCATTGTAGCTTCGATAATCGGGCACTACCGCATTTAATTTTGCCTGGCAGAATTTAACAACGCGATTACAGAAGTTACCGAGGTTTTTCAGTAGATCGTTGTTGTTGGCATCAACAAATTCCCTGGAAAATAGAGGTAATTAGTCTTAATACGTTGCTGGATGTATCAATCTCGACACGCAACTTACCGCCAGCTAAACTCAGAGTCACTGGTCTCTGGACGTCTAGAGAGCAGGTAGTATCTCCATACATCGACTGCCACACCGGTGTCCTTGGCGCTATTTCCAAACACACCGACGCTTTTCGACTTGCTGAACTTTCCCCCCTCATAATTAAGGTATTCTGTGGTTGACAGCTTGGTGACTTGGGTCCACTTTTCTCTTGTACCAAGCTGAGATCCGGGGAAGATGATGCTGTGAAACCTGATGTAAAATATTAGGTAAGAACTTGTCATTTTTGGTGTAGGTACGGGTACTCACGGAACGTTATCCTTCCCCATAAACTGGTAAAGTGATACATTGTCAGGATTTTTCCACCATCGTTCCCAGTTTTTACCAGACGGGTCATCCTTATCAGTATAGCATTTCGTGATTGAGGGGTAACCAACTGTTCCTGTTAGCACGTTTACGAAAATTGAAAAAGATCGCACAATTACATACTGCAGGCGTCAAACCATACATAGAAAACCTTCCCGTCATAGTCGTCCTTTGAAAGTCCAGGTAGGTTGGTGGGTACTTCAAGACATCCAGATTAGTACAATTCATTCCTCATAGGTAAACTTAAAACATACCCGGTACACCCCATTTGAGGTCTCTTGTAATACTACGTGGCTTAAGTCCGTCATGAATCCATGACTGGGTGATAGCTATGGCGTTGGAACTCCACTCATGGCTATTGCTAGCATTGTCAAGCCAAGACTTGATCTCTGGCTGCAGAGCATCTAAACGGAGGTAGAGGTGCTTCGTTTTCCGTCTTTCAGGCGTTGCGCCATCGAGCTTACAGCGAGGGTTTAGTAGCCAGCCGGTGGCCTTCCTATCCTCTCCAGATTCTGCTTTGGTGTCCTCAACTGGTTCTAGGGGGTCTAAGAGATTTCCGCAAGCATCGCACTAATACATGGGTTAGAATTATGGAGACGGTCACTGGGGGAAGTATTGAAGCATACTTGATCTCCACGAGCACCTGCTGCATGGCATAGACTGCATTCACCCTCGACAAATCGGTCGGCCAGAAAGGAAGAGTGTGCAGGGCAGTAAGCCTGCTCAGTCTCCCGTTGTTCAATAAAACCATTCTCCCAAAGTCGAGTGAAAATGCCTTGGACGATCTCGGTATGCTGGGGAGTAGGAGTGCGACCGAAGTGATCAAATTCGATCTTGAACCAGGAATATATTTCGCGGTGGATAGCATTGTACTTGGAGCATAGTGTTGCTGGATCTACACCTTCTGCAAGCGCTTGTGTTTCGGTGGCTGTGCCATATTCGTCGGTACCGCAGATATATAACGTTGGTATACCACGTGCTCTGCAGAAACGAGCAAAGACGTCTGCAGACTTGTGAGGGTAAAAAAGTTATGTTAGCCAGAATATTGTTATATTTTTTTTAATTCAAGGGATTGCGACGGAGCTTCACTTACAAGAACGCTACCAATGATATTGCCAAGATGTGGGACGTTGTTGGCGTATGGCAAGGCGCTGGTGATCAAAATGTTCTGCTTTCCCGATTCAGGAAGCAACGAGGGCTTTGGATTAGAGTCACCCATAATCGCAATCCTTGTCGCAAACTTGTAGGCTTATTAGCTAGGTAATTGCCTATATGATGAATTGGGTTGGGTGTACGTTAAAAGGACTTCTAGTGTAAAAAAAAAAAAAAGGTAGCGAAGCTCTATTAGAGCAACTATATTTTCGATATGGAGGGGGAGGGGCAATGGGGCCAAAGGGCAACTGAGTCACAAAAATGACACAAGATGGGCAGAAAGAAGAAAGGGAAGAGCGATAACGGAAATGGAAGGCGGTAAAGGGTGACTTAGGTAATTTCAAGGGATTTTTAAGTTTAGGTGCCGTTCTCATGGGTTCAATGTTTAAGGCCTTGGTAGGTACCTAGGTACCTTATTGTACGAAGTAACCCAGTACCTAACAGTTTGAACACACCTTGGGCAGCTGCCACTTAGGAGGTACATATACCTTAGGTAGTTAGTGAACTTTCTTTCTTCTTTATTGGAAAGTTGAAATAGCATGTATTTAAAGTGTCCAACTCAAACAAAAAGTTGTTAACCTTTGATAACTAACGTTAATTAAGACAAAGCCTAAATAACGAATTCTTAACCAGATTTCATGATACATTTTGTTCGTTCAAGTTAAAAAACTCAGCATGAACTTGACTTACAAGACCCACGCCAATTGTCGCCAAGACATTCTCAGTATGTAATACCACATTCAAGCCACAGCTACCCTGGACTTAAACACCCGATCCATCAATCCACCATAACCCTCAACACCAGAAATAACTGGTAGCCATTGGAGCTGTTCCCTGGTGGAACGATATCCAAGCCGTACTTATGGACGAAGAACAAATAGAAAGATTACGAATTGAAATACCCTTACCCTCGAAACCCCCACCCTACAGGCCCGGCGATGGTCCACCTTTAGCACCTCTCGGAATCCTGCCCGAACATGATACAGACGCGTTTATAGTCGACAAACGCGTTCTTCCAGGCACCGCGCCAAATGGCGAGCTGAAGCTGTACATGTATTATATTGTAGGATGGCCAGATTTACCAGCCGCGCGCGTCTCCATCCTTGCGACCGATATATACAACTATGTCTCACCTCGAGCTGTGGAGGACTATGAATATAAGGCGCTGCTCGAAAGGGATGAAGAAGATGAAAGGCGGGAAGCAGAGCAAAAGCGAAGAATGGAAATAGCAGCAAAGAAAAAAGTAGCTACCTCCTATACGTCGACGACACCGAGTACTCCTAGTCTACCTAGTCAGAAAAGACGTGGTCGACCGAGCAAAGCCGAGTTACAGGCGCGTCGGCTGGCACAACAGGCGAGCTTCAGTACCTCCAAGGATATTGATGTAGTGCTCCCCCTAGCCAGTACATCTGGTCCGTCCCTTTCCACGCCGCAAAAGAAGCCCGCTGGGGTGATTGCGACAGATTTAGAGGAGGATATCGACGAAGCGGATCCGGAGGATGCAATATTCAGACAACTATGTGGGTACAATGATGACTCTCTCGAGGACGTGGATATAGATGACAATAAGAGAGCCAGGGATATACCACTAGATAATGTCCCCGAAACCATGTCATCGAGTTCTGAATTCAGATCGTATGCTAGGACACTCTGGCTGAACAAGGATTCGACGTTGTTCAAGCGTACTAATGGTAGTCTTGCACTGAAGTCATCGACAAGCCATGTTCCCGTACCCGAAGTACTCCGATCCGGTAGGCAGCCTCCACTGCAATCACCACCACGAGCCGACAACCATCCGCGTGTGACACCCGTCCCCGTCCCTATACCATTTAATCTAGAGAAGAGCATAACTGCGCCTCAATTGCCCAATTCAAAGTACTCTACAACACCAATTCCAGTCCCAACGCCGTTCAAGTCGAACAAAGAAGCACCGCAACCAAAACCGCCTGATATCAAGCACCCTATCACGCCTGTCCCAGTCCCTTCATGGCCACGCTCAACAAATAAAAAAGAGGTCCAAACTTCCTCCTCGCAGCTTCCAGCGGATTCGCCACAATATTGCGGCTTCACACCCGCGGCGCGAAGTTCTGGCAAATGGCCATCGGAACAACCCCACCCAGGTGATATACTCTCCCAGACCTCTCCGCTTACTATGGAAATTCAGGGCGCAAGCCATAAGGAGCCCTCGCACAAGAAGAAGCCACATAAGTCTAAGTCTACGCCTCAAAAGGAGGATGTGCAGACTCAGGTGTGGGTAGTGGAGCGACTAGAGGGCGACAGGATAATAAATGTGGGTGGTAAGCAAGTACGTTATTTCAAGGTACGCTGGGAGGGTAATTGGCCACCGGATCAAAATCCGACTTGGGAGCCTGAAGAGAATATAACACCGGCGCTTGTAAAGGCGTATCTAAAGAAGAAGGCCTCCCGTCGTACAACGAAGTCTCCAAATAAGAGCAGTAGCAGCAATATTTCTAGAATCAAACCTCCGTTCTACCCACCAACTCTCAAGAGGAAGTATTCCAGTGTGGCGGAAGCGTTCGCAGGGGATGAGGAAGATCTAGATGGGGTAGGGATTAGTCCAGGCCAGAACGAAAAACTCTATATCAGTCAAGGAGACAATTATAACAACGCTGATGAAGATGAAGATGGAGAGGAGATGCTTGTCGTAACAGCGGAGCAGGAAATGAGCCCTAGTAGGCGTGACCCGAGGCTGAGACCAAAACCTGAAGACTTAGGTGCGGTCTTTATGAGGGATCTCGCCGCGGCTATTCGTCTCAGCGACGATAAGGGGAGGTCACATTAGCCCCAATATAAGTTAGATCCGGCTTCTAACTCCCAAGATCATATTAATGCATAGCCAATGGAGTTTGCTGCTTGACGGCAAAGAAGATGATAGCAGTAAGAAGCTATGGAGACTAATAGGTGCAAAGTGGAAGCACAATGCATCGTGCTCACACCTTACATACCTACCTACTCTAGATACCCAATGTGCCTACCCATATTTCGGAAGTGACGGCTATTAGTTGAAGAGCCTTTCTGATAGACCATGCCGTGCCGTGCCGTCAGTACAGAAATCCCAATGTTCTACCTACGTGCAGTTTCTCGTTTACAATGGTTTACAAGCTGACACTTAGTAAATCACATACGAAATGTAGGAAAAATAGGAAAGCAGAGAAATTTAAATTCATGAAAGCCCATTACGCGACTTCGATGCCTCTGACTTCTAGATTGCTGTGATAGCCAGATCTTTAATCGTCCATCTTGGATATGAAATTCCATGAGATGTTTTGCGTAGATCCTTCAAGTACGTACTAGCGCCGGGTACATGCATATAAGCAGATACTAGCGTCTAGCCCCTCCCCCCTATCCGACCCTCGGTCTCCTTTTCCCTTCCCCTTTTTTCTCTATCTCATTTTACACATTATTATGCCACCCTTTCAAGCACCGCCTGCTAATTATAAAAATAAGAAAAATCGACCCATAGAAGAGAAATACGCCTTGAGAAGCTTTTTTTGTGATGAAATGGAACTTGGTGATAGAAGACAACGCAACGCCGTAGTGAAAATCAATGCGAAGCAGCTCTAATGCCGAAAGATTATGTGAAGTCTTCGAGGAGGAAAACCGAGGGAAGCTCAAGCCTCATAAATGCATGACCGGTTTGGCACGCCGGAAACTTGAGAGTCGGAAAAAGATAAGGCGAGTATATTATTCCGTGGAATCGATTCTGTGTATGAGGTAGGTAAACCCGAATCATATGCGATAGAAAAGACCGCCAAAGAAATTGTGAAAATGGTAACCGCGAGGCATTGCCACCAAACAGACCAGGGAACGAGAGCATAGCGTGCGGATAAGTCTTGGGCTCGACTATTAGCAAGCATCCCAATTCCTCTTCTAATACGCCTTCATAAATTAGTTTTGCAGAGTCCTTCTAGTTATCCGTCTAGTCTATGATTAGAAGATACCCGAGTATCGAGCCCGCATTTCTTCTTTGGAGAATGTGTGCGAAGCTTGGGTGTGGAAGATAGCATTAGCTTCGGATACGCGGGCCATGTCGGAGCTGTCACGGTGCAATAAATCGAAGTAAGCCGGGTCGTTCTGGGGAAGCATGTATTTGGGTATGTACCGCTCGACTTTATCCTCGTCTGTAGAGACGTCGATAAGATCGTATTCGGCCTGGGAATCGGTCATAGTGGGGAATTTCTCATGAGTGATTTCGACAATAGGCGCGTCGAGAAGGCTCGTAGCCTGTGGGGTCTGTCCGTCCAGCTTCACAGCCCAGTCCTGGACTTCATACTCCATGACTTTTGTCTCGTCGTCTGTGTCGGTGGGAGTTGTGGCTTGTACATCATCGGCACTATCGCTATGGACGCTCGGGGTGGTTGACTGGTATTTTTCTTCTATCCACTGCTGCAGCAAGCTTTGGTGAGGGTATCTTGCCGGCCGGAAAGGTCTCTGCAGATCACGTAGAGGTTTGCTGCATGGATCCGGGGCAAATCGGTGTGATTCGTTATCGTACGAACCACGCTTAGCCTGCTCTTGTTCCCAGACGAAATCTCTGTAAAACTTACTCGCCCGTGATATACTCCTGAAGAGCACGTACAAAGCCCCCTTTTGGACCCATAGATCCTCTAGCAAATCCTCAGGGTCCGTATACATGGACTGGAGATCGTCAAGGAAGTTGAACGGGCAGCAGTCCCCGAAATCTAGAAATACGACTAGCCTTGTGAATCCGTTTGAGACGTCACGCAGTAATTCTGGATTGGCAGGGTAGGTATGAGCGTTGATTAGCGAGACCCGAATGCCGTCGTCGAAGATGGATGTTGCGTTCTTTCGTACGTGCTTAACATATCGCAAAGCCGCAGTGCCTTCTCGGAACTTGACAACAACAGTACGTCCCACGGGCTCGGGACTCCAGGCTTCAGTAACGGAAATCACCTGTCCGCCACGGACTCGCGCCATGATGTCACTGATTGGTACATCATTTGCAAACCCGGTGATAATAACGCTTCGTGATACTGGAAGGGAGCCGGGGAAAGGGTCAGGAGCGTAGCGGACGCCATATTGAAACACAAGAGGCATTCTGCTGCTTCTATAAGGTAGCATATGTGCACGGTGGGCAATTATTACCTGGTGGCGCCTAGCCTCGCTGGAAAATATTGGGTCGACGTAATCATTATCATCGGGGATAGGGATCATTGACACGTGGCGGTTCTTGTTCCCTTCTAGCACGTATCTTTTAGGTGGTTTCCAAAGGCTATCTGTAAGAAACCCAATGTCTTCGGTCTCGTGATGGTGTGCTAACGCATTTGGGGGGTTCTCAAGGGTGTTCTGGGGTTCTGAGCAGTCACTTCCGCTGGTAGGTGCTGATACCAATATCTCGGTGTCCCCTCCATTCGTATCATGTACTGGAGGTGCTATATAAGCAGGGGAAGGTGGAATGATAATCTTAGCAGTAAATTCTCGAGGTGCCCCCCAGGTCACTTCTTTACTTGGTCGAATCTTCGGTGGCCGTAGCTTCGAGGGGTTAGCTGGGTCGTAACGGCTATTTTTATAAGCCATTCTAGCTGCTATTTCCTGCTTTGTATGCTTTCCATGGACCACGCAATCTTCAAGTGTGCATTCAAAAGATAGAAATGGACATCTGTACGCATAGTCCTCAGGGTCGCGATCAGTGATCTTGGGAGAGTGGCTTTCTATACCCTCTAGCTCGCGATCAATCACACCTAGGCCATCGCAAGGAATATTCGAATCCATATGGCAGTTTCCTTAAGGGCGAAGATGTCTAGAATATGGATCCTGTCAATGGTAAGTTGTACAGGGGAGGTATGCGGAAGGCAAATGAGGAGTCGGGGGGGTCATTCAAATAATCAAGAGCAAGGAGAAGAACTGTACGAATCACGGAAGTAAAAATTAAAAAGGACATTCAAGTAGTGGAAGGAAGCGGGTAATGAATTGGGAAAGACGAAGGGGAAGTGGTTTTGGTGGAAGAGAAGGAACTGTAACATGACGCGCTTTGTGCAAAGGACTCACTTTCAAAGTAGGCATGTAGGGAAAACTCGGGATAATTGCAGAGTGAATGAAATAATACTTTTTCATGGTTAGGAAGGTGTTTTAATGGAAGAGGTAAGAAAGAAAGAATAGTTAAGGGAGTACATACGTGTAAGCGAAAAATGGTAAGTACCGTAGGTATGGAATGCACTTAGAGGTGTAGAAATATATAGCTGACTTCTGTCAACTTATGTGACTTCCTTATTTATAGTTATATAACCAAGGGCAAAATCTTTGAAGTCCAGGGCAATTCCCAAGTGCATAAAGCATCAACAGTATCTAAGGTTGAGCCCTTCTATCGCGAAGGTCATCAGCCATCCGTACCATGGTGGCCCGAGCGCCATGTACACAGGTTTTCGTTAGGTACCCAGATCATACAGTTACCAAAGTAAAGATACTTCGCCTAGGGCCCTAATTTATATATCTACCACTGAAAATTTGATTCTTCTTCTTCTTAATCGAGTTTGTTAATCAAGCACAAACCACATTAGCAAAACTGATGGTAAGCTTCCCCATCCCTGAAACGTAAGTTTCTAGCAACATAATAGAATAGCAGCTTGTATGACAGAGCCGACTACACAGAAGCCCTTACTATGACTCAAATTTCCCGTATGGTCTGATATAGACATAGGTAACTAGGGTTCTGCGTACTGTGCATTTTACAAAACAGATACCAAGAAGGAACAGAGCGTAGTATCTTAATATTTATGATCAGTGACCTCTTGACGAGCTCGTACTTACCGAGCTTGTACGCGGAGTAGTGCCTTCTGCCATGAATGTAGTTGATAACTTGAGGTAGCCACCACATCCTGCGCATGGCAGTTCTGGAAGATTTGAGACAATATGACTAGCTATTGACCCCCCTCTTATTAGGTACTTTGTCTACCTAGTAACGACGATGCCTATGCGAGCGAGAGTCCCGCCATTTTAGTTAATGTTATTAGGAGGATTTAAACGTCTTTGAAATCAGTAGGAAGTTAAATTTACGAACTACACTCAGCGCAAATATCAGAGCATTTTGGTCTTAGTAGGCTGTCGTAGAAACATGGACTTCATATGGATACGTGAGTTAGGTCTCATAGCTATCCGGATTAAGAGTTCTTGCAGAACAACGAAGCTGTTTCCCTCTCTCCTGGCTCCATGTCGTAAGAGGGAGCCTAACGTTCAATGCTCAAATCTTTCGTTAAAGTTTTCCATGCTTGAAATCGATCGAAGTTGAGACTATACATGCCTATTTAGGACTCGAGAGCTGATCAATGAAGATCAGGTAACCTGATTAAACTCCATATCTCGGCAGAGGCGTGCTGATAATTGGATACCAGGTCCGTCCACCTTCAGGTACTGGTTGAGGGATCCGATAAAAACGTCGAATACGCCCTGCGAGATCAAGGCACAAGTTTATATTAGCAATATGTAAACCAAATTGTCATAATGCATTTTCAAGAATAGTACTAGCCTCTGGCTAGTTGTTGATTTCCTGGCCACGATACCACGCAACATTTTGCTGCTGTCTATCTCAACTTCTAGCCATAAACAATTCGAATAATTGGAGATGACTCTACTTTCTACCTAACTCTACCCAAAGCGCCTACCTAAGTCTACCATACTAGAAGTCAATGGCTACCTAGATTATTCGAAAAGTGTGGTTTGCACTAAATTAGGAGATGCTTGAGTACCATCTTCGGATCTGGGTGATTATACAGACTAGTGTTTAAACTTAGTTGACTTATACAGAACTATGAACACTTAGTAAACGAGTTAAAAATATTGGTGTAATTATGTTTCGTGGTGAAAACGGTTGGTCTATCGTGAAAATAATGGCATTGAGCGGGTCACTATACCTATCTTATTATGGAAACGTCACCGAATTCTCCAAAGACCTTCCGTAACAATATGATACACTAACAAGCAATTGAGTGGAGAAAACAGACCGTTGTAACCATTATTAGATTATAGAAAGCAGCACGGAGAAGGACAACGTATACTTATCCACCGCTGAAATACGAAATATGCCAGCAAATCTCTTTAGATCGATTCATAGGTCTCATGACATCCAAAAAAAACATCACTATGTACATATAGGGAACCGGTGAGCGATAAACGTTACAGCCCGTTGTAGTATCGCCTTAGCGGCCAGGAGGCCTCAGATGATCCCCTGCAAGTGTCTGTCAAGGATACTGTTTAACTAATCCAAGTTTGCTAACCACATTCAATAAGACTCTGATTGGCTGTCGCCTCGTCTAGGTGGTTATTCATAAGGAATTACGATACCGATGTTTAGAGGATGACTAGAGAGCTCAGTGATTTTCATTGCTAATTGACGTTTAGGGATGGGACGAAGAGGTTGCCTTTACTGTACAACTACCGCTGTTATCAATGTCATTGCGTTGTGGGTATTTCCCAATTATTGTGCTTGTTAGTGTCTTGATAGGTTTCGATCACAATACTATTTTCTTCATACCAACAAAAGTTCCAATCTATCTATATCTGCTTACTACATAGCTCATTGCTGTAAAGTCTGACCTAAATTAGAGATCCAATTACGTCGTGTAATATTGTGGAATCTTGGTCTTCAGCGGACCACCGTTCCTACGACTAGTCCGTAACGCCGTACATGACGGGCTATTTCCGGTACTTCCGGATTACCCTAGGGACCTCCACCGGTGCGCACCGGGACCGGACTTTGAATTGAACTAAATTATAGTAAAATATGGAACTGAAGTTGATTTAGAGACCAAGAATCGTAGACCGTATGATCCACCTGTTTTTAGTTTCTACGTTTGGGGTCCGTGTATATTCCTTCAAGGCCCCACATGTGATAACTCATCCGTCACATTGCCCTCTGCCCTCCCAGTTACAGAATTGGTGAAATTCTGTTCAGCCTGCAGGAGTCATTGTGATAATCTCGGATAGGTGCAATTGCATAATAGTGAGAGGGATTGCTATACGCAGTAGAGATCTGATATGTTACAAACAGGACCGAACCAATGATCACGCCCTCCCGAGGGGAAGGCTCCCGGGAATAAGCCACCTTACCCCCTGTGTCGATCGTACCGATACTAGCTTCTGACCCCCACACGCAAAGCCTTCTCAATCGCACGTGAGTCTTGTTTTCTGGGGGTTTGTCCTTAGTTTGCTGTAACTTACGATATTAAAAAAAAGGGTAAAAATGGCCGGTCCTTTCCCCCCGCAGAGAATTGTCACTATACTGTGATGAATGCAGTTTCGATGCAGTCAAAACGAGCTTGGCAACGTCAATATGAACAATACGAGACTTTCGGTGTCAGAAAAGGGCGTCGACGGGACGTGAGACATGATATCAAATCAACGAATAGATCGCCAATACATAACAACATGTGTTTGCAGCCCCCAAAAATGAGCCAGACCGCCGGGTTTGTTCTTACAGCCCCGCGGTCTCGTTCTTAGGGCATACACATCGAGAGGAAGCTCTTAGCGAGCCTTATGAGAATCTAGCCCGGGCTGTTCGGCTTACCAAATAGAGTGCCCGGGTATGGGGAACCGGTGGAGTGGGAACACCGACGACGACGTCAAGTTCTTTCCCGAGGGCTAACCGATGTCTAAGTTACTATTGCCTGATATGATGTATAGATGGCCTGATGCGGATTAGTTTCTGACTTACAAATCCCTTGGCTCCTGTCCGGGGCCAACAGACATACCGGACATTCCTGCAAAAGAGTGGTGTTTACATTAGACTACTATATTTTAGAGTCTTAGCGTGCGTATGATGTATTTCAGACGTGTGTCTCGCTTGATAGTTTTTGGAAGGAGTGGTGGCGTCGTGTTTGTTGTTAATATGCGGTATAAGAGCACGAGGTTATAGGTCCTGCAGTTGTTCGCCTGGTCGCCCCTCATTCTCTCTCTCTCTCTCCCACTCAAATGGGTCCGGGGGAAAAGTCAAGCAAGGTATAAAACCAGGATTCTGGGGCGCGTCCCCAAACGTTCCAGGGATAAGTTTGGGGGAACATATTCAATGAGAATGGTCGAAATGGTCAAGTTTAACTACTATGGATATGTTCTAACCAAGTCTGTTCTAACCTACTGTAGGTACTAAAAATCCTAGTCCCCGCCCCCCGGTTCGAAAACCCGGAATAAAAACGGAGCCGAGAGTTTTAGGTTCGTTCTTGACGAATGTGGGACGTGGGGGGTTTGTGTGTCTTTCTGTATGTGTTTTATACCTAAAGTTGAAGTACATGTAGGTACGGACAGTACAAGGTACAAAGTAAGGTAGGTAAACAAGGTGTAACACAACAGGAGTGCAGGTGCAGGAGCAAGGCGCTAGAACTCCAAGAATACATTCGATGGAATTGAATATATTGAGATAACGGGTACGTATCGTACCTGACAAGTTCAACAAATTTCCTGACCTAAATCCTCAAAAGCCCTGACGCCTTGATTACCAAGGTAGGTACACTACATTACACTACACTTTCCCTCCCCGGTCCCCCCACGGTGAATGGAATGTTTCCCACTTTTAATCTTTCCCCACTCGCCTAGAAGCGCCCCTCATTCTTCGCTTCTTCTCTTTCTCGACTGCTCGATTAAAGCAACACAAGCTTCACCGCATTTCGTCAAACATGGATTAGGTATTCGCCCAACAATACATCCTGGTTCTTCTTTTCTGCCCGTCCCAGGTTTGGTCACGACCCTGAAAATAGATGCTTCCCGTGCGTACATACACCCTAAAGCATGAGAGCCTGCGTTTCTGCCGCCCTGCATCCCAATTTCTTATGTCTGCCTGCCCGAATTATACCAAAGGAGCCAATCACCACTGGATCCCTCAGTAACGTCTATGCAGCCGCCTCTGTTGTCAGAGCTGCATCTAAGCCACCGAGGAGTCCCTGATGGTACGGTCAATCAGGCTTCTTCTCTAGTCTCATCTAGTCTCGCTCAACTTGGATTCCCCTGTCAGGGGAAAAGTTCATCAAGCACCTGACACCCCCACGCATTTCAACACGGCATGGCGTAGCCTCTTCATTGCCAATTATCCAGTCAGGTCTGGCCTTCCAGTAATATCTCGAGTTTGAAAAAAAAACCCTTAGCGGCTCTGTTCGGTCACTGCTTGACCGTTCTGCGACCTCATTGGTCTGCCTTGATGAAAGGAGGATCGGATAGCTAGCCAGTCAAGTCCCGTGCTTAGTCGTCCTTCGCCTTATACCTACAAAGGTGGTAAGGTAACCAAGGTAGGTAGTCTCATCGGCTTGAGCGAAGCAAACACCTAGCCGTGCAACTAAACGTATACCTTTCACGCCAACAAGAGATGAATATTAAGGTATTTAAGCCGTGACTTTCCCCCCTGCCATGGGGGTAAAGTTCATACGTACCCCCAATAGTCATTCCCCTTACACTATTAAGTGCTTAAGCATTTTTCATTCCTCTTAACGATCCCATCTTATCATATCTACCCATCATTATATAAATCAAAGAGACTCCCCCCGTAGGTTGAACTCTTCTCCTACCTTCTCAGCACCTTTAAACCTTAATAGTCTTTGTGATTTCCCCTACAATTTCATCACCTCTTCCACATAAGGATACGTGGATCTCTCTTCAACTTTACAAGAAACTCTTCACCAGATCTAAACGAACCGATGACGGAATCTCCAGCTCAGTCTCTACCTCTGCCCCATGGGGTCTATGTTCCCACCGTGGCTTTCTTTAATGAAAATGACGACATAGATCTAGAGGCAACCCAACGCCACGCTATTCATCTAGCCGAGGCTGGCGTTGCAGGTCTTGTCGTACATGGCTCTAATGGAGAAGCCGTCCATTTGAGCAGGGAGGAGCGCAGCCTTGTCATCAAGACTACAAGGGCGGCTCTAGACGAGGCAGACCACCATCTAATGCCAATCATCGCAGGCTGTGGTTCTCAATCTACTCGCGAGACGATTCAGTTATGCCGGGATGCAGCTAACGCTGGCGCTAACTATGTCATTATACTCCCCCCTGCCTATTACGGTGGACTCCTTAACACATCCAAGATCGTCCAGCATTTCTACGATGTTGCCGACTCCAGTCCAATTCCAGTTATGATCTACAACTACCCCGGAGCTTGTTCTGGTCTAGACCTCTCCTCCGACACAATCCTTGAGATCGCTAAGCACCCCAACGTCCACGGCGTTAAACTTACCTGCGGGAACACAGGGAAATTGGCTCGGATCGTAGACGGGGCCAAGCCTGGCTTCTTTGTCGCTGGAGGTAGCGCGGACTTCATCCTGCAAGGTCTTGTCGTGGGTGGACACGGAACCATTGCTGGAACTGCCAATTTGGTACCTCGAGCCTGCGTTCGTATCTGTGAGCTCTTCAATGCAGGTGAACTCAAGGAAGCAAGACGGGTGCAAGCGATCGTCGCCAAGGCAGACTGGATCGCCATTCAGACTGGGTTCGCCGGAGTGAAGGCTGCCCTGCAGCACTTCGAGGGATACGGCGGGGAACCACGAAAGCCATGTGGGCTGCCAAGCGGCGAACAGATGAACATGATTACAAATGGATTCGAGGAGGTAATGGCTCTGGAGCGGAGCTTGGTCTAGAGGAAAATCTGGGGAATTAGGTTCTGCTAGGCATCATGGGGCTCAATTGGGTTCTCACTACGGGGGTGGGCCACGCGCTTGGCGTTATGAGTTTGAACGGCGTTACATGGACGGAATAGCGCAAAATTTATGGCATCCAAAATACCTACCAGCCACTCTGAATCCGGGTATGGAACGACATTAGCACAAAGCTCTTTAGCATGGATGTCCGAATAAGAGTTACTATCACTTAGCGTCGAAAGGCTAGAATGTAGAGCTTCCATAGGGTATGATGAATATGATCCGTGAGAATTCTCATAGCTACATTTCGCTTAGTGCGTGCCTAATTAGCGTTTCCCTCACTTATACGATCGATATAGCTTCACTACTAATATTGCAGGAAACGTTATAGGGGCTATAAGTGTCGGCAATTCGATGAGATAGGTTAGCCAATTCTGAGCCTAAGCGTTTCTAGCGAACCTACCTGCTTGTACAACCGAAGCACTCTCGATGCTTGAACGGCGTCGACCATAGCGGTTAGGATATCGGCTACCGCTGCCCCATGGTTTCCCAACGGGTATCAGCGCCACTAATTTTTCTATGCCACAACATCACGCATGATCCACGCTGCCACATTACCCCAACCCAGCTTCAACATCATGACGGCAGGTCGCATAGCACGTACTACCTAACCGATCTTCGCAGCTCGCATCCATTGGAAACACGTCCATCACCCGAGACAAGTCGTAAGGGAGGACAGGAACACAAGACCCTTTTGCATCATGTACCAAGTAAATCCTCAGCCGATCACCACTCGGTCCTGTCATAAAATGCAGACGTTGTAGATCATCCAAGCCTTCTTCTTAACCCTGTACCCCGCAGTTCGGACCTTGCAGGGCCATGCCGCGCTAGTCCTATGAATCGGTATCCCTTGAAGGGGGCGGGGGGAAACTTTGGGGGGTTTTGGTACGAGAGGGATGCAAAGAATAACGCACGATACAATCCTCCGCCAGCGTTTGTCGCGCTATTATTTGTACGATGCCTACGTACCTACCGACTAACCTGTCCGTATATTTACCCGAGCTTGCGAATGTTATGCATCGAGTGGTAGTATTCTCTGTCACTGTGCCTCGGGTATGTATGTATGTAATGTCTAAAGTACCACATACCTATTTTCATCGCCAACAACACCTCGCTACTGCTACCAACAGACGGTCTCATAAACGCCCCCGAACGCCACCACCACAAACACCGCCTACCACAACCATGTGGAGGAAGGATCCCTCGGCAACCGCTCTCCCCGCGACCTGGTTTTTCGGCCCCATCCAGGACCCCATTCCAAGACCTCCCGTGGCCTGGTTCCTGTGCTGTTTCTTTGCTGGATCTCCCGTCTTACAAGCCTCGCATTATTGCAACGTAGTTTAGTAATAGGACGACATTCTTAGGGGTCAGTGTCCATCAAAGTGACGCCCGCGTGTTGCGATTGCGGAGACTATCGCGTAAAAGAAGGAAGAGTGGCAAGAGGTAAAGTAAAGTAAGGGACTCCAACGTCGGGCATTTTGCCCCTCTTCTATCTAGCTCTTTGCCTGGGTAGCTAGCTGTCTCAGGCTCGCATTGGAAGCTCCAAACGAGGCATAAACGGCCGCCTGTTATGATGACTTAGAATTATGTGATGCTGAGAAGATCAATACCATCATACGTCCGGGCACTCGGTTTGGTCGCGTGATGACATTGGACAAAAAGCTGGAGAAGTCCGAAACGGGCAACAGTAGGAGTTAGGGCTTACACCAGTTATGTCAAGCAAAAGAAAGACACACAATCACAAAAAAAGGCCTCACCAAATCACTCAGTTCTTCCCTCACAGTTGCGTATGTTTTCTACAGATTACCACGGTGAGATAATCATGCAGAGGAAGATCGCATTCCCCGAACCCGAACACACGGACAAGGAGCTTCGATGACCCCTTGACCCCCACCACAACGGAAAAGGGAATATGTGTGGTCTTTCGGGCGTTTGTTACCATTCCCCCTCCTTTATTCTAACACGTTCTCCCAATAAATAAGAGGGGATTCTTTCACGGTAGTTTATCTAACTTATAAAATGACAAATAAGTTATTCTTACAACCGCGGCCCATCTGATCGTCAAACTTTCCCCTCTCATCTACCACCTACTACCTTTTCCTTTGCCTACTCGAAAGCCGCTCACATGTCGGACGCGAGACACGGTGTCTGGTGAATGATGAACACATCGTACTACATAAAACACGCTGCACGTTAGGGGCGAAGGCAATGCAACGCAAAGGTATGCCGGCACCCGGCAGACGGCCTGATCAGATATATGCATAGAATTTTGGGCGTGGGGTTGAATCTTTTTTTTTTCTGGTGTGTATTTTTACACCCCTCGGCTGCGTGGCGACGACTTTCGTTGCTGCTTACGATGCGGTGCGCCGATGCAATCAATATGCAGTCAGCACTGAAAAGGGGTTGTTAGGCTAAACAAAAATCCACGAGGTGACTGCGGTTAGCTAATAATTCAGTTCAACCCAAGTTTTACCTATGTAATTCATCAGAGTGAAACGTTGAAGCCACCCCGGGGGGAGAAGAGGTAGGTAATATGGAAAGTCAATCTTCGCTCGCTAACGAAGTCCCCAAGGCGCACCCGGGGCCTGTCCGTCCGAAATTCTACGAAATGTCCCTCTAAGGACTCCCTCTCACTGAACGCGTGGTATAATCCCTCTGTACATCTCTCACCCGGAAAACACCGAGAGGACGATCTTCTCGTCGTGGGCTTGCCTTGCCGCGCACTGCGCGTACATTTAGTCTCTTATCACTCATATGGCTGAAATATGAATCTGATGTGACAGCACGGGCCTGGTCGATGTCTGTAATCGATAAAAGGCAGAACATTTAGAAAGGCAAAGGCGTTAAACCTCGTCATAGCATCATCAGACACGACAAAGTAGAATGAGAATCAGCTCTACAAGCCACATATCTAGGTAGCTATTCGGTTATAGCGGCAGGGTCCCCTCCCTTCTTTCTCTTGTTCCGTACTACTGGCGCAGACGAAGATTGGTAGAGCACATGGCCAGGATTGGTAACCCCTGATACCGGAATAGGAATCCGGCGCGGTCAGAGACCGGGTTTACATAAGACAAGAGCGGATGCTCCCGTCGCGTGTGTGTTGCAAACACATGAGAGAAGCTTCGTCAGGCTTGCGAGCTGCAGGACCGACGATGGCGACTATTGGATATCTTCCGGCTTATTATTTTCCTACGCCAGCAAATCACAGCAGCGATGACGGCTATCTCGTCAAGGGGATAATCAAAGAGAGTACTGCAAGAAAAGCCGCATCTGTACTTCGCTGACAGGAACGTTTCTGAGAAACCGGGGTTCCATGTGGCTTTCTTTTCTTTTTTCTTTTTTTTTTTTTTCTTCCCTTTCCTAGCTTCCGCCCAAGTGGAGTGGAGTTCACCTCTCGGCCGCAGAGAATCCTGACAGAATAAGAAGAAAAAGAGAGAGAAAACCCCCACGCCCTGTCCCTTCATGTTCCCTCCTTAGTCATACTCGACCTGCAGTGACAGGTACAGCTATTACACAACACGGGCGCCACAGACCGGGAAACGAATGATATGATATATTGATGTTGATTTGCTAATTCAATCTGTAACTGAATATTCCGCGCCTCTTTTTCTTGTACATGAACTAGCATACCGTCATCCCCTTGCCCTCGGAGTCGATTCCATGAGAAATAATTTGCCAATAATAAATTTGTGCTTCGTAGCCTTGTCTGAGGCTAGTCGTACGTGAGTTGTATTACTGTGAAGTCTCAGTACCGCAGCGGTGTAGCCCAATGAATGCAAAGGCGGCGGGCCACGCCCGTCCCAATAGCTTCACAACGAAGCCCAACACCGCCAAAGGATAAGAAGAAGAAGCAAGTGGCATAGAAAATAATATTGCTATCGCTTCAAACACAGTATTGTTGCTAGTAGCGCCTACAATATGGTGGAAATTACTCCAATAGCTCAAGGCAGATGCAGCATTGCCAAACATTATACCTGTGATGTGGTGTCGTTAAATCTAGGCCGCTCTATTCTCATGCAAGATCTAGATTGGACTGTGCCCTGCGTGTAGCAAGCGGCAAGGATCGAGCTAATGGCTTTCTTTTCAAATAAAGTCCATCGGGGATTGTCCGAGTTGTTTGAATACCTGGTACGATCTTTTTGGACGTGACCACTTCGCCCACGCGGGTTCGCAAGGCCGGCTCCGCGCTGATATAAAAGATATGATCATACCTAACCTAACCCTTGTCCAGGAAACGTGCACAATTTCCGGTCATACGAGACAGGCGGTAACGATCTTAAAGTCTGTTTTTCTGATACATCATTCATGCCTTATCTTACTTCTTACTTATTAAAACATGATAACTACCCGCTTTGCAGACAAGCCAGGTAGCCCCCGTCCCCACAGCAGAGCCCAACGACGGGGACTACTTGCGTAATATCTATCCCAAATCCAAGAGATATAAAATAGCTCTTCGTACTATTGCCTACCTGCCTATGAAAAGGCCCCTAGTCCCTCCATGTGGCTTCGAAATCGCCACTTACGCGGAGAGCGAGCGTGCAAAAAATCGGCTATAGGAATTAACGCCTCAAATCATTCTCATATTTGAGGACCATGAAGACATGTGATTTTTTATGACATCAGGAAAGGGTACGGATAGCAGCCTAATCCATATGACATTGGTAAATTGAGGCTGTCATACTTTCGAGATAAGCATCATATCCCGATGCAGGTAAGCGCTCAGGAATCACACGGGAGGCATGAGACATGGCCGTATACACGACCGCAGCCTGCTTACTAGGTAGGTATGTACTGATGTCGGCGACCCCCATCTTATTGATGCTAAAGTAGGCAGTTAAGCTAAGAAAGGAAGTGAAGTGAAATGCGGGAAAATTCACGCAGATTTGCATATCATTGGTTCGTCTACGGTGTAGCTCTAAAGCCTTGCGAGAAGGTAAGTAAGGGAAAGGATATAGCGGCACTCCTCAGACCTGACTGGATAACTTGTAACCATAGCTTAGTGTGACCAAGCGTTCATTGGATCAAATCAAACTTACTGCCCTATACGTAAGTATACCCAGGTACCTAAGGCACGTAACAATGGTTGAAATAGCTCCGATGAAAAAGTTGCATAAGAAACTAATATCTAAGCCAGTCACCAGAGTATCTACATTTCTATATAGGAAGACATGGAGAAACAGGGGGGGCTAACCCCCTTAAATAATACTAATTAAACATCCGCCTGCTACTTAAAGAAGGCCCTTATATTCCCGGCTTCTTTTCGTTCTACCTACGGAGTTGTCACTTTTGACGATAGCTAAATGTTCTGCCGCGATTGCAGAAAATCTCTTGGTCAAGGTTACATCCGTAGAGACTTTAGACTGTATCTACCCTTTTCTCAATTCAAGTCGACTCCCCTGTGCTTATAACGATACCCTTATACAACTGCTTTGAATATAACAGCCTCATGTTTTGTGTGATCCTCTGATTAGCTGCTAGTGTTTCTATCTTTGGTGTATGTTTTTAGTCTAGTGTCTTCATAGCCTATGATATTATTTCCATTTTCATTTTCATATGAGTGGTGCGTCATAAATGAAAATCAGGGATAGCTACCGTATACAGGAGTTACAGTAATGGACTCGAGGGGTTTATACCTGGAGTCTATGGAATATAGCAACAATAAGAATGGATATACTGTTAGATAGTTAAAACCATGTCCGGTATAAAAACAGTTACCAAGACCACTAGCGGACAGCCACATTGTCATAATTACTATTACGTCTCAATAGGAGTGCGTTTAGTGACTGTGCCTTAATATTACAAGCAGGTCAATAGTGAAGTCTAAATTTTGGCAATTTATTGTTCAAGCACCTAAACAGGCCACATAGGTGGTGGCTTTTATGTATGTGGCGTAGCTTTGTAGATGTTTATCTATGGTATTAAGTAAGAAGGGGCCATATTAAATAAAATAAACGCCAACAGAACCGAAAATCCTTCATAAGCATTGTGAATAATAATCGTTTTGGAACCTGCACGTTGTTCCAGCAGCGCAGGCAGTACATCCGTTCCAGGTCTTTCCGGCACACTGTCCGTACTTGGCCGAAGTACAGGCGTGACCACCTCCAGGAGCGGGTGGTTGACCGGGTTGTCCACCTATGAATAAGAATTCGACGTCAGTAATGCTGTTTTGAGGAAGAGATCGGTATGTGAATAGGAGAGATATTTACCTTGAGGCCCAGATATCAATACAGGGGTACCAGTCTTCGATGTTAGGTCGATACTACAGGTATTTGCGCAAGACCCTCCAGCTCCGGGGTTCGTCCACGGGTTTCCGGGCGCCGGATCAGTGCTATTGTAAACTATATCGATCCACTGAATCTGCATCTCTGCTGACTGGCCAACGGTCATGTTGCCACTCCAACTACCACCATCGCTCCAGCTGTTGAACATGATACGGCTTGCGTCGCGGGGCGCTTGGAACTGAATGGAGGACATGAGTTGCCCATCAACGAACCAGCTCGTGGAACCTGGGGTCCAGTCCATTCGATGGTATTGCCAGTCGGACCAGTCTACGCGATTCGGAAGAGATACATTTCGTGTTGCCTGAGGGATGTCGCCGGTCTCGTTCCACGACGGCTGGTTCGTATACTGGATCGAGTATCGTGGATCGACGGTTCTAACCTCAAGGTCTGCCTCTTGCACTTGAGCGATCTGTGGCGCTTCACGGAAAGTAAACATAGCCGTAACAGCTCCTGGAGCACCCCTTGTCCGAGCATACATACGAATCGATAGGTACCGATAACCCAGGGACACGGATTCGATCTCTGCGGCCGATTGGAAGTTATCATGACGCATAGTTCGCATTACGAGATATGTCTTAGACGACGCCCGGAGATCTGAATTCTTGTCGAAGTAGATATTGTTGGCCGAGTTCACCATCAGCACTGTCGCGTCGCTTCCAGTAACGTCTGAACTCCCGTTCATGAGGGCACTGTTGTTCCATGTCTGGATCGACCACACGCTCGTCCAAGCGGGATCATTGAAGTAATTGTTCGACACTGGCGCGTCGGCGGCACCTTGAGGGTCGTTGATCGGCGCCGGCACGCGTACATGTTGAGTCTGTTCCCTGAAGTCGAAGAAGCGATGATGCGTGAAATAATGAGCAGTCGTCGTGTTGGTTCTGTAGCAATTACATCTCGAATCGGTTACCAGGGGGTAGTTCTGCGCGCCGACGGCAGTAATCGCTGAGAGTATAGCAACCAATGCCGTAGTGAATCCCCAATTATGAGCCATGCTTAAGGCTTAGAGCCAAAAGGTCTCGTTTATTCGATACTCAGGTTTGGGATTCTAAGGCTATGCGAGCAGGAAAGGCACGTCACAAAGGTCGCCCTCAAGCGAGGCCACAGGTAGGTAAAATATCAATTCAGAACAGAGGAACGCACACACATGAACCAAAATAGAACGCAGAAACAGGAAAACGAAGAAGAACCCATGCTGAAGATCTTCATGCCGAGCCAGCTATATGTTGCTCATCCGTGGACCGTTCGATATAGGGCGACGAGCAACATCACGGCTCAGGGGGATCTAGAACTGGTCGGTAAAACATGTTCTCCCGCATTACACCGCGCGGCTATAGGGCAGCGCAAATGCACGATAGGTTTAGCGATGAAAATAAGCTTTTTCTACAAGGAGTTGTTTGCGGGGAATAACCAGATCCGGATCATCGTCAGGGGAAGGGGGAGAAAAGCAGAATGGTCCGGGTAAATTATACCAACTCAAGAGCCTTGAATGCCAACCTATTCATATTAGAGACGCGGACGGCATTTCTCCCTGTTCTCGTAAGGGACGTCTCTGCATAATCCGCGATGCAAGGGTAGTATTGCCGAACATAATTCTTGAAAATTTTTGAGCAGTGAAGTTAATATAAAAATGACGAGTCCTGCCACTCGGCAAACATGTGTCAAGATGCGAGGACGATGGCATCTTGGATGCTACCACACCGCAAAGATACAGCCACCCAGAGAGATCTGAGTCAAATACGACAATAGAGCCATGAATAACACCACGCCATAATCTTTGAAGTGAGGTGTAATGGTGCGATGCTACTGCTACATGACGTGCCTGCGATTGTAGCAGCCGACTATAGCATCGTCGAAGCTACGGTCTCCGTCTCTACCTACCGATGGAAGTTAATATCGACATTTCATCAATTACGTAAAAGGAAATTAGGAACATACTGCAGGACTACGACCTCTTGGTCAATTAATTAAAAACTTTGACGTTTGATGCAAGGTGATTCTGATGATTCTTCCTATGACTGAAGGAACTAAAGCATTGACTACATGAATACTTATCTTATATCGTTGACCTGAATAATAACATAGTTGTATCTCAGTTGCAACTAAAATAGGCCTAAAGGGCTGTGAATTATATTTGAATTGAAGAACACGCGCAATAGAGCGTCAACGTGATATTCGTAGTCGGTAGGGCTTGTCTATTCGGAAGATCCAGGGAGATGTTCATGTACCGGCTGAAATCGTATGCAAGCTGCCGTCTTTATTCTTTGCATCGGTATTCGTGAGATTTGCTTGGCAATGTCGCCAATTGGATTTCCTTTCTTACGATCTACGGTATATAAAAGGAACTCGAACGACTTGAGTGACCGAAGAATAAAAAACACAGATGCTGCCTAATCGCTCGAGCAAGCATTAGATAGGTACATGAGTACCTAAGGTACCTTATTTTTCTAGAAGCTTCATCAATGCGAAGTTGATGTACTATGTACAATTAATAGTAAAGAACCTTGTCTAGAACTTTTTAGCGTGGAAGATCTGCCGGTATGCCTTACGAGCTTTGGAAAGAGCGTAAAAGTGTCCCATGCTTTCTTCCCGGTCTTCTCAGTTCCTGCAGGGGTTTACCAGTAAAACTACACGTACAGTGTAGATTCAATATTATAACGTATCTCCAATATGCCCAGGCCCCTAGCAACCCTCGTAGTATCTGTTCGTAATTGCTGGTTCGTGCACCTTCCTTGGACCAGATTTTTGACGTCGGTATTCTGTTCATTTCAGGAAGTGACAGGTGATAGCGCGTTTGATGGCTCCACGCGTTTGAAGGTCACAACGCGACTTCTTAACATATGTTTGCCTGATCAACCCGCGGTTACCTGGTAACTCTTCGTCGCAGGATATTTCCATCCTACATTGCCCAATACCCAAATCCTGAAACTCTCGCGTTCTTTTTGACTTTTCACCTTCCCGTAATTCCTCATTTCCGCATGAGACTACTTACATTTACATTGTTAAGGTGCAACATCAAATAGTGAGTGTAGTGTATAACTCAGATCCATTGGTGCTGGTATGGATCCAAACTCTCCTATCGAATCAGAGCCTTCGGGTTCTGAGAACTCTTTCATCAAGCCGGAGCCTTTAGACAGCCCAATCGTGGCACCTTCTATTTCTGGGGTTGCATCCACGCAACTATCCCCAAATATCCCGACTACGCACCTATCGGCTTCTGGTGCCTCCCTGTCACCCGATCCTTCTACTTCCACTCCTCAGGCTGAAAGGGGAACACCAACATCTCCGAATGTTCATATTAAAACCGACCCGGAGATAGAGCAAAAAGAGAGCTCAGAATCACCTGACATAGAATCAAACAGCACGGACTATCTCGAGCGATTGATCACCGTGAATGTTCCCGAAACGCTAGAGACTGGAGTGACAATTGGTATTGACCTCTTGGATCAACTCAAAGCTAAGCTAAGCACTTTCCAAAATGCCGATGTCGATGTGTGGCTCGAGACAATCAACACATTAAAGGAGAGTGCAAAGCCAACTCGCACCGTCGTAGGCGTTGTTGGCAATACCGGTGCTGGAAAAAGCTCCGTAATTAACGCAATTCTAGATGAAGAACGGTAAGATTTCGGTTACTATCGCTTTCTTACATCCTTTATTTTTTTTTGTCTCTTGCCTCTCCATCTCAACCCCTTTTCTTTTACATACCTACAGCCTTAAGATACAGGATATTTGGACCTATACTTAAATGTGTCTAGTTTACTTCCCACAAACTGCATACGTGCATGTACTGCGTCGCCCACTGAGATTTCGTATAATCATTCAGATGATCCCTCTCAATTATATCGGGCTGAGATTGAATTCATCACAGCTGAAGAGTGGATCAAGGAACTTCAGATATTATTCAATGATCTGATAGACGGAAATGGAGCGGTTTCGCGAGACTGCTCCAATGCTGATAGCGAGGCTGGTGTTGCCTATGCGAAACTTAAAGCTGTTTACCCTCATAAGACAAAAGAAATGATCGCCGAAGGGTCACCACAGGAGTTTGCTAACGAACCTGCTGTTCGAGGAGTGCTTGGTAGTGTAAAAACTCTCAAAGAGAGTTCAGCGAAGAGTCTATATAGCCGGTTACAGCATTATGTCGACAGCAAGGAGAAGATCACCGGACATGAGCATAAAAAGCGGAATGTTCCTATGGAATATTGGCCCTTGATTAAAGTTGTCCGAATTTATACCAAGGCAAAGGCTCTGTCTACAGGAGCAGTACTCGTCGACTTAGTAAGTTGCACAATCCCACGAAATATAAATGCTCCTTGCCACCTTGTTCTGGAGAAGATGTGGTTTAATACTGACAAAATATTTAGCCTGGTGTACAAGATTCTAATGCCGCTCGAGCAGCAGTGGCTGAAAAGTACATGAAGTCATGCACCGGTCTGTGGATTGTTGCACCCATTACCCGAGCTGTGGATGACAAAACAGCAAAGTCACTTCTCGGCGATTCTTTTAGACGGCAATTGAAATACGACGGCACATATTCGGCTGTTAGCTTCATTTGTTCCAAGACTGATGATATATCTATCACGGAAGCTGTGGACAGCCTTAACCTAGAGGGGGAATTTGCCGAATCCTGGGATAGAGCCAAGGAATTGCAAGCTTCAGTGAGCTCCTCTAAGTCACTCTTAGAGAAGTTGACGGAGGAGAAGGATGCACTGGGCGAGCGGGTCGATGAAATTGAAGCCCAACTGGATATATGGGAGGACCTGCAAAGCCAACTTTCTAGCGGGGAGACAGTTTACGCGCCATTTGAAAAATCCAGGAAGAGAAAGAGGCCCTCAAAGTCCCTCCAGAGTCGCAAGAGCCGCAGTCCGTACGGATCTGATGTTGACAGTGTTCACGGCATTGACGACAACGACGATGATGATGAGGCTTACGAGGACAACTCGAGTGATAAGGAAAACTCGCAGTCAATCGAAAAAGGCCGGCCTCTCACTGAGGATGATATTGATGAGAAGCTCGCATATCTTCGGGCGCAGAAGAGGGAAATACGTGACGAAAGGCGAGGTCTCGATGCACAGATTGCAGACGCCCGTAAGCAGATGCGGGAAGCAAAATCCGAACGACAGGAAATTCTTGATGAGATCAAGGTACGGTGCATCCAGGGACGAAATGATTACGCTCGCGGTGCGATTAAGCAGGACTTTGCCATGGGAATCAAAGAGTAAGTTTGTACCTCGTTAGCACGAACCTACTGTTATACTCATTGGTTATGTTGACGTTGGTTGGTCTTCTGCTAACTCACTGACAAAAATTAGGCTCGACCAAGAACACGCTGCAGAAGAAGATGACGCGGCATTTGATCCCGACCAAGATCTTCGTGATTATGACGAAGTTGCTCGCTCTCTGCCCGTTTTCTGTGTGAGCAGTCGTGCTTACCAGAAACTAACTGGAAAACTCCAGAAAGATGACTTTCAAGGCCATGGCTTCATGTCCCTAGAAGACACAGAAATTCCACAGCTTCAGATGCATGCAAAGAAGCTAACAGAGGAAGGACGAGCAAGTAACTGCCGTAGGTTCCTCAATGATCTAACCCAGTTGATCAACTCTATGAAACTTTGGGCCAGTAACGATGGAACCCAATCCACACTTACGGACGTGGAGAAGCGACGCGAGGAGATGCATTTGCGTAAACTCTTGAACGACTTGGAGACGGTACGTTATGCGGTCATTTTCGCACTAAAATTTCCTCATAGTATCCCATCTACTACCAGTCTAAGGGGGTTTTCTATTCCTAGTTTTTCGTAACACAACGACTTAAATTATTACTTATTAGTTCCTCTAACCGTAAACTGACTTTCTATAGGGATTCGACACGTCTATTAAAGAGTCAGTAAAACTACTCAAGGATACCCTTCAAGAGCATGTTTATTCTGTCTTCACGTCGTCTATCCCAGCAGCCATTGCCGCAGCTCCTAACACTGCGAGCGGTTGGTCAGCACCCAAGCAATTAGGTGGGATGGTCTGGGCAACCTACAAAGCAACAGTTCGACGAAATGGCGTTTACAGCGGCGCCTCAGGACCTCATGACTTCAATGCTGAGCTATTTGACCCGATCTCTCGTAATCTAGCGACCGGGTGGGAACGTGCATTCCAGCGTCGACTACCAGCCGTCCTCGATGAGTTTGCGGCTAAGGCAAAGAAGCAACTGAAGGCATTCCACGAAGCTGCCCAAGACCGTGCCCGACAGCGCCACACCAACGTGTCCGGAATAGTTACCCTGTCTAGTCAAATACTGGCCCATATGCGCACAATAGAGCAGCTGCCAATTACCCTGCGAGCTGTAATTACTGATCTTCAGAGAGAGGCTAGTCGACAATTCACCCCGGCGATATGTAATGCCATGCAGTATGCCTATCAGGTTTGTACAGAGGAGCGCGGCCCCGGTTCTTTCAATCGTATGAAAGCAGCAATGGCGAACCATGTTGAGACCGCGCGTTACACTATGTTCAATGAGGCTACCGACACGGTGAAAGAACAGCTGGAAGCAATGTGCCGTACTGTCCAAAAGAGACTCAGCGACGAGATGGAAGACATGTTCAATACCATCTTTCGTGATTACATGAAGGTTCTCGGTGAGTGCTTGACTGGCTATCATTGCCTACAACTAATACTAACATTATCATAGTGGGTACCACAGTCGATCGCCATGCCAAGCTGCCACCTCAAGAACTCGCAATGCGAGCGAATGTTAATGACTTCCTGCAGCATTGCGATTCCATGTTTGCCCCCGTTTTAGGTGAGACCGGTGTTGATGAGCGCATGGAAACAACATGCACAACCCAGGAGTCCGGAGCGAATTCAGCGGTAGAGAGTCAGAATGAGAACAGTTCAGATATGGCATCTATCAAACTAGAAGCCCCCACCGAAACCCGAGTCTCTGTTGACAGACCCGACGATAAAGAAGACGTTATACCAGGTCTAGAGCATGACTCAACGCTGGCTGAAGCTGATGAATTAATGCAACAACAAATTCGAGCGCAGAGCGAAAGCGTTGAATGCGAGTGAATTTTCCAACCTGGTAATTCTCTCCTGGAAAATATTTGAAGCTACTACAGGGCTTCAAATCGATCAGCAATATTAAGGATCATATCTCTTTCTGTTTGGTTCTGAAAGGCGACCGGTGAATTCACTGGTCCGGTGGAATCTGGCTTGGCTTAGCTCAGTGTGTTTATGTGTAAAAGGAGTCATTTTAATGGTAGGTGGTATTAGGAAAATTGATGTCACTGGTGGTTAGCAAATGCTTGCAAAGCTGGGTTAAGCTAGCTAGTTACCTAAGGGTGCTATATAAGGATTGCTTTGAGCTATTAGACATTCCTTAAAGAGCCTTGGGCTGTTAAGCAATTGTATTGACTCTTTAAGTAATTAACCTCGAGATCTTCCATTTATGCGTATTCATTTCAGGTAGATGGCGTTGCCTGTAAGCCATCGTCCCTTAATTGTGTTATAATGCCCTGGACTGGTATACATAACTAAGCACACCGTTTTTAGAGTCCGGGCGTCGTAGTCTTGGCTTCGGAGGTATGGTCCCCAGGTATGATTATCGTGATATCTTGGGTAGTGATACTTGGTCCGGCTCAGGAAAGGTTCGGGGAATATATTCGTTAAAACTATTTAGACTGCTAGTAATTTCTTCAAGACCTAGAGAGGGTATAAATGAAAAATTGAAAGTAACTGGATATCTTGTTACATAGGTATGTTGTAGTGGTTATGCCGTGTAGCCCCATTCTAAATCACCTTACTTGGATCATGAGTTCTCAACTACCGTCTCTTCCTAGGGACTCCCGCAACTCTCAAAAACTCCCAGGTATCTCTATTTAAGTGTCAGGAATCAAGCTCATTTACCCTTCAATATTACTCGGGAATTTATCCCCACTTCCCACCCCTTTCATCACGATATTATAACCACAGTCCTTTACAACCACATTCCTAAATAACGACAACGATAAATCAATACTCTTCTCACGATGGCCTCCTTCTCCCATCTACAGGAGTCAACTCGGACGAGAGCGAAGATACAGACCCCCGCCTCGCGGCGACGTTCTTGGCTGGCATCATCTCCACCGTCTGTCCTCCCCCGTATACCGGTGGCCCACCGTATATCGGACCGGGCGTGTACGGGGGACTAGGGTCGATAGAGGAGCTGTCACGATGATGATGACGACTACCTCTATTGAATCGCGGAGGAGTGCGATCGGGAGGCATATCGTTTATTCGAGGGAGATCTTTCTGGTTCTTCCTGCGGCGCATTTCTCCAATGACAGCGGCGATAACCCACACCAACCACATGAATGCTGCCACCACGGAATAGGCGATGACTAGTTCCTGGGATGCGTTGGCTAGCTTCAACCCGAGCCCGCCGTTGATGATTCCTAGAGTGATGGCGATGCGGCCGAGCCATAGGTGCGCGTGCGAGAAGAAGGTTCGGCGGCGAAGACGCTTGAATTTGGCGTGGTGGACGAATCCGAGTTGCGGCTGGATGAACATAGCGACAAGGAGGACGATGCCGATGATCGGGTGTGCGTTGCTAGATGATCTTTCCAACTATTGTACTTGTTAGTAAATCGACATTCTTTTCAATGGGAGGTAACCCAAAGTCAAGGGTAGGAGAAAAATTGAAAACAGAGGACGTGCTTACCAGACTAGATCCATCAGGAGGAATCCTAACCATCTCTATAAGACGTATGGCGAGCGCAGCGGCAACAACGTATAGAATGAACCCCAAGCCCTGGACCAGGGCGTGGTAAAGCCACGTACGTTTACTAGGGAGCAGCCGCATGAGGATAGCGCCGCCGGGAAATATGACGACGAAGCATATCGCGGCGATGATGCCGTGGGCAGTTCTGTATTGAACCGCTTTGCCGACGTCGAAGTCCACGAACACACTCAGACCGCCCCCCGCCGACCCCGAATTCGCCGGTCTGTTGTTCCCATACTCATCCCCGTTGGTCCCGGGCCAACCTCCCCAGGAAAACGGGGTCCCGCCGCCGTTGTCACTATTGTATGGGTCCTGAGCGTATACATTCCTCGCTATTCAGTCGTGGTTAGTTACCATCCATTTAGCACCAACACCAACACAAACACCAATGCGGTGATCACGGCCAAAGATTCCAATATAAACGCCTTATATAGAGAGAAAAGATAGCGGGTAATTGTGACTTACCTAATAAGGCGAGGCATAAGCCGAGAAAAGCAGCGGTATTCATATTGACTGACACAGGCGCCGGCCGCTACTAAAGTAAAGGAATTTAATCCAAGTTCAGTCCTGCCACACACACACACACTCTCTCTCTGTGTGTGTACATATATGTATGGGTGTGTTGTATGTGTATATGTATGTGTGTCTCAGGGTTCGTCTACACGCTTGTCAATAAGAAAAGAAAAAGAAAAATAGGAATTGATACCACATCAAGCGTACAGGATGCAGAACAGCCGTTGGGTCTTTGTAAGTTTTTCTACTCCCCTTACTTGTACAGGAACGAGAGAACGCCCACCCTCTTTAACATACATACCATACATAACCCTACCCTACTATATCTTACCTACGTAAACCTAGATAGATAATGTGTGTGTAATGCTAAGCTGGGTACATATTAACTCCCCCCAAACCCTCCTCCGCCCCTTCTCGCACGCGCGGCTCTCCCCATAAGAAAAACAAGGCGGGGGGGCCGTGGCCCAAAGCCACCTTTTCACCTTCGTTACACTAAAGTACAATGTAGCACCTTGTCTCGGAACTTGGGCTGGGGAAAGAAGACCTAATAACTAATGAAAAAAAAAAAAAAGACAGAGAGAGAAAGAAGCTTCGGGACCGAAAGCGTAATCCAACTAAGCCAACCAACCAACCAACGTCCCGAAAACACTTGTTACAACATCCCGCGTCCAATAAACGATAAATCTGCATTTAAACTACTTTTATTCCCTTTTACCAACCGGGTCACGATTACGTCAGTCCCTCTACTGTACTCGGCTGCTCATAGGGCAGAAGGCTTTCCGATACGAAACGAACGATAACTTCCCCCTCAGGGGGGGGATTGCGTAAACCCAGCTCCCCCACCAAAGGTACGCATCACTCACGTGGCTTAGAGTTATGACAGGTGACGGGCCGGAAGAAATCTTTAAGTCATGGCTTTTATGGTTTTTGGTTGTTTACCGTTGTTTTGACATTTCACCTTACTTACCTGGAATTAAATCCTCTCTTATTCGCTACCCAGACTGTAAAGAATACGATTTTATGCGTTGTCATCCAGCAGGTGGCGTAGAAGACCCCGGACTTAACAAGTACACTCAAATAAAGAGTATATTGTATGGACACTAGCAACTTTAATATCTTATATGACAACTCCTAAGGGCAGTTTGTCTCAATACTACAATGGGCGAATTAGGATGACCGGAGCCCGTATCACCAAGGCATGTCACATGTTCTTAAGACAGTTATTTGAAATTTGCTGTATTGACTAAACGAAAACCTGAGCGCCCTATGAAGCACCTTTTATGCTTGCAAAGACTAAAACGAACGCCACCAAGGCAATTCCAAGCAGAACGCCGCCCAACTACTTCCGAAATGGGGTGCAATTAACGACGAATCGCGATAATGTAACCGGAATAATAGAGGAACGGTTTACTTAAATGTCAATAACTTTCCTCGCGCTATGATAGTATTCGTATTCGAAAATGCACCAGCTGACTGAGTCAATGTCATCAGCCAAGGAAAATACACAGGAATCGAGGCGAGAAATATATAGTCCTTCGTATTCCGTCAAGCCTGCGACGTAGGAACTTGGTCGCATGAGCGTGTAGAACTAATCGCGATATTGTCCATTCAAAATAGGAAGCAATCTGTGAATGACTAAATCCGAGAACGCTCATATTGCTGATGGCTGATTACTGCAGCCTCGGGAGAAAAGTTGAGAAGACTCGAGGCAAGTAGAATTATTCTTCGACGAACACGTGCCAAGGCGAACGAAATTGATTGGGCTATCTGCGAACAAGGCAAGTATTTTCAAAATGTCAAGGCATCAGGACGCAAAGCAGTTGCAGAAAAAAAGCATTTGCAATCGCCAATGTTTTGAGACATCTCGAAACTTATATGCCACGAAATTGCCATGAAGGAAGACTCGTCGTGTCGCTCAGGTTTAATAAAATGAAAACCAAGGAAATCGTGAAGTGAAATCAACGTCGTAGCATATAATGCAAATGGTACAAAGTTCTCCTTGTTAGAACATCTACTTTTGACGAACGCCATAAAGTCAATGCAAAGCAAGGGAACCAACTGCCTAAGACCCCCAAACCCCGTGCGCACCGTCCATTTATCGTATCGAACTCGCCAACGCCTGCATGTCATATCGGGGAGAAGGATGGTCGAATAACCGCGTGTAAATGGTGACCTACACGGTAGGGAAACGAATATGGAGAAGACCAAAGAGCCGAAACCAGAGGGTGATACGAGAGACTGAGAAGCATGCCGAAACGCCAGAAACGCGGGACGCCGGTTATGCTACATCATGACAAGTATGACAAGTCATATCGGGTACGAAATCGTTGCGAACGGGGTTTACTAGAACAAAATCAGCTTCGTTAACAACAGGACTGGAAGAATTTGCAAGACGTACCTGAGGGCCAAGGCCTCCGGGGGGAGGGCCTTGGTGGGCGTTGCCTCCAAAACTGGGCCCAGCAAACGGACCGGGTCCAGGAGGACCGGGGGGTCCGGGAGGGAAGTAATGAGGTGGGGGAGGGGCAGGGCGATACGGAGTACCTACACCGGAATTGTTCTGGGAACGACCCCACGATAGACGAACCCGTGAGTTACCGATTGGGTAACCCTGCATCTGATTGATCGCCATCTCCGCAGCGTGGCGGTGGACAAACTGAACAAATCCACAGCCTTTTCCGGGAGGGATCTTGACGTAGGTAATCTCACCAAAGCCCTGGAAAAACGATCTTAGTTCGTCCTCTGTTACATAGCCGGAGAGACCTCCAACGAAGACGGTCGTATTGTTCGGGTCTGTAAATTGGTTCATCGTCAAAGGATTAAATGTTCCGGGTTGCTGGTAGCCGTAGCTAGGGGGCTGCTGTTGTACCCATTGGCCACCCATGCCGCCGGCGTGGTGTGGAACTTGAGGGGGTTGGACCATCTGATGGCCATAGGGGTTATATTGACCTCCCTGATGGTTACTAATTGTCGCGTTAGAAGGCACATAGCAGGTCTAGAGTATTTTACTTACCGGTTTTTGGGAGTGGCAGGAGAAACTCTCATTGGTCTGTTACCGCAATAGACACCCTGCATTTCCACTAGCGCGCGCTGCTGGTCCTTTTCATCGGAAAATCTAACGAACCCATACCCTCGCGATTGTCCTGTTTGCTGGTCGGTCATAATCTTAGCCGACTTGCAGCTAGGGAATCGCGCTTGAAACAGGGCAACCAAGACAAACTCGTTGACCTCGTGACCTAGATCTCCAACAAAGATTGAGAACTCTGGGGTTCGGTCGTCTCGTCGATCAATAAGGCCTCCGCCCGAAGCCCAGTTAAGGCGGAAAACACGGTCAGTGTTGGGGATGGGCGTGCCGTTCAGCTGTAAAGCCTTCTGAGCGGCTTCCGGGGTAGCGAACTCAACGAAGCAATAACCGGCACTTCTGTATTTATGTGAGAAATCATTGGTTTGGAAGTATAGAGGGAGAACTGAATGTGTAGGACTTGGTATTATAGGTTGTTGCCACTTGGGAGGGCCAGAAGGAGTATGGAACCCACTCGGGCTCGGGTGAGGAAGACGATAATAGACAGGTTCTTCATACCCTGAATGGCGATCTCGGATGATCTTGACTTGGACATTTTCATTGAGTGTCGATTGAAATAATGTGCGAATGAAACCCTCATCCATCCAGCCAGCTAGTTCTCCCATCCTATGGTGTTAATTAGCACAACTTGTTGTTCGGCGAGGAAAAGGGTTATTTCATACCAAAGGGTCTGGCGAGCAGAATCAGAAGGGAAGGGCTGCGAGATGTCACCACCAGCTTGGCCGTTAGTCGCGGTCAAAGCAAGACCTGGTTGGGGTACACCAGGAGCACCGCTAGCACCTTGAGAGCCCGCATCGCCCTGAGAGCCAGAACCGTTAGACGGAGGCTTGCCGTTATAAGGGTTGAATCCGTCCATGGTAACCTATAAACCGGCGTTAATTATGTTTTCCCTCAAGGACTTCTGGGTATTGGAATGGATCAAAAACATCGTGTTGTTTTTTGGACTGTATTCCTAGCAACAGGACAATATGGAGGATACGAGCAGGCAAGGCGAGAATAGTCATACCAAGTTAAAATTCTAGTGAAGTCTTCTGAACTTTATCGGTCGAATTATGAGTCGAAGGTTAGGATACCGCTAGTACAGATGACTGTACGTTAACAATTTGGTCAATAAAATGAAGTAGAAAATCGAAGGTAAGCAAAAAGAGATGGCCTAGGTATGGGGCTTAAATGCGTAATATAGGAATCAAAGAGATAGTTCCAGATTGATTTGATCCTCCCAAGGAAGTCGTGGAGGGCATGTGTAAAGATTGGTAGTAACGATAGAAATGCAGGTGGTGATGAGTAAGAAGTAGTAAGGCCATCAAAATTGATTGAAGAACTAGGTATGGGGAAGAAATGATACAGTGCCAAATGAGCAAAAGCCAGGCAGTCTAGTAGTTGCACAGTATGCTGTGCAAGATGGACGACAAGGTATACGATGCGAATTGATGAATGACTCACCTATGGAACTTATTGCTATCAATAAAAGTTGTGCGTGGCTAAATGTAGATCTCCTAGCAAACAAGATGTTAGTACGTAGATTTAAAGACGGTGGTACGTAAGAACAGTGCCGATGCGAAATACAAAAATAGTAAAAAAGAATATCTAGTGGGTTAAGATCTCAAAAGACGCCGAAGTTCAAGGCACTTCTGGAATAAATTCGTTTGTGATTTTTGCGTGTTGTACACACGACATATATTGGATCTGTTAACGGTCGGAGATCCAATATGCGATAGACTTCAGACTGTCCCTTTGTGGGAATAGGGTATTCCAGTGAAGCAAACTTCGGAATTGTGAAGATAAAATGAAATGAAATGAGTAAAGCAGAAATAACAACTAAAAATCAAGCGTAGTAATAAGACGGGCGGTCAGCCAGTGATGTTGTGATTTAAGACCAGAATGTTATCCATATCGCAGGACATCGCCAGTTAAGCATTCAGTTAGGGAGGAACGTTCTACGAAAAAAGACTTGTAGCTTCTCATCGGCGAGGAGCTTAGAAGGAACTGGGAAAGAGAGAGAGAGTAACGGTGCTAATTTTTCAAGATATGTTGAATCCAACTTCATATGGAAGCTTTTCCACATGTTGTTTACCCTGATGAGTTCTGACTTTAAAATGGAACTTGGGGCGGCGGGGGGGAGGTTGTTACTGATAACAATCTGATGGGACAATAAACCTCGGTATATCTAGTGCTAATAACTCGTGAACGCCTTGGGTCCCTAGTATATTTAGGGGTCACTGTTGAAAATAGTTGGAAAGGACTTTATATGCCAAATCTGCACTGCAGATAGCTCCGTGACAAAGGCTTATTGCCAAGGGAGGGGGTACTGAAAAGGTAAAGTAATAAACATGTAACATACAAGCACCGTAAGAATAGAGCCCTTGGCGAGTAAGGAGAAAGGTGATCTTCGCTTGTAGTGGCAGCTCTTCTAATTAGTCGGAGAGTTATGCCAATATATGCAATCCTGCAAGGGACCCCCAACTCGGAGAATATATGCTAATAATAAAGAGTTACGTGAAGAACGGAGCAACTATGCCAACATAACAAGATGCTCAGGTGACATCAAAACTAATGCCAGCATCAAGATTGATGGTGTATTTGGTAGGAATGCCAACTAGGCCTTGTCATATATCGATGAAATTCGGTGCTGTTTGAGATTAAAGGATGTGGGTATTATTCGCGAATATGAAGTGTAAATTGGCTATGGCGAGAAAAATGCAACAAGGGTATTGTAGATTTGTTGGTTAACCACGAAATATAACTTACCAGGAGAAAACACCCGATTAATATCTAGATCCCGTAAGTCAGAGACTAGGAACCAAACGCCGGCGCCTCGAGCTTCTTGTCCGATGCAGATGGGAATGCAAGCGTTGAAATGTAAAGTGATTTCCCTGAATTGCGCCTCGAAGACCGCAATATTAGAAGACGCTTGCTTAACTGAAAGGATGAATCAACCTTTCAGGTCGTGTGACAAGTTCTAATGACGATAGGGCCAAGATTCTGGAAAACCTAGAACAGGATTAGCTATTCGGAAAAATAAAAAGATAAACAAGTTGATAATGAATGTATTAGTGTCTTCGGCATTTGAGCTCCAGGTTGAAAACAAAAAAATCCTAGTATTAGGGAACCGGCTTTCATTATATATAGCGTGAACGAACCGTGGAGCAACTCATATGAGGAAACCCCTTGCGATCGGAAACTGCCGCGTATGTATCAGAACACGGGCCGTTGCAAAAAAACCTTAATACATTCGCGAGGGGAAAGCAAATGCCAAAAGGGATGCGTTCAAACAGCCCATGGACTAGCTTGAGAATTGACCGCGAAAATTCTATCATAACCAGTTGGTTTCAAATATGGTCAGGGGAAGAAAGCGCCATTCGTAATAAGTCGACCGTGTGTTGAATAAACTTTGCTAAGATACTTTGTTAGTAGCGCTCCATAAAACCGAAAACGATGAAAACTAAAAGATCTAAGTGTAGTCATGACTGAAAAAGGCTATAATAGTCACAGCAGAACTTTCTTTTATCCGTGTCATGAAATCATCGGTAAGAGGTTGTGGGACAGAACGGAAAATAACGTGTATAATGCAGGAGTTGGTGATAGTGCTGGGTTAGGGGAGGATTAACTTACTTGGATTCAAATTTTTCATCCATTTGGTAGCGAATATCGTCGGGTTGAGCCCCTCTTGTTGGAGACTTGCACGTAAAAATGATTCGTATAATCATATTTGCATCTCCTTGCGCTGAGAACAACCAGTCTAAGCCCACATGTCGAGTCTCGTTGTCGTAGCAAATAAATTTCAGAACCACTCCGAGTGGTAGTCATTCTTGCTACGACAAAAGCCCTTAGTTTGTAGTCAAGCTCCCCACTGGAATTCAGCCCCATGTTGACTCCAAGATGATCAAGGATGCCAAGCCCTTACTTGGAATAAGCTGTTATATCCGGAGATCGTATCTGGCAGCTATGATGGCTTACCACCAATGAATCATGGAGTATATATCCTTTAGTGACTAGAGTATGCTCTTAGGCAAGAGAGCGAACCTCAGGAAGGGAGAGCGCTGAAGTAATTCGACATCATATGCGAAGGGTTATGATAGAACAGCCTGGTAGAACTGAACTACCCTAGACGAAATCGTAGCTGTCCAAATCAGATGGACGCACTCGCAATAATATGCGAGTTTCAGCCGGCCGTATCTCTCAACGAGTCCGCCTGATCTATCCCCTTCACATATTTGCGAACATCTTGTATTGTATACTGATACGAGGAATTCGGCGCGGCGTTTGGAAAGAAGAGATGGTTTATTTAAGCTATCGATGATTTGCGCTCATGTGCAGTAGACTCCAAGTCGGATTGGAGTGAACCAAAGTATCTAGAAATAGATCGGTATTCGAGCACAAACGGTAGAAACGTGGGTTCCTCGAATCATTGGAGTTGTCAAATGATGCTTCGGCAGCGGCATGTTTACTCTTTAGCGAGAGCATCGCGTCGAGACGTTGTGCATCACAAGGAGGCTCGGTGGTTGATATAAGCTAGCCTAACAAGAGGTGGGGCTGATCGTCTGGGATTTTCTAGAGCTCAAGTCGATCCAGCTTTTGCGCGCAGCTAGTTACTATGCGATGCGGGGCATTGTGCGCTTCATAACCGTGGCATGATGCTCAGCAAATTCAAAAAGTGCGCATCATCCATGATATAACCACGACCAATGCGACTTTGGTGACTCCCGTTTGTCAAGGAAAAGCTAGGATTCAATGACGCAGTTTCGGTTCGGCGATGTAGGATCCGAGGGTCGGTCAATCCGGCTGCTACAACAAAAATGTGTAGCCCAGCTAATTCTCGCGGCTAGGCAACATCCAGAAAGACCACCCCGCGGTTGCAGGGCATCTTTGTTTGATGAATCGCAAATATCCAAAGGATCCGAAGAAGTTCAAATGCTGGAGAGCACCAAAGCGCGATAATATATAAGAAAAGGGTATATGCACTTACTTTTAGACACCGAATGACACTTTTAGTTCCTTGTAAAGCAGCAGAAATGTAGCACCTTCGCGAACTCCAGCAAGATCCGAGGGTACCGGGGGAGACGTTTATTTTTCGTTAAAAAATAGCAGGATCGTTCCTTTTTAGACTCCTAGATATCGAATTGCGCCGCAACAAGAATTGGGGGAACCGTGATAATTGGGAAATAAAACCCGCACTGGGACCGTTGCGACGATGCGATAGACGAAGGATGGGATACCGAGCAGGCCGCGCGCACACAGAAAACGCTTTTTTTTTTTGCCAAAACGCACGCAACCAACAAATTTCACGTAGCAGGCGAGAAGGATTGGGCTCGCGACGTTAATTAGGGTTGGAGAGAAGAGAGGAATAGAAGGAAATGAATGTGAGGGTGGAGAGTGAGGGAGCGAGAGAGAAGGAGAATTAAAACAGCAAGCAAGAAACACAAAAGCAGAACAACGATAGTGCTGGTTTGGTTTGCGCGTAGTGTGGATGTGTGTGAGTGGGAAAAAAGGTGGAATTGGACTGGGCTGGGGCCCTTCGGGTGGAGGAGAGACGAGTCTCCAACGGAGCCATGGCCGCCAAAACTTCTTCCATCAGTTGCCAAAGTGGAGCTTGCCAGACCAAGGCGCACCTGCGACTTCAAACTTAAAAAAAAAAAAAAATGGAAGCGCCCTCAATGGATGCCGCTAATGACTTGAACCGTGCAAGTACTCGTTGTACTTAACTAATTGCGACTACACTAAGCAAGCTTTAATGTTTATCTTCGGGCGTAGGAAGTACTGTACAGTACAGTACGGCTTCGAAATTCCACACCCCACCAACTACAAACTCTGACGCCCGCATCCATGCTTGGATGTGTATATTGACTTACACTACACTAGACATATAATAATAATTATTGTTATTATTCATCATGCTCATTAAATATCCAATTGCTTATTATAAAATCCATTAGATGATTGCCCTAACGTATTTGACTCGTTGAAGAGAAATAAATTATTAAATAGATACAAAAACCAAGAGAAGCTTCACTCTATTCATTGGCACATCTCGAAACCATATGCTTGCAGACGAACGCTCGACATATTAGTTGTGTGCTTCCTTGCTTTACGGGTAACTAGTCCTATGCAGGCGGGCGTTGGGATTTCAAGAAGTTGCCCTATCAGGCCACGAATTGAGTCGGCGGAAGCTTCAGAGCAGCAATGGAAGTTCCCTAGGTATGTACCTGACCGCACTGTACTAGGGTTCAAAAGTATTTAAGTGAGGTCAGTGCTCCCCCACCTCATGACACTAGCTGCATGCATACGTAATAGTACTGCAAAATACCTCCCAAGTGGGTACATATCTATACATCCCTAATGTGGCTAGATGTACTGGGTAATGGAACGGAATCTGGCAGAAATACAAATAGTCTCGGGTATAATGTATCCATGTAAGATGTGTCAACTTTCAAGAGTGCTTCTAGCCTCTAGGTACATGTAGTTATGGCCTTCCGTCAATCCAAAAGTGCCCGAGTGCTTACATTATTACTCTCCTGCAACGGAAGGAGAACAGAGAAAATGGTTTCTTTGGAGGCGTTAATGAGACTGGTATTGATTTTCGATACGGCCTTAAGCATTTTATAAATGCCTATATATGGTTTCTCAACTTTCATTATGAATTGGTAAGGATTGTCAATATTTGAACTCCTTTGTTTTGCTTTATAGTAACTGGAATCTGATGTAGGGGGGTAGCATTGAATTTGATAACATACCAGGGGTTAGGTATGGATATCTTGAGGCTCCTAACACTTGTATCTTCCTACTTTAACCGTGAGGTATATTGTCGTATAAAATCTCGTAACAGAACGTAAGCATTGTAAGCCAAAGTCAAGTCAATTACTAGTTTCTAATTTGATTCATGTGATGTGTATTTAGGTCCTTATTGAGAAGTTATCTAGGTTACGTATTCACTTATACTCATGCTGGACATCTCCGCGATTGCAATACCTAGTTTTTACCGCCGAGGAATACGATGTCTTACCTCCTACGACGTATCTCGTTTATTCAGATACTTTTGCATGTAACTTTATTAATCGTAAAAGAATTTCGTTGGATTTCACCTGACTGACAGGTATTGATAACTTAACATTGTCCTGCAGGTCTTGTTTTGAAACGCGTCTTCTCAGATCAAAACGGACTGCAATTTCATTGCCAGGGACGTGTACTGTAACCCCGTCAACACTTTCGATATAGGTAGATACCTTGCCTTCCACGATTATGAACTACATTCTTCATCACTTCAATGTACTTATAATAGATTTATCCATTGCGGACACTTAAGTTGAATAGAGTTTTATAAGCCCGCGATAGCACGTAGACTTCCAACTGAAGAATTGCTCAGCTTGGTGATACCCTCTATATGCTACAAGGTTAATAAGTACTTTATACTTGAAGTAGCCAAGGGGAAGGCCTTCTACGATTTTGACTTGATTGGAGTTTACACCAGCGTTTACAACGTATGTAGCGACATTCGGGCACTACCGCAAACAAGTCCAGATTGGTTGTGTGACGGCGCAATGGCACGTGTGTGCGAGGGGGAGGGCAATGAAATCTGGGACCGGATCTCGAATCATAAAATGGCTCTCACCCCGGGAAATGCGACGATCTGCAAGATCCCTGCTTGGTTGGCGGCCTAAATGCAGATTGCGAAATGACAAGCATCATTTCAAAATACAGTATCTTTTTTTACTGTAGACAGTACACTTGTGTTAAGATACTTGATCTTACGGCCGTCAGTATGAGGGGAATAATTTCGAATTGAATTGAAGGATATGGCAACGTGGAAACAAGGAAAGGTATACGAGAGTTTATTTCGCGTATTAATTGAATCAACGATAGACAATAATATTTCTTCCACTTAACTTGACGCGAAGAAGAAAAAAAAAAAAAAAAAAAAGAAACTGGACGATCGGATAGGTCTTGGCTTTCTTAGGGCTGCCCGTACCGGGATACTTGTAATGGACATGTGGTATATCGGTACTTTGCAATACATGTACATTGAAGCTACCAGATACATGATGTATGTACCACATACTATGAAGGCAGAAAGCGCCTCCCTGTGCGTCCATTTGTTTCTGTGGTGTATGTAAGCATTTATTCTGGTATTTCTGGTATTTTTGACTAGCAAACTTTTTTTTCTTTCACTTGGTTAGCTTCCCGGCTTGGGAGCAATTACGCGCATGCAACTAACCACTCGATCCGCAATCGGGATCCCATACTGGTTGGTCTACTTAGGTAGGCATGTACCTTCCTTTTTTTTTCCTCCTTAGCCATGCGAGATGATAGGGAAATGTAGTATACCTCGGAGGTACTAAGCCAACCAAATTTTATATGGTGTATTATAAGACACCGGCTGCAAGGCACAAGATCCTAACTTTACTGTATCCACCAGTACAACACACCAAACCTAGCGTACACAAGTGCGTTGGGTCTTGGTAAAACTTAGCAAACGCGGAAAACAAATTTTCTTCGAAAGCAGAGTGATTTTCGTGGTAAGTCGTACAGCAGCGTGATCTATCCAGATACGGTTCAGGTTTCGTCTCGATGGTACAGCAACTGTTCGTATGTTAATAGTATTATAAGTTATTGGTTTCTAATCCCATTTACTTTTCAAAAGCTCGCCTGAGCAATTTCTACGTCATCTCGTCATTTGGTGCCGAGTACCTAGTGTGATTTACGCTAAAATCAAACCTGGCGGACCCCGGCTCCGTCTGTGCACAACGGATCTTCCGGCCTTCCGATCTCTTGTTCGTAATTTGAACGGGCTCACTGAATCGCGCCAATGAGCTAGTATATCGCTCTCGCGATAAGGGCTCCAATAATGCCCTATTTCGTGGGACCAATATTTCGGGGAGGGGAATATTCAGAGCCAGACTTCATCATGACGAGACTACCCTATGCCAAGTTGTCCTTGTATTACTCGTATTGAAGTACTATTATCAGCTTTCTTCGTTGATAAAGTTTATAAACACAGAAGGATGATACACTGGGTAAGTCTATGCCGATAGTTTTAGATGTGAATTCACTTGAGACTTTTACGGGGAGGGTGAAAGCTTGTCAAGTAGTTAGTTTCTGCAATACGGGTTCTTCCAGAACATGGATCTACGGGGTAAGTGAGTTTGTGTCATAAAACGTAACGCGCAATGAAGGTTGAAGCCGAGCTCGATACTACTCTATACTTGGCGCCCTTGAAGTCAACACCCTATCCAAAGGGTAGCGCTACGTCGGCGCCAACATCGTCGTATTAAAGGAGAAACTTATTTTTCAAATTACTCAGGCAAGTATGGGCCATTTGGGTCGGTTAGCTGCAGCGTCCGGGATTGGTGTTATAAGGGACACTGACAACATTGTCTCAAGATAGTTGAACTTGATGTTAAGGATTAGAAAGTAGAAAAGAAATATTGAAGCAGATTGACAAACTCTATCAAAGTCTATACGAATATGAACCACGCATTCAAAGTAGAGTTTTATCCAGGATGTCGAGTATAACTCAAAGGGGAACCCATAATTGGTACGCAACTACATATCTTGCTGTCTCTATCGTATAGTTAGATGAATTATTAACGTCGTCTCTCGTCAACAGGTATATTGTGTCGTTTCACGAGCGATAATTCTATTCACGTTCAATTCCAACAAAACAAATGATCCCTTACTTTGCCCCAGCTAAATATACCTCTTAGCTATTGATCGATACCGTACCCTAGGTACTATGTGTAGCTATTATATGGAGGATCGAACAAGGCGTTTTTCTAAGCCTATATATTTGGTAAATTCACCGGCATTACTCATTTGCTGTCAACTATATATTGTAATCGATCCGGCACTTCCTTAATATGTTATATTGATTCATATGAAAATGTGTTTGACAGGATATGCTCAAAACCATTAGAGCTTCGATAATGATAAGATAAGATGAAGATAAAAATAGATAACGGAAGCCACTTATGGCGGGATGTGGCTGGTGCACTTATATGGACACCAGGGTTCTGCATCTGTAATCTGTACCGCCACATTCTTCCCACTTCTAGCAACTAGTACCGCTTCATTGTTGACGTGCGCATCTTGCTGGCTAACGAGCGCCGGTTACCAATATAAGAAAAGGCTTAGGTTAAGAACGTAGTAGATTCCTGCTGATTTTGAGCGACAATGCTAAAATCTCTATACGTTTTAAGTAATTGAGATGCAGCTAAATGCATGAACCATCAATCATCAATCATCAATCATCAATCATCAATCATCAATCTGAATTTGTCGTGTATCTGACTGCCTCAGTTACCCCCTAGCAAGAAACCGCCCGGGAAGCCTAGGCAGAAAAAGACTACGCGGATAGTACCTACTGCCAGAAGTTTTTAATAAAGTCCCTATAATATTCGACTTCCATCATCTTATTTGAAAGAGAAAACGCAGCACTTTATCTTCCTGAACACTGCGGTCATCTCCGTGCCATTCCGTGATGGCTTCATCCAATGAAGGTGCTGAGCTGAGGCTTGTCTCGTCAATACGTTATAAACTCGCCAGTGTCTCCGCCGATGAGAGGAAACTTAGTGATGCACTTCGCTCGCAACTTGTTCCTCTCCTTGAAAGGGCAGGTAGTCAGCATAAGGCTGTAAGAGATGCTGTATGTATCTAATTTTCGCATATGCCTGAATATATTACTAATGATCTAAACAGGCCTTTCAAGCGTTCATAAGCGTCAACAATTTCGTTAAGCCCGCAGGGTATGTGTCATGTTCTGCCAATAGCAGCATCCCTTGCTAACTTCCACGCAAGCGTCATCTTGCCCGTCGCGGCTCTTGTAGAGCAGTATAAAAAGACTAGCTCGCCTATGGTCAAGCAGCTGGACCTAAGCCTCATAAAACAGGGTATTTTGAGACTTGACCAACATGACCGACGAGGGTTACTTCCGTTGGTACTAAGAGGAATTTCAAAGGAAACTAACTTAGCCGGCGCCGCTGGATTTTTCAACATCTTCTTACGCCTACTTCTGGAAATTAAAATACCTGGACGAGGTAGCAATGAGGATATTGCCCTTCGAGAGAAAATTGGCCTTTCTGATACAGGTGATGCTAGCTACATATCACAGTGGCTTGGCAAGCTCTTCCTTTTGAGGCAAGATTTGGCCTTAGCAACTGACGAAGAACTCGATGGGAAACTCCGCGCTTCGCCATCAGGCCTTACGCGTGAGGATATTGCGTTCCTGAGGAACAACAGCCCCCAAACCTGGAAGCCAGGTAACCCAGTTAGTCTGAGCTTACCGGAATGTAAAACGAAGGCTGTCAACTTTCTGGCAAGTGGTGCGTTCACCGATGACGAGCGATACATACCAATGATATGTGCCGCTGGTTCAGCAGATTCGCGAATCACGTCGATTGCCGACGATGTCCTAAAACGGTCTAATGTTGACCTTGAAAATAGAGATATAATTCGATCGCTCTATGACGCACATAAAAGGTTCCCGGCTGCTCATCGGATACAGGTTCTTAGGTTGCTCTCAAAATCATCTACTGCGTGCAGCTTTAAACAAGAATTGCTAGAAGCCGTCCGGCAGGATTTCAATATTGTATCTGGTGATGATGCATCCGTCCTCGGTCTCGAAGGATTGCGACTTAGCAAAGCATTATTGGCCTTTCTGGGCTGGGTGGCTCGAAACAAATCCATTTCTAGTGACACAAGCGACGATATTGGGCCTCCTCTTGTTCTTATCCTGAAAGACTACGTTCTCAAGCAGGGATGGCCGGAGCCCACGCCTCGTGGAAAACAGTCGCAGGCTCAAGACGAGCAGAGACTGCGGGCCAATGCGTATGAAACTATCGGCACCCTAGCAAGGGGAGGGAATTTCGAGTATAAGGCAAAGGATTCACTATTGAAGTGGCTCTTTGATTCCCTAGTCTCCGACCCTAGCCCGGATATTGTGGTCTATATCGAAAGTGCCCTATCAAGCATGATGGGTCTTTTCAAGCCGACAACCTCAGCAGAAACGAGGGATCTAGAAATATTGCTCCTGGAATATATGACTTTGCCCCAAGGGCAAGAAAGAAGAACGGCACGGCATGTTGCAGCACGCTTTGCGAATAATTGCCTTCCTTACAGTAATATTCAAGCTCGATGGATCGATATTCTGGCATTAGCTGGTGGAGCATCTGAACGACGTGATGTACTGGAAGAAGGACAACGGGGGCTTGATCCGTGGTGGGCTACTAAATTCCACCCTGAGAGTACACTAATCCTGCCAGATTGGACCAAACTTACAGGGATGTTCTTCAACACAGACCGTGAAACTGATGAAAGCCGTATGGATGTCGATCAGACATCGAAATACACATTATTTCACAATAACATCCTTCGAGCTTTTCCTCTAGCAATACGATATGTTAAACAGATCCTATTCTTAACCGCATTAGGCGAGGAGAAGTTTGAGATAGATTGGGAGTCTCAGCTAGAACGAAAATTGCATAACGATTTGGAGAGCCGCAATCGTATTAGAAAGTATCTTGCCGTCACAAACGTGGAATCGCTGTTGACACTACTCAACGCAGCCTTTGATGGGCTTCGAGACCATCCAGAACTTGGTATCGAGGAGCATATTGCGTGTCTTGCCGAGATATTATCATTCGCACCCTCAACAACTGTGATATCTACGTTGTCTGCGAGAACGCAAGAATTACTCTCCATAATCAAGTCCAATGATCTGAAAGTTAGGCAGTTGGCGTCCACGGTCTTCGGTATACTAGCGCCATGGAACAGCCAGTCTGCTCATTTCGTTTCTCGTCTACGGGATTTTATCGCGTCATGTCCAGAGCCATCGGCTTCTCAGTCTGCTGAGTATCAAGGCTCGCTACTTTGCCTTGGTAGCTATTTCTCCCGTGCTGCTTACTATGGGAAGATCAAACCCGAAGATGTATCCGAGCACGCCCAATTTATATACCAGAGGCTGACATCGTCATTGCGGAACGGGAGCGTAGATATTCTGGCGTCCACCCTGGAATCCATCTCTCAGCTTTGGACTGCGAATATTTACTTCCCTCAGAAGGACCAAGATCTGACGGAGACCATAGACTCCTTGGCCAAACTTGCGCTTTCAGGAAATGAGAAAGCGATTAGTACTCTGGGAAGGCTAGCGATTCCTTCATCGGCTGACATCTCAGGCGATGAGACAGAGCCTGCAGCAATAATCCTCGATAAACTATTTGCGCTGTCTGATATCAGGCGAACGGAAGTTCATTTCACTACTGGAGAGGCAATCGCCTGCGCGATCGCTCGTTGGGATTCCGAAGCAGTGCAACTCGGTTTAGACGTGGAACCTTCTGGGTCAGGTAAATCCGATATCATTGACAGCCTTGGAAAGCGACCTCCCAGAATTGATGCTACCATAAATAAACTTATAGAGGGTTGCAAAACCACGAAGCCATCCGTTTTGAAATCATCTGGTATATGGCTTTTCTGCATTATCCAATATTGCTCGAACCTCCCTGAGATCCAGTCTCGCCTGCGTCAGTGCCAGGTTGCTTTTATGCGACTACTTTCCGCCCGGGATGAACTCGTCCAAGAAACAGCATCGCGTGGACTTGCTTTGGTGTACGAAAGGGGTGACCCGTCTCTCAAGTCAGAGCTTGTGAAGGATTTAGTCTCCAGTTTTACCGGAACTAAAACACAGTTAAAGGTTGACGAGGACACCGAACTATTTGATGCTGGTGCACTACCAACAGGAGAGGGAAAGTCAATTACGTCTTATAAGGACATTGTTAATCTTGCTAACGAAGTCGGCGATCAAAGTTTGGTATATAAGTTCATGGCTCTAGCCACGAACGCCGCTACGTGGACTGCTCGTTCCGCTTTCGGCCGCTTTGGATTAAGCAATATTCTGTCAGACGCGGAGTTAGACCCAAAGATTTACCCAAAGCTGTATCGATACCGGTTTGATCCAAATACAAATGTGCAAAGATCAATGGACGATATCTGGAAAGCGGTTGTCAAAGACCAGACGAAAGTGATTGATGAATATTTTGATGCCATCATGACGGATCTTTTGAAGAGCATACTAGATGGAAGGGAATGGCGTGTGCGAGAGGCAAGCTGTGCGGCCATTGCCGAACTTATATACGGACAGCCATTCGCCAAATATGAAAAGTACTACGCTGAAATCTGGAAGCTCGCATTTAGAGTCCTAGACGACAAGAAAGGCTCAGTCAGGGCCGCTGCTCTGAAACTCTGCATGGGACTATCCAAAACCCTTGTCACCCAACTCCAGGAGAACAACTCTTCTTCTTCTGCTAGAGCAATGATGGCTCAAGTTCTCCCGTTCTTGTTGTCCGACAAGGGAATTGAAAATTCAGTGAAAGAAATAAAGTACTTCTGTATCAAAATCGTTCTAGACGTCGTTAAAAGCGGAGGTGATGTATTGAAGCCATTTATTCCAGCTATCATCACGCATTTCCTTGGGTTGCTCAGTACCGTAGAGCCGGACGAAGTCAATTTTGCGTACCAAAGATTCAGTGAGGAGGATCGCGAAAATCTGGACAAGTTACGAGGCACCTTTGCTACTCGATCGCCTATGTTTGAATGCATCGTGGACTGTCTGCGGTTCATTGACGAGGACACTATGAAGGAACTGGCCCCGCAGTTAGTCTCGACCATCAAATCAGCTATTGGAATGCAGACCAAGATCGGCTGCGCCGAACTCCTCAGTACATTGGCACTTCGACATAGCATTCTGTTGCCCCCGTATAACGCGCAGTTTCTAAAGACGGTGGAGACGCAGATTCTGGATAGGAATCATGAAGTAAACAAAGCCTATGCTAGAAGTTCTGCGTATCTGCTAAGATCGGCAACTTTGGAGTCTCGAGACCGGTTCACATCGCGACTCGTAGACTTGTATTTTGGAGCCGAGGATGATACTCGGCGACAAAAAGTTGCCGATGTTGTTCTAGCCATAGCAAAGGTCTCCCCTGACGCATTTTCTGACCTCGAGGCCCGTCTTTTGCCTTTCTCCTACCTGGCAAAACATGACACTGATGACTACGTATCAGAAGAATTCGAAGCTGTATGGAGCCAACACGCGGGTGGAAGTCATAGTGTAAAACGCTTCGTCGATGAAATTACACAGTTCGCGCTGAAAGGCCTCGATACATCGAAGTGGGCTCTTCAGCATGGAGCTGCCATAGCCGTGGCGTCTATGATCACCGCACTCAGCAGTGCCGCTGGGAAAGACGGCCAGTTTGCTGACGCGGACCTACAGAAAATCTGGCCTCCGCTAGAAAAAGCGCTGTCGCTCAAAACATTCAGCGGCAAAGAGAAGGTAGTCACCGCATATCCCCTCTTTGTACTCCATGGCAAGAAACTTTGGAGCACAGATTCAGCTTTCTCAGCGCAACTGAAGAAGATAGCTATCCGCGAAGCAAAACGAAACAATGATGCGTATCGTCCTCATGCATTCCGAGCCCTCGCGGAATTTGCTAGTGCCCGAGAGGATTTGGACATGTACGCGGAAGTGGTTGGCATCGTATCAGACTACTTGAAGCCCGATGAAGCACACAAGGTTACGGAGCTGGAGCAGAAAACAACTGATGCAGCACTCAAAGCTACCCTGACAGCATACAATCGTCAACGAATGCGGGAGGCGCCGCTTAACGTGCTTGATACCATAGTGACTACTCTAGAAGGAGTGAAAGAAGCAATTTCAGTGGCTAGAGATACGTGGTTTACCAGCGCCACCGATATCCTGAACCAAGCGGCAGCCTCTGAAGGTTCTCCAGACTCTTCGGCGGGTCCCGTGGCTACTCGATGGTTCAGACTGCTGGTGGCAGATGAGAGCGACGTCATTCTTGAAAATCAACGTACGAACCGCGCGAAAGCACTTGGAGCTTTCGTGAAGGCGTTGAAGAAGGGCGTTTTTGGGGCAGTTAGTGAGCAGGGACCGTTACTTGAGGAGATGGAGCAGAAGTTGAAGGCTATGATAGAAGCTGAAAGGTCCATAGATGTGCAGAAGCTGCTGGAGCAGGTCACTCAACGGCTTGCTGTCTAGGGAGACGTAAGGAATGCAATTGTGTGTGTAAGCGATGAGTTATAGGTACCCAACCCATAGACTTTTTTTCATTGACTCTTTTTAAAAAATGATTTGTTTGATGATGAATACGAACATAGATATCTCTCTAGTAATTGACGGTATAGAAAACTTTGTGCTTTATGAAAGTTGACGTAGAACTGCTTGTATACACCACTGTGCCGAGTACCTTAGGTATGGTACCTTGTCCTTGAATAACCTCAGCGTAAGGACTATTTCGGTAGGTATCCAAATATCCATGTTTGAAACACAATTTTTTTGTTGAGAAATAAGTCACGTAGGATCTTGAGTCGTCATCTCAAGAAATAAAAAACCCCCTTTTTTTTTAGTGTTACGTCAGCAACGATGGATCACGTCCCAGATGTAAGGGACCATAGTATGTACCTAATCTACCTAGGTAGGTATTTCGCACCTACCGCGGGGTGTAAGCTTGCGGAGAAAGGTCGGGAAAGGATAACAGTGGTTCCAATTATTTTTTGGTGGCTTTATCAGCTTATCTACCCTATCAGAAGGGCGTCAAAAAAGATGCCCCATGCCACTTAGCCTACCTAATATACTATATTACAACAACTTTAATAAATTGTAAAAAGATCAAATACGTCTTCCCAGCACATGGGCGAAAGATATATTATTAAACCTATTTAATTCTATTTTTTTATATTAAATTGATTAAAATTTGACTTTTTTACAATTAATTGAAGTTATTGTAGTATAATCGTATATGGACGGCTAGGGGCTAGTGGTGTGGGGCATCTTTTTTGACGCCCTTCTGCCTATCCAGGCCTATCTTAGATTAGGTACCGATGTATCTATCGGTGGTCGGCCCCACACAAATAGATGTTGCGTCACAATAGCCGCCTTCAAGCCCATTAACTCCCATTTAGTATTACAGCACAGTCATCTGCTACAAGCAACCATTTTCATACAAAACAACTTCCGTCTAATTTTTGTTTGCCTCGGGCGGTGATCACTACTCGTACCTTTCCCGTAGAATGTGGATTATTCATTTTATTACAGGCGAAATCCCACCAGAGTATTTAAACTAAGAGCTAGTCCACTGCGAACTTAGATTCTGTGCCATTAACGTTTTGGTTCGTCTTCAACTGCGAACGCCTACCGCCTGCTACCTAACCTCACAACCTCACAATCTCGCAACTTCATAGCATCACAGCTTTGTAACCTTACGACTTTACAACTTTTTACCCCAACTTCGTATAAGAAGCTCCTCGACGCATACACCCATCGAGTAATAACCGCGCACATAACCGAATATTCAACGTATACATTTTATCCTCCAGAGTTATACCCACTAGCTTTACAAGATGGATGAGGACGTAGTGCAATTCATGGCCATAACTGGCATCTCAGCTGAGCACGTAGCTCGCGGGTACCTCGAAATCTCAGGTGGCGATCCTATGCAAGCCATCCAACTCTTCTACGAAAACCCAGAGTTACAAGCTAGCTTTAACCAGCCCGCCGCTTCAACTTCCACATCAACCAGACAGCCTACGTCGTCATCTGCAAGTCGAAGCCGAGGAGGCTTTACGGGTCGCGAAGATGCCAGCGGAGTTATTCACATAGATTCCGACGACGACGATGTGCATATGGCGAATGATGATTTTGACATACCTGATGAGGAGGATGATGTTACGGCGATAGCAAGAAGCGCGCAAGAGGAAGAAGATGCTGCTATGGCGAGACGGCTACAAGAGGAAATGTACTCAGAAAATCATGGATCGATGGATGGAGTAAGAGCACCCATAGCACAGACTACCGAGACTCTCGCAGCGCCCGATCCATCCTGGGGTTTAGATGATGACCGAGAAGCTGCTGTCATGGAGCAACTACGTCGACGGAGAGCACAAGGTGGGCTTGGCTAGCTAGTATTTCTCTTCCCGTTTACTTTCCTAACCTTCTTCATAGGTACCAGTGCCAACCCTTTTAACCAATCATCCGTCGATTGGTTTGACCGGGAGGATGGTGTTCGATCGCGAAGCACGCAACCTACCTCCAGTAATACATCGCGGAGACTAAGAGATCTTTTCGCACCCCCAACAACTTTGATTACTCGTCTGCCGTTAGATGCCGCAAGAGACCTCGGAAAGGAAGAGAAGAAGTGGATACTTGTTAACCTGCAGAAGATGGACGACTTTCGATGCCAGGTCCTTAACAGAGACCACTGGAAGAATGAAGACATTGTGTCTTTGATTCGCGAGCACTTCATCTTCTTACAATACACCCTAGATGACCCTTTCGCCCAGTCATATACCACATTCTACTTCGCCAATCAAGCTCATGAGGATGAAAATAACTATCCCCACGTTTCCATTATCGATCCACGTACAGGAGAGCAGGTAAAAGTTTGGTCGGGAGAATCATTCCCCCCTATGGCGGAGTTCCATTCAGATCTTGTCGAATTTCTCGATCGATACAGCCTAGCGGCCAACAGCAAGAATCCCGTGGTTAAGTCGAAACCGAAGACGAAGCCCGTGGATATCAGCCGACTGTCAGAAGAAGAGATGCTTAGAATAGCTTTACAGAATAGTCTTGACGAGAACGGTGGATCGTCAGAGCCTAGCGTGCAAGATCCAGACGCCCTTACTAAGTCGAATCCGGATATTGGAAAGGGCAAGGGTAAAGAGGTTGAGGAATCTAATGATTCAGCTGAGGATTCTAATCAATCCCCTACGGCATTAGCCTTTGCCCAAATATTATCCACTAATCCTCACGTGGAACCTGAGAACAACCCAGCAACCACCACTAGAATACAATTCCGTCATGCCGGAGGTCGCATTATTCGGAGATTCTCCATCACAGACCCCGTTCGTCGCATCTACGAATGGTTAAAGGCCGAGCCTCTCGAGGGCAAGGAGAATATCCCATTCGAGCTCAAGGCGATGCCAGCAGGTCGGGATCTGATCGGAGAGATAGGAAAGACGATCGAGGAGGCCGGCTTGAAGCAGGGTACGGTTATGATCGAGTTCATCGAGGACTCATAAGTGGATGGCGCCGCAGGAAAAGAACACACGGGGCTCACGGTTGCAGTGCGGGGCTAGGCTTACGGAAATTCATATCGCATTTGATATTCATGGATCGGGAACATGTGTTATAGATTTTTGTTTTGCAACGATTCACAACAGCCAGGGACCAAAACAACCGTTGTCTACACTACTACTACTACTTTAGAGCTAGCTCCCTAGCAGAAACGAGTTCTTTCCCGCGAGGTTATTATTGACTTGATGCTTCATTCTTACGATGTGCTTTATATTGCTTTTAGGGTAATATGGTTTGGTATACACGTAATGATTATCAAGTAGCTGTAGTCTTGCCCTAGAGAAGAAGATTAGTATGAATTTAACCCCTCTTCAGGCGTCAAGACTTTTATCTTTAAAGGTAGTCAGTTCTATATGCGGAAGTGATTCAACTCATTGTTATCATTTTACTGTCTGTGACCCTACCGAAAGCCTATACCGTGGCTCCTATCGACAGTAGGTAATATAAAAGTGATGGCTAAGATTTCTTATAGGGTCATTGTTATAAGTGTTGTCAGTAATATATTGGTTCTGCATAGTTCAACTGATCTAAGGGTGTCTGTTAAAGAGAGACTTACTATAGCTGTCAAAAGCTCCTATTGGCTCTGGCTCTGGCCCCCTGCGAGTTGTAGTTGCCAATCCAGGCATGGGCCGCACGCATCTCGGACTACAGAAGTCGGGCTGCCGCGCCGAGTGGGGCCGATAACGGCCCCCCGATCCTGACGGTAACTGCCGGAACAAAGGCCGGCGTTGTCAACCAATGAGCATCAAAGGAGGCTTTATGTGCGGCTTTGATTGGCAACTTAGTTAAACTACGCAATTAATTATAGGGATATAAAGAAAAGGGAAAAGAATATTAATGAGGGAGTGCTCGGAATTTTCTACCTAAGCTTGCTTGCTTGCTTGCTTGCTTTTCATCTAGGTACATAATATGAGCTGCTTAGAGAACTTATCATCCATCCTCCTAAGTCCTAGCTCGTCATGAACGACTCAACTTCTCAGGCCTACAAGATGTTGCAAATGGGTATCTGCAAATGAAAATGAAAATGAGAAAAATGCCATTAGCCATATAGCATTCATTGATGAATTTTGCAGCATCCTTCGCCACTCGGGGTGGATCGTTGAAATCCTATTACTGTGACGTGCCGCGATGAATCTGAAAGGAAATGAAAAGCCGTGCCAGTAAATTGTAGCCGAAGAATCACTCAGTAGGAGGGGGGTGAGATTGACTTGTCCCAGCGTTGGGTGCGGCGCTAGGACCCTCGTAGGGAATCGAAAGGGTGGTGTCTCCAGAGTCGGTGGAGTCTTCGGTTCCGTCGGATTCTGCCTCTTCTCCTCCTTTTTCCTCTTGAGGCTCATCTACTTTCTCCTTTTCCGGTTCATCTCGTTTCTCTTCTTCTGGAACATCTCCTTTTTCCACTTCCGTTTCATCCTGTTTTCCCTCTTCTACTTCGTCAACTTTTTCCTCCGCTTCGTCTTCTTTCTCTTCTCCAACCTCTTTAGCTTTTCCTTTGCCTTTGTCCACCTTGGCATTTTCCTTGCCGCGATCCTGCTTGGCTTTGCCCTTGGCTTTGCCTTTGCCTGTGCCTCTGCGGCGGACATCCTTCGCCTTGCCCTTGCCCTTTCCCTTATATCCGGCATCCTCTTCTTCGGAACTCTCTTCTTCGGAACTCTCTTCTTCAGAACTTGCTTCCTCGGGGCGGGGACGAGAACTGGGACCTGCTTCATTGGTGTCATCGCCAGTCTCGTAGTGAAGGTAGATCAGACCCGTAGCTTGGTCCTTTTGAATGGGGTAGTGCTCGAACTTCTTTGCAGGGGGGTGCTGCTCTCCGCAGCTGTAGCACGGACCGACGTTAGCGACCTGGCCGAGGATCTGGGTCATTTCTGGGCCACCGAAGTGATCAGAGACCAAGCAGTTTCCTCTGGAACGAAACAAGATCGGCAGGGTGTTTGGTCCTGGGGACTGAATTCTGTAGCCGTCGGAAAGATATGAATGGTTGAGCAAAGCGTGGGCCCAACCGCGGAGATGGTTCGCGGTCAGGTTAGTCAAGCCGAATGTGAGAATGACATCCATAGCATGCTTCTGGCCCTTGAAACAGATATCGGTCGTGTGCAGAGGGCAGAAATCCGCAAAAGCCCACCAAGGGTGACCCAGGATCCTCTTCGTAGCCGGCGGGCGCATCTTGGTACACTGCTTATCTCTCCATTGATCACAATCATCGTGATTGCATTCAATGGGGCCAGAGAAAAAGGTTACGGACTTCCTCTTCTCTAACAGAGACTTGACCACAGCATCCCCGTGACGCTCGGCCTTATCCAGGTAGTAAATATAAATAAATATGCTGCCCGGATCATTGACATTAAATGCAATGTTCTGCGGCCGAAAGATCCAGGAATCGATTCGGCTACGGGCCTTTTTCGCCCGAACCGAATCTCCCTCCGCAGAAGCGTTGCCGCCCTCTCTGGGCCTGTCCACGCTCGCTAGGGCCGATCGATCAATCACAAATACATCTTTATCAAGATTTGTTCTGATCGCCCTGCTCGTCCTGGCTGGGCCCATCATGTGGAGAGCAGCATCTTCTCGATCGAAGGCCCCATCGTAGGACGTCCCCTCCAGGGAGACCATGCGCCAGTAAATGTCTCGAGGAAGACTCGTCCGTTGCTGGTAGCGCGACGGTGCCATATGGCGACCACCCGCCGCCAAAATCGGGCGGTAAGACTCCGCGTCCCCGAGACCAGTATCTATGCGAGACCCGCTTGATGATAATAGCCCGACGATATATTTACCGTCTGGTACTGCGATAGTTCGACCCAATTCCTCTCCGGGAAGAAGATTAGCGTTTTTGCTGCCGCCGCCGCCGCCATTATTGTTGTTCTCGTTGTTCTCATCGTTGTCGGCACCATCGGGGTCATCATCCTTCTCTTCTTTACCTGATTTATGAGCCTTCTTCTTCAAAGTTACAGCCTCCTGGTGAAGTTGATTAAGGCTCTTTTCGTCGACGTCTTTTTTGTATCTGTCTTGGTAGACCAAAGCCCAAATAACGACATCTTTATCGGTCTTTGATGACATTAATGTCGCCATGATGGTAGATGGTAGGGAAATGACCTGGATTAACTGGAAGGGAGTCAGAATGGGAGGGGTCGAGAAAAGAATGGCTTGAAGAGAATGTTAAAGTGTGCAATGAAGACCTGTACGGTCAGGTATGTTGTGCAAGTTGATGGATGGGGGTATATATCAATATGGAATAGAGTGATGTATTTCCAATATTATTTAAATTTTCCATCACATTTTTATGATGTGCGCTTTCATGAGGGCGAATGGCAATGGGGATGTGGAAGGGGGATACATAGGTAGAAGAGGCAAAGTATATGAAGGGAGCGAAGAGTCACGGGGAGATACTAACCTTTGAAAACCAAGTACGAGGTGTGACCAAATAAATCTCGATAATAGGGTTACTTGACCAAAAGGTTGAACCAACTTAGCTTTGAAGAAGAAAGGATGGCTAATGTTGTTTCAAGTTTCGAGAAGCTTGATTGTAGAGGCAAGAATCTTCTCGTTGTTTCGTAGCTTGGAAAGAAGAGAGTGGGAGAAAGGAAAAAGACTGGGGGTGCCTGGATATTTATGTAGAAAACCAGAGAACAATGTGCCTTGGGGCTTGGAGAAGAACTGGAAAGTAGGAAAGAACAGTTACTGAGGTAGCAACCAGGTCAGGTTACACATCGTGGCCAATGACAGAGGGTTTGGAGGAATTCTAAGGCAGGTACACGCGAAAGTTGCAGACTTAGGGCGGGTCAAGCTTGTTTCGAAACGTGGATACAAGTTATTTTCGACCACTAGAAGAGTTTATAAGATGCAGGTGCACAAGAGAACTTCTTGTAGGGCGGGTACAGGTTGGGTAAGGAGAATGCAAGATAAGTGAATGTAAGGCGGGTACTGTTTGATAGAAAAGTTCTTTTGGGAAGGGCAGGAAGGTACATGCTATAGTGGGTAACTGTAGAGTGGTACGTCTCATAGGCGACGACATGGTAGACGATATGGTGTGGATGACGACTATAAAGAGTGGCAGCTTATAGTTGCCGACTATAGGAAGCGTCGTACTAATAGTGACAAGTTTAAATTGTAATGTTTTCTAAGTGATGACGACTATAGAAGACGGCATGCTATAGTCGTAGTCATAGTCGATAGTTATAGTCGACGGCTATAGACAACGGCTGTAGACTAACTTAGGTTATACTCGGCGATCGTATAGAAGTACGTGTTATAGGCAACGACTATAGAACGACAGGTACGTATCCACACTTATAGCGACGCAAGACTAAATATATCCAAAGAAGTCAGCAAATCGTATTCGTCTCAATTCCCAAAACTTATATGTTGATAGAATAATATTCAACGGCACCTGGGAAGTCAGAGGTAGGTGCCTATTAATACATAGTGCTTTTTTCTCTTTATATTTTCGTTGGAGCCTGGCACCGGTACGGAACAAGTAGAGGGAAATCTACTTTTTGGACATCCTTGTTTTTCACCCAATGTAGTAACTATTCACAGCGTCGTGAATCTAAAGGGAGCTTCTTGATTTGATGGCTATTACGCCACTACTTCCTCTGGCACGATTTCTAACGATAATACGAAGATATACTCTAATATTCAATATTAAGGGTATCATAATGATAAGCATTGCTATGAACTATTTACGCATCAAGTAAAGACTATTGTTGGACTCTGTCACGGTCAAGGTCTACGTCAGCTAGCTTGACGGGCTTTGTCCAGAATAACAGCTTGTGCCCTAAAAAGAGTACAAGAAACAACATGAGGCTGACATATGCCGCGAAGAAATCGCTAGTTTTCCACTCGATGAAAACAGTAAATCCGTTGGTTAAGAGAATTAACACGCAGAAGAACAGGCCGAACCAAGTTAAGTATGGCTGGAGTGGAGCGGCATATGGAAGGTCTTTTCGGGAGATTCCCTTAAACTTTAGGGCATTCATGAATCGTAAGTGGCAGACACTGATACAAGACCAGGTAATAAAACCAGCTATGGCAGTGATGTTTAGTAGCCAGTTGAAGACATCACCACCGTTAGACGATAGATTCATAAAAGCGAGAAGGCCGATAGCTGAAGTAACAGCCACTGCGAAATAAGGAGTTCCGTACTTGTTTGTACGAGTCAAGAATGCAGGAGCATTGCTTTCCGTAGCTAAGCCGACAAGAATTCGACTTCCAGAGTAAACATTTGAGTTGGCAGCAGAGAGCACAGCAGTTAAGAGAACGGCGTTGATGATGTGGGGGAGGACAGAAACACCAGCAAGGTTGGCTGCGATAACGAGAGGCGATGCTGAGGCATTCGTAGTGCCGATCTGGAGGTCCTCGTTGTCGTAAGGTACGAGCAAGCCGACAAAGAATATGGTTGCGACGAAAAGAGATAGAATCCCCCAGAATGTCCACCTAATAGCTTTTGGGACATTCTTTGCCGGGTCGTGAGTCTCTCCGGCACCAATACCGACAAGCTCCGCGCCTTGGTAGCTAAATCCAGCAGTAACCAGAACCGACCAGAACCCAACGAACTTCCCGGTGTTTCCAGTCTCGATATATTCAGCGAAAGGACCGGGGTGCACCCAGGTATCAAATCCGAGATATCCGTTCTTACCCACGCCAGCATCGATACAAATGGCGAATATGATGAAACCAACGATGGTGACGACCTTGATGCTAGAGAACCACATTTCGAAGCTGCCAAAATAACGAATAGGCAAGAAGTTGACACCTGTGAAGACGACCCAGAAAATGGCAATGAAAATTCCGATGCTGAGACTCGAGTTCCAATACTGGATAATAACACCGGCTGCTACGAGTTCGAGGGCGAAGGTTATGGACCAGCTGAACCAATAAATCCAGCCCATTGCGAAACCGAGAGAGCGATCGACAAATCGAGAAGCGTACACGGTAAAACTGCCAGCCACCGGAATAAAGGAAGCCATCTCACCCAGACTCGTCATGACAGAGAACACGATCGAGCCGACAAAAAGGAAGGCGATGAGACAGCCAACTGGCCCTGCTGTCGCCAACGCCTCCCCACTACCTAAGAACAGGCCAGTTCCGACAGTTCCACCGATGGCGATAAACTGCAGATGGTAGCTGCGAAGCCCCCGATGCAGCTGGTCGTCGCCAGCCTCAACATCCTTCTGACCATTGCCCGTTAGAGAATTCTCCTTCGGGCTCTTTTCCCCCTCGCTGACGGCTGGGTCCATCTCGACAGTTAAATCGACTCGACGACACAAGGCGCAACGAGCGTGACGGAGGGGGGAGGGTTAGGTACTAGAAGGACCGTGGGTAGGTAGGGAATGTACCTAATTAGTCACGTAGGGAGGGGATGGAATGGGAAGTGAAAGGGGAACGTGGTCGTGTGCGCGCCGGGGGTGAGGGGAGGGATTATATATATAGGTAGGTATATAAAGGCAAGGTAATAAATAAGCTTCTCGGGAACGGGAACGGTTACCGTCGACTTTAAAGAGATATAGGTTAGGTAGTTAAGGACTTTCTAGAAAAAGTTTTCGAAACTGATCATTGGTCACATACGAAGTAGAGTAGGTACAATATTACGGACAACACTTACTAGGTTCGAGACTCGAACTACTTTGGACCAAAACATATTTGATCGCCTTTAGACTTACCCTACTATGTACTCGAACTAACTACACATATGGGTATGGCATAACTACTACGGCATTACCGAAAATGTCTCATGATCCGGTCGGGTCCATTTCGTCGCGACCAGTGCGACGTAGGCTGGAAATTCGGCTCCAAAGAATAATTTGCCCTATCGGTGGCGTATCGTTGGACTGTAGCTCCACTGAAATATTTTTTTTCTCCTTCCCCATCAATTGACGAATGGGACTCTAAGCGCGAACTTGCTGTAACGCTACCAAGGGTGCGTGGGTTGCGTGGGTTGCGTGGGTTACGTGGGCCAAATTTTTTTTTAAAAAAAATTCCGCCGTTCGCGCGATTCCGATAGCAGTCATCGGTGTCGTTGACATCATGTGGTTATATAAGTCTAAGGTAGGTAAAGTACCTATATATGTGAGGCTCTCGTTACCCGCCGTGGTATGATATAACCAAAATAGGTTGCAGGAGTTATAACCTTACGAGGGAAACAAGTTTTTGTTTTGTCCTCATTCAAATTTTCTTTCTTATTGCAACGCATAGACGCCGATGCCCCAACGCGGATACCGACGCGTCAGGTTAGTCTTGACATCTTTTGGACCAGGCTAATAAGTATTACCATTTCATATTAGCCAACGTTTGTCAACTTGTGCGATAAGCTATCATGTATGTCAGTACCTAACATATGTGTTAAGCTTCTATTAACCTATCTTTCATACTGTAACAAACTATAATAACCTCGTGGGCCACTATCTTTTAAGTTAAAACGTCAGATCCGGCTATAAGACCTAGCTTAGGCTCTTCTTTGATTGGCTTTAGCGTAAGTTGCCAACAGGAAATTCCGAAATACGCTGTTAGCTTTCAATCGGGTAACCCTAGCTTCATATAGAAATCGGTAAGGACCCGCGTGGGCCTTGCTCTTCTGTCTTAACCGTATTTCTCTCGTTTAGCAACGTTACCCATATGCTCCGCTTAGATTTGGATCAAAAAAACCGCTTATAATATGAGGTAGACGTGCGCAATCATGGCGGTCAAAAGGAATTGTTGCCTTTCCCCGCCGAGCATTGACCGCAGATCTCCCAGAGATCTTTCGCATTATGTGCTGGTAAATAACCGGGTCAAGGTTCATGACAAACACAAACGATTTCCTGAATGAAATTATCAATCTAAGTCTTAAATGTTTCAATTCTGGTACATCAAAAACAGAATACTATAGAGTACTTGCAAATTGCATCAAGCCTATACTATTGCCCGTAGCCCACGATAAAACTGACAAATTACATTGGTATTGAGGGGTTTATAGGGGCATCATAAATAGCATTCTACGCTAATAATAAACATTGAGAAAAAACAGTGGCTAATTTCACACAAAAATCCATCACTAAAATATCACCCTACCCGGCATTCAATGCCGTGGATCTGAACGGATATAAGATGCATATAAATACAACACCTAGCCGGGTCCTCTAACTAACCACATAAGCAAGCTACTGCAGCTTCCCTACGGTGAATACATACGTGGAATATTTGAATTATATTGGCTTTAGTGTAGCCGCTAACTTTTAGGTCATAATGCGAAAAGGGGTATGGGGACCCCATTCCGGAGGTAAAGGTTATCTTAATCTGATGCCAGTGGGCAGGCAATCCTTGACACGGTATATATACTCATCATCCACAACTTTTAGGCAAGCCAAACACAAAAAGTCACTCGGAATAGATGCGCACTAAAAGATAAAGAGAGGAGTAAGAATCAAACAAATTACTGTTTGCGCCGCTTCCCTCCATCGTGGCCAGAGCCCAGCTTTTGTAAGATTGGTATAGTGTTGTAACTGACGATGGGAAATTGGAATTCTAGGTGGGACATCCAGAATAAATATGCTGTTAGTATGCTAACTACGAGCTCGTACAGCTTGGTCTAGAGTTTTATAACTATTATAGATGTGTATCTAGACTACAATGCCAAAGTTGAGACCTACACTGCTAGAGAAGGAGAACGTGTCTAGCTTTCGGCATGTAGGCTGTATATGCGAGTAAGACAACTAGGTACCTACCTATGGTTCGGGGTTGACCTTAAATCCTAATATTATTTAGAGATATACTATATATATCTTCTAAACTATCAACGTATATTATACTCCACGTACACCAACTCTGAACTGCCTACGGATTTCTTGATGAGACATTGTATAGTACTTGTGTCATATGGGTAGTACTAAATCCTTACTCAAATATCTCAAAAACACGAGACCTCTATCTCTGGATAAACTTTTTGTGGTATTCAAATAAATTCTCTTGTCAGATCCATGTGTTATAAGGTCTATTGCAACTCGTTACGAATATACTGCTATACTATGTTGTTTATATGAGGCTTTCTTTTATGTGTAGAGAAAGGCAGTTCCCGATCGTCATCTCAATCCTTGTGGTAGCGGTTACTACGGGGTGCATGTCCGTATTATTCGCGGTTATACATCTCATTATCTATTAAAGCATACACACAGAGAAGCGGCAATAACATACCGGCCCGAGACTAAATATGCTTCCCTTGACCCTGGGATCATTTCTCCACGGGCAAATCATGTTAGCACCACTTATTTCAATTCTGCTAGGGGTGAAAAGTCTTGCCTATGTGGATTAGAAAGTATCTGAGCATCTTCGAAATTTATGAGCTTCAATAGAGGAATCTCGTAATGGCCGCTATTCCCCGGGGGTACGACATCCCCAAACATTACTAGATTTGGGATCAGATACGTCAGCAAACGAACCGAGAGATATTTATCACGGCTGCGCCTAACTTGTAGGTACAATAATGTCCGGGAAATGCTCACTATTATGCACGTGCATGTCGGTATGGGTAAATTGAGCCTTCCGTCCCCTCGTCATGCTTGAATCGATGATTCATTCTCTTTTAGGCCTTGCACGTCTACCCCGCTTGTGACATGTTCCAATATCGGGTAGAATTGTTCTTCAATGCGGGAAGAGGTTCGTCTTGAGGCTTTCATGAATCAGAAGACGAGGGTCCCGAGTTCAAATGGTGCCCACCTTTACCCTAAGGAGGAGGTAGCGGCAGAGGCCTCAGTCCACCACGCGAACAAGGCATAATTCTATACGAGGGTGGAGGGTCACTCGGAGGCTGGCGATGAGCTTTTCTTGAATATGGACGTCTCTGATCACGCTAAGGATCATTTCTGTGGTTGGGGAAGGTCACTCGAAGGATAACGCTGCCTTTACCTCGAAGATGAACGTCTATTTCTGTCCTCTGCATCTTGTCTAAGTCCCTGGATTGCCCGGGGTGGGGATCGCGTGACGGAAGTCGGATAGTATTGCGATGACCGGTCTGGTCGGGAAGGACTAGGCCGATATTGTCTTGGCTCTTGTCTATATCGCTCCAATGAAGGAGGGCGATCGCGAGGGGGTGACCGGTCTCGTGAAAGTGAAGGCGGAGGTGGAGGTCTGAAAGCCCAGACCTCTCGTTGATAAACCAATATGGCCAGCCCTATGTCAGAACCGGGCTAGGTCTACCTATCCGAAGTCTATTCATTACAGATATCAGTGGATCATGTTGTAGTGGTAGTTGTCTAGACTATGCCGACCATGCCGGGAAGATTCCTAGCTCAATCGTGCGGTGCCCTGTTCTGTTGGCTGTAAGGCCGGGCGTATGTAGCCTCTAGCCGCAACCCCGTGATGTAAAATTCGAGATGACCATTCACATCTGGTTTAGTATCATGCATGAGTTGTAAGTATACTTACATAATTAGCCTGAGTAATACTTGATACAAGACTTGACACAGGACTGAGCAGCTAATCTTGATATAATAGAGGTACTTCCAAGCAAATCACGTAACTTAGTCTATACTTCTTTATACATCATGATGAATACGAGTTCCGCTATTGCGTAACTAGTATAACCCCGGTGAAAGAGTTCGATATTAAGATAGCAAATAGCTTCATCTACAATATTTGCGATTCACATTACCAACTGCTATTCCTTGAAGGCTACCTAGGTAGTTTTACAGTGCCGTATTGGCTATTCTCCTAGGAATCGAAGAAGTAAACCACTGGGTTGAATTGCTTAACAACATTATAACCCAAAGGTTGTAAAACTACTGGGAACCATCCATAGCATTTTACCAATTTTTGTGTATGCTTACCATATAGGATTTAATAACGTGTATCGTGCAGATATATCGGATTTTAGATATTCAATTTCGGGACCGGTATTATGTTCAAAGAAAAATAGAAACGCCGTGGCTTTTGCCATAGGACCTCCCGCTAGCTAACCCCTGAATCAGGGGTGTTGCCAAGTCCCCGAACCTGAGCCTTACGGGCCGCAGCTGAATGCGGGGCTGATGGCGACCCGAATTTTCGGACCCAAGAGCCAAGCAAATGGGAATGTCCGAGTGTTGAATAATATAGCCTTATTGGTACGTAGTAACTAGTCAGGCCAGTCGTATAAAGTTCTGCACGATGCCTGGTGGATATAAGATAAGTTTAGGTAGGTATTGGCGCGGGATGTAATACCTAGTCAGTTATTAGACGATAATATGCTTCGAGATTGTTGAGCTAACTACATACCTACCTTACCTAGATACCTACCTAGGTATCTCGGGACGCCGGTCGCTCACTATGAGTCCCGGGAGTTGATTTTGACTTCTTCAAGCTTATTTGGATTGATAAAAATTTAAATTAGACGTACTATGATGTTCTATTCAAGCCTTGTTCCACAGCGCATATGAATATGAATCCACCGAGGTTTATATAAGGAGGTAGTTAGGTAGCTAAAAGTCTAGCGAGCGTGGAACACGTTACGAAACTAGAAGAACAAGTTGCGAGATAGTTAATCAATGTCTGATTTAAGATTTGACGTATGTTCTATAAATAAGTAAAAATCAGCGAGGACGTTAAATAGGTAAGGGAGAATATATCTCAGCAGGAAATTATAGTCCTCGACTTGGAATTTTGTTCGGCGATGTAGTTTCAGTTTCTGACTTATACCAGAGCTGGCATGTATTGCCTGAGGTATGTATACGTAGGTACATGAAATGCTTGCGAAAGGGAAAAAAAAAAAAAATAACGCTCTCTCGCGTCTAACTATCTAATATCTAGCGCGAACTTCAGATCTTCTATGCGGAAGCGCGTGCTACCCGAAGATCGCGATAACGTGACAAAGTAAGGATGTAAGGATGTGATGATGTAACGAGAGAAATCTCAGCCCGGCGTTTGCGCGTGTGCCCGCAGTGCAGCAGTGGCCCGTAGTGGCCCGCAGCAACCCGCGGTGCCGGGGAGACAGGTACATAAACTTCACCGCATTCGATTTTATCCAATCGATTAACGTCCCTCCTTCAACCCCACGCAGCCCACAGCGGGCAACCTTGTTCGAACCCCTGTCAAACATGTCAGACCTATCAAAACCTTGTATTTTAGTTGCCCTGTTGCTCTGTTGCCCAGCTCTTCCGCATCCCGCATCACAACAAATCATTTGTCTCTGTTTTTTTTTTCTTGACTCGCCTATTTCTCTCTCACTATCCGTCAAATTAGCTGGGCATGCATTGATTGTCATTGCCGCGTTTGTTGACATTGGACATTTGATCTTGTCGCAATTGGTACATGCATACTACCGAATCATCGGTGCTTTTTGTAGCCTTGTCATCTTATCATCTCGTCATTTTGTCGCTTTTCATTCCTCATCGAAGCTTTCTATTTTGTATTGAACAATCCTTTTTTTTTCTCTCTCTCTTTTAGCTGTGCGCTTCTACCTTCATTCATCTCCGGTAGGCTAATTCGGGTTGTCTTGAGATTAATACAGGCTCTAAATATTTAGGCAACTGGTTATAAACGTTTATATTCTGAGGATTCGGTGTTTTTGTTGCGGGCAGCCCTTCACCTCCTTTCCGGAGCCCACCAATCCCGAGCCACCACAACTTGATTCCTCGATCCTTACCTCGACTGGTTATTCAACATCCAACATCACGCCGTCACGATTCACGAAATTATATACTACGAATAACGAGAACTGCGTGGCATTATGGCTGAACGAGATTATGATGATAGCAATGAGGCCCTAGACCCCGAGCTTCTGTACACCAAAGAATACTGCATTGGTCAGACTCTCGCAGATGCTCTGCATATAGGGACTACCTTAGGGACTATTGCTGACCTGCGCTTTAGGTGGGGGAAGCTTTGGAAAAGTTTATAAGGGGTTTGTGCTTCCAATTGGATATTGTGGAAATACCAATGGCTAACTCTGAGACAAGCGTTGAGAAGCGAAGCGGTCAAGCCGTCGCTATAAAAGTCATCGATATCGAAAGTGCCGAAGACGAAGTCGAAGATATCATACAAGAAATTGCCATTCTCTCCGAGCTTCAATCGCCATATGTCACCAAATACTACGGATCGTATGCGAAAGGTGCCGAGCTATGGATCGTAATGGAATATTGCTCCGGCGGGAGCTGCGCCGATCTAATGAAACCGGGCATGATAGGAGAAGACTACATTGCAATTATCATAAGAGAGCTGCTATTAGGTCTTGATTATCTACACGCAGACAAAAAACTTCATCGAGACATCAAAGGTAATACTACATGAGTTGGGATAACGTTGCGAATTCGAATTTACTAACAAACTCTTGGTTTAGCGGCGAATATTCTTCTCAGTTCCAACGGCCAGGTAAAACTAGCAGATTTTGGCGTCTCTGGACAGCTTTCTGCGACTATGACGAAGAAAAATACCTTTGTTGGTACCCCTTTTTGGATGGCTCCAGAAGTCATTAAGCAGTCTGGATACGATCACAAGGCAGACATCTGGTCGTTAGGAATCACAGCATTGGAACTTGCCAATGGCGAACCGCCTTACGCCGATATCCATCCGATGAAAGTCTTATTTTTGATTCCCAAGAATGCTCCTCCTCGCTTGGAAGGAAACTTTACCAAAGCATTCAAAGATTTCATCGAGCTCTGCCTACAAAGAGACCCGAAAGAGAGACCGGTAGCTAAAGACCTACTCAAGCACCCTTTCATTCGAAAAGCAAAGAAGACTAGCTACTTGACAGAGCTAATCGAGCGCTACCATCGATGGAGCGCAACCCACAAGTCAGAGGAAGAGGAGAATGTAGAAGAACGAGAAGACTCAGCCGAGCCAGAACGCGTCAACGAGGATATGTGGGATTTTGGTACTGTCCGGCTAGTGAGCGGCCGAGGAGTAGTCAATCGGCCTGGCTTGAACCCCATGGACGATTCCGCGAGGAATGCTAGGGCTTCGAGGCCGTTGGAACCAGACTATGGTGAAAGTCCAAGAGGCATGTCACCGAACAAGGTCCAAGCTCAGGATTTTGCCAATTCGTCCGTTACTAGCACTCTGAAAGCTGCAAACCCCCCAGCATTAGGAACATCCCGGCAGTCTTCACCCCAGCGGAAACCAGTCCCGTCTGTGACAGCTGTATCACCTTCAAAGATTCCATTGCCCCCCTCACCACAAAAATACGCACAAGATCCCAGCACTCCACGTCCTTCAAGGCAGGCGTCTAATACTAATATGATGTCGGTCGATTATGATCGAGCTGCCAAGGACCAAATACAGCAAGGCATGGGAGCTCTCAGCATTTCCCACTCACAACAACAACCTGCGACACCCAAGAGCTCTCAACCTCAGCTCCAGCAGCAACGCGGAATTCCCAGACCTAACCCTTTCAGCCTTCCAGAAATCCCTCCGTATCGAGGACCCAGTGCGCAACAACAACCTCCGCGGGGAGCTAGCAGAGAACACTCTAACCCGGGCTCCCAAGCGTTCGCCTCCAAGGCGCAGCCCAAGCAGCAAGCCCCTATGCCAGATGCTTTCCCGCCTCCCGGCCCTGCCAATCCGAACGGCGAACTAGACGCCCTCAATGACGTCATCTTCCCGGCACTCGAAGAGGCCCTCAAGCGACGGCAGATACGGTTGCAGCAAATCTATCGCAACGAGAAAGTTATTACCCCGCAACGGCAGAGGGCTGAAGCAGCACACGACCGCATCCGCAAGCACGTTTACAAGTTAGCCAACGTGTGTAAGGAGATTGACCGGCTTGACAAGAGCGAGCCTGTGGGAATGGGCAAAGAAGTCGGCACTTTCCTCGAAGGCTTACTCGAAGAAATTCTCGTTCGAGTAGAGCCCCTAGATGAGGACGAAACGTAACGATTTGGATTAATGAACCACATGGCCAGGCACGGCACGGAAATAGAGAAACACATTTTATTACGAGAGAGAAAAAGGAGATATACCCTGCGGAGGGATAACGTGTTGTTGTGTAAGTATATATCTAATAAGGGGGTTGATGATTGTGGTTGTGATGGTATGTATTACCTAGGCGCACGCGGGTTCTTTTCTCCGTTTTGCACTACTCCTTTTTGGCCCATCCCGGAGCTATACTACAGTACAGCACAGTACACTAGCTAGGCTTGCTTGTCTTAGGTTATATGTAGAATCGCCCTCCCCGTCCTGTCCCATTCCATCTTGCCCTGGATGCTGGATTTGGCATATTTGTTACGGAGGCATTTTTTTTAATGGTATGGTATTGCTAGGAAAAGAAAAAGCAGATAGAAAAAGGAAAAAAGGAAGTCACATGCTACTCTTCTCCCTGTCTCCTGTGCTTTCCACTGAGTTTTCTTCGGTCTCTGATTTATCCTCTCCGCTGTCGGAGCTTTCCTCCCTCACTTCCTTAATAGTGACGGCGTTGCTGGCGGCGGTGGCAGTAGTGGTGGTAGTATTAGTACCTTCCGTGACACTGATGCCGCTCGTACCATCACCATCGTCGCTCTGATTCTCGACCCGACTAGCGATCCTGCTCCTCGCTATACCGCGCCGTGTCAGCGCCAGCCTAATATGGTCCTCGCGCTCGGGCGGTGACCAGTAGAGGTAGTCCTGGCCGAAGAGGCGGCGGTGATCGGAGCGGTGCTCCTCGAAGACGTCGCGGGCGCGCGAGACGTAGTACGCGTAGAGGCGGTCGGCCTCGGCGGCCTTGTCGGCGGCGGGTTTGCGCGGCTGTGACGCGTGCGCGCGCGCTAGGTCCCGCAGGTTCCAGACGTAGGTCTCGCGCAGGGAGCGGCGGGACTCGTTGTACCGCTGGATCGAGTCCATGAGCTTTGCGGCGTGGGGGCGTTAGTGTACTTTACTTACCTCTCAGTAGTTATTAAGAAGCAGTGCAAAGAAAGTGTGTGATAGGAAGAGAAAAGGAAGGGAAAAAGGGAGAGAGAGAGAGAGAGAGAGATGCTTACGAAAGCTCGGTAGTGGCACTGCGAAGCTGGACACTCGGCATGGTGAACGAGGTGCTCGTGTAGCCCGGAAGGGTAGTACACCGGTTGGCCGTAGTAAGCGCTGGCACGCCGGAGAGAAGTGCTTGTGAAGGGGGGACGACGCTGCCAGGGTGGGTTTTCTATGGCGTTGTAGCCTCTGTATATTTGCTGCCTGTGGGCTGTCGAGCTGCTGACGATGGCAGCCGATGCTGTTAAAGCGGTTATGGCTGCCGCCGCGTATTCAGCCATTGTTTCTGCGTATGGAGTGTGCGGAACGGACGGCTGGTCAGTGATAGGGATTTGGTGTCAACAGGGTTAGACGGATGGCATAACGGGTAGGGGTCAGACGACCATAGGCTTGCTGTTTTATGGTTGTCAATCTGTCTTTCCTGGTCGATCTAATTAAATATCCGAATATCTCTGCTGTAATATATACTCCACGTCCTTGGTTGGGCTCTTTTTTTTCTTCTAGGGGATGGTGAGGAGTGTGTCTATAATCATAAAGCTGGGGACGTCTCGTTGAGAAAGAAAGAAATAAAGGTATATGGGCGAGCCCGTTATCTAGAGGAGATGTTGTATGAAACGCACGGCCTTCTGCAGACTTGGTTCTTGCCCATGCCGATGCTTTACGTTTGATAGCCATTTAGGTAAAGTTGGAGGTCTGGTGTTATTAGCTCGCAACATGGGACGGGGTGAGGAGACTACCTAAGAAGAGTAAGTAATACCTGTTGAACCTTTAATATGAAGGACCTTAGATTTCTCTGATTACCTATGCACATACTTAACCTTATTATAAGCTCTCTCCTCGTGACAAGGAAGTAGTTGAATGATCAACATATAGATATGAGGTGAGGAAGCTTATACCATTACGTCAATACTATTATATAGAGTAGTAGATTCTACGAGGCAAAATCAGGATATATCAGGCAGGTTGAAGGGAGATGCAGTGCTTCGCCTCTTAGGAGTATATGAGCAGGTTTCATCAAACTTTGATAGACTCTAGAATGATGTTTCTGAACTATGCCGGGACTTATCTGAACGTCGTTATTTCCATTCGAAAATATGAGTCCCCATAGTACTTTGACGCTATTAATAAATATATAGTTTCATCAATATCGTCCGTTTCTTGACTTTGCTTGTCTCTGAAACTTCAAGATTCGCATCGACTTGAAGTTAATGTTAGGTACATAATGAACCATTGACTATGGGAGTTTCTAGCACATAGCTAAATTATTAAATTTGCCTGGTAAGTGCTTAAAAATAATAATCTTAAGCTGGTTATGTGTATTTGCTATAATTCTCTTAATAGACAGCGAAAAAGCCCTCGGGTAAACAATCTTGTAAGTTGATCGGTTTGGAACGTTACATGGCATAAAAAGCACTACGGCAAGGTACGTACCCCAAAATTGTGCATTTCCATGCTGCATGTGCACGTCCAAACAACATGAAATTGAACCAGATCGGATCAGATAAGATATGTACGGTGCCACACATACCCGCATTTGCGTGCATATTGTGGCTAGAGAGCCACGAACCTACTAGGGATAAAAAAAAGTGCTTGTAAGCACCCAAGCATTAACAGTAGTCATGTACCAAAGTACCGCTCGGGATTGAAGGCTTTCTACTGGCCCCCGTTCACCCGATCGGAATGCCACGGCTTGCCCATTCGCTCTGTCCCACCAACCAGCATCAAGCCCAGCCTACCCAAGGGCCCTGTCCACCAAGCGTTTTTACCACCTGCGCCATTTGCAAGTCTTTGCATCACTAAACACTAATTCCCTTTTCTCCTTGAGCACTTCCGACACATCGACTCCCCTTCCCTTTTTTTATAGTACGGTCAACCACAATACCACACTCCTAAAACCCTAACGATGTTGTCGCGAAACTCTGCCAGAGCTGCCCAGGTACATATTATGTCTTGCATTTTGCCGAGCCTAATGGCTCGAGCTTCTTCCCTCCACCTTTCACATGCTTGCTTGCTTGTTTTTTTTGTTTTTTTTTGTTCTGTCTTGGTAAAGATCATACATAAAAAAGTAATCCGGCTAACCCTCTTTTTCTCTCTCGCAGCGCCTGGCGCGAACAGCCGTCCGTCAACAATCGCACATTCAGAATGCTTCGCGATCCTTTGCGACGGTCCAATCCGACATCTTCAAGCCTACGAAGTATGGCGGCAAATACACCGTTACCCTCATTCCCGGTGACGGTATCGGTGCCGAGGTAGCTGAGAGTGTCAAGACCGTTTTCAAGGCCGACAGCGTACCCATTGACTGGGAGCAAGTCGACGTCTCGGGTGTGGAGAGTGGTTCGCCTGGTAGCCTCGAGGAGATGTTCCGGGAATCCGTGGCCTCTCTTAAGAGGAACAAGTTGGCGTTGAAGGGTATCCTCCACACTCCTATCAGCAGATCGGGACACCAGAGTTTCAACGTCGCTCTGCGACAAGAGCTCGACATCTACGCCTCCATCTCTCTCATCAAGAACATCCCCGGCTACAACACCCGTCATAAGAACGTCGATCTATGCATCATCCGAGAAAACACCGAGGGTGAATACAGCGGCCTGGAGCACCAGAGCGTACCGGGCGTTGTCGAGTCCCTCAAGATCATCACCCGAGCCAAGTCGGAGCGAATCGCCAAGTTCGCTTTCTCCTTTGCTCTGGCTAACAACCGCAAGAAGGTCACCTGTATCCACAAGGCCAACATCATGAAGTTGGCCGACGGTCTCTTCCGAAGCACCTTCCAGAAGACCGCTGCCGAATACCCCACCCTCGAGACCAACGACATGATCGTCGACAACGCCAGTATGCAGTGCGTGTCGCGACCTCAACAATTCGACGTCATGGTTATGCCCAACTTGTACGGTGGTATCCTGTCCAACATCGGTGCTGCTCTCGTCGGTGGTCCTGGTATCGTTCCCGGCTGCAACATGGGCCGCGACGTTGCCGTCTTCGAGCCCGGATGCCGACACGTCGGTCTAGATATCAAGGGCAAGGACCAAGCCAACCCTACCGCTCTTCTTCTCTCCGCGACTATGCTTCTCCGCCACCTCGGTCTTGACGACCACGCCAACCGCATCTCCAAGGCTGTCTACGGCGTGATTGCCGAAGGGTAAGTTTCTACTCTCGTACCCCTAATGAATTCTATAAGCTATCCGTGCTGACCGATTCCACAGCAAGTACCGCACCCGCGACATGGGTGGTGACTCCACCACTCACGAATTCACCCGTGCCATCCTCGACAAGATGGACACCTTGTAAACAACTTAGTTAACCCCTTACCTATAACTTTTTACACCTAACCCTCCCTCCCCCACCACCCGGAACGAAAACTACGGGCCCTACTTCCTACGTGTTGTGTTGCTCTGATAGATACCTAGAGGATTAGGAGGAACGATAAGCATGACTACATGGAGTCACGGAAGGCGACGTTGGAGAGAGAGAGTCCTAGATATATGTACTGTACGTAGATTAGGATAACATGCTTTGCATCGAATAAATTTTCATTGTTTTAAATTTCTTGATCATGCTAGTTACCTTATATTTACAAGTTCAACAGCGAAATCCACACCTGTCACTCGACCGGTTCAAGTGAAAGATAATTGTGGCTGCAACTTCATCATGTGGCTTACACTTCAGCCGCATTGTGGAATCTCTACATGTACATGTAGGTATGTATGGAACATGGATTCAAGCATTTGAGTACATATATGTCACGTGATCATTGCAACGTCTTGTAAGTCGGAGCAAGAGATGGTGCGAAAGCCAAAGAAATCTCATCACGATGCCAAAAGCAAAATATCAGGATATACTGCCATGAGACTGGGAAGAAAATGAAAAAGAAAAAGAAAAATAAGGAGAATGGAAGGTGCTCGCTTGATCCAACCCCTAGGCTCCTCCTTAATCCGTCCTCTTTGTTGGAAATACCCCTGAATTGCAAAGCATCTATCTATGCGCATACACCAAGCATGATAATGCTGCCTGAAAATGCCTAACCCGGAAAGAAAAATCAGTTATAATAAATATTTCCCTTTGCTATGCTGTGTGCAATATCTTTTGCCACCAAAAAAAAGGGGCGTAATTTGGTATTCCAGCTACGCGGAAGCGTCACCAGCACTACCCCGTCGCTCCCTCTCAGCCGCTTCGTCGCGCGCATCGATATCAGCGGCTATATCCTCATGGAGGTTATAAATATCGCGAAAAGTCCTCTCCTCGACGGGGAAGATCAAGTCGTTAGCGGTGGTATCCTGCTGTTCGATCTTCTCGCCCGAGAGCGGGCTGCGGATCTCCTCGTTGCCGTCGACGTCGATGTCGCGCAGCAGGATGCGCCCTGACGCAAAAATCTGCCTGTTCGAACCGACTTCTATGACCATGATCTGCAGCGGCTCGTCGTCGCGGGGACTGCTGGGCTCGACCCGTTCGTCTTCCTAAGTATCTCTACGGCGTCGGTTCAGCGGTAACCCCTTGCTTTTTGCGAGCTCCTTGACGAGTGTTTCCTTGTGGTTTCGTAGGAAATTCAGCGCGTGGTATACGATGGCGAGGTTACGAGGCGTGGATAGAACGAGGTATTTCTTGATCTTCACCCCGTCGTATTCCCACCGTAAGCCGCTTCCAACCCATTGGCCGTGCTCCTTTCGCGCAAAGTACCAGTCTGGTGGATCGGCGTCGAGGCCGTTATATTTGAGCGTAAAACGGAGGTAAGTATATGCGTGCCAAGAAGCCGAGATCTTCTTGTCCAAGTAGCTTCGAGGCGACAATGGGTCACCCTCCTCTTCTTTGACGGGGATCGGAACGGCGTGTTGCGGTCTTCTTCGTCGTGTGAAGCTACCGCGAGGGAGGGGAGGAGTTTCAGGTCCGCCGATTACCACTCGGCGAGGGGGATCCTCAGGTCTTTCACAAGGATCGTTCATTCCATGTGGTTGCGACAGCTCTAGCGCCGTCCAGACGGCGTTTTTGCACTGCGTTAGGTGCACGTTCATTGCGTCGAACCGAACCAGCCATTGCTGAAGTGTCAAGCGGCGCTTTTCTAGCCACGTTACATCACCCGTCTCTCGGTACGTCTCAAAGAGCTCCTGGCAATGCGCGAGAACATCATGAGTATGACGGGTGTTGAGGTCTTCGATGGTGTAGAACTCGTCGTGGTTAGGGACTGGTATCAGGATGCGATGCCATTCTTCGCGATGCTGTTGAAAAGCTATGTTAATATCTTTGTCTTGGGCAACGGCGGATGGGTGATAGCAGATTGACTCACCGAATTCCTCGTAGATGTGGCCAGGGGAGGCTGCCGTATTTGGGAAGAGGCCATACTACAATTGAATATCGGAGTGACTTTATTTTTGTTAAAGCTTTTGTTTCGTAAGTCTACAACTTTTTGGAAGTAGTAGGTACCTAAATATGGTTGTAGATGTAGCAAAAGAAATACGAAGTAGAGAGGTAGAGAATGGTTGTTACGGTTCTTATGATTGATGTTGAGAATTAAAAAAAAACATGTTTCCGATGTTTTGTGCGTTTCTGGTACCTGCAATATATAAACGTTCTGTTCTACGTCCGGGGCAACTGCTTCCCACATGTTGTATGCTACCCACCTGCCGTTTGCGCTGTCAAGGTGCGTTTAGAGCATCACTGACTTTTCTACGTACCTAGAGGTAGGTACCTAGCACTTAGGGCAAGCAGGTACCTTAATGCATACATAATGCACCTAAAAAGACAACTCATGTGAAAATCAAATCAACATACTTCGGAAGTTGCCTAAATTGAAAGACGGGTTATGAGTCAACGCCGTAGCAACATTCACCTTGGATTTTCCAGCGTATATTCCCTACCTAGCGTTATACATTTTTCTTCGTCACAAACTAAGTAGTATCCTTGTTTAAAGCACGCTGTTGTATTAGTTTCGTTATCATAAATTTGTTAAACTTTGATCGATCATCATTTCTTAATTCCTTTCCCTACCTATCTATATTACATAGATATTGCTAGATTATAACAGAGTGTTGACCCCCCTAGCGTATTATTTCAATTTGTTATACCTTCTTGTAGAGGTAGTTACGGTATTATAATGGCGAAAGTTTCCACGTCGCCCGAGCAAATTAATTGGCTAATTCGAACATTCCACGCCACAGTATGAGGATATGTTCTGCTATACTTTAATAAGGGAGACCTCCTGTGTATCTAATCTCTGTTCTTAATCATCAGTATTCAACTGTGACGTCTATTATAGGAAGATATTTGAATGGCGAGAGATATTTAAAAGATAACTGTAGTCATTTGAACCACAATAATTAGGTACTCTCTAACCTAGATTCTAGACCGGCGACTTTCGTGAGACTATGATTACTTGTTATCATAGGCTCACTACGTACCTAATGAACACTTTCCAAATCAGCTATGCGTATATGATCAAATAATCTGTAGGCTATGTTGAAATCTTGTTAGATGTAATCTTGAGGACCTTTTGTAAGACACAAAGAGTGGCTGGGCGTAAGCACCATATCTACCAATAACTGGGCAAGTCTCCTCCCGTAGTGCTTCCGGATATCATAAAAACCCACCACTCGGATGAGGCTGCTGTCTTATAATCGAGCCACTGAGGGTGACGATGAAGTAGCACAAGACGTGCGCCCTTTACAATGTCCTGTAAGCGTGATGCCACATCTTCCGGTGCGGGGCATAGCAGTTACTTGACGAAAACATCGCAGCCTGATTATTCCAAGACTGGTCCTTTAACCTACGATTGTCCATCATCGAAGCCGAAATACCTATACGATGACGAGCGAAGAAGGAGTAAGGAAGCGGATGCTAAAAGCCAAGGTCCAGTCGTGGGACAATGAAAATATACATGTCTTGTGCCCGCTCTGTGACGAGATTCATCGTCACAGCTTCAATAAGGATTATTTCGAGCATGGCCTATGTACTGCTCCTTGCAATCTAAAGCACAGCGACGAAGGTCTATACTCTGAATACGAGATAGAGTTTCCGCAAGGCATACCCTCAGGAAATAGCTTCGAAATCGACAAGGAGAAATTTCGTTTCATAGCAGGTGGAGCTCGTTTGCCTAAGATTTCAGATGCTAAGATTTCGAATCCTAAGTTGGACCCACGAAATGTTGAAACATCCGTCGAGGAACGAATCAAGGAAATGTCGGACATTAAAGCTAAACATCCGAAGGATATTTCGGATGCAAGGATTGACACTATGAAGTCCGAAATGATGAAGGACAATGTTGATGATGTTAGTGGCCATCTCAAGGAGTCCCCTTGTCAAGAGGTCGACTTCTTCCTCCGACATTCCGATAAATCAGGGGAAACCGTGTTACATATAGCCGCACGGGAACTGTCACCTAAAATGGTTCGACTCTTTCTTAAAATGCATGCTGGTACGAAAGCTGATGTGAACGCTATCAAACGCGATGGTCGGACTGCACTCATGGAAGCAGCTCTATGGGGCCGGATAGAGAATGTTCTCGCTCTCTTGGAATACGGAGCAGACGTGTCTAAAGAGTGCATTAATAACAACCAACTTATGTGCGCTGCGGATTTTGCAAGGCCGCTGGAGGAGAACGCAAGGCGACGAAGGAGCTGTGCCAGTAGTGATAGAATGTCTAAGCTTATCGGTGAACAAGATACGGACGCAGGGGCGGGGGTTCGCAGAGCCATTGTCCGCCTCCTTGAAGATCAAGCAGGCAAGCCAGATATCCGCCAGTTAGGCGCGTTCGTGTATCAACGCTCCGTCAGTGGTCCGGCGACGCTCTCCCTAACTACCTCCTACAATCTCGCCGGCAAAAGCTGGAAGACAGTGGCACGTATGATACGCGGTGGTGGCCTTCCAGAGATTACCGCCATGAGCGGTTGGGGACACAAACGAACAGAAAGCATTCATCTCGCTGGCGAAAAGTGGAGAGACGAAGTGTTCTGGCTGTGTGACATGGCTGGGTTCTGCCTAGGACACGATCAAGTTAGAGACCAAGACATACCGGGGCAGTACAATGCTTGCCACGCAGAAAAGCAGTTGATTGCATATTTCGTTGATAAACACCTATTCCTTCCTCGACACAGTTTTACGGAATCTATGATCGCTAGAGGGCTGGAGACTGAGTTGAATATGTCGAGACTAACACTGGGGGATTCAAAGAAACAGAAACTTGCAGAATTAGAAGAAGCTTCCCCGAAAGATTCATTGAAAAGCGCTATCATATTGTCTAGTAACCTCATATGCGACGACTGCATAAGTTTTACGGATAAGGTGAATTCTGAATGGGGTTTGGAATTGCGGTTACGCCACTGTTGCGCAGATCTGAAGTGTACTCTTTGCCAGCCGGTTCCACAAGCCAAGCCAAGTCCAATACCCATATATATATAGGAAATTTGTCTCAGCTGGCTGAGGGAAAACTATAAGAACAATATCGGGAATTATGTTAATTAGGTCAAGGTTTTTTGATATTTAAGCAATGTCCAGCAAATTTATAATATGTACTGCATCGATTACGTAACACGAGAATCCAATCTCAAGTCACTTGTCATATCACGTGACAAGCGCAACGTCTTTGTAAGTCGTGAGGATTGAGGATTGAATTTACAAGACCTCTTTATTACAACAAACCTACATATTCAAGTACTTAAAGTCAGCTGATATAGACTCCCATAAAAAGTTGACGAAACGATTCCACAAACTTTTGTCTGTTAACATCGGTTACATAAGTCGTAAAGCATACCTATATATATGCTAGCCTTGCTGTCGAAGGCCTGTGCACGAATAGGGTTACCACCATTGAAGGTTCACCTGCAAAGACATTTTATCAATAAAAGAGTACGATATTTACAGAACTGAAATATCCATCAAGTTCTTCATCATATCTCAGTGCCATAGGCCTGCATGTTTTTATTCCATGTCGGATAAGAGGTCTTGACGAAGCATGTAGAGATCTCTCAGGGTCTTCTCCTCAACTGGAAAGATCATGTCGTCGCTTTGGACGTTATTTGGATGAACTCTTTTCTTCGTAAGAGGACAGATAATCTCATCGATACCGTCAGAATTGATGTCGCGAAGGAGAATACGGCCCGTGCTAAGTGTTGCCTTGGTCGAGCCCGCATAAATGACATGAATGGAGAGCTCCGTTTTAAATGAGTGGCTGGTGAAACACCGAGAACTTTCCTAGATATCTGGCTCGTGGTATTCCAGCGACTGGTTCTTGGATTCTGCTAGTTCGTGGATCAGGGTGCTCTTGTGAGCCCTCAAGTAGTTGTGTGCTTTGTAGGCGATGCCAACATTCCGGTATTTACTAAGAATAATGTACGTCTTGGACTTTACACCACCAACTGGTACTTCCCAGCCATCCACTCGCCACTCGTTGCGTGCTTTTCGCGCATAGTACCACTGGGGCGCTATTTGGATTGAGGTACCAGCGTACAAGAGTGTAAAGCGAAGCTTGTGATGCCTGTGCCAAGACATCGAAATCCTCTTCTCCAAGACAGATGGTAATGGAGTTAGCGATTCCTCCTTGATTTGATGAGGGGTGTAGTCCCGGGGTACGACCCCCGCGTTCCCAGGAGGACCAACGAGTAGTTCTGGCTTTTGATTCGCTTCGCCATTGTGGGGGGTTCGGGGAGCGTTATTCGGCAAGGGTACCTGTGGTAGTGCTAAGATTGCTTGGATGGCATTTCTACACTGCGTATTGTGTATACCGAAGGCGTCGAATCGAATAAGGTAGTGCTGGATAATCAAATTACGTTTCTCTAGCCACGTCACATCGCCTGTGTCATGATAGGTTCGCAAGAGGTCATTGCAATAGCCAATAAGGTAACGCGTGTGTCGGCTAACCATCTCCTCGATCGCGGATAATTCTTCTAGGATGGGGTCGGGTATTGGAACCAGTAGAACCCGTGGATGGTCCTCCAGTCCATACTGTAAAAAGAGTTAAATACTAAACATAGTTGATTCAAGATCATTGATGAATTACTTACTCGGTGCCTTTCAGGCAGTAGCTGAGGGAAATGTTGATCTCCTGAAGACGCCATTTTGTTGCCCTTGTTCCTTTCTCCTGGTGTAAAATGTGGAAGAGAAAAGAAATTCCCCACTAAAATAAATTGAACTCGAGTTCTTGGAAACAAAAAAGGATTTTGTATTTTCTTAAGAAAAGATGAACAAAAGAGAGAACTTCGATACTATGGCGCGCTCGGTAATCGAAGGATTGTGGAAGTGTTATTGTAATAGTGTCCAGAGGGGCTGTTGCCTAGGGATCGTGTATTGTTTAGGCACGTTAAAGCACTTCAGCTACGTGTAGTGCACATCTGATCCATACTTAAAATACGAGGAAGCAGGTAGGTACTCTAGCGTATGTCGCTTCGCTGCAGAAGGACAGGACAAGTTCACATTAGGTACCAGTTCTAGGTAGGATCGCAGACCAACTAACTAGTTGCTGATCGGATCGACGTATTGGTTGCCATTTATCAAGAGTAAAGTTACAAGTAGAGTTAATAAATGATTACAAGATACAAACCTTTGGAGAAAATATTAGAATCTCTTGTAAATATCTCACGAGACTAACTACCTACGTATGGTGTCCTTGGTTGGGTTCGCTTGGGCAAGGTAGAATAAACTTTTGGAAACTAGGTGCGTACCTTTAGAAGTTATATAGCTAGGTAACAATGCAATCATTAATCGGGGCGGCCCCCCTAGGGGCCTCGGAGTCCTGGGAGTAAAAACGGGGTGGTGCAGTTGGAAGCACCGGGCTTCCACCCAAACTCACCACTCGCTGATTTTTCGCGGAGGAGTCCTGTTCAACTACCGGCCGGGGTTACAGGGCTTCGCCGACTTTTTACACTTTTTTTCCATTTACGGTAAACCCCTTTCTTTTCTCAACGGGGGAAATATTTTGGAGGGCATCTAAGCTGACTTTACTTCCAAAGCATCGCACGAAACCCCCCTTTTACTTGTCTGATGGATGCTGTCTTGGAATATGGCAGCCCCAAACGCCGGCCTACAGTTTTATGGTACAAGGCGGAAAAGAAAAAACGACGCCCTCAGTAAGCTAAGAGTCCCTGCTCCTTAGTTTCCAAGTGTAGGCTGGTGTCTGCTCCCAGAATCCCCTTCAGCTCCCGCTCATTCGGTCTCCAGTCATTCATCCATTGAGTCACTACGAGAACCTTTACCGTGCAACTAGCTTCGTTAACCGTCATGGCCATCACGCGTAAGAATTCATTCTTCTGCGTGTCTTCGCATGCATCCAAGCGATCGATGATCAACGTAATAGTCTCCTTCTTGTCAAATATCTTGATTGTGGTGCATAGAAGTTGGCTGAGTATGTCAATGCTCTTATCATCCTCAGCATCGTCGGGGTTTAAGTGGGCGAACGCTTCAGCGTGTGATGTTAAAGCTATTTTGTGTGGCTCCAGGGAATTTTTGCCTTTACGTCGAAGTAGCTGAGCGACAATCATGGGTATAGCCGTATTGAAATCTTTTCGGTTCGGCCGCCGAAAGAGGAAAAAAGCATGAGGTAACTCTGTTTCGCGCTCCTTATCATAAATTTCCATAGCTAGAGGAGACAGCCAACAGTGGCGCTTTATCGACATTATATTAGAGTTATTGACACCAGTGAGGATAAGCATGGAAGAGTGCCCGTTTAGGGACCACCGGGTAAGAACGTCTTCCAGTCCTAGATTGTTGATATCCTTGTAGGTCATTTGCTCGTACACTCCTTGCTCGTAATAAGCTTCATATTGGAGGCTGCGACGATATGATCCTAATTCTTCTGCCTCGAAGAATTCCAAGGACCAAGCCGGGATTTTCATAAGTTCCTGTATTCGGGAAATATAGTTATGTGCATCCCCCTGAAGAAGAACTTGTTGGTAGAGTTGATTAGTAACCAAGTAATATTTGTGCCTATATCTACGAAGAGAACATATAAGAGAAGAGGGTCCTTGCTTACCATCCAGTCTCTCCAAAAGGTCTATTATATACATTAGCAGATAGCTCAGTTATTGGTAGGCTGGTTATGGGATATATAGGTACCTACCATTGTTGCTCTTTTTTATTTGGCTTATATTTAAATTAACTAGCTCCTCGCATCGTATGCGAACAGCAACAACTCGCCGATTTGCCTTGTCTGATAACTCCTTGAATTTCGTCGAATGAAAAGCAGCTGTTATCAATCTTCCTAAGCCCGAGAGTATTAATCAGTAAAACATAAATTCTCAGACTAAAACCAGTTAAATAAGCAAGCAAGTACTAACTGTAACCGCGGTGTAGGTAGTGGTTAGTCACTTCCATAGTTAGTTCGATAAAGGAGAGATGAGCAAGTAATATATTTCTCCTGAGTCCACTTTCAAGTGTAGTGTCATTACCAGTATAACATTGTCTTAACATCTCGAATCCGGGAAGTCTGTCTCTTATTCCTTCCAATGCTGATGAGATCTGCTCCTCCATCAAGTACCTGTTAGAACCAACCTAATGATAGGTAGCTAGTTGTTAGTGGAGTACGTTCTTATGAAGATAATATTTTCTCTACTTACCACAAAAAGAACAGCAAGAGTTCCAATTGGAAGTCCAGACCAAGGCTTTCCAAATTCTTTGCACGCATCTAGTGCTATCTTCATGTCTTCCATGAAAATACGGACGCGATTTGCAAAATTTTGAGATTTTTTAGTCCATCGTCTCCATCCCACCTCATGTTTACTCGAGAATTTACTACGCGCATATTGGCAATATTCATCCCAAAAATTCATAAACTCGTCAATAGTAGTGCATTCTAAGGCCTTTTTCTCATAAGGTGACAGTTTCTTACTGTTCTCCAACTTTAAGTGAAACTTAGCTTGTTTCTCCTCTACCTCTTTGAGATACTTCTTGTCGTCATCTGAGAGATCATATCCGCTTAGTTGTGTGATATCGAAATGGATTTCAATCTCTGGTCGTACTTGTCTAGTCATTCTCAGTAATTACCCATGGCGCGCCGAAGAGAAATAATCCCGACTTTGCCGAATAAGAATTGCTTCGTGAGTGAGTAAGCTTCGATGAAGAGACGGGCTGGTATTAAATGACACGTAGGTACAGGGGTTCTATATTTCGGTAAGCCGAGTCCTACCCTCCCTTTCCCCTCCCCTCCCTACGACACCCCAATCCTTCCATGCGGCTGAGGTCACATACGCCCAATAGGGGAGCTACGGAAGCGAAGTCACATCTTAGAGTCCAGAGCCTGCCGCAATCCATAGTTCTTATCAAACAACCAACCAGTTGACTGGTTGCCACGTAGGTAGACAACTCATGGTTTCAATAATGCCACCGTACTTCTTCTGCAAGAGTCGCATTTAGGAAAGGCTCTTGAGCCGAAAAGTATGTCCTTGACGGCAGTTACCAAACTCTACTACTCGGGCATGTCTATTCTCTGCTCTAATATAATAATAGGCTAAATCTGTGGGGAACTTTTCAATATGCTAACCTTCCAATTTCCAAAGTACCCTTGTTTATACCTACTTAATAACATTCAGAAATTATCAAGATGGGTAAATCTAGAGGCGCCAACAACGTAAGTGTCAATCGATGGATACTACGTAACTACCTACTAATGTAGATACTAAAACATCTCGGTAGGAAGCTCTTATTAAGCAAATTGAAGACCTAACCACGCGGTTAGCACAGCTTGAGACAAAATACGCCACAGTAGACAAACCACCCCCGACGGAAAATGATGATTCGAAAAAAGAGACGGTAAGCCAGTATAGGAACCTAAACATTGTGCACCATTTATTTCTCATTGTGTATAACTAAACCTTATAAAAGGAGCCCGCTACGGAACCAGAAAAAGTATATGAGCCGTGGAGGGTGAAATTGGTCACCAACCGGCGAGATCCAAGTTCTCAAACTGGCGAGAGGAAAGACTTTGAAGAAACTCAGGCTCCGGAGCAAGACAAACACGACAGCCCAGACGCCGCTTCCATCCTTAGGCTATATATTCACGACCCGAAAGATTCAGGAGCTACCGATGAGACGAGTTACGGCGAATTAGAGATACTGAACCAACGTCTCCGTGATTTACTCAAAAGGCTACTTGCACATCATCCTGCACATAATTTCTACGGCCAGTCCGTGAAAGTCAAATCGCCATATGAGCCTATGATTATGAATTGGGACCTCCTCGTGGAGGAGGCAAAAAAAGAGCCTGAGAATGAGGAGGACGACATTGCGAGGAAAGGCCTTGGCCAAATCCTCAAACTCCTCCAACAGAACAGTGGTGATAGTCAGCTGGATAATTATCTAAAAAACAGAGAATCGCTGACAAAATCAAAAAGCATCACGTACGATGCACTGTGGACTATATTCCCTCCTGGAACACTTGTATATGGCCGTCCTTACCTCAAGAACGATCAGGTGTTTATCGTGCAAGATGTGGAAGACCTGTGGCCCGAAGAAAAGGAGTGGTGGATCATTTGCTGGACCTACGATTGGGACGGGAAGTGCTTTCAGCGAAAGACTATTTACCTCAGTATTCCAAGATTCCGAGGAACGAAGTCGATCTCATCCCTTCCATACTGCCCCTTATCGGAAGCTAAGGATACAGAGAAGATTAAGCAATCGCTTGTTGAACGTGGGAAATTATACCGAGAACTTTGTACGGTAGGGAGTGGTAAGAAGCGGTTTAACTACCATGGAAATGCTATGGCGGATAAATTGGGATTTAGAAACCGTAAAGAGAACGGCGTGAGTAGGGGTATCGTTATTCATCAAGCACCCAAACTTGCTAACTGAGACTGATTATCAGGCTTCGGTATTGAAACGCATGTTAGGCGATTCGGTAGACGAGGAGGTAGAAACAGGACCCAAAGAACTTTCGGTATCGTCAAAGATGTATTTATTAAGTTTGTATACACATACCTCTATGCTAACATTCCTCTAGGTTAAAGGCGAAGTGATGATCGATTTTGAGTCGTATTATCAGCATGGCCCGCAGTATAGGCGTATTGGAGACAAATATGTGCTTGATGCGTCTAATGAATGCACCTGCTCACAGTGCAGGGATAATATGGCCTTAGCTGAGACCTACCATCGTGATTTTGATGAAGCACTAGGTACTGAAGATTGGACCGACCTACAATTCATGCTTCTGCCTCCAAGGATGCTGGGTTACATCCTTCGGGAAAAGCAATGGGCTCAACTCCACATTGATAACATCAAACCCATCAAAGATAATGACTCTACATTCAAATCAAGCCTTCACCTCAAGGGGGATTCTTCTCTCAGCGGACTACAAATGAAAGAGCTGCTGTTGGATCTGGTCAGGACCCACGATCAAGGCCAAGTTGCTGATCTAGTGCAAGATAAAGGAAAGGGTCTTGTAATACTCTTCTACGGTGAGTGTCTAATTCCTCGGACAGCATTTGATATACTGATACCTATATGCTGACTCTAAAACACAGGGAATCCTGGTGTCGGAAAGACATTAACTGGTATAATTGAATTCAACATACCAATATACCGAATACATAACTGACTTTACATTAGCCGAGACCCTGGCCGCTGCGGCGGGGAAAACACTCTTTAGTATCGGGGTAGGAGACGTTGGAACAAGAGCGCAGGATGTCGAGTCTAACTTGCGGAGGATATTCGACCTCGCTACAAAGTGGAAAGCAATCCTCTTAATGTATGTTATCTTCCGCCTCCGGTAAGGTACCTAATCTCACATGGGATCCTAGAGACGAGGTGGACGTCTTCGTCCAAAGCAGGGGAATTGGCCATCAGGGCCCCACGACAGAACGAAATGCTCTCGTTTCAGGTACGCAACCCAGATACAATCTACCCTGATAACTAATCTCATAACACCTTCTAGTCTTTCTCCGCGTTCTCGAGTATTTTGAAGGTATCAACCCACCCCATGCCATACCAACTGGCGCACACAATCCACTAATACCACCAAGGAATACTCATCTTAACTACGAATCAAATTGCCCTATTCGATGTAGCCGTCCAATCCAGGATACATGTTGCAATCAAGTATACCGAGCTAGATAAAGATCAATCGAAAGCGATATTTCTACAGCGCCTGGACTTATACAATGATAAGGGGCTTGTGGAGGAATACGATAAGATCAAGAAATTCGGAGAAACGGACCTTCATAAAAAGGGGTTTGACGGCCGACAGTTACGAAACCTTCTGACATCATCCATGGGCCGAGCCCAGGCTCGCAATAACGGCGCTGGCAAAATGAAACTGGACGATATCGAGACAATTATCAGTATCATGACGTCGTTCAAAGGGGATCTAGAATACCAGACAAGAAGATACCAAGGTACCTGAATCCGTTTGAAATGTCTTTATGGGATTAATACTGATATGATCACAGAACTTCAACAAGGTGGGCGTCCATACTAAGTAATGAGTAGGTGGACTCTTCTGTTAGGGAGAATTCCCAGGGGCTGGTCGATCATCCAATGAGGTTGATAAACACAGATTACACTACCCTTTGGAAGAGCTTCTAGAGCGTAATATTCCGGAGTAATAATCGGTGATTACAGCACTAACTGTTGTAAGTGCTTAAACACTTGGTCCGGTGGTATCGATGTAGCGGTTCCTCTGACAACTAGTTAGTTGCCATACTATTATCTGGCAATTAGTACCTCGGTCTGGTTTAAGGTATCGCACACACCTAATGACCTTCCAAACGAACTACAGTGTCTACATGTTGTAGTCCAGACCATTATATTCCCCCCCCCCATTTAGTTCAGAGGCGGATCTGGCCCGGGTAAATGTCTAATTTTCGTACGATAGATATAAAATCACAGCTCATAATGAAAGGAGTCTGATCACGATAAACAAACACCATATTGAAGTCGTAAAACACGCAATCAAGATAGTTCTTTGCCGTCATTGTAGTTAGCCTCCCCATCGAACTACCACCCTTTGAAATAAACTTTCACACAAATATTTTTTCTTAGAGACAGTATGATTCCATTCTTTGAATTCTCGTGCCAACAGCCCCCCCAACCTTCAAGAAAGATATCTTACTGGATACGTAAATTTCCGGTTCACTTCCACTTACTCACTTAAATATAACGACCTAACTCGATTAATCGATTTCATACATAAAGAAGAAGATACCCATCCGAGCCCTTTTCAAACAAACCGAAGCCACATCTGATAAGCCCATGCCTCTAAAAACGCGAATTTCTCCTGAAGACAAAGCTAGGCGCGAAGACAGCCAACCATGCTCACTGCAAACCCCCTTAAATTATCAAAGCCATAGCTCCCAAAGACCCTTCGCACCAACACATAATTTTTTATTATCAATTAACCCAGGGCAAAAAACTCGAGACTCCTCTTCTGACCACTCAAGTAACCACCTAAAAAAAGGAACACGAGAATCTGGTCTGTATATGTATCCCCCCATAGCTTTCCAAGTAGTATGATACGTATATGCGTTCCATTCCCCTCAAGTCAAAGCTGCAGGGGTCCAAACCTATTATGGTCCCCTTATCTGTCGAACCAAACCTCCTGAGAAGTTATCCCAAGATGTTGCTTTATTATATCGCGCTAGAGATCTAGTAACAGTACACACTCCACCAATAGCAGCAAGATACCAATGACTTGTATATGACCATGACCTGGTAATTAATTCACTTACGGAAGACCTACTGTATATAAACCTAGCATTTATCATCTATCTGGCTGCCATACTCACAACAGGGTGGAGTCGTATTAGCCCTGATAACGAAATGCCTCCTTGACTCAATCAATTAAATGGGAGCGTTGGTCCCCCGCAAAATTGGACATGGAAATCATCGATAGCAAACCAAGCGAGTTATCACGAAATACTCTAATCTATGACAAGCTTCGGCTCATTCCGAAGCTGTACCATCTTCAACCTTGTTAACACCAATGGTTCCCCAGATGTGCGGACTAGGACATGGAATGCAAGGCACAAGAATGGTATTGGTTATCGGTTTGCTAGTCACTTACTAGCCATGAAAGAAAAACACGGTGTAACTACCCCTTATTGAATTGTAGCCAGTGCCTTGCCGAAAGGTCAGACGAAATATTTAGCACAGTGGACCAATAGGAGTGATTTAGAAAGGAGATCCTAACGACCAATTCATATCATCTGAACCACAGGAAACATCATTTACCATGCATGACCATGGTGAATATTCAGAATCATACTGCTTGAGAAGGTGGTCTACACATTAAACGCGTTTAGTGATTCTTCGCCCCTTCTCGTTAGATCACTTCCCCTATCCCCTGCTATGAAACTATCCCCCCCCTTTCTAACACTCTTCCCTTTCATACCCCCTCTTTCCATGAACAAATCAAGAAAAAAAAAACAATTCACACTATTCATCAGGAAAGAACGCTAGTGGACGAAGAGTTCCTACTCCTTCTTGTTAACTGCTTGATATAAACTATTCCCAGCTCCAGTCCCAAAAACTATTTAGAGCCACAGTAACAACCCTGACAATCCACAGTCCACATAACCCATTCAGTACCGTCTTTATAGAACTTAGATGTTCACATAATTCCTTTAACATCTTTCTTCAGTAGCTCCTCGACAGCTACGATTATCATCAACAAACCTCAAATATCTTTAGTGACATATACCTTACACTATCTTACCTTACCTTACTCAGTAGCTCCATACTCTCAGAAACGTCGGGCTTCCCTTATTCAGACCAGCATCGAATCTTTCCAGTAAATCTCGTCAAAGGGAAATATCCAGACACACTAAGGTCTCCTATATACCCTTACGTAGGGTATAGGATAGGTCGTCGTCGCTTCCCTCTCTAACCGCTGCCTGTCGCGACACCAGCAAAAAATTCACCAAGTTTCACGTCGCTTTCATCTAACAAAGTGCTTCTTCAACCCAAGAGGAAAGGCCAACAGTGAACTTCACCGGCCCAATATCTATAGTAAGCACGCCCCTTCCCTGTCGCCGATTGCCCTTCCGTGTATTGTCTTCTTCCCATCGGCCTGACGATATAATATTCCCTCTTTCACACAATAAATACACATTCATCAAAACACCCATTACCACAAACTAAATCAATCTCTGTACCGGACATACCAAGCGTCAGTATATCCCCAAGGCTAGCCCTATCATCATATCCCCAACCTCCGTACATCGTCCTCTATCACAATATTAAATACCGCTCATATCGTGAAACTTCCTCTTCAATAATCACGCTATCTACACAGCACCTTCGCTGAAATAACACAAAGCCCTCCTGCTCAACCCACAAGCTCAACTCCTAACCCGTAGTACCTATATACTTACACTCCCTCTAGTCCTCCTCTGTCTGAGGAACAACTCCCCTCGTCTAGTGGTCTAGTTCTTCACGCTAGCCTCGGGAGAACCGTCGCCGCCATGTGCTTCGTCGAGTACGTCGGCTACACCTGCGGGCACACCAGCCTCCCCGTCGTCCGCCCCTGCCCCATGACGACCCAGATGCACACCAACCCGACCTGCCCGCGCCCCGCCTGCCGCCCCATGCTTCCCCCTTCCATGTGTCCTTCTTGCGGCCGCATCCTCCACGGCCGCTTCGTCGACATCATCGAGCACGAGCACCGCTTCATGCACGAGCGCGGCGCTTGCTCCTGCGATATTCGCTTCCCCCACCTGCAGCAGCCCCGCATGGTCGCTCCCACCGGCGTCGGCCTAGGCGTTACCGCGCCCCCCGCTACGGTCCACATGGACGGCTCCCAGTTCGCATTCTCCCCTTCCGCCGCGGCTTTCACCCCCCGGCCCTCGCCTGCCAGCATCGCGGCGAGTCTCCCCAGCAGCATGGCGAACATCAGCATCAGCGCCTCGTCCGACGACGTCCGCAGCGCCACCTCCGAATTCACCACCCGACGAGCCGGTAAAGGCAAGCAGCAGCACCAGCACTGGAAGGGCAAAGGTCGCGGTCGCGGTCGCGGCCAGTACCCGAACAACCGCCAGCAGCGCCGCCGAGCCTCGACCTCTACTACCACCACGACTCCTCGTCACGGTCAGGGACTACCGCCCCTATTCGAAGGTGGGGAACACCAGCACCACTACCAGCACCACCATGAAGCAGCCTCCTCCTCGTCCCGACGCGTCAGCGTCTCCGTCCGCATGCTGAGCCTCTACGGCGCCGAGTGGACACGTGACCACGCCGAGCTGCACCGCGCCGGCCGCTGCGCATGTGACATCACCTTCGACCGGTACACGGGCCACCCGGAGCTGCCCAGCGAAGGCGCTGCGTTCGCGTCGGCGGCATTTTCTGCTGCGACTACTGCTGCTACCAACACCAGCGTTAGCAACGGCAGCAACGGTAGCAGTGGCAGTAGCACTACCTTGATCCAGTACGGCGAGAACGCGAGCCAGAGCGAGAGCGTAAGCGTAAGCGCCAACGCCTACACCATGCCGACGTACGCTTACGACAGCAATGCCGGCGCCAGCACCTCCAGCTACCAGAGCCCCCAGGCATCTGGCTACGCGTCCAGCTTCGAGCCGTCCGCAGACCAGACCACCACCACCGCGCAGCATCAGCAGCATCAGCAGCAGCATCCCTACCTGCACATCTCGGACACCGTCCACCGATACTGGACCCCTTACATCGCTCCCCCCATCGCCCCCGGCCAGCCCGCCCGCTGGGTCTGCAACCCCTACGACACGTCGTCCGCGATGCCGGGCAGCAACAATGGACAAGCCCCCGAGCAGGAACAGCACGGCTACAACGCCTCCTCGGCATCGTCCGGCATGCCCATCTTCCCCAACATCACCCTCGGCCACCCCATCGACATGCAGACCATCTACTACGAGCCCCAGGGCACCCCCATCGTCGGCCTGCCCATCGGCGCCGGCCCCGAGGGCGACTCCCACGCGCCCCCCTTCGAGGACTGCGAGCTCTACTACCCCAAGCTAGCTCCCCATCAGCGCCCGGCTTCCCGCTAAGCCTAGCCTGCCATTTGCCATTTGCCATTTGCCATTTGCCAGGAGGAAAGACAGAGAAATATCTCAACCTCCAGCCTTATCTTTCCGATAACTAATCAATAGTCATCATGTTCGTTGAGATCTAAACGTTAGCCTTCCACCATTTCCTAGGTTCCCGCGTCACTTACTTTGCTACCCATATTGCTCAACATATACTCACATAAACATCATACCATAAGCCAGTGATATACACTCGCTTCATAAACTAACCAGGGAGAAAGAGAGAAGAGATAGAGCGTACACAGGAACTACAAAGGGAAAAAGAGTAAGAGAAGAGAAGAAGACAGTGAAATATATAATAACTAGACGAAAGAAAAAAAAAAATAACAAGCAAACACAAACAAACAAAAGAATTTCTCACGAAAATTTCATATGTCCGTATTTACTAAAGCACGACGATGCTTCCGATGCTATATGCATTAATTGGTCGAGGCACACCGTCAACCCGTGACCTCGTCGACTATCGTACACGTGAAAACGATGTCTTATGACTTTTGCATCGCAAAAAAATTGCCTTTCTTTTTTTTACCTTTCTTCTTTCTTCTCATTTATCATCTAGCCTTCTATATAGGCCCCTATCACCTATCGACTTCGCCTGTTTTTATGAAGATGCGTTAGTATTTGAAATTTCACATATAAGTATGGGGAGGGGGACGCTTTTTACTTACCAAACACTAGATCCATCGTGCCGATAATGGCTACCGCGTCAGCAATCATATGTCCCCTGGCGACCTGATCAAAGCCACCCAGATGCGCAAAACCAGGCGCACGGATGTGGCACCGGTACGGCCTCTCGCTACCATCGCTCACCAAATACACACCCATTTCTCCCTTTGGCGCCTCGATGGCGGAATAAGTCTCACCCGGAGGGACAGAGTAGCCCTTGGTATAGAGCAAGAAATGGTGGATGAGAGCTTCCATGTTCTCCTTCATGGCTGCTCGCGGGGGTGGCGATACCTTGTAGTCCTCGACTCGGACAGGTCCAGCTGGCATCTTGTTCAGGCACTGGTGGATAATTCGGAGAGACTGGCGGAACTCTTCCATTCGGCACAAGTATCGGTCATAGCAGTCACCATTGACACCAACGGGAACATCAAACTCGACCTGATCGTACGCGTCGTATGGCTGGCTCTTACGAACATCCCACGGCACACCTGAACCTCGCAACATGACACCGGTAAAGGAGAGATTAAGGGCCTCCTCAGCGGTGACTACGCCGATGTTTCTCAGTCTTTCGATCCAAATTCGGTTATCCGTAAGCATTTCCTCAGTCTCGTCGATTCGGTCGCCAAATTGCGTTGCCCATTGATAGATATCATCTAAGAGGCCAAACGGGATATCCTGGTGAACACCGCCGGGTCTAACATATGCAGCGTGCATACGAGCTCCTGATACACGTTCGTAGAATTCCTATGAAAAAAGGATCGCGATTAGTTTTATTTTTAGAGTCTCTTATTTGCGCTGTATTCTAGACCGTCAATAATAAATGCATAAAAAAAAAAAAACTCACCATCAACTTCTCTCGTTCCTCGAAACCCCATAAGAAAGGTGTTAAAGCACCGACATCCATGGCGTGTGATAAAACAGACATGAGATGGTTAAGAATTCTCGTAATCTCTCCGAATAGGGTTCGGATGAACTTGGCTCGCTCCGGGATTTCTACATTGAGTAACTTCTCTACGGCGAGGGAAAAGCATTGCTCGTTGGTCATCATGGAGACGTAATCTAATCGGTCGAAATAGGGTAGTGCCTGTATGTAGGTCTTATACTCGATCAACTTCTCCGTTCCTCTATGAAGTAATCCGACGTGAGGGTCAGATCGAATAATCTCCTCTCCACTCAACTCGAGAATTAAACGAAGCACACCGTGGGCAGCGGGATGCTGAGGACCAAAGTTGACAGTATAGTGGCGGACCTTTCGGTCACTTATGCTTTCCTCACGGGAGGTTTCGACAGATCCATCCTGGTTTTGGAGACGTTGTACGCCATAAGGATCCGAAGGGTGGGCGAAATCGGGATCGACGGGTTGAAGAGTGGTGCCCTGGTTGGGTAACTGGTTGGCCTTGCGCAGGGCAGTCTGTGAAAATGCGCGGAATGCTGGCTTTATTGCTGGCTTCGCGAACTGCAGACGCCTGGCGCCGCAGCCGACAATGCGATATAGCGACGCCATCTGCGTTGTGTGATGGCCAATTGGTATATGGGGAAGGCGAAATTGGGAAGTTGGGGGAAATGGAGCTTTAGACTTAAATGATATCAATTATCGGAAGTTTGAGGTCAATTAACTTACAATTAATGTTCTCGTCATTGGGTCGCCCTATCATTTTTCCGCCCCACTATACGTACCTAGGTACTTATCTTGTACTCCGCGAGATGTCCACGGGTCTGGGATTGTGCATCATATTAGGTAACCTTACGTGTATATGACTCGGTTTCTACCGATTACGTGTTTATTTTTACCAGTTTTAGTCTTCACCATTTTACGTTTTTAACGGAAACTAAAGGGGGGATAGCAATAAATGACAACCGCAAACAATTCATCTATGTTGAAATAGATGTTTGTCGCGGCCCTAATATTAGGAAGTCTTCTACTTAGTTACCTACCTAGGTAATTAAACTGGCAATATGTTCGATCAGTTTACAGTGAAAACTCCCATCAGAAATCTATATAGCGTCAAGCGCCCATTACAAGAATCCATCATCTTCCCATCCAACCCTTCTCTAAGACATCACATCACTATCATAATATCTTAATCGTAACAGTTTCTATATCCCCTTAGGAAGACTCTTGAAATACGTATTCCTCGCCGCCTCAATAAGTTTGCTGACCTCATCCGCGGGGATCTTCTCCCTCCTGTCAAATGAATACAAACCGTTGACTTCCTGCTCGACATCGGATCTAAATCAGTCAAATATTAGCCGTTGCCCTCTAATACAATATCGCCACTATGATCTATGACCACAACACCACTTACAGTTGAGTGTACACAAACCCGCATATATGTCCTCCTTGGACAACCGCCTGTATCAGAGCCTCGAGACGCTTCAGTAAATCCTTCGGATCACTTGCGGTCGTGTAGCCCCAATCCCTATCTCCGCCTTCTATTCCCTTCGCAGGCGCAATGTTGACGCCGCCGAATTCGGAACATATGACAGGTGCGCCCTCTCTGTGCTTAGTCCCGCTGTCTGTCCTCCCGTCTTTAAGCGTTAGAGGCCCGACAAAGAAGTCGCGATCTGCGAGTTTCTTGCCTAGGATACCCTCCAGAGTGGCACACGTTTTGGATAGCTCCGGTGCATCTGAGTAGTCGTGGAATGTGCTAAGGTCTGTGATGACGTGTTCCCAGCCGCAGTTGTCGTTAATAGGGCGCGTGGAATCGAGTGTCCTATGATTTTTCAGCGTTTAAACTCGAGATACCCAGACATGATTTGGTTCTCACTTTGTAATATAGTAAAGCGATCGGATATGATTCCGTTGTTCAATACTGTCTTTCAAATTAGGATAGGCCCAGCTTTCCTGCTGCAAGTCAGTATCTTGTCTCAATTGGTCCTTAACTATTTATTGCCCATTTTTTGCGTCCTATTGGAGCAGGGAAAAGGCAGATATATGAGAAGAGGAGATGTAATGACATACTGCAAAACAGTTAGCTTATATCTGGGTATGTAGTGAAAACTCTCCACGTAGAAATCAAATAATAGGCGTGGGGCTCATTTTACACGTACCGTTAACGGGAGTCCAAGTAATAATAGAAGGATGATTTATATCTCTCTTCACAGCCTCTATCCACTCCTGGCTGAACCTCTCGGCGTAGTCTTCGTTGAACTCGTACGCATTCGCCATCTCGCCCCAGACGAGGAATCCCAGCCTATCAGCCCAGTACAAGAAGACCGGGTCTTCGACTTTCTGGTGTTTTCGGCACCCGTTAAAGCCCATCTTCTTCGTCAGCTCGATGTCTAATCGCAAAGCATCCGGTGAGGGCGGCGTGAGGCCCGTTTCCGGCCAGTAGCCTTGATCGAGGGTGAGTGCTTGGAATAGCGGCTTGCCGTTTAGCCTGAGAGTTCTGTCTCCTCGGTTCCAGTCGATATTTCGGAACCCCGTGTACGTCTTAACTTCGTCAATAAGTTTGCCGTCCGAGTCGTATAACCGTATAGCTAGATCATATAAAGTTGGATGATCCGGCGACCACAGAGCCAGGGTACCGCGCCAGGAGTGGCTGTCGTAGTAAGGTGCATCCTGGGCAAGAGTCGGCGGTGCATTCGACTTCTGATCGTCGCTTAGGGATAAACAGAGGTTAATGGAGACGTAGTCCTTATCACTAGGTAAGTTTTCCCTTTTCTTAGCCACGCTGACGCTGTAAAGATAACCCTCGATCTCGACGCTATACGCATGACCAGCTCTCCGCCCCAGAACAGCCACCCGAGCTTCTAATAATCCTTCGGAAATATTGTTCGACTTTAACACTGTGCCTGCGCTGCTGTCGCCAATTCGCGTCGGCGGGACAACTTCCAACCATACCGGTTGCCAAATCCCACTAGTCGGCTTATAGAAAATAGACTCTGGTTTTGGTGCCCAGTATTGCTTACCTACCTCCGATTGTTAGCCTTATTGACATTAAAATCTCACAGATCGCGAAATAGATACTTCTGCCATTCAGCCGAAATATTTTTATACATACCACGAGGCTGCGCAAGGTCATGCGGAGAGTCGCGTATACGCAAAACGAGATGGAGTTCCCCCTTGCCATTATTCTTCCAGGCGCTTGCAAGTGTATCCGTGATATCTATGTCAAAAGGCACGTGTCCGCCCCGATGTTGACCCACACGATGTCCTGAAGCCCAAATCGTCACATCGTAGTCAACAGCTCCAAAACGAGCTAAAACTCTATCCCCAGCTTCTATCTCGGCCTTTTCGCGCGGATCCACGACTTTATTCTCATACCACAAGACCTCGTGAGCGTCGCTGTCATGCACGCCGGACGCGGGCGTCTGGAAGGCGAATGGCACATTTATGGGCTTCTTAACATTCTCACGGGCTTGGCTCTTCGGCGCTTGAAACCCTTTCTCCTTCAGTTCGGGGAACGCAGCCAACTTTTGAGCTTCAGCTTCGCTGACCGAGTTATTCGAAGACGAAACAGACACTTTATCCGGAATGCCGTTGATCTGCCACGCTTCCTTCAGCCCAACATCCTCATCGTCGAAGAGTATCGACCAGCCCTCATTAAGCGGTGTCCATCTATTATTGCCGTGAACGAAATCGGGTCGGGGGTAAAAGTCTTTCGAGTTATAAGCCATCGTCTCTTCCTCTTTCTCTCTTGTAGTTTAGATACCTATAACTACCTAAACTAAAGAGAAAATCAAACGAGGGAATACCGAGGGAATATCAGTTTTGAGAATTCTATTTTTTTTTTTTTTTCCTGCGAGGAAATGAAAAATCACTTGACAACTAACGTGTCCCCGTCTCCCATCTGTGTGCTGGATATCGGCCCTGTTGTGGTCCATTTCTTTGAAACGTGAGGAGAAAGATTGACGTCACGGTGCACCAATAATACCCTGTGCAATTTGAGAAAATTGGACTTGAGCTGCATATTCGGCATGTTGTAACTTGTCAGAGTAGATCGTTTTGCTAGTTTAAGGTGAATCCCTGTTGACAATAAACCGGTTATAATCGGAAACTTCTTTAGCTCTTTTGCCTTCAAATAAAGTTAGCAAACAAGTAGATCTTCATACTAATAGGTATTGTATTTCCATGTAAAGTGGATAGATCCAGTTTAAATCATAGCACAATTGAGGTTGACAGGTTAAGTATAGACAAGGTTGTAGTTAACTAACTCTTGATGGTTAACTAGTTAACTAAGCTATGTAAAAACACAATTTCATAGGCCATTTTACTTTATTGATCTACGCCTTCATTAACTCATTTGCTAACCCATAACTCGTATCTGATTCTCAGAACATTTTAACCATCGTAAAAGACACCAGTAGGTACATGCATACCACCAACCAAAATTACCGCCACTGAAATATCAGGCTGAGTGTTTTCATCCCTCTTAAGCTCTTTTCCTAACTAGCTCACGCAACACCAGTGACGCGTCTTACGCTCCTCCTTGCACCCTCGCCACTAATCATAACAGAACCCTCCATTTCGAGCGCTCTCATCGTCTCGGCAAAGTCGGCAGGTTCGACAGGAACACTTGCTCCTTCGTTCATACGTCTGCTGACTTCACTCCACCGGACGCTCTGTCCACCGCTAGTTAACTCATCTATAAGACGTAGGATGGCTTCCTTTAGCTCCGTCTTGCGTTTTCGCTCCGAGGCACTAGTGCCTTCTGTGAGAAGACTCATATCGATGCGACCCTGAGCGTCTGTTGCAGCTGTCTTTAGCGCCGACTGGATAAGCCGCTCGGCTTCAAGAACGTCGTCCTTAGTGACTGTCGGCGAGAGTCGCATTTTAGCGTGTGCTTCAGCGAGACGGATCATCGACTCAAGTTGACGTGTTGTAGCGGTAATACGTTTTTCTGCTGCGCGGACGTCTTGTCCCAATTTGCGCATCTTCACGTATGCATCCACAAGTGCCTGTGAGGCATCTTGGGTTAACGTAGGGTGGATGTGAGTACGGGCATATGAGATGTAGGACGTTAAGAATTCCACGGGCTAAATCATCTGTTAGCATTATGCTTTTTAATCATTATCCGCACCGTAATGTAAACATACCAATATTTCGTTGCTTGAAGGAGCAGAATGTGGTGTATCTTCCAGATACATGGAAAGTAAATGTCGCGCCAATCTGCGGTCGGCTGACTCGTTAACACGATCAAGGATCAAGTAGACAAGATCAAAACGCGATAATAATGTGGGTGGTAAATCAATGTTTTGCGGGACGGGTAAGTCAGGATTGTATCGAGACCCAATTGGATTGGCTGATGCCAAAATACTCGTCCTGGCGTTCAATGTGGTAATAATACCGGCTTTTGCTACTGAAACTGTCTGCTGCTCCATGACCTCGTGGAGGACAGAGCGTGTAGCATCGGACATCTTGTCAAACTCATCAATACAACAGACGCCGCCGTCGGACAAGACCAGAGCACCAGATTCGAGCACGAGTTGCCTAGTCTCAGGGTCACGACTGACGTACGCCGTAAGACCGACCGCAGAGGAACCCTTGCCACTGGTGTAAACACCACGAGGAGCGATCTTATGGACGTATTTAAGCAGCTGTGACTTTGATGTTGACGGATCACCACATAGTAAAACGTTAATATCACCCCGATATTTCGGGCTGCCACCTTTCTCGAACGTCTTATTTGTTCCTCCGAACATTTGGAGTAGAATACCCTTCTTTACGTCTTCCATTTCATAGACAGATGGAGCTAACGATCGAGAAAGAAGTTCATAGATATCTGGACGAGCGGCGGTAGCCTTGATCTTCTCCTCTTCCTCAGGGGAAATATTTCGGGTCTCTTCAATATTGTTTTCTGTATCGTTGACTTCGTCGTCCAGGATAGATATGTCTATGTCCATCTTCTTATTGTCCACCTTGGCGACGTGGACAACGTCGACAAAAGTCTTAAATACACTCTTGACAGAGCGCTGACGTGGGTTAACCCTAACCGGGCTAACACGGTAAATACCTGTAATCTTGACACGGTCACCAGCCTTACAAAAATCTACCAACTCGTTATAAACACAGACAGACACCGAGTGTGGCGTCTGGCCAGCCGGTACAGCATCAGGTGTTTCTTGCAGCTTGATAACTTGCTTGTCCTCAAATTCACATCTGTTGTGGATGATCTGCATAGAATTCTTCGAGTTGCATAGATATCGCGGGCATTCGGTAGGTTCTCGAATTTTGCCCCGGTCTAGGCCTACCAACAGAGAGTGACTGCAGACACTGCACCTGAAAAAGGCTTGTTTCATATCCGGGATGACAGGTGTTGTCCTGATTACAAGACCCTTGATACAAATTAACTTATCCATATCGGAAGGGTTAAGATCACGCAAATTGATGACCTCGTCTAATCCATAAGGCCGAGTCATATAAGTCTGGTCCATAACCTTCTCTTCCAAGGTAGGACCCTGCGGCCGTTGCTGCGATTGTTGGGGTTCTTCGCTTCGCTCCGAGCTTGGGACTTGCATGTCAGAACTGGGGGCACCGCTACGTTGGGTTGCTGAGACCCCATTGCTCTGGCTCCTCTGGCGTGCTGTTTCTGCCTGTGCGAGCTCGATCATAAGGTCATGAACAGACTGGTCCATAAGCGGTACAATTTCCTGGGGATAATGCTGGATTTGGTGCCACATCTTCCTAGTAGGCGGGTATAATTTAAAATCTTGAATGTTGACATAGAGGATTCGGTTACCGAGAAGCAACATGTTCTGAAGCTCCTCCCAATATGGTTTGGAGGTTGCGTCGGGATCAGCATCTGTCTGTTCAGTCGTCATTCCTGAACCCCACATCCGATACTTCTTGGTGAAATTGCGTAAGAAATCCTTAAATGCAGCATAAGTATCGTCGATAGACACCGTAGTACCCCAAATAGTCGCATTGTCTTGACCGCCAAGAGCGTCAGCATCAGACGTGTTAGGATTCAAGTTGGAAAACGTTGCCGCATCGGAATGAATTTCTCGAACTACGCGCCCAGCGTCGTCTAGGATCACACGGCTACTGCCTCGAGCGCCACTGCTAAAGATTTCTGAGTTGATATCACCTCTTCGGTTTACCCTATTGGCACGCGGCGTGTCGGTTGAACCGACGAATAAATTACTACTCTCGCTTCGAAGATCGGATTGCGGGTGCAAGCCACGACCGGGACTCGAGCTCGGTTCATATCGAATTGGCGACGATTCTAGGGTGCTGGTTAGGGTTTTCTGTGGTCTCTAGTTAATTATAGATTTGTACTCACCACCCATAAGTGATCTAGCCCTCGGTGTGCGATCGCCATCGCTTTCTCCCATGCGGCCTAACGGTGAGCTGGGTGCAGCATCAGGGTGGGGGATGGTGCTCTGGCTATCGGTATTATGTCTTAAAGCAGGGGAACTTCTATCGTTTCCATTCGCGGGAGAAGACTGGTAGAACAGGGGGCTTGACGCCAACTGCGATGGTCGAGAGACGTTAAGATTGTTTCCATCTTGCGCTCCATTTTGACTTTGAGACGGGCCACCGTTTGCAAGACTGCTACGAGCGGCTTGAGAACTTCGTGTATTTCGGGTTGGAGTGCTAGCTTGCGAACTCCGCAGACGGCGGTTAGACGGTGAAGACATTTTGAGGTTTATAGGATGAAACCGCCGTTCTTAACTATGAAAAGAAGACGGCTTTAATAAGAAAGTGGATAGTTGAGAAGATTGAATCTATATCCAAAGTGGGATATGTGATATGCAAAGTGGGAGTTACAAGTGGATGATAACCCCCCCTAGGAGAATTCGTAAAACGGGGCAACCATTGGAAAGCGCGTCGAAAAGGGGTGGAACGCGACTTTTCGCGTAAAGTTGAAATTGTGCATGCACTTGGTAACTTTATTTATTGTTGCACAACATTTATTCCACATTATGCATACCTTTAGTGTGCCGTACCCTTGTCGCGGATCCGCTAAAACAGTTTCTCCATCTCTTTAACTCAGCCAAATGCCACATGCGCTGTACCTTAGCGGACATTAGCATCATAAAGATACAATTGGCGATTCTTAAGGGACACCCTGAATATCTAACTTACTACAGCTATCATTCCCTTATACTAATATCCCCAACTCTCAAAATGGCGCCTGGGATGTCCTTATCCTCGGTGAATGCCATCATCATTCTTAACATTGATGATGGCTCGAGGATATTCGCCAAATACTACAGTGAACCCCACCATGCTCCCACAGCTTGTAGGTCCCCAATCCGTCCTGATTCTAGGAAGATGTAGTCGCTGATAAGAAGCCCGAGTAGCGTCGACGAGCCATCATCACCAACCAAGCGGACCATTCGCGGATGTCAAATCGCAGAAGACCTTCGAGAAGGGCCTATTAGACAAGACGGCAAAGCAGACCGGTGATATTATTCTATACGACAACCGGATCGTACTATATAAGATGGAGTCAGACGTAATGATGTATGTCGTAGGCGGTGTGGATGAGAATGAGGTCCTCCTATACAACGTCATCTTAGCCCTAAGAGATTCGCTACACCTCCTATTTAAGTATGTTTACCAGCTCGGGTTCCATCCGCGTCAAGCTAACTCTAGCCAGGCAATCGGTTGATAAGCGAACGATAATCGAGAACTACGATCTGGTCTCGCTGGCGATTGACGAGATCGTGGACGATGGTATCATTCTAGAGACTGACCCGACCATCATCGTACAGAGAGTTAGCAAGGCGCCGACGCAGGATGTTAATCTCAGCCGTATCGACCTGAGCGAACAAGGAGTGAACAATTTGGCGCAATTAGGAAAGGCCAAGCTAACAGATTGGTTGAGGCAAGGCTTGTAAGGGGATTAGTTCCCTAATGTGTGGAAACTTACGAGATGACCTTTCAATGTAGACTTCGGCTTGGCGTTGGTAAAAAAGTCGTTATTTGTTCTTAACGGAATGTCATTAAGCTGAGCGGTGTGTCACGCCAGTGATGATCTACGACCTAATCTGAGATGCCGCCTTGCGCAGCCTATTCATGACCGCCGCGCCAATGTCCTCATCGTCTACTGTACCTTCTACAAATATGAGATCCGCGCCCCGTCTATCTAGTTCTCGTAACGCCGAGAAAAGTCCATGCGCTATACTCCTGGTGTCCGTCCCAATGCTAACATCCATAAGCTTCCCTATTGGAGCTTCGGTCGTGTTGCCATAGAGTTCTGCTTCTTGGACGCCAAGCTCAATCGTCATGTGGTTCTTCTGGCCGTTTTGTGTCTTCACCGTCTCGCTTTTAAAATCACCGCAGCGTAACCCGGCTGCGGGTTTCCAATGACGAGTCCGTATGATACCAACTTTGAGTCCCTCACTTCCGCCGTTTGGCATTTCCTGGGATGATCGACCTTGGAAGAAACTCTCGACTTCCCGAGCTTGTATGCCATCGTGGCCAGCCGCAAAGGTTGCCTCATAAAGAATCACCGTTGCCTTTGGGCTGTAATGTTTATACTTCATACCTGGTGCTCGCGGTGCAGATTTGCCCAGTTCGCTCTGATCTTTATACCCCTTTTCGACCTTCTCCCACCCGGGACAACTCCGCAGTTCGTCTATACTTACACCTCCCGGTCTCAATATTAAGGGAGGGTCACATAGACCGTCTACCACCGTACTCTCAACCCCGACAAAACACGGACCACCATCAAGTATAAACTCAATGCGGCCATTTAGGTCCTCTAGCACATGTTCGGCAGTAGTGGGTGATGGTTTTGTGGAAGCATTTGCTGATGGAGCCGCCAGGGGCGCACCTGTAAGTTTGATAAGTGTGAGTGCAAGGGGCGAGTTTGGCATCCGAACACCAAAAGTCTTGAGCCCAGCCGTAACTTCAGGGGATAGCCTAGACGGATCTGGGTTAGGGAGTAGTATCGTCAAAGGACCCGGCCAGAATTTCTTTATAAGAGGCTTGTATATTTCTGGTATTCGGTCATGGCTTGTGTCAGTTGTGCCGTTTGAAGCATTCTCAGGAACAAGAATACTCCGAAGCATTTCTAGGTCCGAAATATGAATAATAAGGGGGTTGTCTGACGGTCTCTTCTTTGCAGTATAAATCCCTTTTACTGCTGCACTTCTTGTTGCATCTGCTCCAAGACCATATACAGTCTCGGTTGGAAATGCAACAGGCGTATTCTTGGTTTTCAGATAATGTGCTGCATCATGAAGAATTTTGATACTAGGTGATTCACTATGAGAAACTTCCCATAATCCTAGTTTTTCCTGTCCGTCGCCATCTCTAAATTTTCCCAACTCCTTGTCTGTTACCCTCAAAATTTGGGTTCTCAGCCTCGGGAGGTCTTGAGACATTGTACTGTAAGAGTTGAAAATTGCTCGAACAGTTTTAAATTTGCAACTGGAAATTCTGAACGCCAACTTGCTTGGATTTTTATTTTCAACTTTTTGATCTGTTGTTGATGTTTTGTGAGACCGAAAACGCTTAAAAATAGACATAGATTTAACCTAAGAAGGGGATTACTATGAAAAGCTCAGTCTAGTGACTCATAAAAAGCGTCAAGCTACACAGACAACGACAATGACGCTATATGATACAAAAGTTGAGATTTATAGTAAGCTTATCGATTAAGGTATGTGCAATACCCGTAGCCGTTATCAGCTGTAAAATAGGTCATAAATTTAGGTGTTTCAGAAGCATTCGAACCTGTCCTTAGCGTCTAAGCTTGTACAACGATTTGTCTCTAAGCCTTATTAACAGGGTGCATGTACCTACAATTCGGCGGGGTGTACGAAATACAACGTAAAATCGTCACTTACAACCCGAAAACAACGCCTTTTGGTTGGATCAACTTCGATTCTCTATCCACATCAACTGAAAAGGTGTTCAAGGTCCAGCAATTCAAGCTTGAGAGCATCTTAAGCCGCTATGCACCTCCCACAAAAGCGTCCCAATGTCCGCCAACAACATCCCCAATGGCAACTCTTCAGTGTCAACGACGCAGAAAGCTTCCAATAAGCTAAATAACCCCCCGTCAGCTTCTTCCTCCATCCACGATGCCTCGACTCTATCCGACGTTCGGGCTGGGCTAGCTGCTCTACATGTGCGCGAGACCAGCATAACCAATCGCCTCAATGCGCTTCTCTCCTCTCAAGCTGACCTATCCCGCGAGCTAGGTCGGCTCGATTTACTTCGTGCGAATCTCGGCTCCCAAGTTATTGCGACGAGATCTATAAGCAATGGGATGCTCTCTTCAGCTGCCGACACTGCAGGACGGCTTTCCAGTCGGGTTAAGGAACTCGACCTGGAGAAGGACAGAGTGCAGCAAACACTGAAGGTGGTCGAACAGGTTGCGGAGCTCAAAGCATGCGTTCATGGAGTGGTAGGTAGTATGGGCGCTCCCCAAGACTGGGAAGCCGCAGCAGGCTATATCTCCCGCGCAAGCAAGGTACCAGAGCCTATTATACGCGGTGGCTTCGCAGCTGCCATGGTGCCAAGTGTAGAGGTTCCCGACGCACCTTGGATAACGCTTGAGAATGCGAAGGAGAGTTTATGTGGTCTTTTCCTACGAGAATTCGAGAAAGCCGTTAAAGAAGGCGACGGTGCCAAAATCACAAGATTCTTCAAGCTATTTCCTTTAATAGGAAGAGGGGACGTTGGATTAGATGTATATGGGCGATACGTATGCCAGGGCGTTGCCGGCACAGCTAGAGCAACACTCAAGGCAACACCAGGCGACACAGGGAAAAGAGACGGGTTCTTTTACGCCAATGCACTCACAAAACTCTTCGAACATATCGCCCAGATTGTCGAAAGTCATGGTGGGCTCGTAGAGAGGCACTACGGTGAAGGCAAAATGGTCAAAGTCATAGAGAGACTCCAGATGGAAGCCGACGTTCAAGGTGGCATTATTTTGGATTCATGGGGCGACGAAAGGAGTGTTGATAGGAAACTTACCGACGCAAAAAGTTATCCATTTTCCTTTTTAGTCCAAAGCTTCCTACCTCCGCAGAGGACCCTCACAGGTACCCCGCGTATGAATTCTCCGGCTTTAGGTGGTGGTACCAATTCACGGAATAGCGAGGACGAGGGCGTAGACATGAAAGAAGTAGATGCTCTACTTAGTGAGATCTCCATCATGCTTGGTCGATGGTCGTTATACTCAAAGTTCCTTGCTAGTAAATGCAGAGTAAGTCTTGCCAGTCAAATCCAGGTGTTCTAATGATTAATTCTATGCAGAATCCAGATACCCCTGAAGATGCACCTTTATCGATTCCTGAGGTTGTCACAAAGTCCAATCTCAGTCGAAAGATCGCATCAAAGCTAACTTCACCTTACAACTCCTTGGCCCTGTTCTTTTTTAGACGGTCTGTTGAAAAGGCTTTCCAACTTGACGAATCGCCCACGGGTCTCTCTCTAAATATCAACAAACCTATTGATGGAAATGCTCCTTACATCATCTCGGCCGTAGACGATGTTATGTATATCGTCAGTACGATAATCCAGAAAGCTCTATCAACTGCGCAACGCGACGTAGCTGCTTCGGTGATTCCGGACGTCGGGAGAGTACTAGGGTCTGATTTTATCGGAATGGTACAGCGGAGAATGAGAGATGAATCGTATCCACAGCCAACTGTTCAAGGGGGGCTCCCACCTGAAAACAAGATCATTTCTTTTATTGTGCTCATCAACAGCCTGGATGTCGCAAAAGAATATCTAGATCGTATCATTACATCACAGCTAGGCACTTCCCCTGATCAACAACCTAATGGAGCCACCGATTCTAGCCCTCTTGCCGCGTCCTTTCCGTTTGAACATGATGTTACATTTGTAACTTCGGCACTCAACACATTGCATTCCACGTTCGCTCTTAAGACTGGCGAACTGATATCTGATGCTTTGAGAGTCTTGTTCTCCGCCGTCGTCAAGCAAAGATTAAAACCCGTACTCGTTGAAGCGTTCCGCGATGCTGATTATTGGCGTTCCGAAGATGAATTGGCGGAAATTGCGCGCCAGAACGATGAAGACGAAGACGAAGTGATAGACCGCGTTCACCGGAGATTTGAAAATGGATGGGACGCGTTGATGAAACCTATTGCACGAATCATGACCCCTAAAACATTCACGGCGCTCATGGACCTAACAGCGACAGATCTGTCTAAGACACTCGAAAAAAGGGTGTGGAGTTACAGCGGGAAGACCAGCGCGTACGGCGCGATACGAATGGAGCGGGATTTCTCGGGCATCATTAGTACTGTTTCCCGAGGTAACTATTCCGTCAGGGAGATGTTCTCGAGGGTATCGCAGATACTCATGGTGGCTAATATGGAAGAAGAAGAGTGGGAAGAGCTGAACAATGATGAGGACGAGGATGGCATCCAATGGGTTCTCAGCGAGGATGAAAGGCGAAGAGCTAGAAACTTAGTTAAGGCTTGACGATTAGATGATCCCCATAGTCTCTGGATCTAGAGCCTATGGCAAGTGTAGGATGATGCGTTAGGTTTGTAAAAAGTCATAATAGAGGACATAGTAAAAAGAACCCGTACCATTTCTTTTTTTTTTTTTTTTTTTTTTTTTTTTTTTTTTTTTTTTTTTTTTTGCTGTTCACACAAACTGCGAACTACGATAGAAATTTCCAGCTATTTTCACAAGTAGTAGAAAGGTGACTTGAGACTTATAAGATACGCGCATAGACTGCCTACCTTGTAGCAAGCTAACAATCCATAGGAGGTAACTTTCTGTCTTTCCGGTACATGTAGTATGAATTAGGTACTAGGTTAGTTAATTGATTAGGTAGTTTAGGTAGAAACAAATCCCAATGTCTCATGCACTTATCGCGGCTTTTCCATTGAAATATCACAATGCACTTATCGGTAATCCTTTAGTCATATCTTATCGATAAGCCAGTTACAGCCGCGTTTAACTTACAAATTCCCAAGCTCCAATCCATTATCAATTGTTCATTGTCCATCTCAACATTGAAACATCGCAACAGCTATAACAGCTATAACAGCTATAACAGTTATAATAATAAACCCCGGGCTATTTTTACATCCTAATCTCATCGATATTAATACGGAAAGCTGGCACGTATCTCGGAACCATGGCGACCTCTCATTTCGGCCTTCTCGACGAACGAGAAGAAAACGAGCTACACAAGACCCGTCTCCTCAACGTAGAAGAGAAGCCCTTCAAGCGCCTAACCAAACGCCTCGTCGCCCCCGGCGCCTTTACGAGCCCCGGCAAACTTCCCACTCCTCCCCCGGACAACGGCAGCAACGACGGCGAAGCGAGCTCGTCTCCGGCGATCGACGTCACCGCGCTGAAAGAGGACATCATCCTGGACTTCGAGGCGTTCGACGCGCAGATCCTGCGACTGCAGCTCCTGGGGACGGCGAACGTGCAGGAAAGGGAGCGGTACGCGGCGGATCGCATTCGCATCTTGGAGACGATGGAGTCGGTGCGCGAGGGAAACGCTCGGTTGAAGGCGCAGCTGGACGAGGCGCGCGCTACGCTCGCCCAGCGCCGCAAGTTCGACGAGCTCGCCGATCGCATCACGAATAACCGCATGCTGCGCCCCCGCGCGGAACAGGCTGCTAACCTGGCCAAGCTGGCCGAGGAGTGCGAGGACTTGCACCGCGAGAGCGAGACGTACGGTGCTACGTGGCGGGACCGTCGCGAGCAGTTCGAGCGTCTGGTTGAGGAGGGCAAGAGGTTGCGTGCTTTGATTCGCGACGAGAAGGAGGAGGTCGAGCGCAGGGAGGGCATGGATTCGGATGCGGAGGACGGCGAGGCCGCCGCTACACCTGGTAAGGGCGGGCTAGTCAGCGGGAGCAACACGCCCCATCCCGACAGCGGCGCCGTCTCCGGAGGGGGAAGAACCCCGAGACCCGATAGCCCTGGTGCCGGGGGACCATCCGGACTGAAGCCGCGGCCGGATCTTAGCGGGAGCTTCTCGCGAGCCGGAAGCCAGGCCCCGAGTCAACGGGCAGGGAGCCAAGTTCCGAGAGAAGAGCCGGAGGAGGGCGAGGATGTCGAGATGGACGAGCCGGCGCAGCAGACCCAGCAGGCTGATACGCCTATGGCTGAGGATGCGGCGCAGACGCCGCAGATTACAGTCGAGGCACCTGGCACCAGTAATAGCGAGAGCATGGATACATCCTGAGCAGGGTCGCGAATTAGGGAGTATGAATAGGAAATTCCGGACGGGCCATACAGTCTTAGATTTCATTCAGGAGCAGTGTACCGATGATGATTTGCAATAATACCAGACACACACATCCATATCAAAGGAGTAGGGGCATAATATACCCAAAGAGCAAAATAGCACAGTACTAGACTAATAGAAGAAGGGGAGCAATCAATTATCGATTCTATACTACTTAGGCGCCAAGTAGCCCCCCCTCTAAAGGACAATAATAATAATACGAAGCGGGCATTCTAGCTCGGTCTTTTTCGGTAGGAATCGTGGTATCACTATATTAATTCGTTTCTCTTCGTAATCCTACAACTTCTCGCGTCGTAGTTTATGCATAAACTCCCATAGTTTCCATATAAAACCAACTGCTATCCCATTCTTCATGCAACGGGCGGTTCTTCCACCGACTTGCCCAGCTCCAAGGCCTCTTTAGCCTTAGCTATCTCCTCGGGGGGCGCGTTCTCGCTCTCAGCCGTCGCGATCTGCTCCTCGAGGCGTTGGACGGCTTCTTCGATGCGTTTATTCAGCGGGGCGAACACGGCTCGGGTCTCGTCTACGGCTTTTTGCTGCAAGGGGGGGCGGCGGCGGCTCTGTTAGCATACGCTCCTTTACTTCTCCTTGAAAGGGAAACAGGGTCGAATTAGAATAGAATAGAACAGTACCTCTTGCTTCAGGACGAACCCGGAGTTGCCATCTGCGTCCGAGCCGGCGGCCTTGAGCTCCGCTTCGAGCTTCTTGACGCGCTCGGATTGCTGCGTGAGCTCTTTTCGGTAGTACTTCTCTTCCTTGACGAGTCGCTGGACGGACTGCGTCGCGATGGTGAGGGGTGAAGGGGCGGGCATTTTAGTTTTGTTATAGGACTAATTATGGGATTTTTTTTCTTCTTTTTTCCTTTTTTTTTATTCCTTCGATCCGAACGAGTGAATACTAGTAAGGAAATCCAACCAGAGGGAGAATTCTTTCAACTGCTTAAATAGAGACTTCTAAGTAGCTGCCTAGACGTTGGAAATATAGGTGCCTATACGAGGCAACTAACATTTGTTCTAAGTCTAAATTCAGGAGCCATGTTTTGGTGGGGTTGGCGGGGTAAAAGGGGGAATGGGGATGATATGCGATTAAACAAGATAGACCCGGTTTATCAGAACCTATCTGTACCCCTATCCCTTAAGGGAACTCCTCATATTATATATGATTTATAGAATGATTAAGATAAAACGACTAGTCACTAGTCACCTTAAGCCTCTTATTAGGTACTTGTTAATAAGAATAAGTTAAAGGCCTAGTAGTTGTGTATAATTAATTATGATTATTATATGCTACTAATTCTTCTATACTCTACACCAATATCATCCAGTTTATATACAATCACTCATATTAAATATATTAAGTTAAAAAAAAACATATAATTCACCGTTCCCTACAAGTCCCGAACGAGAAACCCACCATTCTGGAGTTTCTGGAAGACTTGTTCGGGGTCGTATTTAGCAGCCGTGGTTCTAATAAATTCGACGTTTTCCGCTCCGTAACTCGCCAGTACTTTCTGCGTTTTACCCGCCGTGTTCATGAAGAGGTACGGTAGGAGTAAGTCTTTTGCTTTGGCGGCTTCTGTGCAACGCTGGGTTATCCGTTGGGAGAGGTCCAATATAGCCGTATCCTGAGCTGGATCTGTCCATGTAATATACCACTCGTACCCTACGAGGACATCATCAGTGCCTACTAGAAATAAACCGTGAAAATAGATGGGAGGCTCACATTGTTGCGGAACTTCTTCTAAACCTAACAGGTTTCCACCATGCTGTTTCCCTAGTGTAGCTACGCTAGCTGGGATCGCATTTGGCACCCAAACCGCCGAAGCATCGGCGGGCAAGTTTTTCGTCTCCTCGGTAAAAATATCGTACAGCTCGATCATTAGATCAACGTCCGCCTTATGACTAAACGTTTCTCCGTAGGTGCGTACTTCACCAGTAGAGAATCTTGATCCCGTCAATGCCAATATATCCAAAAGCGATCCATTGAAAGCCGGCAAGATTGGTTGGTACGATTCAAGGGAATAGAAGGCATCGAAGGCTTTAGCTTGCTGTACCGGCTTGTTGTAGAGCAGAAGGATTGTCGGGCCAGTTTCGAGTAATTGAACCTGTTATCCGTTAATACATCACACACAACCGACGCTCAACACTTCACCAAAGTGAACAAAACAGGGGGTTGTGGGTATAATGGGCGTTGCGACATACTATTCTTATGTTAGCTTGAATTATCAAAATTGGAAATTGGATAGTTAGGGGGTTCGAGGCTGTCTTATACATACCGGTGACACTTGATAAGGGATCTGACTGACCCTCGTCCTGATATTTGCCAAAGGCATGTAGGAAATCAGAAGTCTGATTCGGGTTATAGGCACGGGCGTCGACGTAGAAGTCCCCAACAGGGTATGTATAAAGTTCATAACTTATCACTATCCCAAAATTAGAGGCACCGCCTCGCAACCCCTTATACAGGTCCGAATACTCGTTATCAGCCGAAGCAGTGACAATAGAACCACCAGCAAGGACAACTTCGTAGGATTTGACGTTGTCAAACGCGAGACCTCGCTGAGTGGCAAAGTAATTTAACCCGCCTCGTTAATGTCAGCTTCAACTGCTTCGTGATACACCCCGTAATAAATAGTACGATTAACTTACCGCCAAGCATAAGCCCGCCAACACCAACAGGACCAACACGTCCTCCAATCACAACCAGACCCTCCGGTACGAGAGCCTCGTAAACAGCCTGCCATCTGCTCCCAGGTCCAATTTTGGCAGTTTTCTTGTCTTCTGATAGCTCAGTTGAGTTTAAGCTTGAAAGTGAGATTAGAACCCCTCCTTCATCGATACTCCCAAAGCCTGGGATATAGTTATGGCCACCACTTCTGACGGCAAACTTAGTCCCGGCCTCAGAGAGTATATTGATTGCCGTAGAGACCTCCTGTGCATTCTTCGGGCTAACGATACACGCAGCCGATAGCCGACATGCGGCAGAACTAGAAACACAACATGTTAATCTTTGGCGATGTCTCAACGTATATGGGGATTAGCCTACTAATTTATATCTTCGAAATCCTTGTAAATTGCCCCGTCTGAAGGGAATAATGTTTGGTTTGTGCCTGTTAAAGCTTCGCGAAGGACCTCACAGATACAGCTTACATCGCCTGCGCATGTTTGCCGGGCGTATATACTATGGAACGGTGTGTTAATAACCTCCGCTGAGGTTATCGTAATGGACAGGGTTGTAGGTATCACTGCAAGTGCGGCTAGTACCGCGTTACGGAGGCTCGTTGCCATATTTACTTCCCGATGTAAATATACGGATAGCTTGTCTTCGTTGGCAACACAATGAATAGGTATTAGCGAGTTATAAGTCAGTGGAAGAGAATGGTCAAAATCTCTCTACCACTGAAAGGGCAGGCTTAGCAGGTTAAATCAACATGATAAAAGGCTAGAACACCGAATAGAGGCCTTCAAAGGAAGGGTCTTTTGCGAGAGAACAGACGATAGCGTGTATCGAATGCAGTGTTCTTTCGATTCAGCTATCATAGACCCTGTCTTCATACCCACTTCTTCACTGACTGCAGTGGGGAGTTTAACCATGTCTGTACTAACCACTTACCTAGGTAGCTGTCAAGGCTGGTTCAGCTATCCCAGCTGGTAAGGAGCCATAGACCATACTATGCATAGGCGGTAAGTGCATTATAATTATAGCAGCTTTCTTCTATGCGTTGAGAAAATATCAGTTGCCTAGTTGACTTGAGATTGTGGTTGACAATTCTTGAGAGATAGAGTTTAGTGGTTAATGAAGTTAGAAGTCCTGTTAGAAGCTCTCTTGCTACCTCACGACTCAGAATTGCTATATCCTATTAAAACCGCACAGCAAACGAATGCTAGATGTAATGTAATTAGAACGGATGGAACTTGGCCAACTCGGATTATGAATAAAAGATAAAGGGGCTAGAAGGAATCTGTAGGTATGTATTTATACTATTAATGCATCGTTGTATCTAAGGTAAGTATATAATATCATTGAACGAGTCGATGAAGCTTCGTATTGTCCGGTAATAATGACCACTTGAAGTATAGCGGATGGAATGATTAAGTAAAATCTCGGTCCTGTAGGGCCTAGAAGATATTGATTCCAAGTTGTTTAGTTCCAAAACGGAAATCTTGGAACTTTTTGGCGTCGTTCAAGACGAAGCTAAACTAATTACCTTATATAAGCACATACCTGTACAGAAGTACCTAAGCTGCTAGGTCCCACTAAGATCGGATTTTAGATAGAGATTTATTGGCTGCATCTTGCAGCCTGCAAGATAAAAATGTCTTATCGGTTATCTTTGTGCCTAGGTAATCGCTCGTCAATTACAAATCGCGTCATACCATTCCATCTTTTTTTGAATCATTAATCGTTAAGTTCCGCCACATTCTGCGACAAAAGTTTCATAGAATTGTTTAATACATCTGCATATTCTGTACATATCCTAAACCCCTAAGAACACATTTGCAATGGCGTCGCAAAGCGTCTCAATGCGTAAGGAGCTTGTCCAACGGTTCGTCAGCTATTGTAACTGCTAACTCGATATAGCCTCGATTTCCAACTCCGAGATCAAGCCCGTCGTGAGCCCCGGCTCCCAAGCAGTCGCAACGTCAAAGCCGAAAGTACGAACACAATAACTTTCACTTATCGCTGTTATACTAATTAGTATACTTTATAGCCTTGTTGTGTCTGCAAAGACGAGAAGTCGAAGCGCGACGAATGCATGCTATTCTCAAAATCAGTCGACCCCGCCAGCGATTGTAAGACGACCATAGATCAATATCGAACCTGTATGGCCGGCTTCGGGTTCCAAGTATAGAGTTTTAGTGGATCATGAGAAAGAGAGATCACGATCACTTTCCAGTACAATATCTGTACATTAAGGGACCGATTGGATTGCGGCGAGCCGGCGTTCCGGATCGGATAGACATGAGGCAATAGACCTCAAAAATGCGTTATGCATTAACTGGCGTTCAGCAGGAGTAATAAAAGCAGAATCCACTCTTCGGTGCAATTTCTCGGTCCATTTGATATTCAAAGTTATGCAGTCCATTGAGCGAATTATGCTTGACCGGTACACTCTTTGCTGTCACCGTATGGCGGGAACCATGCGGCCACGACGGATATTTATCGCTGTCAGGCTGAATGTGTTCGAGCCCATAACCGATATAGTTGCGCCGCTTGATTTATGCAGCCGACGAAAATAGATTTCGTTAGCAAACACCTGGGAATAGGAGAACGCATGCCAGGCGGCCAATCAGTTATAGTGCTTAGTTCAGCTCTCCCTTGCGTCAACTATAGCAGTATCTATTCTCAACTGAGCGTAGACCCAGACCAAAATCGCAGAACTAGTGTCTCGAGGAGCCTTTTTCGATGGAAACTATCGTCTCTACACGAACTGCCCGAGTTTCCGGATCACTGATATTGGACTTAGAGACACTAACCCGAAGGAGATCACGTCGTAACCCCTTTCCGACCATTGTATAGCGAATGAAGCACATATGATAGTCGAGATTTGGGTAGATTCGTGACGATAGCTTACATATGATAGTACCGTAGGATTGGTCGTGCCATATGGCGGCTCAACGTAGCCATTCGTCTGGGATTCTTACCGTAGCGAAATAGTCTATTGAACACTAAACACCTCATCAACGCTCGCTAACGATTATCTAGCTATTTTCACGGCTTCCTCATCCGTAGGTTGCTTCTGATCGTGATGCCATGACTTTGTCGAGTTAGCTTACAAGGCTGCTAGGCTGGCATGTGCTAACATAGTACAATTGTCAGAACTGCAACCATCCCGCAATTCTGACAAGACTCTACGTTGCCTCGGAAGCTTCCGCTAATATGACCCCTGATCATTGATACATGGGGCCCCGGCAAATAACTGACCAGGCATTTTTGCCGCATTCAGGCTAAATGGCTTCATCCCCATCCCGCCCACGGTGATCCACCGGTCTAGATTTCAGAACGGGCAGCTGAGGGTCCAAGATTTCAAGAATGTCTGTTTGGCATTAACGTATCGGATCGAGCGATTATTTCTCATAAAAATACATTATGCGGCGCATGAGAGAGGCATGCATTCGCCGCCTTGCTGATGACTTAACTACCTACCTACTAACACGATTCGATTTTTACGACTTATAAGCGAATGCCGCTAGCAGCTCCTTCTGAAAGCTATCGGTCTAGCTGCTGTGGCTTATTATTCTCGTGAGCCCGTAACAGCGGTCCGAGAATGCCATTCCTTCAAGAAACCCGGGGCTCCCACGGGGACACCTCTACGAGTTAGCGTCCCAATTCCCCAGATCTGGGGGGGCGAACTACGTGTAGAGACGCTCTACTACAGTTGGTAAGAAATCCACGGGGATCTGCAGCTTGCTCGAATCCGGTGCGCAGGTAGTCGCATCAGTGGCTGCCACTGGTTCCACTAGAGCGCATCGAGGTACAGCAAGAAATCACTTACACCGCATCTACCATGCAGCATCGTTCTATGTATATCGGCCGAAATCAACAACAACAATTAGCAATGGGAGAGGTCTAGTCGCCTTAGTTAAACCCCATTTCTCAATTTAGAGCTTTACTCAGGACCTCGCTATCTCCCAACTGGGACAATGAGCCGTGTTGCCATGTGGCTTGCTTGGTCAGGGCGTTAGCCACTAAAGCTGAATTCGTGTTTGAGGCTCGAAAATGAATGCGAATTGTTTTTGCTTAACTTGACTTCCCCAATTGTCCGGCTTCGCGGGACGTTATCCCGAAAGCGAGATATGTGTTGGCTGACAAGCTGAGCGCCTGACCAGGTCCCAAGCTGATTACTATTCCGAAAAAACCCTGGTTGAGTCGGTCTAATCTCTTTGGTTATTCCTTTCATTCATTCCTATCTGAAGCTATTAGACTATAGGTGTATTGAATATCTAACGAAAAGTGTGCGTATAGAGGGAGGATGGTATTATACAGTAATGTACCCAAGTTCCAAGCTAACACAAGCTTCTCCAAAATACCATATAGGCAGTTGGGGTGGAGGACAATTAGCTCTTTTTAGCAGTCTACCCAATAGGGCATGTCGTAAGCGTCCAAAGATGGATGAGGACCATTGGAGAATGGAGATCGAAGAAGGGGGGGGCGGAATGCCAAGCGTGGTTAATTTAATTCTGCTACGACCGCCGCACAAGTAGTTCGGGTCACATATAGCACTATCCCAACAATACATGTACGAATATATTTTTCTATGGAGGAGAAGAAAGCTCTGAATAATGGATTCCTCTGATGAAGAAGAGTTTTCAACTATAGCTGATCTCAGTGGTCAGATTTGTTAGCCACATGAACATATATACGCGTTACGGCAATGGAGATGCTTCACTGTAACCAAATTCGCTTGCTTCGCTGCGGTGCAACCTTCTATTTGACATATAAGCGAGGGGCGGCAATCTATTCTAGCCAAGGTGTGACTTATGGGGACCTGCAAATTCAACGACAATCCGATCCCCTATGCTTCCTGGCTCTTGTCGACAAGGGGACTTTACACCTCCGACAAGGGACTCGAAGCTTTAACATTATACTATTATCCCACGCGCAAAAAAAAAAAAAAACTCTCCTAAGGATTCTGACGTGCATGTATTACATTCTAAATAATTTTGCCTAATACAAAAGTCAAGGTATTATATTCTAGGCCGTCTCCGACACCATGGAACCACTTAGTCTAGGCTAGAATCAGAATAGACAATAATAGTCGTATGGAGTACGAGACACAAGGTCGTTAAATGAATTGGCAGTAAGGAACAATTTGAAGAGGGCATGGGTTGACCATCATGAAACAGAGGTGTGTCGTCCTCAAAAAAAAAAAAAAAAAAAATGGTGTTGTCGCTAGAAATAATAGTACCTACAACCATCCAGATGCCACCCAATTGCCCACCAATAGGAGGAATACTATGTGAATGCATTTGGCATAGGTTAACTTACACAACCCAAGCAAAAACCAAGCAAGTTCTTCTCTCTCTCACGTCCCGCGGTGGGATCAGGTCCAGGATATCGGTGTTACTGGTCGAGTATTTCCCCGCAAATCGATTATATCCAACCAAAGACAACTCGCGTCTGTGCTTGTTTCGCTGAGGGAAAACTCAATCACACACGGCATCTTCGATTTGCCGTACTATGGTACTCATTCATGTATGTATGTATGCATATATACACGTATACACGTATGTATAAGTAGTTAGGATTGTATTATTTGGTTATGCGTTCTCGAAGGGTTCCAACGTCTATGGGGGCGGCTCCCCCCCGGTCGACCTTGACTGTTCATCACATCAAAAATCCGTGACATGGGCTACCGGTCAATACGCCGGGCGAGAGCTACCCTCCCGCAGAATTATCCCAGGCACGGTAGAAGATCTACTGCTACCGAAACGGTACGTAGCACGAGGGCTTATGACAAAGGCATATATGCCTATTGCAGATGTAAAAGAAAAATAATAATCGTACTACCGGACAATATAGAGCGCCTGCAAGGCATACCAAACGGGTTGTTGTTGACCTGATTATGTGCGGGTGGCGTTACAGCTCGGCCGGGACCCAGATCGCTCGTCCTCGGCGCATCCAGAATTAAGATCATTAACCGAAATGCGGATTATTAATTCTTCATGGCCAACGGGTGGCCCCCCCTAGTAGTAATAGCCCACACCCCGGTCCGTTTACTTACTTTGGCCTTAATTCCCCATGGGCCATGGCGCCACGGGGGGGGGAGAAGAGAGAGACTAGGGGATGGGGTAAGGAAGACCCGCAACCCACTCACACATACATGTGAGTACCTTACCATGAGAAAGGGTCCCATTCCAGATCTCGCGTTCAGAAGAAGTGAGATGGGCTACGGGCTAGGTACAATTCGTCCAAGTGAGCTCCTCTACCGGTCCGCTCGCCCGTCCTGAGCGAGATGGTAAACCCTTGCTACGGTCCCTGGTCTTTTCCATAGTTATATCGTATATAGTATATTATTATATCTGGTCCTCCCGTCCCCTTCGAGCTTTATTTCGAGCCCATCTCTCTGGGAAGACTCTTCGCGTCTCTACCCTTTCAACTTTAGAAGAGACCAAGCTTTTTTCAGTAAGCCTCAACCTCACCGGAGGACCAGCCTGAGTCTCTCCCTTTAAGTTGCAAGCACACTCTCGACATAAAACTCGTCAGTCAAAAGCTCGTGAAAGGAAAACTTCGCGACCAAACCGCCATAATGGCAATCGGCGTCATCGCGCAGAAGGCGCCCCGTAAGGAGGAGATTGCCCATGCGCAGGAGGAGGCACCGGCCTTTGAGAGGGTAGACTGGATAAGGGACCCCGGTTTGAGGAAGCTGTACTTCTACTGCTTCATACTCTGCGTTGCTTCGGCGACTACTGGTTACGATGGGTATGACTTACACGTAGTACACCCGCCAGATATAGGTACGATTTGCTAACGAACTTATAGCTCCTTCTTCAACTCGGTGCAAGTATTCGAGACGTGGAAGGCCTTTTTCGACAACCCTCAAGGATCACAACTCGGTCTCCTTGCTGCTTTATATCAGATTGGTAGCTTGGGCTCGATTCCCCTGGTGTAAGTCCCCGATTATTTTTCATCCGCGCCGCGATGATACGAGATTGTGCGTGTTCTGACATGTCACAGCCCTATTTTAGCCGACAACTTTGGCCGCAAATTACCCATTATCGTCGGTTGCGTTATCATGATTGCCGGTGCCATCATCCAGGGAACCGCGCAGGGCATTAACGCCTTCATGGGCGGTCGTGTCATGATGGGATTCGGAAATAGTTTGGCTCAAATCGCCTCTCCTATGTTGCTCACGGAGATTGCTCACCCCCAGCACCGTGGTCGTCTCACGGCTGTTTACAACTGTCTATGGAACGTCGGTGCCATCAGTACGTCTAGCCTGGCAAATATTTATGTACGGTGTAAGTTACTAACACCTTTGCAGTTGTCTCGTGGCTTTCTTTCGGAACGAACTACATCCACAACGACTGGTCGTGGCGTATTCCCGCCATCCTCCAAGCTCTCCCTTCCGTCATCCAGATCATCTTCATCTGGTGGATCCCCGAGTCGCCTCGATACCTTGTTGCCAAAGACAAGTCCGACCAGGCCCTATCGATCCTCGCCAGATACCACGCCAACGGCAATGCCCAGCACCCGACGGTTCAGTTCGAGTACCGTGAGATTAGGGAGACCATCAAGCTAGAGATGGAGAGCCAGGCAAACAGCAGCTACCTCGACTTCTTCAGGACCAAGGGTAACCGATACCGATTAGTCGTCCTCCTATCTCTGGGTCTCTTCTCCCAATGGTCCGGTAACGCTATCATTTCCAACTTTGCCAGCACCCTCTACGACCAGGCTGGTGTGACGGATTCCAACTCCAAGTTCGGCGTAAGTATTCCCAATTCTAACTGCCTGTCAAAGAAGGAAAAAAAAAAAAGAAAAGAAAATGTTTCTGACTTGCAATTCCTTAGCTTTCCGGAGGTCAAATGATTCTATCCCTTATCGTCTCGGTTACTATGGCGACGCTCGTGGACCGATGGGGTCGCCGACCGATGTTCCTCGCCTCGACGGGCGGCATGTTCGGCGTATTCATATTCTGGACGCTCTGCGCGGGACTATACGGGGAGCACGGGTCCCCGGGGGCCAACTACGCCATGATCTTCTTCATCTGGCTGTTCAGCTTCTTCTACTCGTTCGCGTGGTCGGGTCTGCTGGTGGGTTACGCGATCGAGATCCTGCCGTACAAGCTGCGCGCCAAGGGCCTCATGGTGCTCAACATCATGATCCAGGCCGCGCTGTGCCTCAACGTGTACGCTAACCCCGTCGCCTTCGAGGCCTTCGGCCTCAAGCACTCTTGGAAGCTCTACGTCATCTACACCTGCTGGATCTTCTGCGAGCTCGCCTTCGTGTACTTCATGTACGTCGAGACTAAGGGCCCTACGCTCGAGGAACTGGCTAAGGTCATCGACGGCGACGAGGCGGCTGTCGCTCGTCTGAATCTGGAACAGGTGGAGAAGGAGGTAGCTATCGAGACGCACGATGTACCTCAAAAGGTCTAATTTGAAAGGGGCGCGCGTCTGTCTTTTTTCTTAGTAGGTATTTATAATGTTGCTATCATGATCGGTGGGGCTTTTTTCTAGCGACGACTTAATTTCCATTTAATGGTGGTGTTTGCCGTGGTTGCATGAGCGAGAACGCAGCTTCTTGCATGCTCGATACCCTCACTTAGCGAAATTTGCATGCATGTTGCTCCTCTCTCCGTTGTGGCGGACTGGTTCCAGGAGGGGGCAATGGGAGTTTTATAGGTATACAACGTATGTGTATGTCTTTAAGGCATCTTCATCCGGCGGGGTGTTAGTTCAAAAATAGGTAGCTTAAAATGAAATGATGCTATCACCGAATACTGGGCTTTCAGCTCAAGTCCACGTCTCATAGGTTAGCTTGTCGTAGCTTATACAAACGGAAGAATTGAGAACCCCTTCATTTTCCCTGCCAATAGGTATAATCTCAAACTATCACATTCACGTTGCTTTTCACCCCGTTCTCGTCCTATATAAGAACTTTGTCTCATCCGAAAAGATATTAAGAAAGCCGTCGAGTGGTTTTTCGGTGTTGAAATCCAAAGGCGACAGAGAAGAACCCACAAAATTCGGGACCGTGTCGCTAAACAATTTTTACTCTCGGTCAGCTACAGCAACTTGAAGAATCATATAGACTTTGACTTCACAGATGAACTCTCTTCAGCAACTGAGTCTATAAGCTCGTAATCTATCACCAAGGCATCGTTTATTTGCAATAGATTCCATATCATAAAATTATTGAACAAGCATACGCCAATTCAACACGACTTACGGATAATCCGGGTTACATCTAAGAAGAATATGGAATCCTTCTCGCTTGCTGCACAGCACGCAGGTGCCATAAACCACGTGCACATAATTCGCCTTGATCCTAGCACCGCAGCAGCAGTACGCGAGTTACGCATCATAGTGACGGTTGTCGTCGCTGGCTGGGTCGCTATTCAGGGAATAAGAGCTTATTTTCGGTCCCGATAAGGTGTTTTCATCTTCATGTTCGCCTTTTATTCGGCTTCAAGCTGCTCCTGAATCGCATTCAATAATGAACTAGCACCACAACAGAGGACAGCTTCTGTTCAAAGCAGTCTTCCTAGTCGACTATTTCGCGATATAGAATTTCTTATATTGGGCCGTGGTGGAAACGTATAATACCTAGGTACCTAGGTAGGTACTCTGTACTATTACTACACGTACTTCAAGGAATTCCAACTACTGTATAATGAGTTTATAGAAGGGAATTATTGATAGAATAATGTAAAGTCCTCTCAGCAAAATTCTATCAGAATCGAAGTATTTCGTCTTGGATGTGTTACTCGCAATATCCCGATTAGCGAATATATAAATCTTGAGAAAGTCACTTATGAAACAATGGGGGCAATATTGGATCCATATTTGCGGCAATTGAATTGATGGAATTGATGATGTCCGAGACTTCCACACCAACAGTGACAAGCAAACTTCTTTTCAGCTTATCGTGCCGTTCTTCCCTTGGATTTTTTTTTTAAAAAGTTTTAATAAAGTCGTTCAAAATGCGTCTATCCGGCCTGCAAAAGGATGTGCTATCGCTTTACCGCAAATGCCTCCGTGAAAGCCGTAAGAAACCGGTGGTTCGTGTATTCGTGTAGCTGCACTCGGATCTCTGTGTTGCCATTATAACTAACGAATAACCATAGGCTGCGCGACCACACTTTGAATCGTTCATCAGGTATGCCGAGAGTTTTATATTAATGCTTCAGTATCGCGTGTTACAAGCTAACATGTAGTTCAGGTCTGAATTCGACAAGAGCATCAACATCGATAAGAGAGATTTTGCTGTCATCGAGTTCCTCTTACGCAAGGGACATCGCCAGTTAGAAATGTATTCAGCACCCGGAATAAAAGATATTAGATGATATTGATCATATATCTTATTAATTTCTTCTATATAATCAATTTCGCGATCTTGGCCTACCAAACTTATAAACGACTCACCACGCAACTGCGCCTGTCTTAAGTTAGGTACCTTGCTCATATAAAGTAATGATAATTCGAATAGGAAGTCACATCTCATTTTCCACTCAAAGACTCAGTCTCTACCAACTTTCAACTTTGATCTATTGGGGCACTTCGAGACAGCAAGGGCAGCCGACCAAGTTAATACCACATCTTCTAAGGACGAAGACAGGAATGACCGTAAACTCTCCTAAAAAGAAAACAGGCTACCTTAAATATGTTGCCAGTCAATACACCTTTTTAACAACATATGTATCCTTGAAATTTTGGGTCAATCTTGGAATATCGACGATGGCTAAACTCAGTTTGCCTTAGAAGGGGAGTCCCAATCGCCGACCAAAAATTACGCATCCAACAGCAATCCCAAATGAGCAGCTCTCTCAAAGAGCTACTGAAGCATTATTTCATGCCCCATTACTAGACCCTTTTGCTGGAGAGCGACAGCGACAACGTAGGATTAGCCGGAAGAAAAATGGCGTACGAGTTAGCAGGCGTCTCCCCTCTCGAGGACCAGGAGAGTCCTCGAGTAGCGGTAAACAATATTCGCTGATGCAAGTCTCTGATTTCAACGAAGACCATCCATATTGGGGTACATTGAGGCACTCACAAATACCCAATATGATACGTCCAGCGGCTACCTCGGTTGAAGATAGAAAGCTTCACAGTGATGACGCCCAGTCACAAACCGTTGGTAATAGCAAGTCGGCAGCCAGAAAAATAGAGCATACCAGCCAGGTACCCGGAGGCCTACGACAGAAGGGTATGAGTGTTGCAGCGCGGAGTCGAGGGAGAGCCCGGGAGAAGCGATTTGGCCTTGCGGACCCCCGCGTCTGGGATGCAATCAATAGATCACTAGTCCAGCAGCGGCAGTTATCAACTTTAGTCATACCAGAAGATGCGGCGGTGGAGCACGATCAGCCGTCAGAAATACCGTCTCGTACTTCAAGCCAGCGCAAGGCCTTGAATCGATTCACAAGGCAACTTGAGAAATATGCGGACGCTACTGGTGCAGTCGGTAAGGTTCCAGTCATGACGCCCACCGAATCCGACTCGAAGCTATCCTATCACACCGTCCAACCACTCCTACCATACCAGAAGGAATTTCAAGCAGCTGGCCTTGCCGTAACGTCGGCTGAGCAAAGTCGAAAACCTCTGATTAAGCATAGAGACAGTTTAAAGCCTATGAGCAGTTCGGTTAAGTACGTTCACGCCCCGGTACAAACGGACGGCGGGTTTGACAGACAAGATGACGCTCTAAGCGAGCACTCAGCTTCGAGCTTTGAGTCATATGTTGAGTTTACCCCGGCTGGCAATCCGATCGAGTCGTTGCCGGTTCCAAAACACAAGAAGAAGAAATTCCTATCCAAAGACAAAGGAGGTCTCCTGCCATGGTTAAGAAAGAAATCGCCTTCTAGAGAGAACCGCACCCCTCAGGTTGAGCCACAATATAAGCGTCAGTCTATCAACGACAGCCAAGATAGAAACCAGGCAAGAACTACAGATCATCAGCGTACGCCGTATAACCGTTCTTCTCTTAGCCCTGGAACCCGACCGTCTGGGCTCCGCCGTAAGGCTACTTCAAAACCGGCTGCTTCCCCTGCAAACGTCACCGCACGCCGTGAGTCACCGGACAGGAAAGTGTCATGGGTCGAAGTCGGGCACGGTAGCCAAAGACTGCATTCGGGACCGGCAACTACGCGAGCCAGCCCAGAAACAGGGACAAGACAGCCAGCAACGCATACTGGTCTACGTAAGCGAGATATTGCTATGGCTCGTCTACCTCTCCCCGAAACCATTGAAGAGGAAAAGGAGAACTCTCCAAGTCATACAGATCAATCAAAGATTCAAATATATCCCCGCCTCGAGTTAAAAGGTGTGCCGGATCCCGTCGCCGAAATCAGCCAACATAAACGCACTGTATCACCACAAACGACTCCTTCTACGCTTCCTTCGCTACCATCCGCAGCACGTTATGCTGTTAGCCGAGCGTCCTCTTTGGAGCGGGCGCTCGATGAGGTTTCTCAACAGCTTGAAAGGTTGGAACAGGAAGCTGATGAGTCAACTCAATTATGCAGTCACCCTCCGACCTTGGGGGATAGGACGAATAAGAATACATGCTCACCCCACCATACCGGTCACCGTGCTTCCGGGATTACTCCCACACGTCGGCCCCGAAGGAATGAAGAGGTCATATTTGCAAACCGGAAGATGCCTCCAGTTAAATCGCCAATGAGAAAGAAGTCGTCACAATCTCCAACCAAATTGCCTCGTGAAGCTCCCCCGCGACCACCACGAAAGCAGTCAACGCCTAAATCCTCGACGCAAAAAAAGCTACCTACGATACCTCAGACGGAAGACATTCTAAAGGATCTAGACGTATTCTTTGATTACGATGATGCAGATATCAACGACAGAGACGTCATCAGGGGTCTCCAGGTAGCTATACACGCGGCAGCAGATAACATGTACGATGCGTTGATTCGCGAGAAAACAGGGCTCAGGATTCGACGGTTCCTAGCAGACTTGAGAGCAGTGGGCGAAATGCAAGATGAGAACCCGGCTGGCCAATGCGCTAAGGAGCGACTCACGAGGTCTACAAGACTTGTGCGAATGCAGGGCGAGAAGAGTATACACCAGGCTAATTCATAGGTTGGTTTCCTACATTCTGGCTTATGGTAACTATAGCATCATTCGATGTTTTAAGCCCTACGAATCGGGAGTGGTCGGTCCTTAGTAGTATTGCACGAAGGAAGTAGTTATGATTAGCCAATGCTACTTAATACAGATGATGATTGGCTTGATTATTTATTCGATCTTCAAGAAAATGCATGCTCCAAGTTATATTCTTGATACGTCGTTTACTACCTTTATTTATTTAACTAGGTAGTCATTCCATAACCTTATAGAACGACCCCTGATATATAGGTAGGTAGTCAGATCATCCGGCGAGCTGACACCGCGCCGCTCAGTAAAGGGGGAAGAGGGGCGTTGATATCCATGACTTGAACCAATGATAACTTGGCATTCGCCACAATTCCCCTCCATCAATCAGATAGAGGCTCAGCTACGGATTAGTATATACATTAACAAGCATTAATGGTACTCCAAACCATACCTGTTAATCAATATGAATTAAAGTATCGTAAAGATATTCTGAAGTACTCCCCATCTAAGCGAAAGTCTAGGCTTACGAATCGGTGAATACCTAGGGTCCGCCCTCAAGGTCTCGAAGACACGAAGAGGCCGTGCTGAATCTTATCCTTATATAGTATTATTGCAACATCTTCCCTGAAGGACACGACTTCAAGCGAAGCTTAATATCGAGATCTACACTTCTCAACATGTCAACGGCCATAACCGCGGGGGCTTCCGGCCAGCCAGCGGGGTGTGCTCCGAAGCACAGGGCCTGTGATGAATGCCGTACGTCCTGGCGATCATTCACCCACCCACCTGACCTGACCTGACCTCACCTTTATCTATCTATCTTGCGTTCGCGCGGGTCCAGATTGGACTTACATTTGCTACAGGCACGCGTAAGCTAGCTTGCACCAAAGAGCCCGACGGCTGCTCGCGTTGCAAACGCGAAGGCATCGCCTGCCACTACTCCCCCCAGAAGCAGATGGGCCGTCCGCGAAAACGTCCCCGAGAGGAATCGAGTCATGACCCTGCTACTACGAATGACACCCCCGCGAACAAGAACGCCATGATCAGCACCCCGCCGGACACCGAAGATCTCGGCTTGTCTTTTGTTAATTTCTTGACGGCCGGAGAGTCGCACGCCAATCTCGATGCGCCGATAAGCTCGCCGCAGGAAAAGGGCTTCTCCTGGTCCTTCGGTTACGCGGGGGATAGCTTGGGGGAAGTCGGCTTCGACACAATACCCCAGACCGATTCGCCGCCCTCGTACTCGTTAAATATCGACCCTTCGCTTTTTCAGCCGATAGCAGATCTTTCGAGCATGGACCCGGTGCCAAACTTGACGCCGAATTCGGCTACGACGCCCGAGAGCGTGGAGAGCTCGCGCGGTTGCGGAGGCGACCCGGCGGGGGTGGCGGCGGCGGAGGCGGCGGCGGCGGCGACGGATACTACTAAACCGAAGACGTGTGCGCACACGGCGGCGTTGTACCTCGCGCTCGACTCGATGCAAAAGCCACCCGAAGGCGTGGAGAACGCGATACGACACGCGCGACAAGCGACGCGGGCAGCGTACGACGCGGTGCACTGCCCCGTGTGTTCGTTCAAGATCGACCCGTTGGACTTCAACTCGGGCCCGGACATCATGCGGTCGTTCCAGAACCTGATGCTTCTCGCGGCGCTCATCCCGAGCATCGTGCACGCGTACCAGCGGATCCTGCAGGCGGTAGACGAGGAAGCGCGGCGGGCGACGGCGGAGCAGCGGCGGCTCGTGTTCCGGCTGCGCGGGTTCGGGGGCATACTATGGGGGGCGGGACCGGCGGAGCAGGAGAACATGTGCACGGCGGCGGGGACGCTGAACCACCGGGAGATGGAGCCGGCGATGTGGCGGCTGACGGTGCGGGCGCTGCTCAAGGCGGACGTGTACGGGCTGTCGACCGTGGAAGTCACGGAGGCCGACACGCCGCTGCACATCGGCCTCAAGGACATCGTCATGCAGATGGAGCAGAAGAGCAAGCAGCGGCACGCCGTCGTAGACGCGCTCCTGGCCACGGGGCACTGGCAGCCACCGGCGTGCGGCATGATGATTAGGAAGTCGGACGAGATGCCGACGTGTCAGACGGTTATCAAGATTGCGAAATCGGCTATTGACGCTTTGGTCATCGCGTGAGAAGAATGACTCTGGGACGAATGATGGCTAAGATATATACATATATATTATATATATATACCTATATATCTGATAGCAAATGGCCTTGGTACCATGAGTTAGTTAGCTACCCAGTTGGGCTTCATTATATACATTTACTCAGTTGAGTAATGTGGCTTGCGATAGGTTCGTCTTGCCTCGCTGCTATCTACTGGAATACGGCAAGACTGATCCATCCATCTCCAGGAGGTATACAGCTCCAGGATCTCAGGCCACGGATTTTCAATGGCTCGCATCTCCTATCTGGATTTGGTATCTACCTAAAAGAAGGACCCGCATTGCAAAGCAAAGCCTACCTACGTTGCCTAGATTAAAGTCGTGTAGGTTGTTTGCTGATGAATATCAGTCCTCGCTACTGGTCCTCCTGGTTGCATTATACCAAGCGTGTTTCTTCCACGGTGGCACGACTAGGCATTTGACTGCAGTAACTGGTATAAGGCGAGAAGCAGTGGTGGGAAACACATGTAGACGTATTTCAAAATCTAGAAGCGGTCATGTCACAAAATCTCAGATCAAATCGAACCCGCTATGATAATGTAGTAAGGGACGTGGCTATAATTACGAGTATATACATGGTTTGAAAAGGTAGCTAATAACCATCTAACAATTGCAAATTAAGTTGCGTAACTTGGTTATCACAGGTTGGTTTACTATGTTATTCTTTATAAATATTACACCTTCTAGTAGAACCTCCTACCATGGTCATTATTATACCTTGATGTGTATCAATTCAAAGCTATAACTTCAACCTATAAGTCGTATGAAAAGATTGTATAGTTAGTTATCAAAGGTAAGTATAAGTTAATTACTGACCTTCTTTGATCTCTTAAGGGGAAACCAGCTTGTATAGGTAGGTACCTACCCATTCTCTCTACGACGCTTCATAATATCCCTTATAACGATCCCTTATTTTGCTCAAATATCTCCAGCAAAAGTCAGTTTCAACAACTTCGTCTGGGTCACTTGATTGAAAACGTGCATCTTCATCTCGGGGTTTAAAGCCGCATCCCCCTTTTTCAACCCACCTGCGGATCCATCGGATAACGCTGATTTGATTATATCGTGCGATGTTAAGCATACAAATCTCTATGGATTCTGGTAGACAGGTTTAAAGGGGTTACCGCATGGAATATTCTGGGTTCTGTTAAAGGGTAACTATAACTGTCGGTGAATACCGAACTACCTAGGTAAGGTAGGTAGTAATTGACGTCGGCTGGTTTTCATGTACGAGCAAAATCCGTCGAAGGAGAGAAATGCTTCAGCCTTATTTCGTGTCTACTATTCCCCATTTTATATCATATCCAATCAAAGCTATACGAGACGGCTTAGATCTATCCGGGCCAGTGGATCTCATCTTCGTATGTGTAACCATATCCTGTTGTTACGTAGGTACTACTCAGTCTTGAATGTGGATGATTCCAATTACGTCTGAATTACAAGTCTTTTTTTATTTTTATTTTTGGCATCATGCGGCTAAGCGCAAGACCCGTTAAAGGCCGTGCCGTAGGTACTGCTTTTGGGTAGTGCTGTGCTGCACTGCCAGATCCAAGTCAGCCTCCAGTCAGCTAAAGCGTACCTCATGTAATCCAATAAACTAGTAGGTACAGGTAGGTACTAACCCGGTGGACAGCGGATATACCTCGTGCCGGAGTATTTAAGGTTAAAAGCTCACATGTAGCTGCGTACCTAAGATTTCCACTATCCGCGATCATGATGCACGTATAGATGTACATACATATATGTGTGTAGGTACGTATACCTACCTGTGTACCTACATGTACCTTGTAGGTAGGTAGTTTAAATGTACTTGAGCGGAGCTGAATGATGAGCAGATACATGAATTCCACTACATTCCTAAGGCGGGTACTAAGTTCCCCACTAGCGCGGATAACATTTCTACAACTTCATTACCTCAGGTAATATACAGGTCATATACATCCAGCTACCTACTAGGTACCTATGTTTAGGTAATGGTCAATGCGCTAAACCATGCCACAATGGCAGAATGGGCTTCTCCCCCCCGAAGCTTAGGTAGTGTAAGTCAAGTCAGAAAAGAAATCTAACTAACCAATCTGGCATGTCGGAACTTTGGCCTTGCATCATTGTCAATTGAGGACACGGTTGTCTAGCACACATTAAAACCTCACAGCTCACAGGGAGAGACGGTTTTAAAAAATAATACTCGACAATCGGACTTGAGAAGTTTAAACTGTCTTCGTCTTATTTTTTTTTCTTCTTCTTATTCCACTTATTTCAACTCTCTCTCTATATCTAACCTTATATAGCTCTTGTTGCTTGTCGTGCCTCACTTTTCCAATTCTGGTACCGACGCTCTCCTCGTCTTGTCCGTCTTACTACGGATTAGAAAAATACAAAATCCATCCCAACCTTTTTTCGCCTCCTCACCTCACCTTACATTCTTCACGCGCAACGACCATCTTTCTCTCTTCCGCCGTCTTGCGCAAAAAATATAGCTCGACTGGGCGACGTAGTCCACGATAACATTTACGAAATGGCCCAGATCAGAGGCACAGCCGGTTACCATCTTGGTGGCCCGACCCCCTTCGGCGGCCCTAAAAACGAAGTCGCCGACCCCAGCCCTTTAGACGCGATTAGGGAACAAACCAGTAAGATTGAAGATATTTTGGATACTATCAGCGAGCCCATCAAGCCGTACGTCGATACCTCCTCGCGCCAGGTCTACGCTCTCGCGTAACTATGCGTACATACATACATACATACATAGAGAATTTACAGCCAAAGGGGTAAAATCAATACGAGATCCGGGCTAACGCGCTTCTCCTCTTCACAGATACCTCCCTGCTATCGGGCGCTTTTTGATTGTTGTTACATTCCTCGAGGATGCTATAAGAATCATAACCCAATGGTCCGACCAATTAGTATATCTGAATAGCTACAGGCATAGTAAGTTTAGTTCTAACTAGTTATAAGGAAATTGAATCTTTACTTTTTAAAGCTAACCCTTGCTTCTTTTTCTTCTTCGAATAGTCCCTAATGGCTTAACACATCTCTTCCTCATCGTGAACGTCCTGACCATGGTTTCTTGTTCCACCATGGTTATTATCCGCAAGCATTCCGACTACGCTGTTGCCGGCCTCGTGGGTGTCGTTATCACGCAAGCGCTTGGATACGGATTGATTTTCGACCTCAACTTCTTCCTCCGAAATCTTTCTGTTGTTGGTGGATTAATCATGGTTCTGTCCGACTCCTGGGTTAGGAAGACCAAGGCATTCGCAGGCCTGCCCCAACTCGACGAGAAGGACCGAAAGATGTACTTCCAGCTCGCTGGCCGCGTTCTTCTGATTTTCCTGTTCATCGGCTTCGTTTTCAGCGGCGAGTGGTCCGTTTGGAGGATCGCTGTTTCAGTCATTGGTCTAATCGCCTGTGTCATGGTTGTTGTTGGATTCAAAGCCAAGTTCAGCGCTACCCTGTTGGTTCTTATTCTGAGCGTCTTCAACGTCTTGGTTAACAACTTCTGGACTGTAAGTTTGCGCAACACCAAAAATAGCATTTTTGCTATTCGATATGCTAACTTTTTGCAGCTTCACGAGCACCACCCCCACAAGGACTTCGCCAAGTACGACTTCTTCCAGATTCTGTCGATCGTTGGTGGTCTTCTCCTGCTAGTTAACAGCGGCCCCGGCCAGTTCAGTATCGACGAGAAGAAGAAGGTCTACTAGATGACCAGAGTTTGTCAAACTGCTGGCAAACTCTACCGATGGCACTTCGCGTCGTGATCGCATAGGCCTTTTAGTCAAGGCCATCTTGCGCCCCATGGGTCCACGCCAGCTAAGAGGCAGCACATTGTGTGGCGTAACGGGCGTAGAGCAGAGCGAAGCTCGAGAATTTTGTTTTTCAACCGGAAAGATCAGCTGAAATGGGCGCGGTCTACAGCTTGCCTCGTGATGGATCTCGGTTGTAGAAGGGATGATGAAAAAGAAGCTTATGCAACATAAGGGAATTTAAAATAGGGTTTTAACAATTCTGCATCTATATGTGACGCGACGCATGGTTTTGAATGCGGCTTTGTCCCTTATGTGATATTGAACCCCTATCCGTACTATCCCGTATCTTATATATACGAGTCGATAAAATATATCACCTACCACCAACTACAGTCTTACCAAGCTAGATTGCGTTCACTACAGCTAACGAATGCGACGTTTGGAAGCTCATATAGTAGGTATATTTCTACACGAGATACAAGCAATTCAAATCACATCTCAGCTCTTAAAGGATCCACTTAGTACAATGTTTGACTAGTCGCTTATGAGATGTTCAACCCATATAGGTCTAAAGCCAAAGAATAGTTTCGCTTGTCTTTTTACCAAGGCCCTCGAGCTGGTATAATATAGGGTTAGTATAATTCGTAGTAGCGTCACTAAGTTAGTAGCAATAGTTACTCTAACATTACAGAAAGCGTTCAGTTGTAAGAAGATAATGCTGTGAGCACTGCTATAATATGACGTTTCATGGAGCTTGGAACTTTTTATCTAATACTCAATTGTAATTCTGCTATAGGGTGGGAGTTCATATATTTAGTAAGAGGTAGGTACCTAATGTAGAATCATTGCGGTGAACGTATTCTTTTACGCAAAGATAGGTAAATATTTTCATTTGCAGAGCTATTCTCTTACACAATAGTAATAGAATTCAATTTGGTAGAATAGTCCATAATTAAGGTAGGTGATCAAATATTCCAAAGCTTTTGCTTTAGAGCTGTGAGATGTATTCGTGTATTGCCACGTAGCCTTCCAACATTTATTCCAACGATTCCAACGTTGATCCTAGATCTTGTAATTATAATCGGGGTCAAACACACAAGAACCCTTTGGACGCTACCACAGAAACCACCATAATAGAGCGTCACAGGCCAGAAGAACTGGCAACTCCTCACATCAATCTAAGGGTCGTTAGAATAAAGTTAGTAATGGGTAGCCGTATATTTACGTACCAAAATATGGTAAAAATAGGTACCATTTGTGTCTTAATAAAAATAGTGCGTGCCTTATTGTTACTGACACATTAATAAGGGTATTGGTTGCGTTATTTCAAATATTGACCGAAGAGACGAGCAGTCCATCCGATATGTCAATAATTATCAATATGAATGGTAGAATTCACTGGTATGAATCTAGAAAGAATGATACTCATGGGCAAAGTATTGCTGGTGTGATGGAATGAGATTTAGGGGACAAGTAATGAAAAGAAATGTGGTCGAGTTCGTGTTATCTAATGTTTATAAATGGGAAAGTTGATGTCATAGTACGGTCCTTATAGGTCGAGATAGCAACGTCAATCCTTCGAGTTGACAACGTTCTACCTTTTGGTAGTGTAGCGGTTTGATAGCTATCTCCCGAACCATTACAGTTGACATAGATGAAAGAGACTTGATGACGCTGTAGTATAGAATAAGAGGCCGAAAGCGAGGCAAAGGGTGCGAAGGGACATGGGTTATATATATATATATATACGTAAACAATACAGGTAAGTAGATAGCCAGTCTTTATCAGAAATCATGAAGGTTCATCTCAGAATCCCGTCTGTCCATAATATCTCAAGACAACATGAGCCCCTTTCATGCCTAATGATGTTTCTTTCCGCTGGATGCTGGGTTTGATGCCTAGCAGAAGACGGAGAGTAGGTATACTCTCGCAGCTTTCCAATGGGAGGATACTAAAAACTGCTGCTTTCCATGGTGTATGTATGTAAGTACGGTGCCGGTAGTGATCCAATGTTGATCGGCAAAAGGGTAGTGGCGCTGGATCGGCCAACTGCATACTAATGAGGTCTTGGGGTTTAGAGCACAAGTTGTCGTGCATCTTATCTAAAAAATAAACAAACGTGCCTCTTCAAGCTGTATGGATACAGATCTTAGAAAGTGGTTCGCCGCATCTTACATACATGCAGGGTCTGTGCCTACCCTACGGCTATAGAAATAGTACGACCATAGATATCATTGGACGGGTCAAATGAAACCTGTCTATTCAGGTTGCCGCTATGCAGGCGGCTGCTTACCATGCTGTTGGGATGGACTAAGAATCCGGAAACGCCTGAGTCATCCACGATATCCGGGACGAGTTTGCGGCCTCTTGGGATCTCTGGAGTTTATATCGACTCCCAACTACGTTCACGTAACCTTGCCATCGCTATTTGAGCTGGTAGTCTATAGCGAGGGAAGTCTTCAAAGACTGTTTGTAAAGTGAATCAAAAAGCCTCGGGATCGTACATCATCGCTACATGGCGGTGTCAATACGTATCAAACTACGCCAGCTCAAGAATTGGAGAATACGCTTTTTAATTTAAAAGTTTTGTATATTACAGGCTATGTGCATGAATACAAGTCTATCTTTAAGTCGTCTTGACTTTGGATGCCGGGGGTTTCCGGCGGATAATTCCGCTCTCCTGTATTAGTTTCCACAAACACCACAGGTAACATAAGGCAAACCCAGCCGCGCCTACACCGACATTCGCGACGACCCAGAGGTCAGGCTTATCGGGAGGTGGCACAACAAACAGATCTAGGATATGCCAAGCTCCCATGGTGACATAGAAAGCGCCATGGATAATTGCTGTCAGCCATTGAACCCAGATGTTCTGTTCTTCTTCGAAGTAGGCACTAAGTGATACAGGAGGTAATCCTAACAGGTACGCCCATAAGAGTGTTAGGACTGCGTAAGGGATTCGTAGGTCAACTCGCTGTAGTAGCGGATACATGGTCCACACGCCAACGAGGTTGCCGAATCCAACCCAAGACCTGATATCCTTTCCAAGCCCCTGCTTTCCTGCGAGGAGCACGGTCATGGGGAGAAGTGGAAGAAGTGCGCTCTTCTCATGAACCTGATAGCTGAATAAGAAGAAACCCCATGCCGTTGCGCTGAAGGCATACGGGAGTAGTTCCTTGCGCGGCTTGAAAAACAGGATTGCGCAAGGGGGAGTGATTGAAGCAAGAGTCGCCACGAGTGAAACTCTTTGTAGAAGTTCGGTTGGATATTTCCGTAACTTGATGACCACATTAGCTGCACACCAGAAATTGGCAACTTTATCCTCGAATAGCCCTCGCGCAAATGGGAAGACTCGATGAACCATCTGAATGGCCTGTTCAACTAGGGGATAGTAAGGAGCCTTCGTGTCCAGATAGTCCGAGAGGAAGGCAAATATAGGTAACGGCGGACGTGGTCCATCTAGGTCAGGTCGCGAGTCAATCCCCCGCTTGACGTCGTATAACGTGCCTATAACAAGGGGCAATACAAGTACGGCGAAGGAAGCAAGAGTAACCGCTGCAATCCCCATGAATCGACCAATGTTAATACGAGGAAAGGTACAGCTTCCAAGAAGGAATGCGAATACAGCCGGTGCGTAGTAAAGTGCCATCTGCTTGAACCCCAACGCGCAGACGAAGAAGATAGAAGCCCACATATATCGTCCCGCTACTATGCTAGACATGCTTGCTAAGACGAAGCCAAGCATTACGGTATTGTACTGGAAGTGAACATGATCGATAAGGATAGTAGCCGGCTGCATGAGGATCGCAACCAACGCTACGGATGCTGTCCATTGAGCAACACCCGAGAGCTTGCTATACCTCCTTACGAAGACTACCGCGGCAGGTATATATATCAGATACTCGGATACAATGACAGTAGCCCTCATGAAGACTTTGAGCGTTGGATCTTCCAAGCCTCGCGAAGTGTATAATTCGAACCACGAGGGGTCGATGAGTGATCCGACCTTGCCGAGTAACCAGCTGTGATATGCAGTCAAGGGAGGATAGTCAAGACCCCACCATTGCAGGTCGTGGAAATACCATTGCGAAATTGGTAGATGTATCGTTATCTCCATCCAATGTCTCTGCGCTTCGTAGTCACCAAACATGGGCGGCTTCCGGAAGCCTGTTGAATACAGAGCAGTGTTAATTGCGAACAATCCGGATGCATAGGGTAGAGTTGAGACCAACCTGAATATCCCCAGAGTCCGGCAGCCCATCTAAAAAGACCGACGACCATAAGAATGAGTGGTAGAACCTCCCATTGCGATAGAGAGCTCCGAGCTGGCCAGAGGAAAGCTGCAAGAGGAAACGAAGGAGTGCGTATTAGAGCTTCGGGTTTGGCACTGACAGCGTTGTCGAAATGTGTCTTCTTGTTCTTGCGCCGAGGCTTATGCGGTGCTGGCGAGGCGGAAGCCATGTTGTTCACCGGATTGTCGTGTAAGTTATGACCTTGCTAATGGTTAGTAGCTAGTAGCTAAGGTCATGGATAGTGGAATGTGTCAAAGTCGATCTGACATTTTGTACTTGTAAATTGTACGTAGCCTGAAATAATGGACCCTTGCTTGTGCTTCGTACCTTTTTTTTGCGACAGGGTCCACACTCTTCGTCTTTGTACATAGGTAGTAACAAGCTCTAGCTCTAGCAGGGATACTCGAAAAACCGGGGGTGACCCCCAAACTTGTAAGGCTTACCTAAGGTCTCAATTACATAAGTTGTGATATTGTGGCTTACCTATAACATTTCGATTAGGGAATATTATCTCCCTTTGTAAGATATCAGGTTATGAGATGTTGTACAATTACAACGTGAGCAAAACGAACAAATGAACTCAGGCTTAACAGGCCAAGATCAACGAGCCAAGCAACTTGGCTGAGTTTATCTCGACTCAAGAAAAGCTTTGTCTTTGTCTTGTCAAGAAGCACTTATTCTGATTTTTTTTTTTTTTTTTTTTAAAAAAAAAAAAAACAAAAACAGATCGACCTGTTGTTTATTTATTTAGAATAATACAGAATTGACTGTCCATCATCTTGAATACTCAGATCAGGTACATAGTCAACAAGATGCCTTTTCAGTTTATACTCCCTACTACGAAACCTTTCCATTTCTCCTCAAGTATCGCTTGCGAGTCTCACCCCTCCCTCACTGTTACAGCGAGCACGCATCGTGGCGTCTTAAGCGACTCGTTAAAGAAGCATAAACGGTTACCTGCTTCTTCTCAAGCACCAAATCTACCTTCAGTAATTTCTAATTTAAATAACTATCTTCCATGCCTCCTTGCCATCGACGCTGGCTTGAGCAATAGGCCGGTTTCTGGCGAGCGCATCACTGTGATCTTAACATCTACTCCTAGTATTCAATGGCGACCTACATTATCTGACTATGCCATACCTGGGAAGCAAATATCTAGGGTTAAAATGCAGTCCTTGGAATATGAGCTATTCTTCACCCTTTCAACCTTGGGGTATACTAATACCCTCCTTGCTCGCTATACGCTTCACCCACTTTATGTTACCTCGGGCGCGCCTCTTACTATGCAGGAGCGCACCAAAGTAATCACTACGGCTACAAAATATCTGCTGGATGCGGCCTCGGTACATGACTATGTTGCTCGCCGAGCAGAGGGTCTGGCTACGACCCCCCCTTGTCCTGATATATCCCAGTCCACCGCCCGGGCCATGTCTTCACTAGCTCTTGCTGAGGCTACCTTACTTGCCGTCCTCAAAGATGATCCATACCCAGCTGTCGTTGCCCAGGACCGCAACGAAAACGACCGGGAGTGGATGTATAAAGCGCCTGAGATACCCAAGGTGCGAGCTCACCTATTCGCCCGGCTGTGCCTCGCAGCCGCAGACCACGCAGCTCAAGCATCTTCCCTCTGCCGTTCAACCGGGAAGGGATCCCCCAAACTTAACGAAGGGCTACTGAGGTACCTGGAGGATTTCCGGAAGACCAGCCGCGCAAAGGCGTGTCGGTTCTTCGGTATCGACGCGGAACTGTCAGGCCAGACTGGAAATGCCCTAGGATGGCTGCGGTGCGGACTCCAGGAACTCGGCATCGAGCCCAAAGAGGCTAAAAAGGGCCTTAGCCTTAGCCGTATGAAGAAAGATTGGGCTGAGAAGCGAGAAGATAAGAAAATCGAACGGGGTACTAACTGGGGCACGGACGCTGGGAAGCTGGAGGAAACACGTGTGATCGAGATGTTAGATGCGAAATGGACCAAAGTCAACGATACCGTAAGTCTGACAGCGAAAATTAACGTCTCCTTAACTAATACTTTGACAGATGCTCACCCAAGCTATCCCGGATCCGGGGACGTTACTAGCTAGTCTTCCATCCGGAAGGGATATGCATACAACAAAACCATACCAACCCCCGGAGATGTCCAGAGAGACTCTAGAAGGAATGCGTGCTCCGCCGGATAGACCAGACGATTACCTAGGCGAGGAAGAAAGTTCCGATGAAGAGAGTAATGCCGTCCCGACACCAGTCGGCGCATTCCCCGGCACCCACGAAGAATACCGGAGCGAGAGTACGAGATCCTACTATTAGCCGTTACTAATCTCGTCTTATTACTGGGAATTGGGTTATGGCAGCTAGACGGAATCATTCCTCGCGTTGCGCGATAATATATCTCCAGCGGTGCTCTCGACAACGGGAAACGTCGAAGTCTTATGTATTCTATGGTTTCTGAGCAATGGAATACGGGACGGAATCGATGGTAAGTCGGCATTTATATTTTACTCATTCAATGTAATATTACCACTTTGTTACTCTTTTTTTTCTCGTTAAAATGGACTCGAAAATATCTCTCAAACACCTGCTTATCGGGTTTTAGGGATTAAACTTTACACATGGCTGACGATCATTCAGTCCACGTATACGCCATATCATTCTGTCTTAGAGGCACCGCTTGACCATTGAAGAGGAGAGACTCTACATCAATACACAGCACTAGAAGAGCAACTTTCTTCGGATTCGGCCATTGTGGCACTTCTATGAAGTTACGTTAAGACGGCCCCTATTCGAGGAAAAGAGCAGGGCGGGCGGTCGAGCATCAGAGGTGCTGCTATGCCGCTGAGGATATTAAGCCGATGGCCAGGCTAGCGTCTTGATAGTTGGTGGGAAGATATCCTGATACCCTTCAGCGATTAGATTTATAATCAACAGCCATCCTGAAGAGCAGCTCATGACACGAGTCTGTGCGTAGAGTTTGAGCAATACAACCTTAAGACTTCGCTCACGTAGAGCATTAAAAATTACGTTAGGTAGTTTGCAATAATTCTTTCTATGGTCTTTTGATTTCGTGCCCTATTTTGTTTGACCTAGCAAAATCAGTTCCAATTTTTCCCCCAATAAACGCCGCCGTCGGGTGTCTCGAAGAGAAAGGAGGAGAAAAAAATAAAGATGAAAATGAACTCCGTACATGCATGCACGCATTTCTTATCTACAACGCCACACTCTCACTGCCACCACCACCTCCCCAGCCATGCAACACTTTCATTATGCAGGTAGGTTCGACCTAACGCGATCTATCCCCGTGTAAACTTAGCCTAGGTAGGTAGAGAATACATCTAGACAGAGAGAGACGACGGCTCCGTCTAGTACGTGTAGACCATATTCGTGACCTGCGGTCGGAGCACCTGGCACTTCTTCTTGAGGGTCCTCACCGCCTCGAGGAACAGCTCGTCGCTATCCCACTGCCCCGTGCTCTCGATGGAGAAGATGAAGTGGTCGCGTCTCCTGCCGAGCTTGACCTTGCCCTCGAACTCGGGGTGCCGCAGCGCCTCGCGGCTCACGGTGTCGCGCATCGGGTCCTTGACCACGGCCTTTAGTTCCCCCTCGTGGCCCTCGTACCCGCTGCCCTTCTGCCGCGCCTCCTGCCGCGTCACGGGCTCCAGCCCGATGACCCCGTCCATGAAGCACCCGGCGAACTTGCGCGCGTCGTCCCCCAGGATCGGCTGCGTGATCGTGATCGTCGGCATCAGCCGGTAGCTCGCGGTGGCCACCGGCGACCACTTGGCGTGGTCCCAGCCGTACCCCTTGTGCATGTGCATTTCGATGTCGACCTCCTGGTGCGGCCGCAGCTTCGCGATCAGGATGTCCGGGTTGAAGGGGCGGATAGCGTCCTCGCCCGAGAAGAACTTGGGCTGCGCGCCGAGGGGCTCGAACGTGATGTCCTTGGCGTACAGGTGCGCGTTGTGGTACAGCTCCTTCGGGTCCTTGGAGTTGGCCGGCGCGTTCTTGTTGTGCGTGCACTGCGCCTTGAGCTTCAGACACACCGTGTTGTTGTCGAACGTCGTGTCGTAGGCGCCCTCGCCCTCGGCGGGTCGCCGCCAGAACCGCATCCACTCTCGCAGACCCTTCTTCCCGCCCGTAAAGGGGATAAGGCCCAACCTGTGAGCGAGAACTTCGTCCTGGATCACGGAGGTGTTGTTGTGGATGTAGACTATGTCGATGGCGAGGGTGGGAATCTCGGCGATGAGAATGCGGCGGAAAGCATTGGCTATAGAGGCATCCACGCCGACGAGTGAGAACTGCGCCTCAAATTGCTCGTTCTGGTGCCATTGGACCTTGAAGCTGTTGCGGAAGGCGTCCTTATCCCACGCGTGTTCCTCATTCGCATAATTTTCTGGGTAATCGTTGGAGACGGTCTTTGTGACTGTTTCCTTGTTGATACCAACGATCTAAGCATACGCATGTTAGATCCAAATCCCCAATAGAAAATTAGGAGAAACTTGAGAGGCATACATTACGCTCGTCTAGCTCTTCCGCGCTCGGCGGTTGCCGCCGTCCTGACGAAGGTGCCATTATGTGTTTTTGGTTGTGACTTTGAATTCGGGGGTGGGGTGAATTCAATAGATGGCGGGAAGCGCATGTCAAAGAAAAAAAAAAAAAAATAAAAATAAATTGCGACCAAAGAGAGGATAAGGTTATCTTATCGATTTGCTTACCAAGTACTAGATAACGCTTTGCTAAAGCTACCCTATTCTTTAATCAGCCTACCCCACTAGCTCCTGCAGCAGCCCCACTTCCAAATGAATATTTAATTCTTCTTCCGAAGCTTTTCTCTTCCTCTTTTTTCTCTTCCTTTCTTCTTCATACTTACCTTGTCCGAAGAACCCTCGCTCAAGAATGAGGGTTCTTAAGGGGAGAAGCCTGCATTGCACATCGCGGAGCTGACCCTCTTCTATTATCCCTCGTGGATCGTAGCGGGCGCAATTTTTGCTTTCTTTCAATTGTTTTCATTGTGGTTGGCGCCTGGACGCGTCGCTATGAAGAAGACTCCCATATTGAAGCCAATCCTCGCGATCGTAACTTTTAAAAGGTATAACAGTTAGGGAATTGGTTCAATCTGTCGCGATCTTATTTCTATGTTCCAAATAGCAATTAATCCCGTACAGTAAAGCAGTGGGACGTAATCACTTCGACCTCAGCTGTGTCTAAATAGCTAAGATCATTCTTTAGAAAATGATCCTAATGGCGTTCTCTTATTTCCTAGTTGCCTTTATCATAAAATGTTTGGTTTTTTTTGTTTTTTGTTTTTTTTTTTGTACATGGGGGTAATACGAGTGCATCAAGTCGGCCTACTCTAGCCTGTCCATATTTGTGATATCGTACAACTGCTCATACTACTTCGATTTATGAGTCTAGAATAACTTGATGCCATTACCCGCAGCTTGCTCCATAAAGAAGCTCTTAACAGGTCCCAAAGCATTAATGGCATTCAACCCCAGCGACCTCAAGGGCACCAATGGCCCGCTACCCGCCGAGTAGATCTTATGCAACTTATCGCAGACCCCTAGGAGAACGTGGTCGGGTCCGTACCTCTCGGAGTTGTAAGGCTCCAATGACATCCGCGTTCCCAGATCTTGTCCATGTGATACCGAGAACTCGATCGTCCGAGCTAGACTTTCTACGTCTCCTTGCCCCTGGTTAAGACCCTGTCCAGCGAGCGGGTGTATCGAATGAGCCGCGTCTCCGACTAACGCTACCCGCTCCCCGATGTATGTATCCGCGTGTCGCATTTTCAATGGGAACGACGCTATGGTGCCCTCTTGCACACCCACAACAGTCTGGGGTATCGCGCGACGATTAAACTGCGTGTGCTGCAATCTCCAAGCCAGTTCTTCCTCCTGACCGGAGCTTATCGTGTGCATGTATTCGAGATCCACGGGGCGGAGCCGGAAAGCCGCGTTGACTAGAGCAACAAAGTCCTTCGGCGACAGGCTCTTCAGCAGCGCAGCATTCGCGGGAGTAGTGGACCACACGAGCGTCGACAGGTTCCCGGGTAGAGGTAACATGGCGACAGGCCCCGTAGGCAGGAATCTTTGGTATGCGATCTTCGTAGCGTCGCTGCCCCAGCCTTCTCCCTCAAGCTCCAACGTCGCTACGACCCCATGTCTCTCGTAATCCCACCCTCTACTCTCAATCCCCGCGAACGCGCGCACGGGACTATTCGCTCCGTCGGCACCCACCAGTAGCCGCGCAGCTAGTCTCTGCCCACTCGCCAGATGTACAACGGGCCACTCGCGAAGGTCCAAGTCCTCCGTCTCCTCGCCGAACGAAATACCCGCGACCCTAGCGCCGTTGAACACCGTCACGCCGCCCAGCTCGTCTATCCGACGCAGCAGGCCGGACGTCAGGTTCAGGTTCTCGGTCATGTAAGCGATGGTCTTGCCGGCCGCGGGCGGCGTCCACTCAAACTCGATCCGCGCGTCCGTTACGCCGTCCCAGACTTGCATTTCGTGGTACGGTTGGACGCGATCGCGGTGCAGATGCGCCCACGCTCCGACGTTATCGAGGAATTGCGCCGACGCCGGGGTCAGAGAGCTACAGCGGTTCGAGAAGCGATCGGGAGGTAATTTCCACGAGCGGACTTTCTCTAAGTCTTGCGCTTCGACGAGAGCTACTCGTAGGCCGGCGGTCGTCGGGTTCGATCCTTCGGGTTATGTGTTAGCTTAGATGGCAACATTGGCATGGTCGGAAGGTTGTGGGCGCACTCACTCAATGCCGTGAGCAGACTTAGACCAGCGGGCCCGCCGCCGACGCACACGACATCGTAGATATCCGGTTGTTGAGAGCTGATAGCGGCATAGGACCGAGATAATCGGGGGAGTAATCGGCGGCTACAACTTCTACATAAGCTAGAGAGAGGCCGTTGGAGTTGACTTCCAGACCGGAGTATGGAACCCATTTTGTCTAAGCCGGTCAAGGAACGAGGAACTGGAGTGGGACGACAAATCGTCACTTTTTTTGGAGGAGCTTATCGTGATAACCTTATAGAGCTCCGGATAAGAGCATAATACCCCAATGATCTAACGTTTAAACGCATTAAATCTTTCGTATGCGCATGTTGAAAGGCGCAAGTTTCTTTGGAAGATGGGAATTTATCAAACCAACAATTATTCAGAATACCTTAGAGATTAAAGCAACGCCTATAAAAACTTGAAGTTTCTCATTATCCTAAACCCTACTTAATATTTCCCAATACCTAAACCTATTCCTTTCCCAATATATTTATATTCATGTCATCAACTCATACAACCTCCCCTGTTCTTAACCGAATCCAAACAGAAAGGATATAACCACATGTACTAAAACTACCTAACCCAGACTAAGCTCTCCTCCTCTTTTTTTTACAACAAGCCTCTCCACTGTGATATTTAAATACCATTTCAAGCGAGCATTCTTTCATAACTTAGGCCCTCCTCTCATCATGCTCATCATCGGTTGAAGTTGGTGTCGGGCTCACATACGGCGCCTCACCTGCTGCCCCAACCGTCTGACGATGCTCGCCACCGTCAGCAGAAGCACGGCCGGCGCCAGTCATGACGGGCGTCTCACCACCCCTTGACCTGCCGGTAACACTCGGCGTAGTGCCACCGTCGCTAACGGTGAGACTGACACCTGTCATGTCATCGCCTCCCGCAACCGAGTTGTAGCCGTCGGCGTTCTTCTCCCAGCTCTTGAGATCGTCCTCAGCATCATTCAAGACCTGCCGAGCGGCAGGGCCATTCTCGTAAGCCTGCCTTGCGTCTCCGGGCGTGACGGGAGAGTCGTCTAGCAGATCAAGGAGACGACGGCCGTGCTTCGCAAGGATAATCTGCTTTTCTGCGCGCTCGATCACGGCGGCGAATTCGGCGTCATAGGCTTCCTTCAGCTTGCTACGAGTCTATTACCAAGCAGGGGATACAATATTAGCATTTTCGAGCAGCCGCGTCATTAATGTCGTGGGGGCATAAGGTGAAGTAAAAAAAAAAAAAAAAGAAGAAAAAAAAGGGAGGAGGTTAAGTCAAAGGCGGCGGTGATAGCATACAATGTTCGTCAGCTGGGCCTCGGCGACCAGATTCTCAGCCTCGGCCCTAACCAGCTCCTGTTCGAGGATCACAAGGCGCGAGCTCTGAGGCTCCTTCAGCTTGAGCCTCTGGATCTCATCGGCGATCTTGGCCTTCGCGTCGCGGCTGGGCTGGACGCTCTTCTCCGTGTTACGGACGTACTTGAGAATACCGCGGGCCTCGTCGAGACCGTGGGCGTAGGACTCTTCTTGAGCGCCTAGCTCGGATAACACGACGCCGACTTTGTCGCTGATGTCGGACACGGCGTCGTCTCCCGTCTGCTCACCCCATTCTGATAGCTGCTTCGCGATCGTCTCACGCTCCCGACCAGCCGTCTCGTGCGCCGATACAAGGTTATTGGTTGACTTGATTACCTGGTATAAACGCCGCGACAGCTCCGGCTGGATTGACCCGCGCAGTGACGCGAATGAGAAACCCTTGCGGCGGGCGGGCGTTGGTGAATTCACCGGGCCCCCCTTATTAGAACGGATAGAGAGCGAGCGATTCCTGGGGTTCAAGTCCCAAGTATTAGCAGGTATTAAATTTAACCAGCTAAGAAGTAGATAATATTGCGGAGGGGTTTACAGATATGTCGATCCCAAAGAACGACTGCTGCCTTTGCGACTGAGCTGAGACACTCGCTCGAGCTCGGAAACGCCCTTTGAGTTGCTATTAAAGAATTGAAAATCCATCGTGACCTACATGATGTGACGAAGATGGAATTAGACGCGGTTGATCGCGTTCCCCTTTTCTAAGTACGATAGCTGTCCGGCAACTACCTGTTAGCTACTTCCTATCTCTCGTAACCTTTTCATATTTATTAGGGAAGTAATTTCCCTTTTGCGCCCTCATAGATTCGCGACGCGGCGGTAGAAGGGGAGACGTCCCATTAGACTTACAAGAGTATATGCCAGACCCAATGTTCGAAGCCTTCTAGTAGCCTTATGATATCTGTTTAGGTATCACTTCCAGTGGGGCGTGATATGTATTCCGCAGATCAGATGTAGCTGAACAGGGATTTTTATGATAGCGGACGAACAAAGAGCTAGATGACACTTATATTGGTGTGAACTATCGTATCTAACCCCATATAAGATATAAAATATAAATATAGAAATAGTTATCCGTAACCGAATTATCAATATTTGTTGAAAGCAGTAAGATTCATGTCTCACATCGAAAACCCTCCCTTCTCCTCAGCCCTAAGCATACATCACATTTGCACAACTGAGCATGGATGGCGCCTGTCAGAGAATTTAGTACTGTAAGTATTGAGCTTCTGTATAGTGGATGACGACGAAAGGGAGCTAGAAAACCATCGTGACGTCATTTTTGGAGCCCGCATTAGGTACTGCCTGTCTTTTTGGAAAACCCCGGTTCTCCCGGCTTGGCCCAAGCTCCCAAGCTCCCAAATTCATGTAAATTCATTCCATCGTTGTTGCATTGTCTGAAGAAATAGATATTAGATCCGTCCCGATATTAAAACATGTATTTGTGTAAGTCAACTTTATCCCCCGATCAACCCAATCTTCTTTATGAATTCGTCTTATCAGTTCGTGTATTCCCCATAAGCGATGCGGCGAATCTCATAATCGGCCGTATTCCAAGAGGTTCATGATTATTGCGATTTATCAATCATAAAAAGTAGGTAGTTATTATGAATAACCCATCATTTATCAGCGGTATCTCGTCTGACTAGTCCTCTCATACAACACGGGGGTGCTGCGGCGGTAGCTGACGGTGCTCACGCGGGGGCTGTGGTGCGAGTGATGCGAATGATGCGAGTGGTAGCTAGCTCGCGGCGTAGACGAGTGGTGGTGATGATGGTGGTGGTGGGCTTTTCTCGTCGGGATGTACTCCTCGTGATAGTAGTACTTTCGCGAGGGCTCGCCGCCGCCGAAACACATTTTGATTTTTCTTTTTCCTTTCCTCTATTTCTTTTTTAGGGTTTGAATACGCGTTTGATAAAAAAAAAAAAAAAAAAAAAAAAAGTAGGCAAGGTAGAGACAAAATATTTGTAGTAGTTAGGTAGGTAGGTATAGCGGATCTAGCCGAATATCCGGGGGATTCTTGACTTATACCAAAGTAGAGTAAACCCTTTTAGAAGCTTCGAGACAACAACTCCGTTTAGGTCCAGTAATATGCAGAAATTTGAGCGAATAGCGTAGTTGTTTTCCTGTAAATTTCTCAAGTTTTTACCTATAGATAGGTACGGATGGTGTTGAGATGGGTAGATGAAGACTGCATAGAAATGTTCGAGTTCGAGTTCGAATTCAAGAAAACGGGTGCGAGATAGTTCAAGTATTTATCCAGTCTCGTACGACCAAAGGAGCCAAAAGAGCTCAGCCTTGCTGACCCGGAAAAGGTCACGAGGAGGGAAACATCCAGTGTAACCCTTCTTTTTCACCTATACACACAGACACACCGAACAAGATAACGCGTCCTAGGTCATTAGCGTTGTCATTGGCGTTGTCATTGGAGCTAGGATGGTTTCTAGAGATCTTCATAGATCATCGCACGTATCTCATTCTCTTCTTTTTTCCCTGTCGTAATCCCTGCAGCTTATACAGACGATAATTATTAGGCACATGAAATACGCCAGCATATACTGACGTACTTACATAACTAGGTACCTACCTACCTTACCTACACGTAGACATATGCGCATAGGATTATATGTAAAAGTAAAAGAGTTGGTGGTACGAGAACCGCATAAACCTCGAAATTTTTCACGCCACACACGCAGCTCATTAGAGATGCCGGTTAGCCAAACTAGTAGTCCCTAAGAAAACCCAAGGAACCGCCAAGGAACTCCCGTCACTCTGGTCTTGGTTCTACAACTCAGACCATGTGCCTATAACCTGCGACTCAGCTGCACAAAGCAAGACAGTTCATCCTGTGGCCACCTATAACACGAGGATAAACGGGCTGCACTCCTTGCACCGGTGGCATTAATACATATTTTCATATAGGACCCCTTTCATTTCCAAGAAACCGATTGCTCTACTTTCCAAAGCTTCCAGATATTCTCCCATAACTTTAACCTCGTGTTATTCGACACGATATCCACTATGCCATGGCTATGTATAACACTTCAACTTACCCACTTCGTAGCAACAACAACTCATCTTCCTCGCCTCAAGCATCCATCCCATACACGAACCCTTAGTCAAGTCATACATATTTAGTAATTCTTTCTTTTATTCCTTGAAATCTGAGTATGCGGACAACAATGAAGACTAACATGATGCTATGCTGTGTATCGGGTCTAGGCTCTCGCATTCCGCTCCCTAATCGGTTTATAAGAGGTACGACCTATGATGTTGCGCAGACGTCAGCTTGCAGCTCTAATCGCAGCTCAGTGCCGATGGCGCTAGCTTAGCTTCGTCGTATAGTAAACGCCTCCGACGCACGACCCCTTGGATAACAAGAAGCAAAGCTGGCGACATACACAGTACTATCTTATACCTGAAGCACACATGTCAAAATTTCGAGCTTTTTAAGAACAAAACGAAGCGTCGAGTATTTACTGGGACATTAAATTTTCGAGGCGTTTATTCTCCTCTCTTCATTATGAGACTCATCACCAATTCAATACGAAGGATTCAGTTTACTTTCTGTATTCATTCATGCCGTATCTAAGCCGCAAGCTGTTCCAGACTTTTTCCAGGCCTCCATTAAACCTTGAAAAAAACCTGTAATGTACATGCATATATGTACTTCGTCCTGAAAAAAGAACCAAACGCCCTCATTATTTCGTCGACAAGCTCACATCCACTTTTGAGAGAGCCCATATTCCTACAAACACCGTTAACATGCTAGAGAATATGACGAATGGCTTGCGAAGGCTGGCAATCAGCGAATAGTCATAGGAGACGATAAGATCGCGGTCTCGGAAGTCGTCTACCAGGTTCCTCGCCTTAATCGTTAGCACTGTACGGCCAATAGTATCCAGGTACGTCTTTTGTAGATCGACCGAATAATCTGTGATAGAGGATTCGGGGATTGTTGTGTAGAATCGAACATTCCTGGGGAATTGTTAGTAGGCATTCAATGGCGTAAAGTTTGCGGAAGCACTCACTCAGCACCCTCGGGTAAGAGCACACGGACCTGAATGTGCTCATACGCAGCACCCTCGGCCTGCTTAGGGCCCTCGATAAAAGGCACATTTAGTAGGAAGCTGTCTCCTGACTTCTTCCTCAGGAACTGTTTAGCATCCGAATTCCAGCCAATCGTGAACGGATACTTCCATCCGCCGAAGACTGGGTAGCGAGGCTTGAGCTCAAGTACGGCCTCACGCCTGTTGGAACGGAATCGCGATGTCGAAACGTTACCGATAGCGTCTGTGAAGTATGCATCCTTGCTTCCGGCTCGGAGAGGGAACTTCAGCTCCTTCAGGGCGTAAGTTTGAGGATTGAAGTATTGAGCCTGCGCCCATTTCACCCTATTGAACTGAGCCGAAAGGTTTGCGCCGTGGTTGTAGAGAGTATATCGCTCTTCAAACGCAATGTTTCCACCCCAGTGACTGACTTCAACATCGCGCTCCAGATGCGAAATATGCGTAACGGGCTTGGTGAATTCATACCGCACCTTGACCGGAGACACTGCGCCAGCGGGCACTTCGGGGAAGGGGCCGTAGATAAGCTTCGAGCCTTGCTTCTGCGGGAACTCCTTCGTCTCACCACTGCCGGCGATTTTGGTGTAGTCGGGGATATCGGAAGATGGAAGCTTGACTTCCGTCTTCTGCTTCAATGTCGGGTAGGCAGATGGACAATACGCTGAGAATTCATATACCAGGTATTGCTTTTCAGACTGATCAATGAAAGCTGGCAACGGCGCGTACGCATTGAGGTAGTAAAAGGAGATGCCCAAGGTCTGTTGACCCTTGGCCGGCAAGGGTGCAGGTAATCGAATGCGATAATACTGAATATCGCTAACGTTATAGTTATTATATTAGTAACGCCGAGGACTAGATTCTAAGATAATAGAGAGCTTCTTTTACCTTGATCGATCGAATTCAACAGCTTCAACGGCAAAACCTGTCACGCTGGCATCCTTTCGATCCTTCACCTCAATACCTCCAATCCTCTCCATCTGGTCGCTAGTGAACGGTAGGAAGTATTCATCTTGAGAATCTGGTGACGAGTTTTCAATTAAGACATTTATAGACTCCTTCGCATAGTTCTTTTCTAGAGAGATAACATGTACCAAGTTGGCATTTTTAAATACCTGTGGTGGCTTGAAGGTAGCTGGGAGGGTGACCTTGGACGACGAGGGCCCAGAGATATTGGATTCGCCTAGGACCTGCGAAAAGAGGGAGAAGCAGGTAGCTGCAATTGCAGTGAACTTCATGGCGAAGAAAGACCGGATGGGCTACTCATGAAAAAAAAATTGAGTAGCGCCAATGTAGGTGATCAACGACGTTTTAGATGTTGACTTGGGATAGCTACATGTGGCTTCTCCAGATTTCAGAGCAAAAGCCAAGAGGTACACCTTTCAAAAAGTTGCCCAAGAAAGTTACAGCTTACGTTGCCAATGCGCGGTCGACCCGGGATTGAGGAAGCACGTTAATCCGTCATTGCAACCCCTGGCCTCCAGGCTCCAGCTGTTCAAGGTGTTCGGTACCTGCAAATAAGTACTGATGTATTTGATAAGCTGATAAGACACATCTCAAGTGGAAGCATTAAGTCATCTTAGGCTGGGATATGCACGGCAGGGTACGGTTAACCCCACAGCTTTGATGGGTCCGGCTGTCACCTAGATTTGGTCAACTACCTAGGAAAACTAAGAGGACGGAAAGTTCCTAGACGGGCTAGATCTTTGAGAAAAATGTTAAACAATCTTACAAGTATCAGAAGTTTTACGATAGTTAATTACGATAAAACTGCCCAGTACTAAAAAGACTCAAAACAGCGTCGTCTTACGATTCGATATCACATGTGATCATCCAAGATTTTGTCCTACCTCATGCTCAACAAATCGAACAAATCGCTCAAATATCCCTCTCAGGCAGCCCTATTATGTACCTAATGTAAGGCATAATCCAATGTGAGTATGTGAGTATGTGAGTACCGTATCCCTGGCAAGATAATCACCCCACGATAGCATAACCCCAGCAACGACAAGACCTTGGGCGTTGAATGCGGGGTGACGGACATGCAGCATTTAATATTTCGCACCTCAGCTCGTGCAGATATTTACGGAGTTCCATATTAACAAGTCCGCAAACCCGCAAATCCGCAAGTGCTATCTCAGCCAAGATGTCCATCTTCTTGTTATCATCGTGCATTAGGCATAGATAATAGCTATTCTCGAGTATTCTGGAAGCCAAACACGCAGCCGATATGATGTAGTTAGTCTGAAAACAAGCACTGAGATATAATGGTACCTAGTTATCTAACCTCACTAATTAGATGTTTAACTACTTAAATAAGAAAACAAACGCTACAAGACAATTAGTTTGATGGCAAAATAGTTCGTACCACGGGATAACATGCCATGTCCTCGCTAATTATTGTCGTTAGGTATAAACTTGTTGGAAATCGGCTTCAGATACCTGCATGTAGGTACATGTAGATGTAGGTAGTACTTAGTACACCAGCAGTACCTACGGTAATGTATTTTTAGTGGTATTTCTAGTACGACCTAGATCCACTCATCCAGGTCAGCTCAAGAAGCCAATAAGAAATACCAAAATTGTGGTTGAACCAATGGAACACGATATTGTGGGCCGAGGATGGAGGGGCATTTCGTCAACTTTAAATTCCCCCTCATCATTGAAAAGACCTTGAGCTCCAATTACCACCTACCAAACCTACTACGCTATCTATTTTCTTCTCGCTTGCCTTGCCTTGCCTGCATATTCATATATTATTATTACATATGTCAAAATCTGGTTGAGCTGAGTAAGTTGAATCATTACCTTGAGATCCTATTCTAAATTCTCTTATTCGTCCGGCTTCGAAATAGCTCCCCTTATTTAGGTATTTATCTATGGGGTTGCTAGAGCTGTTTGCATGATACTCCTTCTCCCCTTCTACGTTTCTTCCTCTGTGTTTTTTTTTTCCTCCTGATCGTACCATTCACGACTGACACTAACACCTAAGGCATCAGATATCTCGAGACATATCTCATATCTTACATACTATTTTAATCAGACGTCCCTTGGATACTAATACAGATATATTATCAAGATGGTCGGTCTCGGTCCTCGCAAGCCACCATCCCGAAAGGGTACGTGCAAATTCTCTTATATGATTTAGTCTTGGGTTTTGTTCCTATTAAGAATAATGTGTTGGAACCGTTATTCGAGCTACTCGAAGCTTAGCTCAAACATTCTATCCAAGACCCCTTTTTTTACTTTTATACCCACTCTTTATACTCTTCAAATATTCCCCTAGAGACTTGGCTACCAATTCAATTACACAGTTCCTACGCGTTAGGAAGTAGCAAGCCTTATCACTGCTGTTCCTTCCGTAGGATGACCGTTAGGGATGGTTGATAACATGAAAACTTTTCCAAGGGTTCGCTAGGCGAATGTCGCCGGGATCAGAACTCGGGTTCGGGGCGTACTTTCCCTGACCTTTACCTACCCTCAAATATTTGCAAATATTCACAGACTAGTTACCCTTACAAATCACAGTACAAACTTCCCTTAACATTTTACACCTTTTCAAACTAGAAACTATTACCTAAATACCATCAAATATCGTCATGCAATTCGGACACGCTCGTGGTCGTGTAACGCGCCTTCACACATATCACCACCACCCACACCAAGTCAAGTCGAATGATGGCATCAACGGTTCTTTCACTTCTCAAAAAAGAAAAATCTATATATATATATGCTAACATGAAATATTATAGGGTCTATGGCCGATGTGCCAAAGGATCTTCTCTCCGAAATCAAGAAACTAGAAGACCTATTCACTGTCGAAACACCTAAGCTCAAGGAGATCACGAAGCACTTTGTGTCTGAGCTTGCAAAGGGTAAGCGAACTTCACATGAATCGTATTGCAAAATAGATACTTACAACACAATAGGCTTAAGCGTAGAGGGTGGCAGCATTGTAAGCCCTGAGCATAAGAGTGGTGTTTTTAGAGACAAGTAAACTAACCTAAGGATAACGTAGCCGATGAACCCAACTTGGGTTATGGATTTCCCAGATGGATCCGAGACAGGCACTTACCTAGCTCTAGATATGGGGGGCACCAACCTCCGTGTCTGTGAAATTACCTTAACAGATAACAAGTCGGAGTTCGATATCATCCAGTCCAAATACCGTATGCCAGAGGAACTAAAGACCGGGGAGTCTGAGGAACTATGGGAATACATTGCCGACTGTCTGAAGCAGTTTATTGAAACCCATCATGGTGAAGTCCCCGAGTCAGAGGGAAAGATCCCACTTGGTTTTACCTTCTCGTACCCCGCCACTCAAAACTATATCGATGAGGGTATTTTACAGCGATGGACCAAGGGTTTTGATATCAACGGCGTCGAAGGCAAGAACGTTGTGCCAATGCTAGAAGCTGCGCTTGACCAGCAGGTAAGTTGTTGGACTAAAGAAGAGAAATACCTGGGAACAGTTGTTGACGGGATCTTAGGGCGTCCCTATCAAAGTCTCGGCTTTGATCAATGACACAACGGGAACTCTTATTGCTTCCGCCTACACCGACCCGAAGATGGCTATTGGATGTATTTTCGGAACCGGTTGCAATGCGGCATATATGGAGAACTGCGGCTCCATTCCCAAGCTGGCCCACATGAACCTAGACCCGAACTTGCCGATGGCTATCAACTGCGAATGGGGTGCCTTTGATAACGAACACAAGGTCCTCCCACGCACTCCTTATGATATCATCGTTGACAAGGAATCCCCCCGACCAGGACAGCAAGCTTTCGAAAAGTGTATCGCTGGTCTCTATCTTGGCGAAATCTTCCGCTTGGTTTTAGTCGACTTACATGATAACAAGGACGTCCATATTTTTGAGGGACAGGATATCAAATATCTCCGGAAGCCATATACTCTTGACTCATCCTTCCTCTCCGCCATCGAAGAGTACGTCATATACGAATTACAAACCCCCTCTCTAAATTTATAAGGCTAACCCCTATGCAGTGATCCTTTTGAGAACTTGCAGGAAACCGCAGACCTGTTCCAGGAGAAGCTTCGCTTAACTTGCACTCGCCCCGAACTTGAGCTGATTCGTCGGACTGCCGAATTAATTGGCACACGTGCGGCTCGTCTATCTGCTTGCGGAGTTGCTGCTATCTGTCTTAAGAAGAACCTTCAACCCTGCCACGTGGGAGCTGACGGGTCTGTATTCAACAAATACCCCCATTTTAAGGCGCGAGGCGCGCAAGCTCTCCGAGAGATTCTCGACTGGCCGGCTAAGAAGAACCCTAAGGAGGAAGACCCCGTTGAGATCCTCGCCGCCGAGGATGGAAGCGGTGTTGGTGCTGCCGTAATTGCCGCCCTTACATTGAAGAGAGTGCAAAAGGGCAACCTTGCTGGCATTTTACACCCCGAAAATTTCAAATGAGCAACAAGGCGGTATACGGATGTAGCGTAGCATAACTGCAGGAAAGGGCAAAAACGGTATGTCCCTTGAAAGGATAGACATAGAGAAGATGGTCCAAACAACGAAAAAAACAATTGGTGTCTGGCTACAGGACTAGAGACAAGATGTGGTACGGAGTTCAGCCCAGCAGGGTGCAGGTCGGTAGTCGATACTCTATCACACAGGTTAGCTTGCTTTGAAAAAAAAAAAAAAAAGATCGTTGCAAGACCAGATCGCAGATTGACTTACTATCCAGAGTCCAATAACGTCTTTTAACGCCTTGCCATTCTCCTTCCCCTTCCTTACCTAGATCCTTCATATCCACATCCAATTCTTGCCACTCTACATCCATGCCTGCGTCGCTGAGATGCATTTCGACTACTTGCGTGTAGACGTCGTAGCATATCTTTCGATCGGCACCTAGACCATTGAAAAATCCAAATCTGCCTTGCTCCTCTAGCAACGCGGGAACATACTCGGTGAAAAACACACGCAACTGACCGTAGTCCTCGCCGAAGGTATCGAAATAGATGGCGTCGTACGTCTCGCCTTGCTCCAGTAATTTAGGGACCACTTCTTGCCACTTGCCGCCGTGGACCTTGTAGGCGCCCTCGGACGGGCCGCTGGCCTCCCACTCCTTACCGAACTTGGAGTCCGGGCTGCTAATGTGTTCGAGGACGGCCGGGTGCGCCTCGATGATGTGGTGTTTTGAGGGGCGCGTCTCGGTGAACATGCCGTCGACAATGCCCATGCCGAAACCGACGTTGAGGATCTTCTTGCCCGCGGGGAGATCGGGGAGGAGCGCGTCGACGGAGGCGCGCATGATGGATGTTTCCCAGGCCACTGTTTTGGGAAATAAGGGGTTAGTCTAGGTAAGGTAGTTACCTGACGCTTATTTGGAGAAATGGAAGTTGATGGATACTAAGGTAGGGGGCAGGTAGGTATAAGGGAGGTACGTACTCATCACGCCGTTCTGGGCCGAGTCGACTAGCTTCCCGTCGCTGTACGTCAGGTTCGAGCGTAGGTAGTCCGCGCTGTTGACGTTAGGTCCGATGGTGCCTTTTGGGGGGACGAAGGCGCGGTCCGAGTCTGCTATTACTTCTGCATCTTCCTCGGCATTCTCCTCGGCTTCGTCTTTCTCCCCTTCCCCTTCCTCTTTAGCGCCATTGTCTTCTCTCTTTTCTTCTTCTTCTCCTTCTTCTTCTTCTTCCTCGTCTCCGTCGTCAGACTCAAGCTCCTCATACCCATCTAGCAAGCCGAACAGCAGCTCGGCCCTTACCCCCGCCTCGACGCACAGGGTATACAGGTCCTTGAGGCCGAGGCGGGCGGCCACGCACCCCGGCGTCTCGTTGTTGTTATCGACGTCGTTCCATATGGCGCCGCTCATGAACAGCTCGTGGACGACGGCCTTGGCGGTCTCTTGGACCTTGTCTGGGTGGTCGTCGTCGCTGCTCAGCGCGCCTTGGTTCGCGGGCGCGCAGGCCCGGATCGCGGCGTGCAAGGGGGTTTCGCCCGTCTTGGGCTCTTGGACGCTCGCGCGGCCGGGCACGTTGAGTAAGGGCTTGAGACCGGCGAGGTCGTGGTGCCAGGAGGGGTAGAGGATTTGGGAGACGGATGGAGGGCAGGAGGGCGGGATGCGCGCGTCGATGCTGTCGTTGATGGTGGCCATGGTGGGTAGATTGGTAGGTAGGTACCTAAGGTAGGGCAATTACTGTAATTGTACTTGCTCCTATTGGATCATGGAGCTGTATACCTGACAAAAGAGCACCTATCGACAAGCTCCCGTGATGTGTATAAGTCACTATTCGCTTGTGTAACTTTTCGAGATAGGGGGGTAGGTATGGTGGGGTAGCGAAGAAAATTCAGGGTTCGGATAGCTACAATGTACCTACGAGCTGCCCTTCTGGCAGGTGGGGTAGGTACATGTAGGTGACGGAACCAATTCCATGTGTAGGTACCTATGTACGGTGCGAGAGAATAAAAGACTGTATTTCCTCTGTCTATTTGGTTCAGTTAGCTTCCTTCAGCGACGACAAGCGCTAAGTTGTACCGTTGGAGCCGCTAAAGTTTAGGCCATGAGTCTGGGCATTTAGAGGGCTGACACGTGCTAATCCAACTCTAAATGATTGGGCAATTAGAAGGTAGGAGCACTCAAATTCTGCTACCGCTACGGATATGCGACAAAGTGGAGAATAAACCCTGTATCATGACGCGAGGCTGGACGGTTTCCAAGCTTCACTTGTTACAATCGATCGACCGTGTAGCTTCCACCCAAACCTCTCTCATTATACTATATTCTTTTACACCACGCGCATTTTATTCAGCGCATACTACCCGTCATACCTTAGTTTGCGGGCTTAATTACGAGACCGTCGTACGATCTCCTCAATTGCTATTTTTTTTTTTTTTTTTTACAATTTATTATTAATTTTTTTCCTAGTTCCTCGTTGCCAGAGCGCAGTTACGCGATAAATAGTGATTATACTCCTGTTGGCATTGGGGGCTTGGGAAATAGCTTTTCTCTTTTTTCCTATACTGACTCTCTCTTATTTCGTATGTTCCTACTAGTGTGTGTTTAGTATTTTTCCATGTTCCTCCATGCTAATTATTGAAGACTTGGCTACAAGGAAGACTACCTGGCGTTCGACTCGATACCCTAACACCAAGGAGAGGTGGCGCGCGCCCCCGGGTCTAATCGTCATGAAGTTCGGCGAGCAGTTGAGGTCTAGCATTATTCGCGAGTACCAATGGTATTATATCGACTACGATGGACTGAAGGCCGAGCTCAAGACGGCCTCCGGTCCGCTTGTCGAGGCCGATGAAAGCCCCTCGGGTTCTGGGAGCAAGAAGGGTAAAGCCAAAGCTAAGAGCCAGCAGAAAAATAGGTGGACCGAAGAGGATGAGCAGAGGTTCATTAGTAGACTCTATACGGAACTCGATAAGGTCTATACCAAAACCAAGGTCAAGCAGTCGGAAATCCAACGCCGTATAGCAGTCAGCGAGCGAGAAGTTAAGGAGGTTGTTGCCAAGGTTACCGAACGAGGCTTAACGGAACAAGGGCCTTCCGAAGAGGAATTCATATTACTTGAGGAAGACCTGAGTGATATTATTGCCGATGTCCATGATCTTGCCAAATATGTCCAGCTGAACTATACTGGGTTCTATAAAATAATCAAGAAACATGATGTTCGTATACCTGTTTGGCTACATTATTTTACGGAGGAGACTAACTGATGATATAGAAAATGACAAACTGGCACCTCCGACCCTCGTTCGATACTGCGCTTAAGAACAAACCCTTTTATAATGAGGATTTCGACGCCGAAGTAGTGAAGCTCTCTAACATGTATAACAATGTTAGGACGCGTGGCAATCCCGTGATAGGTGACAGCTCTGCCGGTGGTAACCAGGGGAGCTTCGTTCGTCAGACGACCAAATATTGGGTGCACCCAGATAATGTCACCGAATTAAAGCTTATCATCCTGAAGCATTTGCCCGTGCTTGTTTTCAATGCTAGCAAAGAATTCGAGCCTCAGGATTCTGCTATATCTTCTATTTACTTCGATAATCCAGAGAAATGGGATCTATATGAAGGCAGGTTAAAGAAGACTGAGGGTGCTGAAGCTATCCGTCTGAGATGGTATGGTGGCATGCAGACCGACACCATCTTCGTGGAACGTAAGACCCATCGCGAAGACTGGACCGGAGAAAAGTCTGTCAAAGCCCGTTTTTCTATGAAGGAGAAAAACGTAAACGCATACTTGAGGGGAGACCTACTTCCGGCCGCCCTCTTTGAGAAGGCTCGAAAGGACGGCAAGAAATCTGAAAAGGCTATTGCCGAGGATGAAACTCTGGCGAAGGAGGTTCAATATTCGGTTTTGAAGAACGGATATAAACCAGTTTGCAGGTCGTTTTACAACCGAACTGCGTTCCAGTTGCCAGCTGATGCTCGTGTCCGAATTTCGCTTGATACTGAACTTACCATGATCCGGGAAGACAACCTAGATGGTGTTAAACGGTCTGGAGATAATTGGAGGCGAATGGATATCGGGATTGATTATCCCTTCTCACAGCTACCCCCTGGCGATATCGTACGTTTCCCTTACGCCGTCTTAGAAGTCAAGCTTCAAACCCAGCATGGACAAGAACCCCCAGAGTGGGTTCGTCAACTTATCTCAAGTCACCTTGTGGAAGCTGTCCCCAAGTTCTCCAAGTTCATCCACGGAACTGCCTCGCTGTTCCCTGACCGGATTAACCTTCTCCCTTACTGGATGCCTCAGATGGATGTGGATATTCGCAAACCGGTAACTCATAACTTCGGTATTCACCGCCCGACACATTCTCACACCAGCGGTACGACTTCAGACGATGACGATGATGACCTTGACTCGGATGCTGAAGATACCACCGATACTGGATCTGCAGGCCCTTCAAGTCATGGAAATGGTTTGTCAAGGGGTGCTCAAGGTCTTATATTAGGAGACATTGAGGGGCAGACGGCTGAGGGCACAGTTGCTAATCAGGATTATCCCTTGTATGATTCAGATGACGAGGTAGATGAAGAGGATGCGCTAGAGGAAGCAAGGAGGGTCGGCGGCTGGACCTACTATTCAACTCTGGCTAAGAAGTATGCGGGCGCGGCAGGTCGGGGGGCATGGACAGTCTTAACGGCTATTGCACCGCGACCTCGAGCTACAACGGTACCTCGCAGTAACCGGACACAAATGTTCTTCGGTGACCAGGATGTCCAGACCAAGAAGTTTAGAGCCCCGAAGGGCAAGAGGATTTACGTGCCTGTCAGAGTCGAACCCAAGGTCTACTTCGCGGCGGAAAGGACCTTTCTTAGCTGGGTAGGTGATATTATATTTATTAACTCTCAAGCATATTTTACTGACGGATCACTAGCTCGAGTTCTCGATTTACATAGGCACTATCGCTGTCACACTGCTTAACTTCGGTACGAAACCGACTAAGCTCTCATTTGTCGTGTCTGGGATCTTTACCTTACTGGCTATCCTGTCGCTTTGCTACTCTGTGGGTATCTACCTGTACCGAAGCAAAGGAATCCGCGAGCGCAGGGTCATCAAGTATTACGACAAGCTGGGTCCGAACGTTTTGTGTACTGCCCTTTTTGTGGGAGTTGTGCTGAACTTCGCGTTTGAAGGCCGGGATAGAGCGCTGTGGTAGATTGGATATCTGTTTGTTGTTCCTAGGAATATTGCACTGGGTTTGCTTAAGTAGGGTGTATTGCGGAAAGGGGACGACAAGCGATGTTGAGGCCTGGATATTCATGTGGATCGATGCGTGGACCCGTATGCAATGTACTTATATAGCCGAAGATGGGGTTCGTTCGAGTTTTAAGTTGTTAGCGCTGTATAATGGGAATGTGATAGGAGCGTGAAATTGGTAGACCTTCTAAATAGTCCTAGGTACCTGAAAATTAGTTTGTAGACATTATAAGTAGTCGTGTTAGCGAGATTCATACACAAGGTTCTGTACCTAGTAGCTTTGATAATGACTTATATGCTTGTATCAACATATTGTTGGTGACTTGTCCGTAAGCGACGTCGTATCAGGGGTATATATGTCTTGACGGCTACGTGATTTTGGCGTGATACTAATATGAATATTCAGAGTTGGGGGCGGGTGGCTTCTGTTCTCTTCCATTCTTGTCGGGGAAGTGCCATATTCCGGCCATTCCAGGCGAATGTTTCTTTCCCTTTAGCTTTCGATAACTGTCTGCGTAGTTAGGTAGGTAGGTAGGTAAAAGTTGAGTCTGGTTAAGCATTCTCGATCGAGTCAATCAATTTTAATTCAGCGGTAGTCCTTCTCGTGGGAGGCGCAAAGGGCGTGGCCGATCTGTTCGGTAGGTTCAACGCGGCGGGCGTCCGATGATGGTCTGGGGCCGTGCGGTGATTCTCCTCGTCTCTGATCTCCTTGACGCGGGCGGCGCACTCCTTCACGACGAGCTCGGGGGTCTGTCCTGGCTTGAGGATGGACTCGACGTCGACGAATTTCATCGGCGTCCTCAGGCCGTCGAACAGCTGGCCCATGCGGCCCGGCTTCGCTATCGTTTCCATCTTGCCGTGCCCGAGCTCGTAGCAGAACAGTATCATGGCGGCCGTCCCTGCGGCTAGAGCCGTCGCTGCGCTACTCCCGCAGATGGGCTTGGTGTCGTTCTCTAGCATGACTTCTCCCGGGAAGAGGTAGTGCACCTTGCTCGTGTCGACGATGTTGAGCGGGTGGCCGGCCGGGTCTGCGGCGCCGACGATACGGAGCTTTGTAGTGTCAGATCCGGCGGGGTACACTTCGACTTCGGAGCCGCCTAGCTGGCCCTTGTCTTGCGCGGCGCAGTACATGATGATGTTGCAGTTCGCTGCGATCTTGATCTGCGAGGCGAGTGCGTCGATGTCCGCCTCATTGGAGCGGCTGCGCTCGATGTTCCACGACATGCTGATGATATCCACGTTCTCCTTGATAGCCCACTTAACCGCTTCCGCCGCGTCCCTAGCCGTGAACTGCGGGTGCGGCAGGTCTGGATCCTTCCAGCCGTCGAGCTTGGCGACGTACAGCTGCACGAACGGACACGCGTGGCAGATGAGTTTGGCCATCTGGGTCCCGTGGCCCCGCGTCGAGGCGTAAAATGGCTCCGAGTTTGACTTGGGTTCATCGGGGGGCCACCCGTGAGCGATCCTCTGTCCTAAGAATTCCCCTTCGGGATTCACGCCATCGTCTATTATGGCGACTTTGGGCCGGCGGTGGTTATAGTTGACTCCTAGTTCCGTGCGAAGTTCAGCTGCAAAGTCTCTCATGTTGTTCATCCAATGGTGACGGCTATATGGTTCATCGTTAGTAATTCTTCAAGAATCTTGCGATGGAGAGGGAAGGAGAGTTGAAAAGAGGGACATACTCTTGCGGCCGAATGTCGAGGCTATTCCCTAGACGAGGAACAATCCGGGTTCGTGGTGGCTTCTCGACCGACTCTATAACTTTTATCTTTGAGGGATCCAGAGAATTGATGGGCTGTCTTAGCCGTTCCTTGAAATTCCGTACATTCTCTTCGTTCCGCTTATAACTCTCTAAGCCTCTCCTGGCATTCAAATAGACTTGGGTCAACTGGAATTTGGGTGTTAGTCGTTGTCGTATTATAAAGATAGGGGCCTTACTTTTGGTAGGCTTCGGAGACCACTACTATCAGACCACGACCAAAGCACTATAGAATGTTAGTCTGTGACTCCATTCAAAATCTCTTCGATGGGGTATAGAGCTAGAAACTAACCTGTGTTGCTACCGCTGGAATGAAGCCATAAATGTGCTACATTAGGGGCCTTCTTCCGTATGGTATCGATACATAAGTCAGCCTTATTCCAATCAAGATAGCGAACATCGAAATCGTCAAGACACGCCTCGATTGTCTCATCACTGCAGTTCCTATCGGGGTTGTCTTTAACCACTAGCTTGACTATTTGCTCCACGTTCTTTTTCTTTAACCATTTGAAAGTCGCGCGTAGAGCTTGGGAGTCTTTTCCCCAAATCTCTTGCTCATTCCTAGTTTCTAAGCTGACCTCCTTTTGAATAGGTTGCGGTCGTATGTCAAGCTCGACATAAGCGAGTATCTTATTAAACTCAAGGAATTCATGGTCTTCTGGCGTGTGGCCAGAGAGCCGGTGCTGCGGTCGAAAGACGGTCCGAACCTTGGAGTCGGCACTCCTGTTCCCGAAGAGACACCTGCAGGCTTTTTCGAAACTGCTCTGGGCAAACGCCATCTCTCGAAGGTATTCTTCGATCTTGGTCTCCTCTGCTAATTTATCGGATCTGGGCAAGGACTGGTGAGATTTAGTGATCTTGGGTCCTAGCTTGGCTGAACGGCTTTTATTCTGTATGATAGTAGTTTCAGACTTGGGATTCTTCCCTTTCCTGTTTTCTTCATAGGTTGTAGCAGCACCTAACTTTATGGCCGGGTTTGACCTTTGGATCCTTTCGATAGTTGCACCTCTACTGACTTCAGTTTTAGGATTCCTAAGTGCCTGTTCTTGGTTTGCGTTTATATGCCTTGACTTGATTAGTTCAAGGCTTGCTCGTTTCTCCTGCCGAGTTGCCAAGTGATATGTGTACGGAGACTGCCCTAGGGCATTTATAGTTGCAAGTGCTTCTGGATCTTTCTGTACCAGAGACTCGACAATATTTCTTAATCGAGTACAGCTACTCTCCAACTTCTTTTCTGCTTCTCGACAACGTCTACATTTTGGAATCTTCTCCGGCGGACAGGTTGGTACCTCTATAATGTAACGGGAGTAATGTACTGCATCGTGCAAGGGCGTGTTTCCGATACCATACCGTATTCGCTGGTTACGCTGCTGACGAAAAGCAGCGATTTGTGCCTTGCTAATTAAGAATAGTGCCACCTCCAAGTTCTCCTTAATAGCAAGATGCAGGCAAGTTTCGCCGTTTTCATTTTGTAATGACATAGCCTTTGCCGCAACGTCCGGTGCCATCTCGCACATCAGTTTTGCAAGATTCTCCTCTTTTCGCTTGATTGCTACATGTAGCGGAGTCTCTAGTGGCCCTTTCGTCTGATGCGCCAAATCCTCAGGCGCTTCCTCCAGCGCCAACCCAACGATGAAGTTCATCGCATCCTGAGTTTCATGGAAAATGAGGAGGCTTAGCACAATGTAATGAAGCAACGTTGGCTCTTCTATATTCTTGTCATCCTTGAGGCATAAGCGTACTCGAGCTCGGTATGTTTCTAGTACTTCCGTATCCTTAAACCTGGTTTCTTTGCTTACGTCGGTAAGGAGCTTAGTACGTTTAGTTCGAATGTCGATTGTACGTGACCTTCCTACGGAGAAATCTGGCTCTCCATACTCCCCCTGCGAGTCGTCGTCTTCTTCGATTCCATCTTCACCTTCATCGCTATACTCTTCTGAGTCGTCTGCATTGTCTAGGTCGTCCTTATTGAAAGGAATGAAAATCCTATCTTCTACAGCCGTTGGACTTTCTATCATTGTGAAGTTTTCAGTCTCTGTCTCAGCGCACTTAGCTTGAACATCCACCGTCCTGTAAATTGTGTGGTACGTATCTTTGTTGGCCTTAGGTTCTTATTCATATATGTTCGTACAACACGTTCTCCAAACACGGGCCTGTTAGATGAAGAGGGAGGACGAGGTCATTTATAAGGCGATGTACCTCCGTACCTCTTTTTCCTGTGCTTTCTACGGCAGAACCTACAAGGATTCAGCTGACTTCATGTGATATGTACATTCAGATAGGGATCAAAAGAGGGGTTAGACCGGTCGTCCATGTCTTAATTCCCATAATCGGATTTGGGGGCCAAGTCAGTCCCCAACGCTTGCCTACCTAATTTCCACGGCTGAGCGCCAATTTAATATGCTTAGATACCTACATAATTCTGACAAGAGCGTGTAAACAAGCTATCTTTCAACCAGCTCCTTCTTACTAAACTCTAGTCCTAAGTCAAGCGAAAATATTGGTATTGTTCTCTTGCGTTAGATTCTTCTTCGTCAGTTACCTAGATAACGAACTTGCCATATGGAAGAGCGTAAGTATGGCGAACTCAAGTGACGGAGAAGCCTCCGGTGTGGAAAGTGAGCATTTTCCGGGATCGAATGAAAGTGAAGCACTTGTAGCCGAGAGTGATGGCGAACAGGTTTCCCAGGCTGAGAGTGGTTCTTTGACGGAATCCGATCCAGATCCTATCCTCCCTAAAAGCTTAATGATATTCGTCGCAGGACTTGACATGGAGTATCCTGACGTGCATAGCAATGATAATGTAAAAAGGTCGACGCATATTGAAACATTTTCGTTCAACCCGGAGAGAATCTTCGGCGAAAAGGGTTCAATAGAAAACTTAGACGATATAGTCGAGGAACTATTAGATGTTACTCTGAACTCGGCGACGGACCACAAACTGGTATGTTTCCTTTCTTAGAATATTATCAGTCGAGTATTGTTGTTTAACCATATCTTTCAGTGTTTATCGGAGCTCGGCCTTGGCTTTATGGCAGCTGATCTGGGTGGTATGATCGTGAAAAAAGTCCGACAGCTTCCTATTCCATTAATGTATACATGTAGGTATGTTAAGAAAAGCCGTTACTAACCAAAGCTAGCAGGCCCTACTACGGGCGTTGGAACTTGCCAAGTATCGAGAAATATACGAAAGAACCTCGCTCCTAGTAAGCTAACTAGTCTTATAAGATCTTCATTGATTGGACTGACATATTAATAACCCAGGTTTTTTTCGGTACTCCGCACCAGGAATCCAAGATATCAAGCTGGGAAACCACAATATTAAGTATTATTGAAGATACCTATCGAGGGCTATGGGGTCCTTGGATTCCGCATCACATCTGCCACTTATCGCTGTATCTGGAAAAACTCCGCCTGGATTTTGATAAGATGTCGAGCAAATTCAGGATGATTAATTATGTTCAAGATTTGCCTGAGTCTAGCTCTGAAGTTCTCGTAGGCTACATGCCTTTCTGATTCTAATAGTTAGATAAATAATGATAACCGTTGCTAATCCCATGACTTAGACGGTTCACAAATCTTGCGCAGAACTCCAGGGTCTTAACGTTACGAACATCAGATGCAACCTAACGCATTTTGAGCTCAACCAGTTCATAAGATATTCTCCTGCAGAAGACTACATTATAGAGCGTATAGAGGATGTTCTTACCTGTATGTTCCTTCTCCGGTACTTCATGATGCCCCTCGCAGCCACTAACAAAGCTTTAGACGTCTCTAAAGGCTACCAGGAACTCATTCAGTGGTTATCTCTCCAGTCGGATGGGATTGAGACTGAATTTCGGACTCTCGGAGGTCTTGATAGCCTTGCCACGTTTATCGTCGGATCGAAATCATTAGAGTCTTCTATCCGTAACGATCGAGCAAACCTTGTGTCACTAGAAATAGAAGCAGAGCTCGATGGGAAACTATTTTTGTCCTGCTTCGGCAACGCGATCCGACAAGTTATACCAAAATATCCTGGTGTTATCGTTGCTTGCTCCTCACTTACCTCTAATGAACACTCCTCCTTAACCGAAATAGGACTCCTATCCAACTGTCTTCTCCAAATGTTGAAGCAATGCCCTAAGCTATACCATGAGATACGTCTATCATTTGAACGAATCATAAATGCTTCGTACAATCTAAACCCTGAGCTTAGAATCCCGGCACTTTGGGAATTCTTGAGGTTGGCCCTTCTTTACTCTGATTGTCCATGCTTTTGGATCATCCACTCAACAGACACTCCAGCGGAGAAAACACTGCTTCTAAAAATAATAAAACGTCTTCAATTCTTCGACGAACTATACGAAGGCTCGCGGAAAGTAATCATTGTTACCAGTACAATGTTTAGAATTGAATTTTCGTTGCCAAAAATATTTTTGCGGACATTCTTGGATCGCGACGTCTTAAGAGCATCTATCGAGAAGGATCTTCAGTTGCAACTGGAACTGATAGTCACCACAAAACCTCGACTATTAGATATCAGAAAAAAGATATCCCAGTTACTACATGAGCACGGGTCGAATCACAAATTGATGGAATTCTTGTTGGATATGTTACGGTTCAGTCACATCCCCATCCCGAGCACCTTGGCCCGCCTCGCGGATGATTTTACTTCTACCGATATGGCGTTCCACGTCATATTCGACCAGGTTCCCCATAGCTGCCGAGTTTGGACGCGTAAAGTCCTCGGGTTTATATGCTGTTCAATGAGACCCATGTCCACAGGCGAACTCGGAACTATGATGGTCGCAGCCGACTGTGAAAATCTTGACCAACTCAGAGAGAACATAGATCCTGGAACGGCACAATATATTGTTGAACTACTGCCGGGGATTGTACGGATCCAGTCAGGAAAAGTATATGTAGCCCATGGTGAACTAAATTCCTTTCTTAGCCGAAACCCAGGCGACTGGTATTATCTTGAGGACTACCACTCGGAAACTGCGCTGGTTTGCTATCACTACCTTATCCTCCTTATAGAGAATTTAGGTGCCGCGGGTACGCCACTACTAGAAAAAATCGTCCAATGGGGACGATGCGGCAGATCCTACCCAGGAGAAATGAAGGACACTCTTCTGGGTGATCGAATTTTCTGGCTATCCTCCTACGCTTCCATGTACTGGTGTGAGCATGGCCTTGCTTCGCGAAGTGACTCATTTGCCGGCCTTCGACCTAAGCCTTGGCTAAAAAGTTCGAACCGACTGAAACAATTGCTCATCTTGAGGCTTTATAGTAAATGGCCATTTGATCAAGGTTTTAGAATGCCCGAAGAATCTATGCCACCTGACCTGAGAGAAGCGGTCCGCATGAGTGAGATAGATGCCTTTGAAATGATAGTACAACTGGTTGACCGTCAGCCAAGCAGGTCGTGCCTCGACCTTATATACTTCCCTACATCTTCAGCAGAGGAAGCTCTCGGTCGTTGGATTTCTGCCAACTTCACAAGCATAGGCCTGTATGAAGCAGTCACTCTATACCCCCAAGTTATTGAAGTGCTCCTCGAACGCGAAAAAGAGACGATACTCAACGAGATGCCCGCTCTCCTTACGTCTGTTGCTCTGCACAGCAACCTATCCTTCTTGATGGACTTCCTTGGAAGAATTGAGAACGAGGTTGGTCTTAGAGAAGTAACACGAGAGGCGCTAAGCTACGCGGTTATATTGGGGTTTGTTGATATCGTAAAAGTATTGGTAAGTTACCAAGCAAGTCCTCTTGGAACTTTCCGAGTTGACCCGGACACTGTCACTCTTCTGGGTGAGGCTGTATCGACTGGTAATAAGGAGATGGTCCGGCTACTTCTGGACGCTGGAGCCGATATAAATGTGCCGGATGAAGCTGGTCCTATGGACATCGGAACTAATACACTTCACGTCGCCTGCAAACTCGGCCTCGTAGACATGGCACGTCTGCTGCTCGACGCAAGTGCAGACGCAAACCTCCCAAACGCCACCTCGAGGACCGCGCTGCACGTTGCAAGCGTACGTGGATTTGCTTCGATTTGTGAGTTACTAATTGAGCATGGTGCCAACATCACAACAGACGCACAACTTCAAACACCGTTATATCATGCAGCAAGGTGGTACTGTAAAGGGTCGCGATACAAAAAGACAGCAACCATATTAATTGGGACTCTTAAAAATCAGTTCCCAGGCTATAGAGAGGGAAGCAGCCGGTACAGCAGCGAGGATGCCGGAAGTCTCTCAAGAACAATCAACACGCAAACTCGTTTGAAAAAAAGTACCGCTCTGATGCATGTGGCAATAGCTGGTGACATAGATGTAGTATTATCTATGATCGAGATCGGGGCCAACGTTAACATCAGCGACAATTATGACTACACTGCTTTAGAGAGAGCTGTAGCGATGGGCAATGTGAATATGGTTCGTTGCCTATTGGACAACGGCGCGCAACCCGGCCGGAAACGGGGGAATGGTGAATCATTATTGCACATAGCTTCTGCCACGGGGAGAAATGAAGTTATCGAAGAGTTACTCAAGCTGGACATGCCAGTTGATCATCTAGATGAAGACTCATATTCCCCTCTTGCAATGGCAGTTATGTGGAAAATCGTCCGTGCTGTGGAGCAGCTGATTCCACGGAGTTCCAAAGAGACCATATCGATGGCATTGATATTTGCGGCACGGTACGGTCGCCACGAGATATTGGACATGCTACTAGATGCCGGTGCAGATATGGAGATAGAGAATGTATCTGGCAAGAGACCCCGTAAGTATATTTTATTACCAACCTTCGACCTTATTTGAGGCGTTAGCCTTCGAAGCTTAAATCTCTGTCTTGATTCCTTCCATAAACTATTTACTTTTAAACAGACATTCTACCCAGACTCTCTTCCAAGACCTTCTATAAAGATAAAACTAATTGCAATATTCTTCTAGTAATTGTAGCTGCAGAAGCTGATAGCGAGTGCTTCGAAATTCTCCTCGAGCGTGGGGCGCAAGCAGTCTTGCCCGAGGATATTAGGAGACCTAAGATTCACCTATTAAAAGAAGGCCAAGGCCTTTCTTTCCTTGCTGGGATTGCTCATGCGTACTCCCCAAAAATCGTCAGAGCGTATGCTGAGCACCTTAAAAGCGAAATTAGCGACGATGCTTTCTTATCGGAAACCAGCGAAGCTCTTGCCATGGCGGCGTGGTTTTCACGTCGTGAGAATATGCGACTTCTGCTGGAGTATGGCGCAGATCCCAACTATATGGTCGCAAAGTTCGACGTCGCGTACGGCTCGGCTATTGGCATGGCCTTGCGTGATATAGATACTTCTCGGGAGCTATTGGACAACTCTATTAAGCCGGTAGACTTGAACAAGGTGGACGACTATCGGTGGACTCCTCTCCAGGTGTTAATGTTCTATGACCCCCCTGACATTAAAGAGATACTTGAGTTACTGCTCGCACACGGAGCTGATCCTACAATCATAAGTGGAAGTTTCGGAACCATTCTGAATGCAGCTTGCCTTTCTATGGACAATGATAGTTTTGACAGAATACTGAACTTACCTGGAGTCTCTCGGGATACTCCAGATGATCTAGGGAGGCTTCCGCTCCATCTTGCAACACAAAGATATCCTGCAGACGAAAGGGTCGATTTGCTCACCACGGAGAATTCTACGTTCAGAAGCACAGATAAGCAAGGACGCAATGCTCTCCATTACGCTGCAACTGGCGGCTTGGTAAACAGGGTAGATAAGGTGTTAAACGAATGCCCTGATTTGATCAACACCGTAGATCGCGATGGCTGGACGGCGCTCCACTGGGCCTGTCGGGAGAATGACGTATCGTATACTACGGAGTGCTTGATCCGCCATGGAGCCAACAAAGAAGCTAAAAGCCACGATGGGTGGACTCCTCGCCATGTTGCCATTTACCATGGCAAGACGGAACACCTAAAACTTTTACCGGAAGAGAGCAGTGACACCGATGGTGAAGAACTACCTACCGAAGCAGCTAAAATGATAATTGGCTACTCCTGCGACTCGTGCTTCTGCGTAAGTTACAAGATCACTAGATCATTTAATCGTTATAAATGTACCTGATACTGATTTTTAACTAGGGTATATATGGAACGGGATACCGCTGCAGCACATGCCCTCGTTATTGGCTCTGCTTCAAGTGCTACCGGTTCTGCGAGAAGACGCATCCCAAGCACCATGTGTTCTCGCGACGCGATCAAGACACACAGGGACCAGATACGCCGCTAAGGGACGAGCCGGGAACTCGAGATATACAAGACGAGGAAAGCAATTAACCCGGAATTGGACAGTCTCGATATAGTGTCGTGGAATAAGTATAATAATTGAGAGATTTGAAGTTGAAAACCAGGCTTACGCGGTCCTGAATTCAGGAAGACGGTAAAGGCCATGAGACAGTCACAGATGGAAAGCAAAAGAGAAAGCAGAGCGCTGCCTTGAGCCTCTTACAGCACCTAGGTAAGGCCTGGCTATGAATTGAACCCATTCGCTACCTTACATACTGTAACTCTGTACAAAGTGAGACTCGCCAGATAGTCATAAGAATTGAAAATATATCGTAAGGCTTACTCCTAAGTGTAAAATGCCCAGCTGTCTTTACAAAGAATATGCAACTCTCATCTCCGTACTTATCCAAAGACCTTGTGCTATCGCTTATTTCAACAGCCGAGAAAATCTTTCAATATCTCCCCCCCCCCCCCCCCCCCCCCCCCCCCCCCCCCTTCACTCCAATAACTATCTCTAGGTACCTATTCATTAGAACCCTCGTTCGTCTCATCCCTATCCTCGTACCCGCTCTCAATAGCGCACTCCCCGCTCAGCGACACCGAGGCCAGGTTATCAACAGGGTACTTATCCGTCGTAGGCGGGATCCTGGGATCAAAAACCACCGCATCGTCCGGCGGTATCCTCCCCACGATCCTGCGCACCTTCTCGCTAGCGTCCGCGAAAACGGAGACGTGAGCGCGCACGTTGACTGTAGCGAGGAATAACCCTTCGTCGCCCACGCGGCGCTCCAGAAGCACCGCGACACGCAGGTACTTCGGCACGCCGCTCTTCTGGGACGCATTCTCCCGCAGCGCGAACCGCGCCGCGTTCGGCTTCCCCGCCGCGCGGCCGACAAACGCCTCCGTGCCCTCGACCGTCATGCTATCCCCGCGCTCCGCCGCGTCGCTCATCTCATACGTATAGCTCACGCCCGCGGAAGCCACCGGGTCCGCACCCAGCTGCACGCCCGTCTCGAAGCCGTGCTTCCGCTTCGACGCCCGCGTCGTGCGCAACAGGCCCCGAGACCCGCGCGGCGCGATGCTTTTGACCCCCGGGTCCCGGCGCGCCGAGTCCCGCCCGTGCGCCGAGAACACGATGTCGATCTGCACTTCGCGGTAGCGCCGCCGCGTGCTCTTCTGGCCCAGCGCCGCGAACTCGAAGATCGCGAGCGAGCACGGCGCCTCGCTGTCCTCCGAGTACCGCCCGTGCACGACGTCGGCTAATCGCCCCAGGACCCGCAGCGCGCCCTGCCGGTCGTACCCCGTGATGAATTCCCGCTGCATCTCGCCGGGCTCGTTCTGCAGGCGGAAATGCGCCGACTCGTCGTTCGAGTCGGCAAGGATGATCTCGAAGGTCTCATCGTCCATATTTTCTTTTTCTATGTTTTCTCTATGAGGTAACTTGCCACCTAGCTAGTTACTAATTGGAAATGAACCTTCTATCTTCTCCTTAGGGAGACACATGCACATGAAGAAAAGAAAACAAACCAATTTACTCGAATCTAATAAGCACAGCTGGAAGACATCGAGCCTTGTGAACGGCAGGCTATACGATCTATAAATAGACAACGCGTTTATACTAGAACCCACTCAGATCATCCTGATCAAAAGGCTCAGTAAGGCAGCCGGGTTGACTCACGGTATTGCGCTTCTTGCTTAGTTACACGGCAGGCCGAGTACGATAGACCATTGGATGGGTTAAAAAGGTGTGATACCCCGCGGTCTACGGGGTGGCAGAGGTCTTCCAATATTCCTCCATGTATGCTTACCTGCCTACCTAGATAGGTACCTAATATACTAAGTATGATGTTTGGTTAGACTTCAAGTAGCGATCATAAGACACGAGACATTATCAACCCATATGTTCAATTTCAAAAGTGCCCTCATTTCAAATCAACTTTGATTGATATATAGGAGTTTCCAGGTTCCTGCGCTCCCCCTTTTTGCAACAGGGTAATGCAAAAATATCATACAACACAACATGGGCTTCCTATCTTGAAACAGTATATAGTAAGGATTAAGGAGGTACTTACACATCTCTGGGTCTGCGATTTTATTTACATAATTTCTAGAAGACGTGCCAGGTGCGTATAAACTAGGTACTTATTGTTCTGTGAGTATCTACTCGCGAAGTTGACTTGGTTAATCTATCTATGATCTCTCAGCTAAACACCATAACAATTTAAAACTTCGCGTCCTATAACAGTTAGGCCTTGTTTCAAAACCTTTCATAAGGCCAAGAATATTGTGCAAGCCAACTAGAGGTTGTCGATAGTATTAAAAACGAGCCGGTAACCATGTTTACCATGTTAGGTTGTAAGCTAACGATACGCCTTCTCGGCAAAGAAGCCCATGATACATCGGCTACAATAATATTCACGGAACAGCCACTAGGCGCTCTCCCTTCCCCAATTGGTCCAATAATCAGATGAATATTCAATGATCTTTCAAGATAAGGTGTTATCGTGAATGTCCTCAGCACAACTTTGATTACATTGACACCCCGAATTGCTCGTCAAGATCGATTTGGACTTGAGGGCTATTAGTTAGTCCTTCAATAGTATCATCAATACCTTTGCCACTACCCGGCGTGAAGTGACGAGTACGTTTAATGTTCTTTTCGGTGCAACCTGTGATACGAATCTCTGGCGTTGCTTCGCCGCACCCGTGAGAGTCTATATTTGTATGTGGAAAGACATTCGTACAATTGGCAAGGCCATTACCAAAGTCAGCTGCAGATGTGGATCGATGAGAGAAGACTGCTGAGAATGCGCCTTGGCTTGGGGGAGAATTGCTTGAACTGTTGTCTCGGGTTTCCTTACCAAGGTTACTGAATGACGACTGCGAAATTTTGCGCATTTCAGCATGGTCTATGGTCGATGTGTTATCGTTTGGCGAGCCTTGGTGAAGACGATTCTCCTTGCGCGACTTTACTTCAGGGGCTGATGGGGTTATACTTCCAGCATGGACTGGAAGCGGATGTGGCTGATTCAACAATGAATGCGTAAGAGAATTTGCGAGCTCGGATGAGAAATTGACGTGGCTAGTATTGAAAAAATCGTTCATTGACGTACCTATCGTGGGATACTCATCAGCCTCACTCACTACGTTGAGGTGGTAATTGAGATAATGGGCTGAGATACCTCCGGGCGTGCTGATCTTGCTCACGTCTAGGTTAAGGTCGTCGATGAAATTTGCCCCAACCAAAGTTGTTGGTGTGTTGGATGGCACTTTGGGATCATTGGTACATAGGTCCGCATCTCCAAGATTAGATGTTGAGAGGTTTAAAAATTGATGGTCTGATAAGCCCTGAGTTGTGTTCGAATTATTCAAGCCGTAATCTGGCATGCTAAGATCAGAACGCGACGTCTTGCTTACACCAGTAGCCCTGCGGATGGATGTAGCGTTACAGTTAGACTTGCCGTTGCTGATAGTCTGATTGAATCCTATGGGTCCGAAATTGTTGTTCGTCCAGTCAAAGCAAGCGGTAGCCTCAGATTTCTGTGTGCTGAAGGGATCTGCCCAGGCAGACCCAGATCCAGATCCAGTTTCGTTACGCTGTAGCAATGCCTGTGTATTAGGCATGGAACTGAGCAAACCACTGGTGTTTGCCTGTGTTAGACCTTGAGGACCAGGATTATACCCGGATGAATTAGATGTCCCTTTCATGTAGCTCGTTGTCCGACGACGGGGTGAGTGGAGATGGGCATCCGGACCGTCTTCATGGTGTTGTGAAGGAACAGGCATGGTAGGATTGAAAGGAGTACGTCGCCACATGCCAGGATTTGGCCACGCGATACCAGAGCTCTCGAGAATGTCTGCGACGTATACCCGTTAGTATGGAACATCTTACCGTATTAAAACAGGCTATTGGGTTTTATACCAAGCGGAGCATGTTGGAACGAAAATGCTACAATATTCTTGACTCGTTCGATGGGGACAGTCAAAGAATCCCTTGGGAACCCCTCGCTAATGATGATTTTAATTCTTCCAATCTCGTCTGCCGGGCTCCAGTAGCTTTGCTGGAGAACTTCGCTGCGAAACGGAGGGAACCTCAGAGTTTCAAGATCACCATTCTTCGTGAATTCTACCGGTGGTTAGCTGTGGAAACTTGGCTTATCATAAGATTGGATTACCAAAGCTATGGTTGATCAACTGAGGCCACGGCCCAGTGCGGGTTAAAGCCGAGGAACTGAAGGATAGCTTGATCAGTAACTACTCAGACCTAGGATACTCAAGGTTGAGGACCTACGCGACCAGACGGCCATCAATTAAGACTCGTGCTTCGAACTTGACTAATTCTGGATGCTTGCTGTAGTTTCTGGTGAATTGACTGATATCGGGTGTCTTCCAAGAGTGAAGCGAGATGTTGAACTGGGTGCCCGGGGACAGTCCTGGCATGAAACATGTCATGGTTGGCAAGCCGTACGATCCGTGGCTATATGCAAATTCTGGACACGTATAAATAAGCTGATCTGGCCCCAGAGACACCGAATATTAAGATGCAAAGGTATTTTAATGATATACCTTAAGTAGAAGATATTACTCACCATTATCGTGGACCACATGGCAATTAGTCTTGAACTCCTTCATTGGGATTTTGGAATCCCTGGGAAATAATAGCACATCCCAATCTTCAAAACGCATCTTCACTGACTGAGGATACTGAACGGCAAAAAGTAGAGAAACCTCAAAGAATATCTGGTTGATACAACGAACAAAACTGTGAATATAGTTGATCACTTTCGAGAGGCATTCGCAGGAAGTCTGTGTTGTATAGTATTTGGTTATATGGATTGTAGAAGTTGGATATCGCAAGTGTTGAAGAAGAAGGTGAATTATTGTAAAGTAATAGCTACATAGTCGAGAAATTCCATGTGAATGACGCGCCTGTAAGGTAATGGCTCCGTCGCGAGTTCCCATTTTATTATATACCTACCTACTTGTATAGGTAGATAATACCTATTGAAGGTACCATGCAAGAACGATACCTCTATCAGCTCAGGTAAGCTATACCTTAGTATGTATTGTATAAAACTGATACGTACCTGGCTTAACTCCAACCACATAACCTTATGTATTTCATAGACAAGTACATACTAAACCTAATGAACCAAGCAAGGGCGAAAGAAAGAAAGAGGTATTGGGGTATTAAGTATTTTGCTTCGATAGTTTTGGAGTGAATGAATTTGGGAACTTGTAATCTAGGGTAGAGTTATAATCTGGATAGATATTTCCAACAACTCTTACGATGCAATGGATAGCACCTTGCGTATTGGACATGTAAACTAATAGTTAATCACAGTAAAAATATGAATTACTAGAGCTCGCAATAGCCATATCGTCCTAAATTAGACGAATTGAGATGATTGTCCACAGGATGTCTAGTCTCGATGGACTTACGTGTTCGTCTACTAATACTTTAGTTGTTAAGCTGATCTGATTCTGATTCAGTATCTCCGGGCGAATTTGCCTCGATATATGTACAATCGTCTTTACTCTTCCTCTACTTCTTCAATCTGATACGGTTCTGGATCACCAGGAGCTCTTGCCTATAAACATTGTCAATATCACCGGCCATATTTACTGACTCAATCAGCTATTAACTTACCCGCACAGCACCAGCACCGCCCAGCTCTCGTTCAAGACCTCCCTCAAATTCCCGGGGAAAAGACGGCTTATCAGGATATACTCTTCCGATCATCCAGCATACTCCAACGAAGGTAGCGATGAATGCGCCAATTTGCAGTAATCCTTTTCCAGGAGAGACCCAGGTGTACTCGTATGTAGAGAATATACCGAGAAGGTCATTATCCTCGTGAATTGGCTCTCCGTAGTTTCGTCGTTCTTGCTTATCCCACCAGTCTCCATACGGGTCGCGGAACTGTCGCTTAATAGCCGGGGGGTTAATGTAGCCACCATTCTGTATGCGTCAGTTATGAGCATACGACCAACAAATTCCCAAAGCCACCTAAACTAACCATGTTCGGATCTTCAGCATCTGTGAGTACTGGCCTGTCCGGGAACTTCTCGTCTATGACTGCTCGGTCGTTGAATGACGGTGGAAGGAATGTGCGTTGTTGGATGATGGGTAATCGTCGCGATGCCAGCGATGCCGACCGGAGAGCCGAAGCCCTTACAATTCGCTGAGAAAGCATCTAATGAATGTATGTTAGTTAATTTTGACAATTTAAAAAAAAATCAATTGTAACATACTGTAAGGATTATCGGCTCAAAAACCTTGATAGTATTCAGATTCTGTGTCGCTTGGGTTAGGTAGTTTTATTGCCGAGAGCATCAATTGAAGCTTGGAGATGAACCACTGACGATGCAAGCTTACTAAGAATATTAGCCTTTGCGCTAAGGTTTTAGGTACCTACATGTACTTAAAAGATCTACCTCCAGATACATTGGATAAATGTACCTTTCCACGACGTATACGTGAATAACTACACATATATATCATACACCCAAAGTATATGCGTAGAAGATGGGGGAATTACGCACGGATCATCTTACGTTTGGGGAACTTGGACCAAGCTGGGTTATTCATGTCCAAGGCAAGGCGGAGACCCGACGAAATTTTTGAATCATCATCAAACCGCTGATGAATAGTAATTTTGATACTAAATTCATCGTTGTTATTGTTCTAATGCCCTGTGCAAGCTTAAACCTCGTCATGATAATCTCACGTTAATTCTCTATCTCTAGACATACTTTTTATCCCATCCAATGTCCATTTCATCGAGATCCGCGTCTTCTTTTTCTCCTTACACCCCTGGACAGCTATGACGGCTACCGCGTCGCCCGAGTCTGCGCCTTCACACGACACCGCAAATACCACCAACTTAAACGGAACAAACAACCAAACTTCTCAACCAATTTCCGATAACTCTGCCGCCACTTTAGACAGCCCACATCACCTCGATATAAAATTAGAAAAATCCACCGCAGACCAATTGTCTTCAACAAAGGCTGAGGCAAATGGCAATATTGCAGCAGATAAAGCCGTCGACGAAACCCCCGTTAAGAACGATGATATTGACGAGAGACCCTCCAAACGCCGCCGGATACGTGACACAACACCCCATAGCGCACCCCGTCGACCTAAGCCCGAATCTCCCCCGTGGAAGAAGATAGAGGCCGATGGGCCCACCACTTTCACTGAAAATGGCAAACGAAGGTCTGGACGCACAAACCCGGTGCCTTTGGAGTTGCAGCCACCGAGCAACAAGAGGATGACCCGAGGAGCTCTCCACAACAACCAACCTGCTACACCAGCCAAAGACAAGCGCGCTGTAGCTAATGGCCAAGTAAACGGTTCACATAAGCACGTGCCAGCAGCCAAGAATACTTCATCTAAGGCTCCTACGCCTAGTGCCAAGCCGAACACAAGAAAATCTTTGACCAATGGCTCCAAACCTTCGCCAAAAACTCGAAGACGCTCTCATTCCCCGCCCCCTCAGACGACACCGCCGAGACGATCTACTCGTACGCGACGTAACTCTAAGACTCTTCGAGATGTTGTCGATACTCCCGATAGCAGCTCCAACCAGCCTGCGGATGGAAGCCCCAACTTGCGCCCAACGAAGATTCGATTACGGTTGAAAGGGCCTAGTATTCCTACCGTCCATCCAGCTCAAGTCAACGTTTTCCCAGGTCAAACTGTAGCACGTGCCAAAATATCAACCGATTTTCGCGACTTTGTAGATCGAGCGCCAGCTGTGGATGTGAAAGATGGCGGCTGGCTCGACCTTGCCGACGAAGGGGATCCATATACGCAAGAGGCGGCTGAAAGAGACGCTAGTGCTATTATTCGTATCGAGGCTGAAACGGAGCCTGGCGGACTGCTTAGCGAAGAACGTTCTACGCTGTTTGTTCCGGAACCTGTCGAGGAACCTCCACGGCAGTGGGCGCACATGGATCATCTTGTCAAGCAAATGGCCAATTTTCGGAAACTGATGTTAATGGAACAGCAAAGACATAGAGCTACAGCAAAGCGATTAGCTGAAGCCTGTCGGGACGAGTGGATACGCCGACAGCCCAAGACGACTGAGCAAATCGAAGCCGAGGCTAAGGCAGCATGGATTGTTCGATATAGAACTGTTGTGAAGGCCGTTGCTGGGACATGGGAGAATGTCAAAGCCGAGGTCAATCGACGTCGCCTAGAGGAATGGGAAGCTGCCGAACAAAAGAGAGTTAAAGCTGCTTTGAACGAAGCTGTCAGCATGTCGGAGCTCAAGTTACAGGCCCGCCGAGCACATTTTGATTCCGAACTTCTATCTGACGAAGATGAAGACGAACTGGAAGGATCAGATGAAGAAGCTGATGACGAGGATAATGAACTTGGTTCTGATGAGGAGTTATCCGATGAAGCATCGGGCGAAGATGAGGATGAGGATAATATGTCTTCTGCCGACGATGATGACGACGATGACGCAAAGTCGAACGGCTCTAATGAAGGTCTCACGCAGGATCAATTAAGACAGAAATATGCGAATATCCCAGATCTGACACCAGATGACCAAGGCGAAACTACGGATGAATCCATTGATATGGACGATGATCTAGGATCAAGCGATGACGAGGATATGGAAAGCGGTGGAGGGGATGGCGAATCGGAGGAAGAAGAAGATTCCGACGCTGATGAAGAGCCTTCCGGGCTACTGGGTCTTCTCTTCGGTAAATCTGAACTTCAAAAGATGAAGCAGGAGGCAGTAACAGCTGAATCACCATCTCAACATGACGTTGAAATGACAGACGCCCCGGAACCTGCACTTGTCAACGGAATTGATGCCCCTGATACTGTTGCATCTGAGGATAATACGAAAGATGATGCAGCACCACAAGGCGCAGATGCGCAAGATAAAACTTCGGCGGCATTAATGGAGGAAGAGGAGCGCGTTGGGGACTCTACTCCTAACCAGGATCAAGTGCCAGCAAACCCACCCAATATTGCGGCTACCACGGTTGCACCGCCAGAAAACCCGTGCGCAGCTAACAAACCTGATGCTCTTGTCACAGTGCCGGAACCGTTACAAGCACAAGATGTTGAAATGGAAATTATTGAAGCGGTTAAGCAGGTCAACGACGAGGCTAATGAGAACGCGTCATCTTTGGCAGCGGAACCAAAAGTGAGAGCGATACCAAGTGTCGAAGTTGTAAATGCGTCGTCAGATCAGCCACAAGTACAAGCGACTTCAGATACAGACGCAATCACAAACCCTCCCAGTCGTGATCGGAGTCAATCACCCCGAACGTCTGATACCAAACCTTCGGAAGTTGACACGGCATCTTCTGTCATCAAGTCGGGTGCAAGCAGGTCAAGTTCGCCTCAGTACCAGGTACCGAGAACAGATGTTCCATTCTTGCTTCGTGGAACGCTACGTGAATATCAGCATTACGGTTTGGATTGGCTTGCTGGTCTTTACAGGAATCAAACCAATGGTATTCTTGCAGATGAGATGGGTCTAGGAAAGACAATTCAAACAATCGCTCTCCTAGCCCATCTAGCTTGCCACCATGAAGTATGGGGGCCGCACCTGGTTATTGTCCCGACTAGTGTCATGCTGAATTGGGAAATGGAATTCAAGAAGTGGTGTCCTGGTTTTAAAGTCTTGTCCTATTATGGTAGCATTGATGAACGTAAACGAAAACGCCAAGGGTGGAAGACAGATGATATGTGGAATGTGTGCATTACATCCTACCAAATCGTGCTACAAGATCAGCAAGTCTTCAAGCGCAGACAATGGCATTATATGATCCTTGACGAGGCTCACAACATCAAAAATTTCAAGTCCAAGCGCTGGCAAACGCTGCTTACATTTAATACTCGAGCACGGCTCTTGCTTACAGGCACACCGTTGCAGAACAATCTGACCGAGTTGTGGTCGCTACTGTTTTTCTTGATGCCGTCCGAGAACGGGGTCGGCGGGTTTGCAGATTTAGCAGAATTCCAGGATTGGTTTCATAAACCAGAGTCCCAGATCTTGGAGAGTGGCCGAGAGCAGATGGACGAGGAGGCTCGCGCAATCATTGCCAAATTGCACAAGGTGCTCAGACCTTATCTCCTGCGTCGACTGAAAGCAGACGTCGAAAAACAGATGCCAGCCAAATATGAGCATGTCGAATTTTGTCGGCTATCACGCAGGCAGCGTGAATTGTACGATGGATTTTTGGCACGTACGGACACTAGAGAAGCCCTTTCTTCGGGGAACTACATTTCGGTTATCAATTGTCTTATGCAACTACGTAAAGTCTGCAACCATCCAGACCTCTTTGTCGAGCGTCCCATCATGACATCTTTCCGGCAACGCAGATCGGTACTAGCCGATTATGAGTCGACCGACAGCCTCATTCGGGGGAAGTTGCTCCAAGACAATCCCATGACTATTGTCAGCAAGAGTTTCCTCAATCTCATTCCAACCGAGTACGAGGGTTTGTCGAGGTCAATATGTGACCGCGTCTATCAGCTCAGTGCCCACCGTCCATTAATGGACCTCCGCGAAGCTCAGAAGGCCCGAGCCCAGGCTGCTTATACAAATCTGGATCCCGCTACTGTAGAGTCTAATATTGTATATCTCGAAAGCGCGGCACGATGGGGTCGTTTTGAAGAATTGCAGCATTGCGTTTATCTAAACGCGCTTAGGCGACAACAGCGTCCAATATATGGCAAACAGCTCACGGATTTCTTGACTCTTGGTATCAGTGCGCGACCACACAAGCCTCGGCCAAAGATCCCACAGAAGATCATGAGTTGGTTTGAAGAAGATTCAGCTGTTTTGAAATCAATTGTACCTACGCTCGACCAGCGTGCGGCATCTATGAAGACCATCATCTCCAAGTTCGCCTGTGTCACACCAGCAGTTGTCACTCGGGATTTTGACCGATTTATACTCGGCTCTAGTGGCGTCGAGGCATTCAACGAGACAAATCTCAAGTTATCAGCTCCAGTACGGTATTCGCCGTTCATGCAGAAAGAAGCACCGCTTGACCCATGGCATGAAGCTCGTATGAGGTTAAGCATTCAGTTCCCCGATAAAAGATTGCTACAATACGATTGCGGAAAGTTGCAGGCACTTGACCGTTTGTTACGCAAGCTACAATCCGGTGGCCACCGCGCCCTAATCTTTACACAGATGACAAAGGTGCTTGATATTCTTGAACAGTTCCTCAATATTCACGGGCACAAATATCTGCGGCTTGATGGCGCTACCAAAGTAGAACAACGGCAAATCTTAACAGATCGCTTCAATCACGATACACGGATCCTCTGCTTCATCCTTTCTACACGATCAGGTGGCCTTGGTATCAATCTGACTGGAGCTGACACTGTTATCTTCTATGATCAAGACTGGAACCCTGCGATGGACAAGCAATGTCAAGACCGATGTCATCGCATCGGTCAGACAAGAGACGTACATATCTATCGGCTGGTAAGCGAGCACACTATCGAGGCAAATATTCTTCGCAAAGCGAGCCAGAAGCAGATGTTAGACGATGTAGTGATCCAGGAGGGTGGCTTTACTACCGATTACTTCAATAAACTCTCCGTGCGTGACGTTATTGGCGGCACACCGGACGAGACTGATGTGGTTGGCGACGCGATGGACCGCGTTCTTGGCGGTGTGGAGAGCAGTGATCAGCGCACGGTTGGACGAGTCCTCGAGCAAGCCGAAGACCGCGAAGATGTAGCTGCCGCCCATGTCGCGGAGAAAGAGATACAAGAAGACGAAGCAGATTTTGCTGAAAAACCGGCAACTGGAAGTGCGTCCGGATCTTCAAGTACCAGACTGGGTACTCCCATAACCCGGGACGGATCGCTTGCGCCGGGCATTGCGAGGTCAAATCTCGGGTTGTACTCCGAGTCGGCGGACGTGGATAACGCAGTCGAAGAGATCGAAATTAACGCGTGGGGAGAGACAATTCATAATATCGACGAGTACATGCTTGCGACAATGGGCAAACAGCTTGAAGGTACAGCATTAGAGCTCCCCAAGGATAAAAAGAAAAGTAAGAGTAAGAAGGGTAAGGACACTCGCAAGCGTTGATGTCACCCACCCTATGCGAATTACGTCCTGTTCCTCGCAGAGTCAAAGCGTGTTAGGAAAACAGTTCAAACAATTCAGCTGCATGCTATGGAGCTCGATGCCAGCTATATGTTGGCAACACGCAAAGGCGTTGGTTGTAGAGACAAAAAAAAAAAAAGTGGACGATAAACACTGGAAGACAGGCATGGAGACAGGCTTATACATTGCATATATTGGTGTTTTTTTTGCGCGGAATGAGCAAGGGCAAGGCGGCGTACTGAAAGGACTATGCATCACATTGGTATGATAGGTTTAGTGCGTGTTGGAGTTGGGGAGATGTCATGAAAAAAAGGAGCAATTAGAAAACCTGTATCTGTACGAGCCAGGAGGTACTAGTAGATAATAACGTGACGAAAAGACGAGAAATGACCGCTCATGGCGGAATTCACCACTTTTACAAGCAAAATCGATGGTAACATTTATATATGCATATACCTACCTATGTGTGAGAAGTGATATGAGAGGTGACGCTAAAAGAGAATAGACGATGACGCCGGCAAACCGTGGCCGCTACTCTGTAGAAGAGCCGATATATTTCCCCGCGTAGGATCCACCAAGGAGAACCGACGAACCGTTCGATTTATTTAGATAGCTGCGGATAACACCGCCGACATAGTTATTTTCTCTTGTTCATGATCAACGCCTAGGGGGTATTTTATAATATTTTCATATATATAATAGCAGAAATAATCTAGCGAAAGAAGGTCAATTATAAGTTCGCAACGGAAAGACGACCATAGACATATAATAAAAGTTATTGTGAAGGCTCAAATCGGCACTTATACCGCTGTCGCTGTCCTTGCGGCGGGCGAGCAACACAGCTAACGGCACTTATAAGAAAGTCTAAATTACCGAAGATTTAAAAGTAGCGAGCCGCTATTCACAAGCACGTCTAAGATGACATCCCAGACGGCTCAAGATGCCCAGCATGAGAGCTTCCGGCAGTATCTGCCAGATCTAAACACCCCGCGGTTCCAGGCCATCGCAAAGAACGATGCGTACGGACACGCGAAGGAGTTGCTGGAGCATCATAGACCTCCGTGGTTGTATGGGCTGTACGTGCATTGGCGGAAGTTATTTGAGGAGCCCTTTAAAGGCGTAACGAACGATGGTATGTGTATTCTCTCGCTCTTCGTTTATACCAACTGGTCTCCCCTGCATACGGCTAGTCAAGAGTGAAGAAAGTAAAATGGGTATGTTGATAGGTACTGTAAAGGGGGCCAGAGTTGTATAGTAGGTATGTCAGGGAGAAATACTTACGGTGCTAACAGTTACTAGGCATTGTCCGACCCAACCTTTTTAAGCTCCGCGATGAAGGCGTCCCCATCGATGCCATCACCCGTGCTGCTAACGGCATTATATCGCAGTTGAGCGCCGAGCAGACCGCCCGCACGCTCCTGCACATCGACTCGCCGGAGTGGCGGTCGTGGTCGAACCCCGAGTTCCTCGTCAGCGACAAGGGGATCCGACTAGACGAGATCACGCCGTCGCTCCGGGACTCCGTCTTTCTCCTCCTAGAGACCACGCTTAGCCCCGAGGGCTACGCCAAGGCTCGCGCGGCTATGCAGATTAACCATTTCCTAGGGGAGTTAGTCAACGCGCCGAAGGTCATGAACGAGCACAGCTACAACTTCGTGCTGTTCGGGGTCCCCGCCGTCGACCGGCCGTGGGGCTTTTCGCTCTACGGACACCATCTGTGTCTGAGCGTGTTCCTGCACAAGACCCAGATCGTCGTGTCCCCGTGGTTCACGGGCGCGGAGCCCAACCTCATCGACGCCGGGCCGCATAAAGGCACGCGCATCCTGCACGAGGAGGAGCGGCTGGGACTAGAGCTGATGCAGAGCCTGAGCGATGAGGGGAAGCAGAGGGCGACGGTGTACGAGAAGATGAAAGATCCGAAAATGCCTCGCGGCCGATGGAACCACGACGACCAGCGGCATTTATGCGGCGCGTACCGCGACAACCGCGTAGTTCCGTATGAGGGGGTCCTCGTAAGCGAGCTCTCGCCCGCACAGCAGAGCCTCGTGCTCTGCATCTTGTTCCAGTATCTCTCGTATCTACCGTCTCGGTCGCGCAAGCTGAAGATGCGCGATTGCGCGGAGCGCTTCGACGAGACGTACTTCTCGTGGATCGGAGGGCACGGAGACGCGGACCCGTTCTACTACCGAATCCAGAGCCCCGTCGTCCTCGTCGAGTTCGACCATCACTCGGGCGTGTTCTTGAGTAACGCGGAGCCGGCCAAGTTCCATATACATACGCTGCTACGGACGCCGAATGCGGGAGACTATGGGTTCGCGCTGAGGGGCCAGATCGGGCCTGCTGTGGAGCAGGAGTATGTCTGGGAAGAATAGAGTCTGGATATCTGGTTCCAACCTAGTCATGTGTGATTTCATGTACATGTTGCCAAGTGGATTCGGGACGCGAGATCGGATTTGGGAAAAGGGGTAGGGGGAAATAGGTAACGTATGTGCTTCACTTCAACATGCATACTCGTACGGAAGTAATAGCGTAAACATTAGTTATTGATATTGATATATCGAAGTTTATCGAAGCAACTAGGTTATATGTTAACTCTAATGTTCCCCCTTTTCGGTTTACTCGATTGTGAATAACATGTTGTATGGATTTGCTCATTTAGATGTCTCAAGAATTCGAGAGGTAGTCTTCACAACGTTTTCCAAAGGCCTACAAGGTAAGGGTGTTTTTACAGAAATCAAAATAGAAATTAAAATAGCCAAGGCACGCAAATACGACAAATAGTTTTGTATTCCTCTTACGATCCATACTGTCACGTATATTAACTCGCATCCTCATATCAAAAATCTCACAGCCTCAGCCTTAGCTCATAAGGATTCGACAAACTCCTCCACGTTACCTATCTCGTGTTTCCACAGGGCAATATACATGTAGACCTAATATAAAATAATATTAAACGCCTCCGACATCCGGTCTATAAACAGAATCCAATCCATCTTAACAAGGACGACATATCATCAGATACAACCCGTATATATCACATGAAAGGCAAAAAGAAAACGCACCTCGCTCGCCCCACAGAACAACACATAAGACATCGCCAGTCAAAGCTAAAGAATATATGAAATTCAAACATCCCACACTCGTACATGACATAACATCCATGATAACATAACATTCAACACAGACCAATGCGGAGAAGACGCAACAGTCCATGTCTTGGTCACCAAATATATTAACTACCTAGGTAGGTACCTACATGAAACCCAAAGTCAGAAAACCCGAGATCAACGAGTTGACTACCTGGAGATTAGGTGCCTACCTACCTACTGTACCTACCTACCTAGGTAACATATAGTATTTCCATATACACACCGCATTCCCTCCCCCATCCCAGCCAACCCAAGCTCGATTTTCCACGAGAGTAGCAACCTATATACATAAGTATACACATGCACTACGCGCGCGCATACAGGCAACATATAAGATCCACCCAAACCGGACACCACGTACATCTGGCCTCACCATGCAAGAAAGTGGATAAGACCCCTCCCCTCCTCTCTTCTACCCTTCCCCTTCCCCTTCCCCTTCCCCTTCCTTTCTGCTCCCCCCCTCCTCCCCCCTTCCTCCCCCTCCAATTCTCTTCCCTCCCTCCCTCCCCTTCCGCATCCGCATCCGCGCCGGTATCGAACCCGGCTCGGCCACGGAGCCGTGCTACTCCTACCACGGCGTAGAACAGGCCGCTTTGATTTGTCCGTCTCTCCTTTCTACCTGGCCTACCTGACCTGAGGTATCCATATATATCAATATATGCGTGCTATGCCGAGCACGTAGGGAGGAGTGGACTCTCGCGTAGCCTATCCGACTTGTCAAAAAAAAAAAAAAAAAAAAAAAAGCAGATTCGTATCGGCGGCTCGTGACCATGCTGGCTGGGTCTTGTATGATTTGCCTTTACTTTGCTTGACCTTGCCTTATCCTTTAATTTTTTTTCTTCTCTTCCCCTCGCTTATTCCTCAGCCAGCCACTGGCTAGCCTGCAGGACTTTCTCTCTCTCTCTCTCTCTCTCTCCATTCTCCAGGATAAAAATGTGCAGATTATTCGAAAACGGGGCGGTCCTGTGGATCAACAGGCCCTGGGAAAATACGCGTAATAAATTTCCTGAATCACCATTGTGCATACGCGAACCAGAGCTCTACCTAGCTACTCTTGCCTGCCGCGTGATAAATAGGGCGAATGAATCTAGAGCCTTGATGTGTTACCCTACCGTTTGTTATCTCGCTTCCTTTCTCGTGCGAAATGTGAAAAAAATTTTTTTTTTACAGCGGTGTATTGCAGAACATGTATATTCCTGTTTACATTGCCAACTATGCATAAATGCCATAACAGACCGCATTGGCGAGTCCCCAAAAGACGATGATGATGTAGTCTATACACAAATACAAGGTAGGCAGTCAATCCAAAAGCGCCACGCTGATATGCTCCTGTTGCGAATCATTTCAATAAAACCCATCGTTGCGAACTCCTGTGTAAATCCAAGTCAAAGTAGCCGTCTCCAAGCCCGGCACCTTCAGTGACGGCCCTAAAGTCTCGTCCTCCGCAAACTTCTTCAGCCAGCTCTCGAACGTGCCTTTCAAGTCATGTACCTGGTACCCGCGCGGTTGCGGATCGTGAATGCATTGCTTCGAATGCCTTGGTAAGGCAGACTGCTGCACCTTTTCTGCCTCCGTTCGGTCGTCCTCTGGGTCGTACCTAACGAGCCTGCTCTGGTATGGCCGGCGTAGCCAGTAGTTGTCGAGATTAAAGTTGACGTTGAAATTGAAGTGATACGATTCGTATAAATCGTAATGGCGCCAGGGTAAGCTGCGCGGGCGATCGGGGCCGCAGCACTTGAGCCGGAGCCCAAAGGCCGAGCGCTGGTAAACGACAAGGATGATAGTCTCAAGCTGGCGGAATTTGGATACGTACTCGAGAAACCGGGCCATGTTGCGCTTCGTTTGGACGCTCCGGTGAAACATTCGTAGGTGTAACCCGGTGTGCAAGCCCCATGACGTACCGAGAGCCAACCTGGTAGCGCTCCGACGGATAGGTTCAATCTGACTTAGAAGGCGGATTACTTTCAGAAGTCTCTTCACTTGTAAGTAAGAGTCAAGTAGAATGATGTCTCGGCAGAGGTCTAGGTGCTTGACTGTTCCGGAAAATGCGATGGGCTTGTAGCGACGTAAAACCGCTTGCCGGGCATCGCGGCAGACTCGTGCTATAGAGGGCGGGGGTTCGTTGCGGACGTCAGCAAACATGAGACGGCCTGAAGCCGTGGATTGAGATTGCGCGGATGATGGAGAATCGAGGACCTCAAAAACTCGGGGCTCCGGAAGAGCGTACCCCCATATCATATCCCGTAATTCCAACGGCAATCTCCCAAATTGCGGAAAGGTTAATTCGGAAGCCATCGTGAATCGTCAAGCTAATGGTTCGCCTCTTAATGATAGATAGATAGATAGACCGTAATAGAATGTCTTAAGTCCTGTAGATTTTTCTTTTCTCCCGCCACACACTTCTAAAATAGCACGTCCTACCGCTTACTCTTGAATCGGTCCGGTATTGTGGAAACGCAAAAGTCGATACGAAGGTGGCTAACTGGCAGAAGCCAATGCAAAACTCCTGCCAGCTACAGCCTCGAAGCGCTCTCAGCTGTTTTGATCTATCAGCAACGGTTCCCGAGGCTTCCACTTCAGCCCCAAGATCCTTTGAACAAATTAAATGCCTCGTAAAGTACCCTATAACGGATTTCGCAGGCCCTTACGAGGAGTGGCGGGCGATCCACGTCGCTGGTGTAAGTTGACCACGAGCGGATTGTTCAAAGCTGGCGTGGGGAGACCGTCGAGCAATAAGCCACGACTTTAATTACTACGCCGCGCTTCTCTTAAACTCTGCCACTAAATCCAATCTGAAAACTCAATGACGTTTTCTGACGCCGGTGAGAGAGAGAAAAAAGCAAAAGCGGACTGATCCAGGAGGAAGAAAAAGGAGCAGATTTATTCACAGGGGTAACCAGGAAGGAGCCGAGCCAACATATGATGTAAGATGTTTATGAGATTTAAGAGTCAACTTAGGGTCACTGGTGGAATCTGTGCCTAGAAATGCGTAGGATGCTTGATCACATGGGTCGGCGTCTCCAGAATATTAGAGACAGCGGGAGCCGCTAAGAGAAAAGGGTGGCTTGCAAAAGCTTTTTTTTTTTTGCTTCTTTACTCAGATGTAAAAATGGTTGGGGGCAGACAGCAAATAGTGTAAAGCCAGTCATGCGGGTATGGGACGGACTTGTGAGCAAAGACCAAGGGCGATGAGCTAACAGTTCTAAGAGGACGCTTGAACGGCGGAAACCTTCCAGAAAGAGACATGGGGGTGATGGTACAATACGGACACATACAATCAGCTACGAGTCGGGGCGCTGACGTACAACCAACGTAGCGAGGCAGCTCCTGAAAAGGGAAGCTGAAGCGTGCTGGAGAATCCTATGAAAATGGCCCGGGTTAATAAGACTACTACGATAGCCCGTGAGAGTTTCGAGGCGATAGATAGAGAGCTTACATGCGTTAGACGGTAGACGAATAGGGAGTCGAGACATGCGACGGTCGGAACTGGTCTATAAATGGAACAATTAAGTTGGATATTAATGCTGTATACCACGTTAGACAGTTTTCCCAACGCTGGTTCGCCTTTCTTCGTGCTACGTTGGAACCCTGCCCGCTGTGGCACACGTGCAGATATCACGCAGCAGACCATCATATCCAAGACGGAGGCTAGAGCAGCTGACGTCGGCCTAGGGGGGTTTATAAGGGGGGTTGCTAGCGCTGCTACTGTGTGTGCGGCTTCTGACGACTTAATAAAGCCCCATGCTGGTGGGATATAAGTCTGCTGCGTGACGTTGCATGAGGGGGAGAATTGGGGGTTCAACGACGAAGAATATGACAAAGAATGCGCAGAACAGTTAAAGTCGGGGCTGTAGACGAGGCTTGCCAATGGGTCGAAACGCATTTGTTGCCAGTCATTAGCTACTATGTAGAGTAGCCCCCCCGAAACCCGGAGAGTCCTCTTCTCGGCGAAAGATCCATGGGGATGTACAGCGCATAGAGGGAGAGCAGTGTATTGGTCTTCGATATATGGGTAGGCAGAAATACAGTCGACTAAGTCGACCTAGTCGACCCAGTAGCCTACAGGTATCCGTAACCAATTTACCCCTAGGACGGACATGTACACACGTGTGTGCCCCTCTTGCTCCCACTCCCACTTCCCATTTTCACTTGACGAGGGGGCTGCGGGGATGTGCCGTAGACGGGGTGAACGATAGGAAAGGAAAGAAGAAAAAAAACAGGCCTGGGATTGTTTGAGAGGTATGGAAGGGATCCAAGTGGCCGGGTTATATTAAAACAGCATGTTCGTTCCGGGGCCAGCTGTTCCAAGGGTCCTTGGAACAAGTAGAGCGTCTAGATTTTATGAGACGGGGAACAACTACATTTGTAGTAATTCGTTGGAGAAAGGTGGATTAACTTGATCCTTCTGTTCGTTTCAAAAACATTGAATTGAACCCGCTTCAATTTGATGTGCAATGCGACTTGGGAAGTGGAGCAATTCTTTCTGAAAAGCTTGGGTTTGAAAAGCAATGGAACTTCGGAATAATTATTAAAGTTTCTGGGACAATATCGGATGAAATTGATATATTACTCCTATCGATATAGATTACTTAGGTAATCGCTCTGTATTACGGCTTACAGTATATTATACAGTACATTTACCTGTTGACTCTATCCGAAATCTCTGCAGGTGCCGCCTCGGTAGTCGCTCTAGCGCGAGAACCGACAGCCAGTTGACACCTGCAGGTTTTAGTCTCGCAGCTGGTTCCGACGCTAGCAGAGCAAATCAAAACTCGAGCGCGTTGCGACAAAATTTTATTTTCCTTTTCTTCTTTTTCTTCTTCGTGCGGCTGGCATGATATCACATTTCCCGTGTTGCTCGAATCCCTTCTTCCTTCAGTGGAATACACCTCCATGGATACATAGCGTCAATCATGCCACAGAGTAATTATAATTGCAAGCCGGCGACTTTACTTCTCAAGTCGGTTCGAGCCTGAAGCCTTTGGTCGCTTCTTCGAACCGCAGTGAAGATGCTGGACATTAAAAAAAACCCCTTCTGACCTATCCAACTCAGCTTACGAGAGAGGCTAGTTGGTAAAAATTTTCTGCTGTCGGATAAGAATATTATCTATCACGGACATGATTATAGTCTTCGGGAATACCCTTCCTAGAGGATTTAATCTTTACGTTGCTTACTCAATCCAGTGGCTTGGTTTATATATATCATTTTTAGGTGTAGAATTTGTCACTGATTATAGTAATGAGGAAGAATATGCGAATCCGAGAGGGTGGTGATGAGGTCAGAACTAAACCTGACGACCAACGGGATATGCAGATCAGTAGAATCCAATCAACTTGAATGTAAGGAATAAACCGGTTGGTCCCCACGATGTTCGGTGGTGGCACCAAATAGATGGGTAGACACGTTTACCAATCATGACCTTGTTAGCGTTTGCTGTGGCTGGATACGAGAATGGAAAGTCATAATGAGCATTCCGGTCATTGATTGATACCATCTATCTATATAGATGCGGTCTCAAAAATATTCGGACTCTATTCATCGGCGTTCCATTCGCTGCCCGCATTCGCCATAAGTAATCGTGGTCACGATTGGTGCTTGCTAGCCCACCCATCCTTTTCTTCTTGTCGCACTCTATTCACCTTGCTGGTCGCCGATCTTCTCAAGCTTCCCCATTTCCCTTTTCTCGCCAGACTCCCCAATAAATCTTATTCGGTCTATCCGGACTTTTTCGCCATCCCCATCACCGTCTACAACAAAGATAACGAGGCTGGTAATGTTCTGGAACCGAACGAATCGTAACCCCAGACTCGCTGTACCGTTAGAGTTCCAGTCGTTTTCGCCAATCTCAATGGTCTGAGTCGGGTCGATATCGTCAGCTTCGTCAAAACCTAGATTGTGCGGTCGATTCGTGAATAGCTTGAGAGTTCTGGGTCGCATCGGTACGTCGTCGTCATCTTCATCATCAGTAGGCGGCAGAGAAGTGATCTATTCAGACTCGTTAGCTTAATACTTAAATCATCTGTAACGAAACAAGTCTGTGTACCTGTATCGTGTGGAGCTTGATAGCTGAGTTGAATGGCGTATAAAGAAGTAACTGCTCGTCCGTGTCACTTTCTACCCAGTCTTTCTCGCTGCTCTCGGCCTTGTCTTTGGATAACGCCGAAGGTTTGCTCTTGTTGAAGAGAGTTCGGACAGAGAAGTGGCTTTCATCGGCATTCAGCAGCTCTAATCCTCGCACGTCAATAGTGTCGGAGATGTCTATGTAACCTCGGGGTAGATCAGCTCCCCTCCAAGCAATACCTCCCGAGCCACCACTGCCGCTACCCTCCCCTTGAGTAGCATGCTCAATGCTGTGACTCAGAGTCTCGACAATAGTTTGTAGCTCTTTCGGATTGGCACCCTTAACCCTTTTAACGACAGAGCCATCACGGAATACTATAAAGGTAGGCAAATGCGTGACGCGGTATTCGGCTGCGACAGCCTTAGCTCCTTCGGCTTCTGTATTGACTTTGACGAACGTTGCAACCTTGGGTCGTGAAAGAGAGTTTGAAAGTTGTTCGTAGAATGGTGCAATTTGTTTACATGGTCCGCACCAAGTCGCGTAGACTGTGCGTTGGAGCAATTTGTCAGCTTCGCGTCGTAGCTATGATGACGATGGCGGGGCAAGTTGGTGGTAGTGAATGAGGCTTTGGGGGGAGGGGGGGAAGCTAACTTACAGTCTGCGACCACAATACGTGAGCTCTTCAAGAGCTCGTTGAACTGCTCAACCGACGTGATTTCTATAGGCTTAGCCATTTTTACTGCTGGGTGAAGATGATGTAGCAGTTATTAGGTTAGGTACTTAGCCTAACAGTTGAAGAATAAAAAAAGCCCAAAGTTTGAAGACTGCGCTTGGGACGGCAGGACGGGCGATGGTAGTGGGGGAAAGAAACGGCAATCCCTGCCAGGTACGAGGGGAAGAAACGCCCAGAAATGGGATAGCGTCATCTCGCTTTTGCGTAACCTTTGTTTTGCCCGCGACTGCCTATTGAAGACCCTTGATGTGAAATAGCATCGATAAGGAGATAACCAAAAGGTCGAAGATAACATATTGTAGATAAGTGAATAATTATAATTATACTATATCAAACCTTCATATCCTTACATTTAATGACTATTTCGATAAAACAGAACTGAATAACTTTATCATAATTGTAATGCATAATGTATACCCTCTTTATACCAGTAAGGATGACAGTTCATTACTACAGCTTCTATCCGGCTTATTCCTTTCCTTAAGCACCTCCCCATCAACTTAGCACACCTCTAAAGCAACCCAAACTCCACGCATAATCCCTAATAGAAAGAATTCAGACCAGACCAAGTTACGTAGACCCCGTATACTCGCATCTTCAAAGAAGCAGAAAACACAAACCAAAACCTCGATGTCATCAGATCCCCACGGCGTGGCTAAATACCCTCGTAGCAAGTTGCGCTAGTAGCCTCGCCCGATCATCCTGTGGTAAGTCCTGGAAGACAGCATAGACACTCTTGCCCTTGGCATCTCTCACAGCACCCAATCTATTCCCCGCGACAGCACCCGCAACCGCGCCCGGCATATTCGCCACGATGAAGCCTAGCACGCTGCCGCTCGCCGCGCCGAGTATGCTCCAAAACTTGGACGTCGGCCTGTTAGTATCCTCGTCTGCAAGCTCTTCCTCGCGCAGCATCTCCTCGAACACATCCCCGAACTGCGCATCCTCAGCCGCTTGCCGCTCCTGTCGTGCATTGGCTTGAGAGTTGGTGTTTCCACCTGTGAAGAAATTCCATGCCCATGAATATGCGTTCTGAGCTGCTCCCCCGCCGGTCTCGGGGGGCACTGATTCCTCGGGGTCGTCTGCGTCATCAAACGTGTAAGTGCTGCGTCCGCCGCCGAACCGTCTGCGCTGGGCGTCATATTCACGTCGCCGGGTGGTATCCGATAGTGTGTAGTATGCATCGTTCACAAGCTGGAACTTGCGTGTTCGGGCCGGTCGCTCAGGCGAGTTCGAGGGAACTCTGTCAGGGTGGGTTTTTAGAGCTGCTCTAATAGGAGGGAAGACTTATATTAGTAAAATGAAAGCTTTCACATAATGTAGGTTGTGCAAGTACACACGTTCAAAAACTTACCGTTTGTAGGCATCGCGGATCTGCTGCGTGGTCGCAGTCTCGGAGACCTCGAGGATCTTGTCTGTGGTTCATCCCTTGTTAGTGGGGTTGACGTTGCGGGAACTAACAGGAAGACAGCTGATGACGTACAGTAGTTAGGAGGTGCTCTATCAGTCATATTGGGTATCGCGAGTTTGCGTGGATAAAATATATTAACTCAACCACTTTGAGGTCAACTTCAATAAAATATGAGGAAACTTATGAACCTGGAAGGCCAAGTCATCCTCATTCCTTGAATCAGGCTTGTCAGGCGGTGTTGGGTACTCAAGATAGCGGATGGATAAAGTGTAAAGGTGCATCCAATAAGGGACGTCATAGATGTGGCTACGCATCTAAAGGCGACTTTCCGAAAGGGGCAATAATTAAAAGTTCTAGCCACCGTGGCTTGATGATCCCCCCCCCCCCCAGTCCCCTCGAAAGATCTTGACCCAGTTCCAGCTGCCTGAAACGGGATCCCATCAACCTGCAAGCTCACCCTCGGAACCAAAACACTAGAGCGGATCCAGACTAGCCCTAAGTCCCAGGGCCAGTTCTGGGTTTGTTTTAGGGGCTTTAGGGCAGCGCAGATCGTCCAGGGGGGTTCGCCCAGCCAGCCCAGCCAGCCCAGCCCCTTGAATTGTCGGTGAGCAAAAGGCGATCTCTCTTCTCTCATTCGCAGTTCCAACTCACGATACCTTTCCTTTACACAGTAGACCTCCGCAAACCGTAAAAAACCTTACACATTGTTTTTCCTTAACTCCAGCATTCGAGTCCCGCTCTGAAGTGGGTAAATCGTTCATTGGAATCTCCAGCCCAGTGTTCACAAGCTGGCCGGTGCGCCTTGTAGCTAATCGAGAACCAACGGAAGATCGTTAAGATCAAGAAAATCGATCTTGATCTTCAATAAAAGAAAAGATCCGCTCCGGGCAGTTTTGCCTGCGAGAAATATCTCTTAGCTCCCTTCTGCCGGCCCTCTTTCTCGCTTTTGCCCCGCCGACTCAATTTGAGCGACGGTTAGCTTTTGGTTCTGTGATACCCTCAACGTTGCGGAACTATATACTGCAAGCTTGAGTGAGACAGAAAGTTTCATATATATAAACAATTTATATATTAGCATAGTTTCATATATACCTGCATATATACTCGGGTCGTTCAATCCTTTCGCGATGGGTTTCTTCGACTGGGAGGACGACGACGCAGACTCCGTCGTCTCAACTTCGACTCGGAAATCTCACTCCACCACCCACCACAGATCCTCGAAATCTCGAGACTCTCCTCGCTCGCACCGCAGCAAGCGCCACTCGGGTTCAAGTTCTGTCTTTGGCGGCGGCGATAGCCATTATAGCAAGCACAGCAGTTCGCGGAGCTCCTTCTTCGGCCTCGGGAATGGCAGTACTAGGAGTTTCTTCAGCCTCGGTGGTAAGCATTTTTCTTCCTACTATTCTCTTCATATTCCTGTATTCTTTTCCGTGCGTTCGCTTGCTCTACGAGCCAATTCACCTACCAAACGGCGCGTAAGCACGACGGGTGGATGTTTCAAAATGTTTTACTTCGTCCACGTAGGACAATATGTATATATATACAACTGCTATACGTGTCACATAAAACGACTAACACGAGAAATTCCTAGGAGGCCGTTCCAACTCGTACTACAAGCGCCAGCCGCGCTCGTCCTTCATCCAGCGGACGGTGAAGAAGCTGCGCCGGCTCTTGCGCGACCTGATCTACTACGCGAAGCGCCACCCGATCAAGGTGTTCATGCTCGTCATCATGCCCCTCATCACCGGCGGCGCTCTGACTGCCCTCCTCGCCCGCTTCGGCCTGCGCCTGCCCCCCACCATCGAGCGCATGCTCGGCGTCGCCGCTCGCGCCGGCTCCGGAGACAGCGCGGGCCTCATGAGCGAGGCCGTGCGCATGGCCGGTGGCATGGGCGGCAAGAACGAGAGCCTCTCTGTTCACCGCGTTCGCGACGGCGATTACCAGTGGGAACGCAGGAGGGAGTATCATACCGAGAGCCACGGCCGTGGCTTCTTCGGTAGTATTCGCGATTTCTTTTCTTAGCGGGGGGGTTTGTGTAAATAATAGGAGAGGGACTTGGGTAGGGCGGTAGGTTTTTGGGGTGGGTATATATACGTGACGGTTTATGATGAGTAGGTAGGTAGTTAGTGGGATGTGCGGCCGGACTTGAGGTAAGGTCCCTACCTCCTCTACTACCTACACGACGTTATGGATGGCGTTTCGGGACTTGCTTTTTAGAAAGTAAATTTTGAGAGAAATTTTACTTCGTACCATTCCTTATTTCTTAAGAGTTGGGGTTGATTGATGCCTAAAAAAAAGATTCATAGAATCGATACGATACCCTCGTGTTAGCTAGACTCCACGCAATTTAAAAAGTTGTTTCTTAAAAATGCCTTCAAGGCTAAAGTGGAATTACGATCAATACCATGGAACAATTCACAGTTGAAATGCAATATGAACTATTGGTCATATCAATAATACTATTACATGCTATACTTTTGCTTATTAGGATACCTAGACGACTACTTGATTCATTTCCCTTTTCTTTTTTTAGGAGCAACTGCTTTCCGTTTGGCAGCTGCAGCGGGTTCCGAAGACCTTTTACTCTTGGTGCGTTCTGGTGAAGGAGATGTTTGCACCACAATTTCACCTCGACTCCTTCCTCTTGAAAGCCGTGCATCGTTAACTCCGTCGTCACTAGTTGTCTCATCCTCACGTTCACGCCCATTCCTTTCCTCCCTTCTGGGATGTCTCGAACTACTCCTGTCGGAATACAGCGCACGAGGTCCCGCGGTTTGGTATTGGAAGGGATCTCTGGTTTCTGTAAGGGATGTGCGTGAAGATGAAGGTTTGGCTGTGGGATCCGAGGCATGACGTTGGTTGGGAGGTGCATGCACGTATTGGTAATCGAACGGAGGAGAGTCTCGTACAACAGACTGTGGACGACGAGTAGAGGATGAAGATGGTGTACCCGAACGAGGACGTGAGTGTGAGTTAGGAGGAGGGAAACGTCCCATGGGAGGGGCAAGTTGGTTTTCCTCCGAACCAGATTGAGGATCATCGAATTGTGAAAGGGGAATAGCATATCGTTGCTCCTTTTCTTTGCGTTTCCGATCACTTCCACCACGTCGCTTTGCTGCCTCTTTCTCAGCTTGTAAGCGTTTCCGTCTACGTTCAAGAGCTGCAAGCTCCTCCTTATTCAGTTTAACATCCGCCTTGCCCTTGGCTTGAGCTCTCCGTATCCTCGAAAGGGCTGATTGTACTAGAGCTTCGTCAAGCTCTCTCCTAAGAGCTGAATTTTCATCGTCTTCATCCTCCTCCTCTTCAGATGCAACCTCCGAGTCGTCTTCCGTCGAGTCATTTTCGTCATCCGAATGTTGATAAGCATAACCGTTCCGTGGCTGGCTGCCACTGCTCAAATCTATCCCTGTGAACCGAAGAGGATCACTAGCAAACCGTCTATTACCAGAAGTCGTTACCAAATCAGTACCTTGTGTATCCACCTCGTTCTCGCTTCCTAACTCCTCCACAACGCGGCGCCCAGTACTCCATATGTTGTCTTCCCCCTCTTCTCCCCATCCTCTTCGCGGGCGCCTCGATGGTCTTCCCCATTGGGGCGCAGATTTGGGAGCTCGCGGCCGACCACCTAGACCGCCTCCCCGGAAAAAGCCTCATCGATAGGCTTGTCCATAAAAGAAGCGTGGCCAAAGATGACCACGCCACTTGCACCAATCAGCCATAGGACAGTGCTGAAAGGTGACGCAATAAGAAATAGAAGACCACAGGTGACGAGCAATCCGGTATACAGCTGGGAGGACGTGGCTTGGAAGGTACCAATGGTCAGGTCCTGTCCATTAAGCCGGCCAAGGAGCCACAATCCACCACCCAGAAGTATAATGTCGAAAAGCAGAAGGGGGTTCGTAATCAAGGCGTAAACGCTAAGGAGAACGATAACCAAGAGGTAATTGCTTGCGAAGGTGCCCAAGTTGTAATTGACACGCGACTGGACCTCACCGAAGTTCTCTGGCTTAGACAAACGCTTGAAGTCGAGGAACTCGCCGACGGGACGCATATTAGCGAACCGACTGGAGAGAGAAGTGTTACGAAACCCAGCGAAACGATCCTGAATGTTCAGGCGCGACGTCAGGACGTCGAGGGGAATCTGGATACGAGAAGCCATTATGTCGTGTAGAGAACGTGAGATTCGATATTACAAAGTGCTTTGTCGGATCGAAAAGTGGTACACGAGAGCAAAGCTTCAGATAAGATGATTTGAGTGCCAGAAAGGGATGCTGAAATCAATTCAGACGAAGGATAATGAGCTAAGATATTTCGGTCTAGACTCAAACGAATGCGAGTGATGGTATCAATAGTATTGATATTGTCGTTGGTGCCGTGGTGGAAAAAGATCTGGCAAACAGGCTGAAAGTTAGAATTGGACAAGTAATTTTTAAAATTAGATACACCTAAGTCCTGGATTGCATGGGTTGCATGGCTGAATAAGGGGGCAGAGCTAGTAGTAGCTTACGTATAATTCTTTTTCCACCACCAATTGGCCAACTGAGATTTTAGGCGATGTCAAGTATAACCTTTAAGTACCCCCGTACCCGGATGCCTATAAGGCAACAGGATTTTTAGGGACTAAGGAAGAAAAAGAAAAAGGAATAGTCCGGGGGCCCGAACAAAAAAAGTGAAGGAGAGAGAAAAAATAAGTTGAAATGGATAAAGTCTTAAATAAAAGACAATGTCCAAGTTTATTTTCTTTCTCTTTTTTCCTTCGTCGTCACTCGTCACCGGAGTGAATGACGATCTTTTTCGTTTGGCCCAAAGCCCAGGGGGTTAATGCCGATTTGCACTATTTCCCCCCCTGGCCTTTGAAAAGTTTCTGCTTTTAGAACGAAGCTCCACTGGTGCCAGGTATCGTGAAACGCTCTCTACCTGGTACCACAATACACGCAAAACCCTTCACCACGCCTTGAACGGGGGTGAAGGAAGATGGTGTTGAGGGGGGGAAGTAGAGAAAGAAGAATCTAAGAGGAGCAATGAAAAGCAGAACTAGGACTTCCAATGCTTTTTATTCTACTCGGACTTATGGGATTGTACCTAAGCACATCAACTGCAAAATTAAAATGGATAATGCGGTGTGAGAAAGCTGGCAGCCGCTAACTGGTGGTAGATCTCGCGGGTTGGGTTGAGAAAAAAGTGGGATACAGCTTGTAACTTCTGCTACAGTGATGCAGTAGTGCTACCTTTTGCAACCCGAGAAGCACCTAAGGAAGCATCTAAGAAGCATGTCTGGACCCCCGCACCCCAGTCAAGCGAGCGAGTTTAAGCGCACGGTCCACATTGCGTTCCTGCCCAACATCGCCTACAAGGTAGGTAAGAGGTACCTAGTTACAATTTACAATGGAGATACGGTAATACTGGTAATACTGATAGTAATACACTAGACTTTCAACCTCCCTTCCTTATACAGATTATAATACAGATACTGCATTGCATACCTTACACATATGTGAGACACGGCTTCCTTTAACCACTGATATTCTCTGCCACAAAATCCATATCTAAAGTTTTTTTTTTTTTTTTTTTTTTTTTTTAATAAAATCTACCTCCTCATCCAAGTACATAACCCAAACAAATTCAACCATGAACCATGACGATTGAAATGTGGCATCACTTTGAAAAACTCGAACGATACTAAGAAAAATCAAGGATCAACCAAAACTATTCGTATCGTTCCGCGTACTCCGCTTACTTCGGCTTATACGGCTACTCCAGCCTCAATACTGGAGACAAATTTCAGCTCGGTCCAGTAGATTTAGAACCGCTAACGTCGTCTAGTTCCGAGTAAAGTGATTTCGGTGTTGCCACGTTCTAACCTAAGCCAAAGGATTATGCCGAACACCCAACTCCCAATGCCATATTCCCACGCAAATCCAGCAGTTTTTACTAAATTTACTAAAAGGCGTATCTATCTCAGTCGAATGTTTTTTAGTAAAGGCCTCTCTTAATCTTCCACGGAACGCAAAATCGAAAGCAGTCGTGTTTGACAGATATAAGGTGGTGCAAACAACAGGCGCCTCTTTTCCTTCAAGCCACTACGCTTCGGAGCTTTTGAAGAGTAGAAGTGGATTTGTCGGCAGTTACCCACCAATAAATGACGACTTGATTGCGATGTACATTTCCGGGACCGATCTAGATACATATGTAGTTGCGGATACACCCCCGATCATATCCTATGACCACGGCCGGGGTAAACCAAGTAGAATCCAAACACCGAGAGCTATTCCCCATGCTTTCATATCAAGAAAATAGAATATAGAGAACAGTTCATATTTGATACACAACTTTCAGTTTACCTGTCTACCTAGGTATGGTGAGAGAATCTTACTCTCTTAACAAGACAACCTTCCTTCATTGAGTAAGTAGTCTCCATATAGAATGGCTCAAAATAGGGGATAGAAAATGAAACCGTGATACAAAAGACTACTGGGACACCTGGCTACAAGGAACATGTTAACGAGCGACAATATGATATGAGCATTATCAGACTAACAAAATTGATCGACTTATACTGTGCAAAAAAATCAAAAATCAAAAAAAAATAAGAACCGATCCTGGTTTGTTCCACGTAGTATGTGCGTTCCCGAATTTCAAGCAAAGCTGACAACAATTATAGAAATTGTTTAACTAAGGAAGCACGTCGATTCCTATATCTCATTTAGATTCAACCTACGTTAGCTATCAGATCATATTGTGAATGATTGTGTAGACTTTTATACGCGGGGTTTGAAGTCTTCTCAATCATTCCAATGAAAACGATCGTTTGGATTCCACTCCGGCCGGCCTTGGCTTATCGCACCCATCTGGTTGATTAATCAGATCGGATTTCCTCTTGTCCCGGTTCAACTTGGCAGCCCCAGTAACTCGCGGCACGGAATAGGGCAAGTCTCCACATGCTCATTGATGTGTATGCTTTATGAATATTCATGTTTACTCGACTACGATAATTAATTACCAAATTAATATACGATAAATCGGCCAAATAAAATCGTGGTTGATATAACAGAATATTTAGGTGACAGTGGAATACTTGGGTAAGAGAGGATATTTTTCCTGATTTATTCCGAAGTTCTATAAGTGATATAAATGCAGGATTCAAGAGGTGAATCGTGGTATACGCGGATAGCTTTGCCTTCCATGCGCATATGTGATCTACTCTTCAGAAAGGATACCTGACGTAAACGTATGTCCCAAATATGATTACCTATATAACATGTACCGAAGAAATGAATATAAAGGGGCAGGTCCCAGGTAAGTCATCACGTTGAACGTTCTACACAGGTCAACTTGCTAAATCATCTTAGAAACGCATCACTCTTGTAGTTATAGAACCATATTGAGCTATCGTTTATATGTATTGCATTATTCATAATGGCGGGCCTCCCATCTTATGTGTACGAAGGAGTCGGCGAGTGGGCTCGTGATACGATGCATTACATCCAAGCTATTCGTGTAGGAGACACCATATTTCTTTCCGGTCAAGGTAAAGCACTCATCCCAAGTAACTAGCTAAGCATCTTATTAAAGTCTCACTTACAAATTACTAGGTGGTTGGGATCGCGACAAAATCGCGATCAAGGAGAATCTGCAAGAAGAGATAGACCAAGCATTCGACAATATCGAGCACGCGTTGAAGCACGCCGGGGGGAAGGGCTGGTCGCAGGTCTACCGCGTGGTTACGTACGCCACGGATATCAAGTCCACGCACGACCGCATCGTTGAGAATTTCAAAAAATTCATGCCGGACCATCAGCCGGTGTGGACGGAAATCGGCGTCAAGCAGCTCGGCGTGGAAGAAATGCACATCGAGATCGAGATCCAAGCTTATGATCCGGAGGGCGCTGCTGAGGTTCGGAAGGCTCGTGCCCAGTCGTGATAAATCCGGACGGGGGGAAAGTAATGTGTCCAGTTTTGTACATTATTGAGGCTCTACTCGCTTCATACTTAGCAAGCTATGGTGTAAGTACAAAAGGACCGGTCCACAACGAGAGAGACGCTATACTGGCAACATAGTTATTCAGCTTTGTGGGCATAAATAACAGGAATATTGGATGAACTGAATCGTAAAATTCTAAGCATGACTGACACACAATGATCCAGGCTATGATATATATATATATAATGAGATTAACTTGACGTTGTTTAGTATAATGTGGCTTAAGAAAGGACGAACCAGTAACGACCTAGACGGCGTTGGACTTGATCGTCTTCGTCAAGGGACAAAATGCATACATTAACATTAGCCAAGTCATGGAATTCCTTACCAGGGCAGATAAATATTCCATAGTAGCATCCATCATATCTAAACATCATGTCTTGCATTACGAACTGGGTATTGACATAGCAAAATAGTAGAAATACACCACTTATATCCCGTATCCCGCGTCTTAGAAGCGTCTCTACCTAGGTACTTAGTTACCAATTACCAATTAGCACCCGTTCCTAAGTTATACTAGATACTACCACCGCCACCAGGGTTTCTGCTGCCGTCCCTCATCCTCACTGGCATCGCTCTCCTTCACCACCTTCATGAACACGGACTCCATGGTCGCCGCGGAAATAGAATAGCAATCGATCCCGAGCCCGTCCTTCCGCGCCTCCAGCGTCTCAATCAGGTACCGAGTGAAACTGCGCGTCGCGGCGTGCTGGCCCCCTTCCGAGTCGGGCACTTTGCTGTCGGCGGGGACTACGAATCGGACTTGACCGCCGAGACTCTCGCCTTCGAAGCGCAGCGCGTCGCCGCCAAAGGTCCGCCGCACCCACGTCTCGACGTTGCGCATCTCCTCCGCCGTCGAGAGCGGCGCGCTCCGCAGGATCAGGTGCACGTGGTACTCGTTGCTGTGCGTCTTGCGCAGGGCCTCCGTCGTACCCACCGCCAGCACGCGACGCGCGATGATCGCCGCGCGGGTCGCGAGGGCGTCGGCTTCTTCCATCGAGTGCGTTGTCAGCAGGACGGAGCGACCGGGGGCCACGGCGGCCAGTGTGCGCCATAGCACGCGCTTCGACGCCGCGTCCATGGCCGAGCTGGGCTCGTCGAGGAGGAGCACGGGAGGGTCCCCGAGAAGGGCTATGGCAAGGCTGAGCTTGCGCTTGTTGCCGCCGGAGAGCTTCGCCGCGAGCTTGTTCGCGTGTACCGTGATGCCGACGCGGGACATGACGTACGCTACTGCGCCTTTGATGTCCTCGACGCCTTTGCACCGCGCGTAGAAGGTTAGGTGTTCGCGGACTGTGAGGAGGTCTAGGGCGTCGAATTGCGGACAGACTGTAATAGTATTTGGTTAGTACTTCTAAGAAGATGGGTAGAAGGGTAAAAATTGGGATGACTTACCACCAAGGTGCTTCTGAGCTAATCGCTTGTTCTTAAGCACGTCAACGCCTTCGAGGTAGATCCGACCACTACTTGGTGTTAGGTCTCCGCGGATCATGTTGATTGTAGTAGTCTTTCCAGCGCCGTTGGGGCCTAGTAGAGCGAGTATCTCGCCTTCCTGGAGACCGAATGACACGTCGTCAACCGCGACACTAGGGCCGAATTTCTTGGACACGTGAAGTACACGGAGAAGATCCATCTCCGATGCGGCTACGCGAGCCGTCTCGGCGTCGACATCCGGCCGTCCTGAAGAGGAACCGCTTTTCTCGGTATCGTCCACGGCTAGTGGTAGGGCCTTAGGCTTCATGATCCACGCGAAGCTTCCGCCTTCAAGCCATAGGAGCAGGCTAAAGAGACCAATGTTTTGGAGGATGAGAAGCATAATCGGCCCACCGAAAGCGTAGAATGAACTTGGGTTTGTAATCATATCCAGGCCTCGGCAACGGACGATATACATGTTTAGACTCACAGCCATGCCTCGCATAAGGTTCTGGATAGGGAATATTATGCCGAGGCCGTAGGCGGTTCCGTCGTTGGCCATCTGGTTGGAACCGTCGTTCATTTGAATAACCTTGCTCAAGGGTTAGCATAAGTCTTACTTGGTATCCATATTGAAAAAAGGGGTATCTTACCAATAGCGCAATGATCGAGATGGCATACATGATAGCCATGAACAAGATCGAGTAAGCGAATGCAGCTGGCTGCGAGCGGGATATCATAGAAATCAGATACGCGAAAAGGATAGCGGCGAGTCCGTAAAGCACTTGTATGAACCAGATGTGTCCTAGACCGAACCATGGTGCGATAGGAGCGATCAAAGCGGTACAGACTGCGGTGATAACTAAGACGAACACGAAATCAAACATCCAATACGAAAATAAGAGAGGGAAGGGCCGGACACCGTTTGAGTATTGAAGCCCTCGTACTTGGGATCTACGCTCGTATGTCGGGTATAAGGCGAAGAAAGCCGGATAGAGCGCCTGAAGCAGACAGAAGATAGTAACGTAGAACATACTTTGCCCCCCCTCGGCCTGGTGATAAGAACGAAGAGTGGACAGGTAGCCTGCCACACTCTCTCCACTGCGGACCTGGTTGACGAGGTTCAAAAGGCTAGTAGCGCCAGACGAGCCAGACGTAGCGGAATAGGCGACAAGCGGCTTCGTGTTATTGCCAATCCAGACTGCGCCTCCATACGAGATGTTCACGGTATGAGTGTGAACGAAGTCCTCGACGGCGTCCCTAGTGTCAAACAGGTAGGGTCCATCGCCAAAGCCTCTGTAGCTATAGTCATATCCGACCGTGGAGTTGATCACCTCTTCGATGGTGTCGTTTAGAGACGGGGGGCCTAGCGCAAGGAAAGTCGAATACATATAATTCATGCGGCTGTCGTAGGGTGCGAACGAAATCAGATGGTTGCAGTCGGGGATTTCGTAGTTCTCGAGGAAAGTCCCGATAGCGTAGGTTGCGATGATGGGAATGGCGAGGGCGAAGACGTATGCCCACCAGTTCGAGCGTAGGACTTGGATTCTTTTCAGGAAGAGAGCCCAGAATTGCTGCGAGTACGTCACCCATAGAGGCGGCTCGATGTGTGGACTCTTTACTCGGCTCGGCTGAGAGTCTGCGATTGAAATCTCCTCGGGTGTCTCGCCGATCAGTGCGTGCGGCTCCTCGGAGACCTTGAGGAACACGTCTTCTATGGTTGGGCCAGTGATGTATAACTCCGAATCACTAGAATTCTTCAGAGAGGCCAGGAGTTGTGCAGCGGAAGTCGAGTCTGGTGTCCTGCAGATGTACCGATCATGCTGTTCTATGACTGGGTATGGTACGTTCGATACATCTTCAGTCCGTGGGATGTGGACACGGTAACCGCCGCCGTATTGGTTCTTTAACTCAGTTGGTGTCCCTTGACACTTGATCTTTCCTAGTGTGATGATAACAACATGATCTGATAGGACCTCGCATTCGTCAAGGAAATGTGTAGTCAACACCATGGTTCTCTGGGATCTTTCACTGAGAACCACGTTCCAGATGGCGCGACGAGATAAGGGGTCGAGGCCAGAGGTGACCTCGTCCATAAGGCAAACGGAGGAGCCGCCGACAAGCATGCAGGCTAGCTGGAGTTTTCTCTTCATACCGCCACTAAGGTTTCCCGCAAAGCTATTCTTCTTGAGCGCGAGATCGCACTTCTCAATTAACTGCTCAAGGGCCGCTGGGTCCTCGACGTTTCCCTTGAGAGTATTCCAGATGACTAGATGCTCATAGACGGTCAGGTTGTCCCACAACACGTTCCTTTGTGGACAAATGCCTGTATAAGTTAGTAAGAAATCTTCGTTCTGATTGTACAATATAACTTACCCAACTGCGATGGCGAAGCATTGATATTTACTTGACCTCCAGTAGGTGCCTGAAATCCGGCCAGCATATCGAGAGTCGTTGTTTTCCCAGAACCATTGGGGCCCAATAGACAGAGGATCTGGCGTTTCTGACTGACAAGATTCAAACCATCAACAGCCTTCGTTTTCGGAGTACGAGCACAACAGAAGAATTTCTTGAACCACGATGGCCGATACTGTTTCTCCAAGTTGACAGTCTCGATGGCGACATGGGAATTGACTGCTTCTGGGGTGTTATGGAAGGTTCGGCGGCGATGGTTGTTCCCATGTAAGTAAGTCTCAACTAATACGGCTAACAACGCGTATCCAATGATCTGGACAATCAAGATGATCCATAGGAAATAAGGACCAGTTAGACTGACCCAATTGATCCCATGTCCCTGTCCAGTTATCAATCCCTCATCTTGTAATTTCGAGTCTGGTAGGGGTTGCTGCATGTCGAGACGGGTTCCGATGATTTCAGCCTTAGCTATAAAGTTGAAAAAGTAGATGTAATTCATGCTAGGAAAGAAGAAAGACAGCGCAACGACCTGGCCAAGAGAAGCAGGTTCTGCTAGATTTTCCGAGAAGGCAGCGCAGATAGCTAACAACCAAGGGATCAACGAAACCCAGAGACTGGAAAAAGCGGATCGTTTGAAAAAGGCTGCCCCAAACACAGACGAACTTGTTATTGACCATCCTGTGAATATCTGCCAGAATATCGTAACGGCTGGGTTTTGGTTAGGGACAAGGAGAGCCCAGTATACTAATTCGAGTTAGAGGTAAGCGTCCAAAATTCGATGGTAAGGGATACTTACAAGCTCCCATGATTATCCAAAGAGGTAAATATAGGATGTCGAATGTGAAGACATAGCTTAGTACTCTTGGCCAAGCAACACCTCCGCCCATTGCGTCGATCAAGTCTGACATTCCTGTTTCCCTCTCGAATGCTATCATGCCTGCAACGTGATGGCCAACCGGGATGAAGGTGATGTAGTAGACAAAAGACAAAAGATACAATGCCATAATGATGAAGCTCTTTCTTGACTGCTCATCCACTTCGTCTTGCGTTAGATATGTATAAGGCATGAAGTCGGGGATATCAGTTAAGTTGAGCATCGCGTTTTCGATAGCCAGTTGAAGAGGCAGGTAGACCCTATCGATAGCACTATTTGTGTCGAAGACGTTGAAAGACCAATAAGAGACGCTGGGGTCTGCTCTGATGGTATAGTTCCATGTCGCGTTAACGCGTCCGCTGAGAGGCGAGTCTTTGAAAATAACTACCGCATGGCACGGCGAGTTTCCGTGATAATCCACTGGGCAAGTGGCATCGATCTTGTTAGAGTCGTTTAGATGGACAAGTCTATTCGAGTCTAGGGGGTCTGTAATCTTCTCGAGGACGGGCTGAAAGTCAGGTCCAAGACCAGGCTCTTGAACCAAGATAAGAGACTTCGTGTTACCGGCCATGCTGTCGGCAAGGCTGTCGACAGAACGAGGATTTGCGATTCCATATCGGTTGGTATCCTTAGAGAAATTCTGAACTTCGAGTAAAAGAACTAAAACAACTATAGGAAAGAGAAGAGATCGGAAGAAAGTCGAGCGCCATTTTCGAAGGATGGTGATGAGGAGATTCTTCCTCGTCAAGGCCCATGTCTGGCGCCCCAACGATTGTAGATTCATCTTTGCAAAGCCGTCAACTGGCGACGGAATCTATGCCATATGCGCCGTTGGATGGTTTGGTGCTATATGAGAACTAATAGAGTTGACGAATATTCCTTAATATTCAGATCGGGGGCAGATATAAATCATATATGATAGCGTTCTGTTTGGATTTAAAATTGGCATTGATCCAGCCCCCACAGCAGTATACATTCAAGTGCTTATCATTACACGACATTTCTGCTGCATCACTTGTATCTACAAGTCAAACATTGCCTGCTACAGTGTTACATACTAAACAGTCGAGTTAGCCTCGTCGAATTCCCTGTCAACAACACGATATTCTTCGATGCATTCGAGAAAGCAATTACTCCTATTATTTGGAAAATCACGGCGTAGAGCGAATAAGAGAACGCAAATATATGGAGTTGACGTCCTTTTGCTCTGGTTTTGGCAATAATTGAGAGTATACCCCAGCATGAATAAGTCGCTGGTAGGTGGCTTCGTATCAGGCAGCAAGATTCTTTCTACTGGGAACAAGACCTCGTGGGAACCTGGGGGATCCCGCTTTGATGCAGGCCGGACCGGGATTCCTTGCCAATTAGCCCAATTACCCATCATCCTACATACCGCTCTTGGTAACAAAGAAGAGAGCCAATGGCTGAGCAGTGCCGATCAATCCTTGCTGTCAAGCAACATGCGCCATTCGTTCGATTTGTGCGAAGAGAAACGACCTTATTCACGAGTCTGTTCCATTACACACATGGTAGATGTGAAACGTGAAGAATACTAGGAGGCATTCCGACCATCTTGCTCAGCCTCAACTTGTATAAACCGTTCATTCAGCTCAGAGAAAAGAGGAGATAGATCTACGCTAGGTTAGGTACATAGAGCAGATCAATATAGGTAACCAGGGTACTTGATGGCTAACGTGAGCGGCAGATTAAGGTTGCAATAGGCAAACGAATAAATACCCTTCTTATAGGCCAGTTTATTCGATGGAGACTTTCGCATTTGTTGGAGACCTTTTTTGGTCACATTTCTCTTACTGCTATTGAATTTCTAGGGCTTATAGTAATCTTGAATATCTCTGTAAACCATACTCCCTTTAAAATATTTGGGTATCTCGAACACATTTCCACCTGCACAATATCGTCGCCTTTATTAGTACTAAGCACCAGCTTGACTGGCGTGGTTAAAGCGTATGCCTAATTTGGCGATGGGGCCAAAGATTATAGCCCATAACTGAGGATCATTTCGCGTCAACGGCATTCCCAAATTAGTGATATAAACAGTGCTAGCGCATCGAATGGCGATTCAACACGAATATGAACTCGCATTGGGAAGCCTAGTATATCTGGAGTTAAAGTTAGAAACGAATGACAAAAAAACGTTGATGTTTCAGGAATAAAAATTATTTTGTTCAGGTAAACCCAATCGTTCACATCAAAGTCGAGAGACTCAAATACAATCTAGCATAATAAATTGGAGATGTCATCATGAAATTAATTCGCTCATGCTTTCAAGGAAATCAACGTTCACTTACTAGTGGATCGATATAGCTCAAATCTTAGAGTATGCTCCCCCATAACAAGTCGGACCGGAGACACATGGTCACTTTCCATTAGAGAAGGTAGAAATGTCTACTTTGTATGCACGCATATTTGCGATTGGAGACGCCTTGACACCTGTTAGCCTGAGATGGATACCGATATTGACAGATCACTTACCGGAAACACTTGTCCGACGGATCAGTAATTTACGTACATATTATTACCTACTTGATTCTTGACCCTGCTGTGGCCTCAGAAGCGGTCCTCTGGCTTCTTCCACCCTGCTAAACGGGTAACTTCTCCGATAGCTGACAACACGTTATCAACAATTACTTTTACCATGCCCTGCCGCCTATTTTTTCCGTCAACGTCGCGCGAAGGCTGTTCGGTACCAATCGTAGGCAGGACGTTATCGCTAGCGGACAGACTGACAAATAAGGCGAAGGGGATAAGCCATACGCACAAACCAAAGTACGAGGCGATTTCGGTGAAACTTGGTACATCCGGCTGGTCATACATTGACGATAGGCGCGAGTATGACCTTTGCTGCGCCTCGGAGAAGTGCTGAAACCAAAAGTAATGATTGACCAATACGAGCACTGCCGCCGCATAGTTAGCAATCCCAATCCCTGGACCTCGCATCAGACACGGCAACGGTATTAACATACCACACGAGGCGATAAACAAAGGGTCTGTCAATCTAACAAATGGGAAGCGTCGCATATTCCCGAGGTATATAACATGCGACACAACCCCCATTAAGGTGAGCCCAAAGGGAAATCCATCAACAAGCCAGAGTATGAGCTGTAGTCCGATGATAGAGTAGATGAGTTTGGTTAGAAGTCGTTTCGCAATGACGGTGTGTTCCTCAACTAATTCGGAGAGGTAGTATAGGCCGGAAGCTATATAGAAAGTCCCATGTTAAAATTAATTGAATATGTTAGGAAGCTAGGCTAAGATACATCTTTCAGATGAAGAAATGAAAAAATATGATGCCAAGAACATACCTATGGCTAACGTCAGGAAACAAAAGCCGACGATGGAGCCGAGATAACCAACGAGAGGTAGAATCCACATTGTTCGTAATATCACGATAGAATTAACTATGATAATATCATAGTATACCTATCTGGTAAAGGAGAAAAGGGAGATGGTTGCTACTTAGGTAAGGACGAACATGATGACATTGTGAAAGGCTGACCTTGGCCTTCGTGGGATTGGCCCGGACGAACCGACGCGACCAGAAAGTTTGACCTGAGGAATTGAAAGCGTGGCCTTCTTTGACAGCGGAAACGGCGATTCGATTTTCCTTACTACGTCAACCATTCCATTAGATCTGACCTTAGGTAAGGTACCTTGTTGACCTTACCTAGGTTACCCCTGCATTAGGTTTCTAGGTACCTAGGTATTGTACATAGTACGAAGTACTCTATCCGAAAATATCCCGTTCGATAAGAGATAACGATAAGATGCGGGATCGCCCCACAGAAAAGTTCAACGTCGGCGCATCGCAAGCAATTGCTAAAATGCGATCCATCATCAATCTCCTACTCCTACATTAAGGTACAAAGTAGTACAATCCAATTGCTAATATCCGATACTTCCCCTACGTAAAATACATACTCCATTGGAATTGACCATAGCAAAACAAGATCGTCAACATGTCGCGGCCAGAGGACACACTGTACGTAAAACGACCCCTCCCCCACCAAAGGATATCATCAACTCTAATACCCGTTGTCAAGGTCCGCCGACATCCACTACAATGACTCCGAAGCGCGCAAGTACACAACTTCTTCTCGAATACAGAACATCCAAGCATCAATGACACATCGAGCTCTCGAGCTCCTCGATCTATCCTCCCCCTCTTTTATCCTCGACGTCGGCTGCGGAAGCGGTCTATCAGGCGAGATACTCTCCTCGCTACCACCGGAGGAAGGCGGCCCGCACGTATGGGTAGGGATGGACGTATCTGCGTCTATGCTGGACGTCGCGCTGCAGCGGGATGTGGAAGGGGATCTATTACTAGCCGACATTGGACAGGGCGTCCCGTTCCGAGCCGGCACGTTCGACGCGGCTATCAGCATCAGTGCGATACAATGGCTATGCAATGCCGAAAGCAGCGACGTGTCGCCCGCGGGACGTCTATCGAGGTTCTTCAACGGGTTGTACGCGAGCTTGAAGAGGGGCGGACGGGCTGTGTGCCAGTTCTACCCGAAGAACGACGAGCAGAAAAAGATGATCACGAGCGCGGCGGTAAGGGCGGGCTTCGGCGCCGGTCTACTGGAAGATGACCCGGAAACCAAAAACGTCAAGGTCTACCTGGTGCTCACGGTCGGTGGCGGTAACCTTGAAGGGAACGGAGGTGATATCACTGGGGTAGTCAAGGGCATGGAGGGCGTCGACGTGTTGGATTCGAGACACAGCAATCGGAACGGGAAGGGTGAGATCAAAAAGGGGAGCAAAGCGTGGATCATCAAGAAAAAGGAACAGATGGAGCGAAAAGGGAAAGTCGTTAAGGCTACATCAAAATATACGGGACGTAAGAGGCGGGTTGCTTTTTAAGTTTCGAACGATATCCTTTTTTGCATTGCATGGCGTGTCGGGAGTTTTGGAACTTAGGATTGGTTAAGATTTGACATCAGTCTTTTAAATATTTCTTAAAACGTTTACGAGAAAGGTGTCTTATACCATACTGAACGACCCAACGACCCAAAATTCGAATCGTGTTCGCTATTCTCTATCACGATTAGGAAAAGGACAATCTTTATTCTGAACCACCTAAGGAGTGAGAACGCCCCAACAGGCGTAGAGAAAACAGTTCTAATTAGATCCGAATATTTCTGACTTATATATACATCCAACACGTACATCGCTTTTCCTAAGTGGGAGAAAGTAGTCTTGAATGTATGGGAAATGGGCCATATATACCAGAAAGCTACTCCACTTCTGTGACTTCGACACCTATTTGCTTAACCTGCAAAGATTCCTTATGTTGCTTCGCCAAAGGGGTATTTTCAAGATCAATCTGGATATATGCGAGAAAGCCAGACTCATGCGATAGAAAAATAGTATTTTCCCGTACTAGCGTATTTGCTATAACACCAAAAGTTTTCGAACGATATGCTTCGGGAAGCCATAGTAGCCTCTCTCCTCCTTGGAGCACCCAGTCGTCATCAACGTAAATGCAATCGAAGTCCTTGGCAGTAAATGGGAGTGGTAAGCGACCATAGCGGCTAACTAAGCATCCGCCTTCTTCAAGCTCAATATCGTAGGGTGGAAAAATAGCGAGTCCCGTCACTTCATTTGTCTCTGGGTCCCACATCGAAAGGTCCCCTTGGTTCATAATCAGAACCCGTCCACCTGGTCCTAGTGCCATAAATATAAATTTATGATCGATCCTCTGTGAAGTACTCATCATATCTCCTTGGGCCGTATTCCATAAGGTAACTTGAAACCATATGTCTCTTTCCCCGTGTGATACGGCTATAAGAGTACTATCCGGAGAAAATAGTATTCTGGTGCAGCTGTTTCCACTGTACTGTAGCTTTGCTCTTACATTTTGGGAGTCTACCTCTAGCAGATGGACATAGCCTCCTGTCCCCTTCGGAAGAAATGCCACCAAAGTACCGTCAGGCGACAATCTAGGCGTGCAACACGGATCGTATTCTATTAGGCGGTAAGGATCATGCGTTTCTAGGGTAATTAAACAAATTACCGCAGTATCGGAGTCTGACGTGTAGTTATCCCATATATGGTACGTTGTGAAGATAACTTTGTTATCCGTCGAAAAATGGATATCACTTACAAGTTTGTCTCTTTCGAAATTGAATCTTGCGCGCTCTTCCCAAGTGTCGACTTCCAGAATCCGTATTGAACCAAAAGAGGTGAAAGCTACAATCTTACCATAAGGCGAGAAATGGATGTTCTCCATGATGTCTGGAAAATGCTTAAGGTGATTGCCAGTTTCGGTGCACCATATATCGTATGTAGAGGAGGAACGGTAGGGACGAGACAGGGCAAATCTGCTGTTGCCCGACCGATGTAACACATGGGGGACCTCTAGTATGCATTTGGACTCGTTTAAGTTCCAAATCATAAACCTTTTTTTAAACCCTACCATAGCATTATTGCCTCTATGGGAGACTTGAAGGCTTTCAATTGTATCCTGCGATGATTTTGTCTCGTTGGCAGTAGTAAGGTCCCATAGTCGGAATCGTCTGTGGTGTATGGAAGCTAATGTTTCTCCGTCAGGAAAGAACACCACATAGTGCAGTCCAGCTTCGATATGTAGCTTACGAATAAGTTCACCAGAATCTGGATTATGAAAATATATTGGCCTATCTTCATAATATACCATCAGAAATTTTCCATTGGACGAGAATGCAACTAATTCTGGTCGGTGCTGGTGGCCGTCATCGGATAAAGTGAATCGCAGACGCCACGTTTTAGTATTGTATATCTCGACTGACGTCGAATCCCCTGCCACTGCCATGGTATCTCCATCGGGAGAGAATGCGATGGAATTAATATGTCTATGATAATTAAATCCAACCACAAATTCTCTCGTACTTATATCCCATACCTGCAGTTTTCTGCTTGGTGTCTCCTTATTATTTGAAGACGCTATTGCGATTAGGTTACCAGGCGAAATCACGACTTCCCCTGGAAAACGGTTTGTGGTTTGGATTGTAAGGATCTGCTCCTTCCTAGAAACATCCCATACAAAACATGCACTCACGCCGTATGATATTGAGACGAGTAATTTGCTACTACCTGGTGATCGTGTAAAAGCCAGTTTCTGAACCGGATTCTTATGGCCTAGTAGATCTGAGGTTTCGCTCGTCTCTATATCATATAATCGAACCACTCCACTTCTCAACCCCAAAGCAATATATTGGCCATCTGGCGAGAATGAAACTGTATTGACTTTATCCTTCGGCCAAAACCCAATCCGGGTGGTTTCAATGGCTGTAGCAGCTTCCAGGAGATAAACCGCTCCATCTGACACTGAAGCAATTGTTTTGCCATCTGGGGAGACGTCTATCGAAGTAGTCACATGTTGGTGTTCAATATTCAGCAACTCGACACTCCAGGTTTCAGTTACACGGGGAAGTTTTATAATCCATTTCTTAAGTGGCTTCAAGAACAAATGTCGTACAATGCTTGCAGAAGGACTGAATAGAACTGAGGAATAATACACCTGAAGAGGGGCTTTTCGAATGATGGGTATATTAAAGAGGGTAAAGCGGTATGAATCATAGAGAAAATTTGATAGTTCCTGACTTGTTGACGTCTGAGATAGTTAGATTCCTCGAGCGTTGTGGTAAATAGGGGGTCGGACTGTTTAAGCTACTCACGTGAACCAATGTCCTCAGATGATTTATTGCATGGACAGCGCTTCCAATGTCTCCGATCAAGCTAACTACCTCTAGCCAATTAAATATGTGATTCTTTAGGAAGTTGTGGACTTTTCCGTTGTCAGTTAATATATCTTGGGGTAGGTGAGCTTCCCCAATGAGCAAGAGGTGGTCCACCCAGTACCTACAAGCATACTGTAGATGTGGTGAAATGAACTGCCGAACCAAACTGGGCGGGATCTCGACAGACAGTACGCCTGGCTTCACGAGCTCACAAATGTCCATATGGAGTTGTTGTGACATGATTTCGAGACATCTTTGGAATAGGAGGGTATGCGTTGTGGATGGTTCAACATAAAACCTCGTTCTCTCACACCTCTGTTTATCCATAAGGAACTCGTGGAATGAGAGGTGAACAAGGCTCACTGGCACTTCGTGATCATCTGGGACTTCGACAATGGAACGTACACTGCCAAGACAATCTTTTATTCTGGGTTCCTCACATTTCGGTATCGTGAACTCTGCCAACGAATAGATGGGCAGCGGTTTGAAAAGTACAGCAATCAACCCCAAGACTTCTTTGAGTAAATGGTCTTCTTCCTTTTCGTCTTCGGTCCAATCTCTGGTATAAGAATCTAAAACTGCGCTGTATATGTCGTCTAGGTTGGACTCCGGAGACTTCGAGCCAGGGGTTCCTTCCAGAAGCATACGCAATCGCTTTTCTGCTATTTTCGGTTCATCGATACTCAAGAACTTACACGCAGTCGCTGCGTAAATGAACAATCCACCGCTCTTTTGGACTAGCTTGTTGAAATCAACGCGACCCGGCCACTGCGGACCACTGCTACTGCCCGTCCCATTCCGATAGAGGTTATTTTCCAGAAAGATCGTGATATCGTTGTCAGACCTATCTAGCGTAACTTTCGGAATTTCTATTTGCTCATAAGAATCCTTTAACAACTTAAAGGCTGCAGAGATATGGCTTTCGTTCCTACTAGTTATGAGAACCCTAAATTGCATCCTAGAGAGCTTTCCAAGTTGTTCCAATGATTGGAGGATGTCTCGGATATTGGTTCTCATTGTCCCGGTTTCCTTGTGCTGACACTCATCGAACGCGTCAATAATTAATACCAGACGTGTTCGGGAAAATGACTGTTGAGCTATTCGTAGAGGCTTTAAGATCAGTTCTTCCCACTGGACTTTTAAACTTTTGACTCCTATGTTAGGACTTGCGTTTCTTTTGATAGCGTTGGCTATTTCATTTCCTAGGCCGAATTGTTTGTAGGCTAGTTGATGTGCAAGCGTTGTGAACAACACATTGGCATGGTTCCGGCTTGTGTCGTCCTGCTTAAAGAAGAAAGTACCACCGAGGCAAATATCATCAGATAGTGGTGAACTATCTGTGAATCCAGTCTTCATCAATATCCTAATGATTAGATTAGTATGGAAGTAAAGTACGCCAATACTAGGTAGGTTAGCTTTTACCTTGAGACTCTCCATAATCGTCTGGTATTGCTTAAAGAGTTTTTGGCTCTCAGATAGGAAGTCCTCGAATTTCTCTTCCAATTCCTTTGCTTTATGAGCAGACAGTACCTGCAAGTCGTTCCTGATTTCTCCCTCTTTGGCTTTAAACTGGTCGGTCTTCCCAAAATTTACCAGGATTACGGTGGTTGAAGTGTGCGATGACCGAAATATGGTACTTATAGATGTTGTAGTAGAATTCTATAATCTTTGATCGGAGAGAGTGGGTAGTCTTGAGGTAACTTTCAGATGTCCTTTGAGTGATCATTAAAAGATATTCAAATCTATTAGAACGATGTACTTACTTCGAATTTGAAAGATCAGGTTTTATATAGTCTTGTACTATGAGTTCGCAGCGAACTAAAAGGGACAAACTGCAGTCAAACCCTTCTATTGCATACTTGTCTTGGTCTATCATAGTCTTCAATAACTGGGTCATCATTTAGCTTAGTAAACATAATTAAGACGGGGTTGACTTACTGGGAATATGAACATAACCCCAGCCCACCCTAGTGCAGCGTGAGGTTCCGATGAAATAGCAGTTCCCACAATGTCCCTTACAGATACGATGAAGCTCATGATCTTCTGGATTTGGTCACGAATGATGATATTCTTTTCGCGTAGCTGGAAGCTGAGCCTTTCTTTCTGGCTCGCTTCTAGCTTTTCGTGAGCAAGAGTTTGAACTTGGGTCTCCCAGTTTCCACCAGCAATCTGTGACTGGTCACGGCCTAGGCAATAAAAATTAGCACAACCTCTCTACTTAGCCGTATGGACTTACCGTTCTGTCCTTTACTCTGCAGGAATTGTTTATAGGCAATTAAAAGTTTTGGATCATCGTCCTCAAGCTTTTTGTAGGCCGCTGCCCAAAGTTGGTCGGGGCCAGAAAGCTCTTCGGGGTCATTTCCACTCTGGTTACCGGTAGCTACCTCAGTATTGACTTCATTGTTAGCTACAAGTGTAACTGACTCGGGCCGTGATTTATATGAGGTGTTACCGTTGTCGTATGCTGCCTGTGATGTTGTGTCATGAGATGGCCCGCTTAACATGCTATCTCTTTGGATTGTAGAACTAGACGGCATGCGTGGTGAGGCCCTATATGGTTGGCTTTGGTGAGGTGTAGACCGGTTTATCTCTGTACTAGGATGAAGTTCCGAGTCATCTTTTGGGTTCGGGCTTTCTGCTCGTGATGATGACTGCGTAGTCGCTACCGTTAGAATACAGCGGTTCAAAGTATACTATGTTTACGGACACTTATTTGTGATCCTTTCCCCTTTATGCGATTCTTGAGGTCTTTAAAATGACGCTTTGTGCTTCTGGGTAGTCGTTTGTGCCAGCTCTCGCTGTTCGTTGACTCCATCATGTATTGGGAAGCAGTGCTTTTGAAATCACGCACTATATGCTGAGCGAGTAGACAAATACATATCAAAGGTTAGATTCTATGGAAAGAATTTATAATGGCAGTAAGGCTGGAAGAAATATTATGGAATTATATCAACAACCCCGCTTCTTTCTTATTCTTCAGCTTTGAGGTTACACGGCCTGGAAATATTCCTATTCGCAGATTCACTGCTACCTATTCGAGCAGTGTGGTGGCCCGAGTTTTAGCCACAAATAAATACTTTACGCATCTCATGATAGGTAAAACCTACAATCAACCGCGACAAAGACATATAGTGGTTTATAAAATGGCGAAAGAATACATCAAATAGGGTGCTAACTTAGGATAGCATTGAAACCTCAATTGTCGACTTGATTTATGGCTCTCGAACAGATATTATTACCTACAGCCACCATCGTCCCCAACTTTGCAGCCCCGGAAAGGGTACTTAGGTAGGTAGGTAGGTAGCTATTCAGAGTGCATCGGAAAGTTAGGAAATATGCATGTGAAATTTGAAATTCTAAACTCAAGAGGGAATTAAGTAAACTGAATCAACTCTAGTAGGATATTATATAAAAGCGAACTTCTAAGGGTAATAGTTTATAGGTAACCAACTAAATGATGGTCTGTTAAGTACCTAGGTACCTATGATATGAGTTTCCGTTATTTACTCCAAAACGGGGATTCCTGGTTAAAGGTAATAGAACGATGTGATTGCGAAAAGTCAACTCTTTTAGATAACCAGAGCGCGAAAGGGCTACACTAACCTTTTGCAAGAGGAAAGGTTTGTAAATATCAACTGGTGATAGTTTTTCAGCTGATGATAACTCACTAGGCTCTTAGAATCCTCAATACGAAAGCTGTTCATTAGTCTCGCGTCAGAAGACTACCTCGGGTACACATATGTGGTTGGACCTAAGCAGGTGTCCCAGTTACTAGACTTGGTTCATAAATTGACTCAGCATCCAATTATGTAGCATTACAATGATTTAACGAAGATTAGAATGGACTACACTTACATAGGGACAATTCGCATAACACCTATAATGCTTACGCCAGCACCTGGTTAGAACAACAAGCTCTGGCCGTGATTCAAACCATGAATCTGTATAAATGTCTTAGGTACTGTTGGTATTCTCTGCTGTCCATGCTCACCTGGCGGGAACTTGTTTAGTCAGACTAGTAATGTGAAAAATGACGGAAAAGGATAAGCCGATCATCCTGCTTCTCCGTATCGATGCTACCTGATGACGTCGCACAGGCACTTCTATACTACGATGTTGCGAAGTCGCGGGTAGACGAAGCCCTACGGCTAGTGGTTTGGCACAGCGAAGCTGCCAGTACCCCTAACGGCTTATACGCGGCATCTCAGGTGCGGGCGCCAAAAACGTATGTTGTTTGCAAACCGCCTCAATTGTCCAGCCTGAGGAGCAGTATAAGCGTGCTGAGGTCGCGGGCGCTACAGCTGTTGAGTTGGAGTGCGGTCACAGTCCATTTCTAATAGATAGTGAGATTGCAGCGTTGGTTGATATCATCACCAAAGTAGTGACAGCTTGAAGTTTTCAGGTATACTACAAGTGTCTTGGTTACGAAGCGAAGTCATGTAGTTAGTCTGAGGGCCACTGCGGGAATGATTTCCTAGGTAATGACGCCCTAACTTGTACATTATGGAAAGTAATAACTAACAGGTAGTAATCTTGCTTGTAGGGAGGTTTATAATTATGTAAAATGGTGACCAAGGACTTCCGGCGATGTTATAGGCCATGAAAAGGGGCTAACCTAGTAGTCATTTCAATTTTAGTTATATCTCCATGCACGGCGTTTCCTTTCATCTCAGTTTGTAACCATTATAATTGCAATAGCAATTAAAGTTTGTATTGCCCAAGACAATTGGATAATTCTAAGGTCAGCTGCGTTAGGTACCTACCTACATATGGACCTACCTAGGGAGGCAACCATCCTCACAAGTAAGGTAGGCATAAATTTATAATGAATTTAGTTGTTAACTATTCGGATAGACCAAAAACACATGACCGGGTTTATATTGATCCCCATAAAGAACGTATTAGAATGGCGCCGAGATAGTTTGGCCACCCCCTTTCTAAGAAATATTCTTAAAGATGTCGTAAGTGTATAAAAGCATACTTTGATGGCGACTATATTCACACTTAGCTATAACTGGGACACTAGGTAGATCCACTTAGTTAATTCGCCGTTTGTCTAGAGCCTGACTCCTTTCACCTCTAGCTCCCTATATCGAGAATCTTGTGTATTATATTTAGGTAGGTGGGTAAGTATGCCCAGACAGTACTTTCACTTTCTCACATGTCTTCTTTCCAGGTTGTTATCTTAGGAGGTTCATAAATAATTCATCTCTGCGTCCATCTAGCCCCAAAATGGCATAAGTGTGGTCTAATTGATAACATTTGTACTAGGCTACGATTGTTCGCCAGTCACTTCCCCAATAACCACCCTTCTCCTTCCTAGTTACTTTGTGTTCCTTCACTATTTTAGATCACAATTAGCTTTCAATCGTTCGCATTTATCGCAACTTCTGTATTCCTACATTGGTCGTTCTTACTTTGGACTGGCGCTGCACACTACGCACCTTCCTACCCGTCTCTACTTCAGTCGTCGTTACCTCATACAGGCCTCTAGTTTAACATTGGATTGGTTCTCGGGTATTTAGGCAAGTATCTACCTCATACCAATCCCCGGATTGTAATTCCCTTCCTACATACCTGTGTATGTATATAATCACAGTGGTCACTTCCTCATACCTTACCTACCTAACCCAGCATATCTACCCTCATACATCATACGTCGTCATCATACATTGTTAGGTACATATACTTTACAACTAAGTCTCTCCATTCCCACTCCTTTGCCATCAACTACTCTTAACTGATTGCTGATATATCCGCAGATCCTCAAGATGTCTGATCTAGCCCTCAAGCTCACTGAGAGCCTTTTTAACGCTCTTCGACTTGATAATGCCGAAAGAGGTATGCTTAATGGTTACTTTGAGAAGCACGCGAAGAATGTCGATGAAAATAAGTTGGCTGCGCGCACTTTGGAAACTGTAAGTACCTAACCTATTTGTATTAACTACTTCGAGTAGCACATCGGCTTTGTTGTGTATCGCCTGTTAATATTTCAAGGTTCTCACATCTCTTGAATCAAATCCGGCTATTACCGGTCTCCACCGAGAGGTTCTTCAAAACTTGATCCATGTTCTTAAAAACGAGGCTACTGGCACCCAGGAGAAGCAGTCCATCCCAACCAAAGTCATTGGATTGGCACCCAGGACTTCCACAGATCCGCCTGCGACTCATCGTGCTTTCAAGCCCTTGGATAATCAGCTTGTACGTACTTCAAAACACGATCACGATGTAACTTCTCGCATTGTTTGTGAATCTCCTTCTACGGGATCAAGTGTTGGATCTCAGAAAGAGCCTAATCTGAAGGATCCCAATCCTCGGGACGATGAGAATTCCAACCAACATGATTCGTCGTCATCGGCAACTAGTGGTGCTAAACTTAACGGAACCCCCGGTATTGAGATGGATCTTGCTATGGCACCGTTATCAAATGGTAACGTGACTCACGGTATGCAGCATGTACAGTCTGAGAGTCCTGATCAAACTTCTTCCAGCCGCCTCGGACTCGCTGACGTGCCCACTAAGCCGACGCCGGCTTCACCTTTCACAACTGTCATGACTAGCGACTCGGGACCTGTCAAGTCCGGCCACGAAAAGATATCAGATGTACGTTTATGCCATCCACCTTTTCCTCTAATGTAACCATCAGTTAACAAGAACTAATTTGTCAACTACGTAGAGAAAGCTGTTGCCACATGAATGGCGAGAACCTATTCCACTTAAAACATCACAGGCTTCTGAAGCGGCTAGTACCCGCGCGGACAAAGATGAAGCTGTCGAAAGTTTTGTTCAGCAGCTTCGTAAGAATAATGGAGATGCACCATGGGTTGGCGAATCACCTAATACGAACAAAGATAAAATCGCCGACTATAAACCCTGGGGTACCTACCAACCGGAAAACCCAGGCTATCACTCCCGACGCGGTGACCATCGTGGTCGAGGTCGAGGTCGAGGCGGTCGTTCTCGAGGTGGTAATTCTACTAGAGGAAACCAACCACCACAGAATGATATCGAACGCCAAAATCATGGCAAGGGCCGAGGTACTCACCAAGATGAGAGTCAGATCAGCATTCGTACCCCTCCTCGACGTCCTCGCCATAAGCACGACGGGTCCATTTCGGTCTTCGGCTGGGGCCCAGGAAGTGAAGAGCAGAAGGTATCCTTTAAAAAGTGGAAGACCGCCGCTCAGCGCAAGGGTTCCCCGACACCATCAGAGTCTGTCTCTCAGTTCACTGCTGGTTTCACATCAGATATAGCAGAGAACCTCCGAAACCACCCCCCTAAGTGCAAGGAAGAGATCTGGTGAGTTCCTTAGGGTTTCCAAATAAGTACGTTAGACAAACAATGCGCCGCGCTTTATGATTTCTTGATGTCAAACATCACCAAACGTAATAGCTGTTGGATGTTTCCTTATTACCCATGCGCGGCCGTAATTTACTTTGCGTGCGCCTTCATGGTATTTGCCCACCGAAACCCAAAATGGTTTAATAATGTCTAGCCATGATGGTTTGTTGAGTTGAGAATTACGAACAGGTCTACTGGGAGTTAGCCGTGCACGGCGAATGAATCATTTGCAAAGAAACTATGATGTGTTTGCTTCGTGGATAGAAGCTTATGTCTTACTCTTCAGAAAGTTCGATTCGGATTCGTTTAGCATGATTGCATGTCGATTATCTCTAATGTCTTGGCTTGCCCATTTGTACTAATAATCATAGAGAAAACTATTGCAGTTGAATGCCTCTTTTTGTTCTTATTATCCCCACGGATCATGGAATGGTGTAATTAGTGTTGAAATCAAACATTCCTTTGAAGTCAAACTCGAAGTTTTATATTTGCTTTGCCACTTATTTCGTGTATCCGCCTTTGCACTGTTTTCAGCTTCTGAAAATACTAAATTATGATTGGTTGGAATAAGTCGATCGGTAATCTACAGGTGGATTATGCCACGGGTTTGGGGTTTAAGAGAGCGTGCGTTATTCCCGGAAATCGAACATACTCCTCAATCCGTTGTCTAATGATCTTTTCCAAAGAAAATCTTAGAACAAATACCTACAATGCAAGGACCTAAATGCAACCCATGTACGGACAACATGCTGTGTTGAGTTTAGAGTACCCATCAGTTATTTTTAAATAAGAGGTACCTAACGTAAGATGGATATGCTGGTGGATCTACAAAGTAGCTGAGTTTCTGCCTATTTTTGCCCCATACAATCCTTTTCAGGGGTTCCTCGACTGTTTAACTCTAGCTAATAATATCGATGTAATATCGATGCGAAGTCGTTCTCGGTTAAAGGTCGCGCTCGTTCTCGCGTCCTTTGTCAGACTTACTATTCGATATTCTACCAAGACATTTTGTCTAGGTAGATTTACGGCAGTATAGATTCAACCATGGCATCCGGCTCTAGTCTTCCGCTTCCCCACAGAGTCCCTAAATTAGGTCACAAGAAATCTATGTTCGGTATGCACCTTACGACCGTTCCCGTGTAAAATTTCTAGTCTCACCTTCTACAGGTTGCCAGCGTTGCCGAGCTAGAAGAGTCAAGGTTGTAGTAAGCCTATCGCCTCAATCGCGAACCCAACTAATAGGAATTTTGTGTATTTTTTTATAGTGCAATGAAGAAAAGCCGATCTGTCACAATTGCAAAAGACATGGGTTGCCTTGCATTTATGATCGCGATGCATCCGCCAAAGGTTCTGGAAAGCCAACCCTGGCTCAATCACCTCCCTACAAATCTGAGGAAAGCGACCCACCAGAAAGTCGTACGCGTCGAATGACAGAGACGAGATTAATGCATCAGTATGTTATTGAAACGGGTGAGACACTTGCAATTGACAATCGTACCAAAGACCTGTTTTCTCGGGTGGTCCCGAAGTTTGCTTTAGATTCCGATGCCTTATTGTATTCCATGTATACCGTCTCAGCCCTACACTTGGCAAAGCTTGGTAGGGGCGAAGAGATCGCGGGCGGCGCTGAGAACGTGGCTAATACGTATTACGCTATGGCCGTGCGGGAACATAAGAAAGAACTATCAAATGTTAATAGACAGACGGCAGACGCTGTCTGCTTAACGTCTTGTTTGATACGGGCCGTAGCGCTTCTCCAGCTTGAAGGCCGGAGCCTTCAACCTTATATTCCACCATGGCAATGGATCGCTTTGATCCAAGCATCCACATCAACATTCGTCGAGGTGGTAAAGCGAATGGGTCCAGATCCTCAGTCACCCGTGTTCCAACTAATCAAGGACACTCGCAGCATACATAATAATGGAAAACCACCGGATGTAAGAGACTACCAGAGATTACAACATCTGATGGACCGTCCCGATGAGATTCGGGCTGTTGAGCCTTGGGACGAGGATATTCAAGCTACTTATGAGGTTACGCTTACCTATCTGTGCACCATCCTTGACTTGATAGACGAGCAAGGACTATCAACCAGCGCTCTGAGAAGAGTGATCATGTTTCCTATGCTAGCAGGGCGACGATTTGTCGAACTGGTCCGGGAAGGAGCACCAAGGTCTCTAGTTATCCTTGCTCACTACTTTGCGGTGCTGACGAAGTTTGAGAATGTCTGGTGGGTTGCTCATGTGGGAGCCGACGAGCTCCACGCAATCGCTGGTGTACTGCCTGACATATGGCAAGGTCTAATCGCCTGGCCGCTAAAAGCTATAGAAAACAAAGAATTTTAGTGTTCATGGACATCCCCATTCATTTAACCTGCTCCATGGAATCCTTTATGGCGTAATGTCGCCAGGGTCCTATTGCAGCGGTATTGCGTGGGATCGTCGCCAAGAGATTTAGCGCATCGTTCTCGTCCTCGTTCTCGCTTTCGCTCACATTTCAAGGTCAATTCCTCCTCTACGCGTCTATAATCAACAATCTGAATATTGGGTCAACGGCGACGGCATGGGCTGCGCCTCTCATTATGACGGAGTATTGGAAGATAACTTTTAGAATTGAATGATTCACAACGACAACAACAAACAATCGAAATGTAGTATATATATAATTCAAGGCTCTCCGCAGAGCCAACATGTTTTCGAAACCAACAATCGCTTTCAACTTCTACAGACAAGACAACCCATCGAGCCTTCAATCCAACTTATTAGGTACTTAGGTATACACGACTTTCCAAGATGAAGTCCGTAAGTATACCACTGTTCTTTCTTACTTGCTCAAATTTGGTCGCTGTAAGTGCATTGAAAGCCCCCACGGAACCTGGAATACATACCCTCTTCATCAACTAACATATCAACAATAGGGACTACCACACGTAGGAAACAAATTCCAAGTTGCTCAACCCGCCAAACGAAGCAACGACTCAGATACAGCGTCTATGCTGCAGTTGAATTCTGATGAGGACTTTCACTTTGAGATTCTCCGCCCTCTAGCCTTTACAGCTTATCAGGGCGCAGATGTAGGCGAGGTCTTAGTTGCCGCAAACCGTATCGTAGCGGGAGACTTCGAAAGCTGGTATAATGCCTTTATTGGCCTCGCCGACCGTGTGCACGGCCAAGCGAGCGCGATCGACTCCAACCGTTACCCCGTTTCGGCGAGAAATGCATTATTCCGGGAAGCAACCTATTACCGCTCAGCCGACTTCTTCTTACACGGGAACTGGAATGATTCGAGGATCAACACGATATGGGACAAGCAACTTGCGGCTTTTGACAAGGCAATTTCGCTGCTATCAGACCCCGCTGAACGTATCACGCTTCAAGGCAAAGGCTTCCAGATCCCGGCTGTCTTCTTCAGCAGCGGACAACCGGGTCCTCGTCCTACGTTACTCCTATGTAACGGGTACGACGGCTCGCAAGAGGAATTGTACCACGTGATCGGCGCAGCGGCTCTCCAGCGCGGCATCAACGTGATCTCGTTCGAGGGCCCTGGCCAGCCGACAGTCCGTCGCCAGCAGAACCTCGGCTTCATTCCAGAGTGGGAGGAGGTCGTCACCCCCGTAGTCGACTATGTGATATCGCGCGGGGACGTCGATGCCAAGAAGATCGGCTTGTTCGGCCTCTCGTTCGGCGGATACCTAGCCCCGCGCGCCGCGGCCTTCGAGCACCGGCTCGCGGCGGTCATTGCCTTCGACGGTCTGTACTCCTTCGCGCAGGCCATCTTCGACCAGTTCGGGCCGCAGATGGAAGCTCTGTACCGGTCGGGAAACGCAAGCGCCTTCGACGCCAACGTCGCGGCGCTGCTGGCACAGCCGACGGGCGTGCCGACCTCGGTGCGCTGGGGCATCCAGCAGGGCTTGTGGGCGTTCAAGGAGACGAGCGCGTTCGCGTGGGCGACGAAAGTCGAGCAGTACACGCTGGACGACGTCGTGGGGAATATCACCGCGCCCGTGTTCGTCGCCGACGCGGATAACGACATGTTCTTCAAGGGCCAGGCCAAGATCCTGGCGGATAAGCTCGGGGACCGCGCGACTTACCACGTTTTCAAGTCGGCGGACGGGGCCGGGGAGCATTGCTCGCTCGGTGCGGCGGTGTTGAGTGGACAGGTGATACTTGATTGGTTCCAGGATGTGGTTTGTGCTTGATTTAGGTATCTAGCTTATTTACCGAGTTGTTGTAATGGAATTAGACTAGCCTTCTAGGTTTGATTATTTGGGGGATATATAACTAGGTCAACTTGATGATAGGTGTTTATGATAGGTTTAACTATAGATTCCTCTAATGACAGATATATCAGATATATTTAAATAAGACATTAAATGATTATGTTAGGTAGTCCTTAATATGCCACAATAATCCGCTTCGCAATATAATGCCAGGTATGTAGGCAGCTTTATTACAAGTCAGCCGTCCATGAGGTTATCAAGGAGATCCGTTTGCGTTTGCGTTTGCGTTTGCGCCGTCAACGCCGGCATCTTCCGTCAATCACATCGCCCTGGGGCTGCATATCTGCCTTACCCGTAAGAAAGACGAAACACTTACTTATTAATCACCTAGATCTCTTTTGGATAGAGAAGTCGTTTTCTTGGTAACTTCAAACCAATAAGAAGGGGCGTTTCGAATCAACGTTCCATTCTTTGCCGCAGAACCGCATTGCAACGCCATGTTGTGCTCGAGGAAAATTTCCCAAAATGGCGAGGATTCAGCAATACCGGAGATAAGAAGCCCTGAAACTTGCAGCAGCTGAATACTCGGAATACCAGGACGACTTGCATATCTATTTTAAGCCTTGGTAGTGTTATCGCTTTTATATCTACATTGCTCCTGAATTGTTTCGTTTATATCAACTCCTTTGTGAAACGTCGTCGTAGGCGAATAATTTCCTCTTCATGTATTTGGGCAAATATTACCCTCTTCCTCCACCTGCATACCTACCTCACATCTTTCCTCCGTTCAGACATTTCAAGGTTTTACGTCACGAATTAACACACTATGTGAGGATATATCGGCGCGATGAATGTTCTTTCTACGCTCCCAGGTGTAGACCCGTCAAGAACCCCCCTCATCGACAATCCGAATGGAGAACCGCCGGATTTCGAAGGGGGACCTACGCTTCAGTGGATCATTCTGGCGACGGGATTTGTGTTGATACCGATTAGCACGATTTTGATTGTCATACGGCTGGTGGTGTCACTTAAGCATAATAGGCAATTGCACCTTGACGACTGTGAGTTGCCCCGTGTCGATCTGGCGAAGGTTGGGAATATACGTCCGTCATTGCTAACATCGAGATGTCCATACTAAGGTTTATGTGTCGCGGGAGAAGCCTTTGGGATAGCATACTGGGTGGTATTATATAAGTGTACGCCTTTTGTTATTATCATATTCTCTTCGGCATTCATGGTACTTGGTCTGACTGGATAAATCTAGTCCAAGTGAAGCCTGGATTGTTTAGACATACGTGGAATGTCCCCGTCAGCGCCCTTACTGTTACAGTATTCGAAGTAAGATTTAACAGGAACCTGCTTTATATGCAAGCCGCTTTGCTAATACCTAGTCTTTAGGGTCATTTTGTCGGAGAGGTCTTGAACATGATCGCGCATGCCTTCGTGAAATCCTCCATTCCGGTATTTTTCATCCGGGTATTCGGTTCGCTAAAATGGGTTCGCTACACCTGTTACGTGCTTACAGTAGCAGTCGTCATCTTCTCTGCCTCCCCTCTCATATCGCTAGTGGTCGTTTGCATGCCCGTCCCTAGTGAACGCTGGGACTCCGCCTTCGTCGCTATGTGCGCCACGTCTTCCGGGCCACAGACGATAGCCATGGGCGTCTTTGCCGTGATATTCGACATCATTGTGGTTATCATGCCCATCTTTATCACGGCTAGACTTGTCATTGACCCAGATAAGAAGAGGAATTTGATAATTGTCTTTCTCATTGGACTGCTGTAAGCACTTCCACGAAATTCATAGACTTAGCTCCGAGATACTTGCTAACACCATGGTAGCGTGGTAGCTACTAGCGTTACTGGACTCGCGTATAGGATCATCGTACGAGACGGCAATGACCCCCTATGGATCGATGGAAACATCGCCATCACATCGTGAGTTTGAAAAATCATATATGGACCAGCTTCCAGACATATTAACCTTGAACGTCTCTTAGATACACTGAGATCTTTGGAACTGCCATTGTTGGCTGCATACCGGGGCTGCGTGCATTTTGGCTTGATATGACTGACAAGGCCAGGAGATGGTCTAAACTTCCGTCCGGACGGCAACAACCTGATAGAAGTGAAACCTCGTCGTTGCCAGGGCAGTCTGGATTCCCACAGGAAGTTCCCCCATTATCTTCTCCTGGAAGCAGATACCACTATAAACGTCCTGAAGCCGTGCGTTCTCTAGCGTCTACTCAGGGGCTTAAGGACCAGTTGACCCCCCTGACACCCTTGACCCCTACTCACAGGTCCACTGCAACACTTCACCACGCTGTCGATGATACGTTTCATTCCGATGTTAACCGGGATGGATACTTGGGGCGTGCTAGACATGGAGTTGGAAAATAAAGAAATTTGCGGATTCTACGGGAGGCAATGGTCGTTTGGCAAAGGAGTAAAAATTCTCAAACGGAGTTCGGATCAATTCGGGGGGCGGGGAAAGGGTAATGGGTATTGGGAAATATTGATTATTATGTCCATCACATGCATCAATCTACTGGAACTCTTAAGGGAGTGCAGTTTGAAACATTGACCGCACAGTTTAACCCTACTTGGATTATCTACGAAGAACTCACGACAGGGTCAGAGACAGTGAAACTGCGTTCTTGAGATGTTTGCATAAACGTATAAGACTTGAAGTGCTCTTCTTTCCATTTTTCTATAGTGGTTTTCCGATATCGAAGTGCACTCACGAGAATAGAGGGTAGCTCAAATTTATAACACATATTCTACGTTACAGACGATGGACTGGGAGAATGGTATACCTAGCTCCCCATAGGATATTGAAAGCACCAGATTCCTTGAGAGACTGAGTATAAATTACTAGCATTCTAGTGCTAATTCCAGTTTAGCTACCATACCGATGTGAAGGACAGTTAGGGCATTTACTTATTCTCTCTCCTAACAGATAAACATAACCCCTTTTTATATCTCTTACCCCATACCTGGGTGCTTTGTTCCGCTCAGCGCTTTCTCAGCACCCTGATACGTATAAATCTTCCTCGCAAACTCCTCCGACGTGATCGGCTCTCTACCTTCGTCCCCTTGCGCCCGTATGCCTCCTATCTCATGCGAGCGTCGTCTGACGAAGTCTACGCGATCCTTGCGCAACGCCATGAACCTCTGCAAAACGTCTGGAATACCATCGGGCGAGTCCACGTCCCGCAGGAGGTACCCCAGCGCTTCGGCGTCTTCGATGGTCATGTTGGAGCCCTGCCCGGCGAGCGGGGTCACCGCGTGCGCGGCGTCCCCGATGAGGAGCGCCTTACCGGAGTACCAGGTGTCCAGGGCGATCACGTCGCGGATCCGCCACGCGTCGATCTTGTCGTGCCGGAAGAGATTGACGAACGCTTCTCCGAACTCGGGAGCGAATTCCTCGACGACTCTGGCTGTGGGGACGTCCTTGATGATGGCTTTCTTGGCCGAGTCGAATTGTTCGGAGAACTCCTTCTCGGAGGTGTACCCGACTACTTGTAGGGAGTGGGGAGAGGTGGTGTACACAAGGATGTGCTTGTTCACTTGAGGACCTGAACTTGCGTGCGCGTTGGCTAAGCCAGCTTCGGCGGTGGGATTGGATAAGTAAGCAAAGTTAGGATCCGACCGGAGATCTTCGATAGAGAGCTGTGTCATGAACGCTAGAGTATCGTAGGTCTTGATGGACGCCGATATATCCTGATGTCCAAGGATCGCAGCCCGAACCACAGAATGGATGCCATCTGCGCCGATGATCAAATCGCCCTCGAAGAGCTTTCCATCCTCCGTCCACACTTTCCCAGCCGCAGCATCGACTTTCGCCACCTTCGCATTCTGAATGATCTCAGCCGGCGCGCCGGGAAACTCGGAACCAGTCGCAAACCGCATCAACTCGCTCTGGAGCTTAGCCCGTTTAACCAGCACCGAAGGAGCGCCGCCAAACCTCGCTCTCGTGTCAAAGTGGACAGTCTTGAGCTCTTCGTTATTGGGGGTTCTCGTCCAGACGTGGGTCATAACGACCATGTCAAGATTTTCAGGCTTTATGCCAGCTTTTTGCAGGAGATTAAAGGCATTGGAGACGACCGACATGCCATAATCGTCTACGGTGAAGTCGAGAGTGCCGCGCTCGAGGACCGTGACTTGGTGCTTGGCACGGAGGAACCCGGCGGCTGAGAGCCCTCCGATGCCGCCGCCGCAGATGATGATTTTTAGTGGCATTTTCCCGGCGCTTCCGGATACCTTATTAAATTGACGGCGTCGATAGAATGTTAAAATACCTAGGATCTATAAGGTGTATTTAGGAACGATGCTGTCTTTTGAGGTCGTCTTACGTTTGGGGCTGTGTATTTAAAGTGGGTGGTAGACAGTAAGAAATCGTAATTGGATGCTAAATTGCATACGGTGACTTACATGAATATCCACATATTCGAGGTAGCATTAGCCTTACGTAGCAAACGGTCTCGACAGAGTCGAAATAGAGCTACTGTTACTTGTTAAGACTCAGAATTCCATGTCATGCATTTCCCATATTAGATGAACAGCGTGTGTGTGTGACGAGGTGGAACCAAACAGTAGGGAAACAACTTCAACATGACGTAAATAACTCTAATTTAGGTATAAGAATTCGTAGTTATACGTTGAATGGTACTCCTAGAATCTCAGGACGAGGTAGCGTTGACTCATGCTATGGCGAACAACGTTGAAGCTCCCGAGTTGGGCTTTGACGTCAATCTTTTCGTGAGAATTGGCTATCTGCTACTAGCCGGTGTGCCACAACATGCAAACAGTGATATCAAATTGCTAGGGTCAAGGGTCAGATGCGAGTCGATGCTTAGATCTTGATGGCCTTAACGCGCGAGTCTAATGAATTTGGCCACGATGATTGCTTTCAAAGAAACACGGATTAGGTCATGTCGTGTACCTACCTCTTATACATCAGTGACAGACTTAAGTAGACTATGAACTGTATGTTGATTTTGATGCGACTATGTGTCTGTTGGTAGACTTCTGACGTTACACTGTTCGAATAAGGAACGTATCAATATATGGTATCGGTTAGGAATCACATATTTAATCATGGGTCTTTACTTTCGCGCAACCCTCGTGGCGGTTTTGGAAATGTGTAGGAGATACTTGTCTATTAGCTAGCGATAGATTAGGCGATATGAAAGATGTCGACTTTCTACTGATGTAATCTAGATGTATCTAGGCAAAGAGAAATGTAGTTTGTACTTTAGTTTGTACTTTGTCTAAAGGTCGCTTCTCTAGCTACCTTTCTCTCAGATTATCTTTTCCCCGTGGGCCAAACATCTAATTCAGATACTCCTTACTTTCGGGATGTTAGACGACGCTCGGTATTAGAGCGGGTGTTAACGAAGTCAGGATTGTTCAGAGTCAGTTCAACACCTCCGGAGAGGATGTGGTCGACTGCTTCAACACCTTGCATGAAACTACGGTGAAGAGTCAGCGCCTGAAGATAGATGCGGCACATGTTAGTGGACTCACCTATGATCTTGGTTGCCAACCTCATATTTCCGGGCCCCAAATCGACCCCTAGAAAGAATGTCTTTCTTTTGGAGGTACGGAAGAGCTGCTGCTAAGACTCCGTTGCGCTCTAAACTGGGAGTCGGGTATCCGTGGTCGAAGCGACGCACATACGTACTGACAATCTCATCTTCCGGCTCTAATAAGTTGGTGTTAATAAGCCCCTGAATTGAGTCTTCAAGCAGGGTCTCGTGTTTGACGGGTTTGTAAGAAGACTCGGAGACTTCAAGCATGATTGACCAGTAAGGCCCGGGCCGTGCATCCGACGACACAGGCTTCTTCCCGTTGGCAAGCTGTTTGGTCGGAAGTTTAACGTCCTTTCCCGGCTGGTTGAAGGGTGAATAATTGGAGAAAATAGTGGCGCGGTAGAAGGGACAGTTATCCTCAACGAAATACAACTGTCGATGTCCAGTGATTAATTTCCATCCAGTTTAAGTGTTGGAGTATAGAGACTTACCCAGCACTTGTCACCTATACGTGATGGGCGTTCCCCGCGAATTCCAACGCCAATCACATTGGTCGACGAGTAGAAAAGGGGCTTGAGAGTCTGCTGTAGTTTTACATCGCCTAAAGACTCCGCAAGGTGATCGATAGCCATAGTAGAGATGAGCGAACTATAATTGACTACCGTGCCTGTAATATTGCATATGTCAGTTACTTCTTTCCACATATAATAGGGTAGTTTAACGACCATCTTTCAAGTGAACCTTCTTCGCATCAGCATCAACCTTAGTCACAGCGCCGTGAGCACTGAATCGTGTGTTTTTCTCGTCGAGCGTCTTAGCTACAGCAATCCAAATGCCACCTGTGCCGCCGTTGGCTGGAAAGCGAAATGTGGCGTTCGGGCCCCAATTCCCAGCTACCTTGTTTAGAACGACATTGCGGGTGAGCAGTTTCACATTAGGAGCAGCGACGCGTTCTCCAACCCAAGTTGCGTTCATCTAGATTAAGGACACGGGTACGATTAGCCGAGAACCTAACAATCTTCTACATGGACATGTACCTTGGTAGTAGGCACAGCCCAGACTCTAAAATTGTAGGGACGCACTGGAATATGTCAAGTTAGTATTACTGTATAAAACGTGGAAATCATTCCTTATTCTGGCACTGAAACGGCACGAATAAGAGATTGTAAGATCTGCAAGACGAAATGAAATAATTCTGTAACATCACTTACTGAAAATCTCGTTTAGACGATTTCCCACGTTCCTAATATTCCACTCGTCGAAGTTCTTGGGCTTGTCGGAGGGGGACCGAACACGAGATTCAAGAGCAGCATCGATAAGGTCTTCTAGACACTTCACCTTCTCTTCTGGATCTAAGACGGCGATATTGTTCTGAAACGGATACGGGACCCAACCGCCTCGAAAGCGGACATAGCTGACTCTCTATATTCACTCTTCAAATTTAGTAACTGGTCCATCTCTAAATGGATGAGAGGAGTGCAACTGTTCCTGTCTCAAGAGATATACGTCAATAAGTTGGGGAACTGACCTGATGGGTATACCAATCAGACTCTTTGGGAAGGGCCTCGTCGAGGCAGTCGTCGAAGTACTTATAATGCGAAAAGATAACGTGGCCGCCAACATCGAACAACTACGCGGCAAGTTGTTTCATAAGTATTCTATTACCCGACAAGCGGGAACCTGACTACTCACAAATCCCTCAGGAGTCACATCTGTAGATGCAAGACCACCTGGAGTCTCGTTGGAATCAACAATAAGCCATGATGCCTGGTTCTGTAGCCAATAGGTTAGGAGGATTCTCTGTACCTAACTAGCGATATAAGGGTTTTTACTGTTTGTTGGAGGCGTTTCGCAGCACCTAAGCCGGTAGGGCCAGCGCCAATGACTAGAACATCGACATCACTTGTGGTAATCTATCAGCATATCGCAGCGGTCAGAGGTAGAAAGTTGGTCTGGTCTCATACATCTCTTTGCTCGCCATGTTAGTTGGTTATGGAGTGGTAAATGTTTAAAGATAAGTCAATAGTATATTCCAATATCAGCTGCTTCTAAACCGAACTGACTTGAACCTCTCGATGTTTAAGTCTTATTGAATAAGGTAGTTAGTTAATGTAGAAAGCAGGAAAATAACTAGCTAAAGTCTCCTCATGGAAGGTGTTTTAATCTCGAGAGTAGACGAAGTTTGAGCTAGGTACCTAGCAAGGTAAAAAGCGAAAGAGTCGCCAAAATGTCAAATCAGATCAAGGTATTGAAATTATGTCCTGCCGTTCACCCTCCATTACGCAATGTTAGGTGCGGGTACCTAACATGGACGTATCCGACACTGGGATATAAACCCCCCTTAATTGCTATTCGACCATAAAGAAACGACCCCTGAATTCGAATCCTTGAAGCTAATAGGATAGTAACGCTGACTAAGTGACCTCGACGAAGCACGCGAAAAGAGAATCAAATGCTTCAATGCCCCTCCTAATGCCCCTCCAGATGCACGTCACCCCTACTACCTGGTAGGTATGCTGGGTATGTAATGTACTCTCCCCTTAACCTCCCCCTTGCTAGTTCTGCCAAGAGATGATTATCATCAACCACATGGAATCGATCTATTTCAATCTTCGACGTTGATCAATTGATCAACTAACTACCTCTATTTTTGACTTATTGGTTTATAATTGATTCGTCATCTCCCTGCTGCTTGCATGAAATTATCGTCACGATATTGATAGTAGATTGTTGTCGAAAGGCGATGAAGGTAAAGTTTCATAGCCATGCTAAATTCATATAGATCGACCAAGATCAGCGTGATCTTCTCACCGCTATGTCTCGCGACTACTAGTTCAACAGATCAATCAAGCTGTCAGCGGTAGTTACTAAATTTAGGTATCTTACGATTTTAAGATAAGCTTCCTATGAACGCTACTTCGTTTATAAAGTCACAACCTTTCATATCATAATTACCTATAACTAGACAATACTAGTCACACTTCTTGAGATCACTATAGGGATTTCTTAAACTATGACCAAACAAATGTATATTCTAGCGTTACCAGTCTGGAATCGCCTTCTTCGCGCCGATTCATCCGCGCCTATTATGTTGAAATGAAATCTTTCTTGACATGGTGAAATAGGGCAGTTCGTACCATTTGCAGGGCTCTCGGAATTATCTCTGTAAGCTCAGACCACATATTGCGTTCGGCGTTTTGTACTTCTCCAGCCACAGTGTTTTTGGACAGGGAAATCTCCGAAACGCGACGCGAAAAAGCAAACCTAGAAGCCTCTCGAATGAAATCAAGATTTAGTTAAAGGGAAAACTAGCAACTTTATCATTTCTATATTTACTTCGAAACCACTATATGTACCTATATAATTTACTTTCATGTCATTTAGTAGTAATAGTTCTTATTTACAATACGTGATATTCTTTGCCTCAAATCTATAATCATGGAATCGTCACCATTATCATCTGTCCCCTCATCCCCTCCCCAGCTTCCTCAATATCCTCAAAGTCATTTATTTTGCCATGATACGAATTTGTCACATCCTTCATCTGAGCTATCAAGCCTGCCGGATACGCCGTCGCCTATTTCTTCCGAAGAAGAATACAGTGAAGAAGATAATAGCGGAGAAGATGGGCAAGAAAATAAGCAAGAAAGCAATTTTGTAAACGACTTTGACGACAAATCCGATGACAATCTTAGCGAAAATTCTGACGCGAAATTCGATAATAATTCCAACAACGACAAGAATATACAGACCCCTGACCAAGTGTCAAGTAGGATAGCCGAAGAAACTAACAAATTCTGGCGGAGAAGACGTTTACGTGGTAAACGATACGGCCTAAAAAGCTTCATGGAAAGTTGGCTTTTAGGGAAAACCACGAGTAACAACCGCTCGGGCTCGAGAGCGCGTGAGATGGCTCGAGTCCTTCGAAGCCCACACATCCGAGAGCGACTGAGCGAAATAGGCGTTCGAATGTATTTCGAAGAAGAAGAGAAAGATATCCCATACATCAACGACCTTCGCAAGGAATTGTCCCGTTTGGCATCCAAGCCCGCTTTCAAGAATTCTGACCATGCGTTATCTTCTATAGAACCAGGTAACGGGCCTGGTGCCGTCAGCGAGATTCGTCACGGGGACTGGGTTAATAGCGCCGTGGAAAACTCTTGGTCTCAAATACAAGAAGCTTCGCCCAAGCTTGCTGGGTTTCTCACAATGATATTGGGTCACCAAAGAAGCAGCCAAAAATCCTATTTGGCCAAGCTCGATAATTCCCATTTTCACAACTCGGCGAGGGCGTATATGATGACCGCGTTAATATTAGGGGCTTATAGGTCTAAGACTTGCAATTTCTTACCTTTAACTATAGGGATGTACCTTCATAGTAACGGGGTACAAAGTCGCGTAATAAACACTCTTGCCCAGTTTGGCATATGTCCTGGATATAAGGCTATTAAAAAAAGGCGAGAGGAGATGTCCATATCTTCTTCTCAGGGGCGCGTACCAAGTACCTGTACTTACACCTCAGTTAGCCCAGGGGGCCCAGCTGGTACCCTTAGCCCAGCACCTACAGCTGCACCTGCAGCTACGCCTACAGCTATGCCTGCCGCCCAGCAGCTCAATCCTACTAGTAGCGACCGCGCCGAGCCTGCCCCACAAATACAAACGGGCGACACACCAACTGTCCCTATGGCTACGGCTAATGTGGCTGATATGGCCAATGTGGCTAGTGTGCCCGTCTGAAGATGAATTGAGGATTTTGAACTTTGGGACTTTTAATAATGTTGTAACTCGATTTCAACCATACATAATATCAAAAATCGACACATTATTTGACATTTCTAACCATGTTTAGTTATGTTTGACGCCGGACTGTTAGTTATGTGATTGTATCAAGGATATCTCGTATCCGGCCTCACTTGTGTTATTTGACCGGACAAAAACTCCTAATCATGTCCTCCCCGGCACTTAATCATACTTCTGATGATGTCGCGCAGGACGCTGCCGCTAAGCTAGCCCTCAGTGAAGGTCTGCTAAAGCGCGCCGAGTTGTTACAGTCCGAGCTTCAACGTTTTGCGGATCATCTTTCCGAAGTATACAGCGATTATTTCCAACACATGCCAACATATGTGCATACATCATTCACCAGTGAACTGAAGGCCGAGGTCGAAAGCTTAGAAAGAGCTCTCCGTGATGCCACATCATCGGACCCTCTGGCCTCACATCGCGCCCAGTCCACTAATCTCCCATTCCTCGAACCTGTTTGGGATACCGCAAAGAGATCCCGGGATGTGGTGAGGCTACGATGTGCTGTATCTACTGGTCCGTTTAAGAAACCCATCTTAGCACCCGGTACTCGTATTGTTCGAACCCAAGGCGAATCGCAGCCCTTTCGGTCAGGGAGTTTTATCATTGATGTGATCGCAGATGGCGGCCATTCATGGTACAAAGTATCCTCAATGACCAATAAAAGGCTACTATTTGACCTGGCAAAGGAAGCAATATTTTGCGGAGATAGTGATGAAGACGACGAGAGCAGTGGAAACGTAGTTGAGGACTACTCCGATATCCCGCTTGTGAAGCTGGCAAGGAATCTGGCTGACACAGCTAAGGGACATCGCATTCAAACGAAGAATCCGACTACCTTTCTTATTCTACCACGCATAAAGGAGGGAGAGAATCCCGAAGTTGATAAAGTCCTCGAGGTCTGTCGCCAGCTAGGCGTTAATACGCTCTGTAGCGATGCCTTGCCGCCAGCTCCGCCTCTCTCAGATGATCTCCTTCACATAATGGCCCCAAGTCCAAAAGCGAATTTCACGGAAGTCTTAAACATTGATACCTCCCTGCTTGTTGCTCTTGCGTCTGACTTTTCTCATACCAAAGTCACGAAACAGCCATGGTTTAGCCATTCGCACAATGACCATGCTGATCTAGAAAGTGAGCAGTCGATGCTTTCGCTAGTCTATCCAATGATAGGTAATCATAAGCTTGTCTGCACAAAGGAAGCAGCTGAAACCTTCTTCCATATTGTTGATACTCTAGCAACCGATTCTGAAAAGGCGCGTGCCTATTTGATACTTGACTCTGATTCTGGGAAATCCCAAGAGAAGCGAGTCAAAGAGTTACAGTCGTTGTCGATTCATCATGTCCCATCCAACTTGCAGTTCCCCATTGATATTGTTGACATGAACGAGAATAACTGCCAGGATCGCTTCACCGACCTAATCAAGGAGAAGCTGAATGGTGTGTTAAATCCTGGCAGATCCGTCTTTTCCTACGGCTGGGCAAGCGGGCGCACCACGTTGACCTGCAACTCGGTCTTCATTAAACAACTCGAGAAAGACCTCGAGCAACTTCCCACTCTGGGGGACATACCCTGGCCGTCAATATGGGCCTTCTCTACGTCGAGGCCGTTTGTCGGCGTTCCCAAGGATATTCGGAAGCGCATACGGAAGCATATCGGGGACTGTAGTGTAGCTTGCACTTGCGGAATTGTTGAGCTTTACGGCCACCAGAGTAACGTTACGATTTTATAGCATCTAAATATCGCTAGGAATATGTTAACATAATGTTGTCTTCTTCGTGGGTCTTGACGTGCGGAAAAAGCCATACCAAGGCTCGGTACCTGATGACACGACAATCCCTGAGGTATTTCAGTTAGACTCTCCTCGGTCACTCGGGATCTTCTATCTCGGTAGCTACCCAGTGTGACATGATCCACCTCCTTTGACATGGCAGGATGTGTCTTTTCCATCTTGTTTCAATGGCCCAGTAACCAAACTATGCCAATCAATTAAGAGCCGACTTAGTAAAATATCTTTGTCCAAATATTTTCTTTTCCCAGTTCTTCAGTGCGCGATCGCAGCTAGGGTCGCTATTAAAGGCAGTCAAGTTCCAATAAGTGACGCAACAATGCATCAATATGCAACCCCTCACAACCGATGTAGTGGAATGAGTACTTGGACCTGGAGATCGGGAGAACGTTTAATTTGGGGATCCAACCCGGCATGTCGTTCATACTACTATTGATCCGATGAACCTCCGTAAACCAACATCCCCGGAGTTTTTTCTTCACTCAATTGGAGCGTACGTGGGTATGAGTTGGAGTTATTCAGACAGTTCTGCAGCATCAATGCATCACCAATGCGGGGAACGGGAGGAGACGAGCTGCTATGCTACTCCACAGCTTGGAGAAGCTTGAAGCTACCTATAAAAGCCACCATGGTTGGAATTATGAACTACTGTAGTAGCCACCAAAGAGCCTTCAAGGCCTTCAAAAGATTGAAACATGGCTCTTCTATTAGTATCAGTTATATGGTTTATGAGTTCTAGGGTCTTAGCCGTCGGGCACATATTTCCAGACTGCATAAACGGACCCTTGGCTTCTAATGATGTCTGCAACAAAGACCTTTCCGTTGGAGAACGGGCGAAAGCTTTAGTTGCGGCCCTCAAAACCGAAGAGAAGTACGATCTGTTAGTCAGCACGTCACCCGGAGTTGAGAGACTGGGACTACCAAGCTATGAATGGTGGCGTATGTATTCTCCTTTTTAAATACGAGTAGCTATGATGAAAGTGTTAATACTGTTTTACAGAAGAGGCTCTTCACGGAGTTGCGTCCTCTCCGGGAGTTAAGTTCTCGGATTCGGGTGATTTTTCTTATGCAACATCCTTTCCGCAGCCAATTCTCATGGGCGCTGCATTCGATGATGAACTTATCGAAGCTGTGGCAACAGTCGTCAGTACCGAAGCCCGGGCATTTAATAATTTTAATCGGTCGGGATTGGACTACTGGGTATGAGTATTGTTATCTTTCATTATTCTATTACCCCTTTACCCCTATTCTGCGCACTGACCAACTTACTTCACTTAATGGAAGGGGAGTAAAGTCCGTTACAAATCATACTCGTACAGGTCTTTTATAATTATAATCGCTAACCCCTAAGCAATAGACCCCCAATATTAACCCGTACCGTGATCCCCGATGGGGGCGCGGCCAAGAAACCCCTGGCGAGGATCCCTATCATCTGAGCTCTTACGTGACAGCTCTGATAAAAGGTCTTCAAGGCGGAGAAGACCCTGATATCCTCAAAGTTATTGCAACTTGCAAGGTGAGTTCCTAGACATCTGAGAACTATTTCAAACTCTTTAAACCGGAACGTAGAGTTGAAACTTACTTGGCAATAGCACTTCACCGCATATGACATTGAAGATTGGTTAGGAAATGAGCGCTATGAATTCGACGCAATCGTCACTCCTCAAGAGCTAGCTGAGTACTACATGCCCCCGTTTGAGGCTTGTGTTCGCGCGAACGTGGGCTCCATTATGTGCTCGTATAATGCGCTGAATGGTGTTCCGACTTGTTCCAGTTCGTATCTTCTCCAAGACATTCTTAGAGATCACTGGAATTGGACGCGCGATTACCAATATGTTGTCTCGGATTGTGATGCTCTTCAAAATGTTTACAAACCTCACGAGTATAGAGATACCCGTGAGGAATCCGCTGCTAGTTCTCTATTAGCGGGGACTGATCTCAATTGCGGCACATATTATCAAATTCATCTACCTGCGGCTTACGAACAAGGTCTCATCAACGATACCACACTCGATCTTTCTGTTACACGATTATACGCGGCGCTCATCAAATTGGGTTACTTCGACTCGGAGGACTCAAACGAATATCGTTCCCTTGACTTTTCTGACGTGTTTACCCCTGACGCCGAAAACCTTGCTCGGAGAGCTGCGGAAGAGGGTATCGTACTGATTAAAAATGATGGCACCCTGCCCCTCCAGATATCTACCGCGAGCAACCTCGCCGCCGCTTTTATCGGGGACTGGGCGAACGCAACAACTGATATGCAGGGTAATTATCAAGGCGTAGCCAAGTATCTACACTCGCCGTACTACGCAGCTAGCCAAGCTCCCAATATCAATGCTGTATATGCAGGCATCCCAGGCGACCCAACGACCGATGGTTATCCCCGAGCTTTAGAAGCCGCGGCAGACGCAGATATTATTATATACGCAGACGGGCCGACTACGGCGAGTGAAGCTGAGAGCAAGGATCGTACCCTAATCCGTTGGTCCGGCGAGAAGATCGATATCATGACTCAACTGGCCGGTCTTGGTAAACCATTCGTCCTCGTGCAGTTAGGTGGCCAGCGCGACGATGCCCCTTTTATCAACCATCCTAACGTCTCAGCCATCCTCTGGGCAGGTTATCCAGGCCAATCAGGCGGGGATGCCATCCTGAACGTATTAACAGGTAAAGTCGCCCCCGCCGGCCGGTTGCCCGTAACGCAATACCCAGCGCATTACGTCGAGGACGTGCCCATGACCGACATGAACCTTCGCCCCAACCCGGACACCGGCAATCCCGGCCGCACGTACATGTGGTACGACAAGGCGACCGTGCCCTTCGGCTTCGGCCTGCACTACACCAACTTCAGCGCCTCGATAAACGCACCCGAAGACGAGTACTGGGACATCGCCGACCTAACAAGCTCTATCACCAGCACCGCAGCGCATAAAGACCAAGCCCCATTCCAGACCATCGCCGTGACGGTTTCTAACACGGGCGGTACGACGTCCGACTTCGTCGTTCTGGGCTTCATAGCCGGCGCCCACGGGCCGGAACCCCACCCTATCAAGCGCCTCGTCGCGTACAAGCGGCTGCACGACATCGCGGCTGGCGAGGCGCAGACGGCGAACTTGACGCTGTCGCTCGGGAGCTTGGCGCGCCGCGACGAGGATGGGAATTTGGTGCTGTATCCTGGGGAGTACAGCCTGCTCGTTGACGTGCCCACGCAGGCGGCTTGGAACTTTACGCTGGAGGGAGAGCCGGTTGTGCTGGATGAGTGGCCGCGGGATACGGGGAGGTGAGAGTATTACCAGGTATATTTTCTTGAGGGGCTATATTTGACACCGAGATCAAGAGATCTATTTGAGTGATAGAAAGTATACTTGCTATTGTACAAATAGGTTTCCAGAGAACAATATGTTATAATCCCAGTGTTATCAGCAACCGATACTGTTACCCCGAGGTTTCTGGAGTGCCTGTCCTGGCACGTTTGTTCCCGGGTGTTGGACGCATTTCGGGAGTTGATAGAGAGGTTTGTAGGTTATCTGAGTCTTCGATTAGTTTGCGTTTATCATCGCGCTGTGAGCTGGGCTTTTCTTCTTCTGCCTTATTTGTACCTTCGTAATTAGGTTCTTGAAGCTCGGCCACCTCGCTCTTCCCCCTTTCTAAGTTGATGAGACTGCATCATCATCCGAGTGATATAACTTTGTAGTATAGAAATTTGTGTGTTAGAGTTCCAGTCCCCTAAAGAAAACTGGAGAACAGGTATTTCCGCAATAAGTAGGTAGAGCCTGATTTCCATATGTTGCTACATCAGCTCGTCTTGAGAGAAAAAGGCGGAGAATTTCAGCTTTACCATACGCCGCTGCCAACCCAAGAGCATATCCTTTATCGTGTCCCATCTCTCCACTGAGAGCATTTGCATCGAACCTCATATCGAGAATAAATTTGACAACTTCCGGGCTACCTTTGTGCATTGCTGTATGAACGGCCTTTTTGCCCACGTAATTATTTATATCCTCACCGCACCTGATTAACAGAAAAATCGACGCTTCATCATTGCTGCCTAGAATACTTGGCCCTATTTCTTCGATCGTGTAATTTCTCGAGTTTTGGAAAATTCTGCCTCTGTATCTGTCGAGCAGGAATCCTACTGTTTTCGTGTCGCGAGCTCTTTTGGAAGGGAAGTAGCTAAACCCGTCCCTAGGGTTCGCATGTCTGACAATGATTACTACCATGTCGACTACTCTTTGATGTCTCGACTTGATAATAATTCGCACATAATTTCCCTGCGTATCATCCGAACAGAATATATCGGCATTGATGTTTTGCAAGAACATCTGAATTGTTGCAACCTCACAGCTACGAATAGCAGTCTTTAATATAGTTCCGCATTCATTATCATCCAGGTTCGCCTCGGTTTTGCTCTCAATCAGATACCGGAAGACATGAGACATCCTGTGATACGCCGCAAGACTAAGACGAGACGATCGAAGAGAATATAGTGTTTCATAGGTGGGGTCAGAGTTAGCAATGGTGTCCCAGAATACCTTTTGCAGTGTCCCCATGGCACTCATCAATCCCGAAACCTCTACAATGAGTCTCATCGTATGGGTTGAATGGCTTTCAGCTTTTGAGGCGTAGTGTATCCAATTACGCGTAGCGTAAGCGGTAAATGGGTAAGCATTTACAAGGTCGTCTTGCTCATATGCATTGCGTTGGCTTACATGAAGCAAATACGAAAGGCATACTGCAAGTATGGAATTGGTGGCTTGCTCTTTTCCCATTTCTTTGGATATCTCATACTCCATTCCTATTCTTGTATCCTTCTCCAGTACCGTTAAATACTCTTTGACGGAGTAGTGTGCCAGTTGTATGGTTACAAGAATCTTGGGTCGAACCGCCGAGAAGCTGTACGTGAAAATATCGTCCTATTTGAATTCCTTTTCTTCCGAGGTCACAAGGCTGGAACGGAATTTTATAATCTCCATCGGTTTGGGCGCTCTGTTTCTTGGGTCAAATCGAGGTTCTCCTGTTACATTCACCTCAATGGCGTCGACTAGTTCATCGATAAATAGGTGTCTATCAGAGTAAACAAGGAATTGCAGGATCCGTATCGTATAATGTAGGTACCCTTCGGGTATTCCTGTCAGGATCCTAGCATATGTCTCGTCTAAAGTTTTGGTAGAGTCTTAAGTGCATCGTGAACCATTGGATAATTAATGCAACCTTCGAGGGTGTCAAGCTGGCATGCAGCTCAACGAAACCTAATTTAATCCATTTAATCAAGATGTCCGAAGACTTCAAAAATGGATTATGTATCTGCTTACATCCCGTCGGATTTCTCCATCAAGCTGGTAACAATTTCTTCCTGCACATCTGGTCGATTCTGCCATCTTTTGAGCTGTTCGGATGTCTGAAATCTTGACAATATACACGCCTTGATGTCTTTTCCTATTTCGTCATTTCGGAAAGGAAAAATGTCTTGTATACCTAGGGACGCACTTCTCAATAGCTGATTTGATGTGTTGAAATTGGTAGAAGAGTCGGGCGCAGAAAGCCAAGTTCTAAGCTTGTTAAGATGCTGGTCGTCTTTGACACCATCGACACTAATTCGCATAGAATTTATATCTCCCCGGACTAGGACATCATTGTTAGTTAATTCGTCAGTGATACTAGGTATAAAGTAGAATTAATAGCACACTAACCATCCTTCATGACATCCGACAAGCTCCACTCAGCTTCTACCCTGTTCGGTGCAATGTATCGCAGAAGATCTTTTGCAAAAGCAGCCGCGGTCATTGCCGCATAACCTTGCCACCCCTTATTATTATGCGTGTCCGAGTAGGCACATATCCCGCGAATGGCTAGACAGGGAAAATGATTCATAAGTCCTGCGGCTTCCATTTCAAAGCACAAAACATGCATTTCCTCCGAAAGTCTGTCTCGTACCCGCGCATCTTTCACCAACTGGTTTGCCGAAGCAATGAGACCGTAGTGGATTTCAATTTTATCTCGCCCTTCAGTTCCTTTGGCTCGGGCGACGATATTTGACTCGTTATTACCACATACCACTAAGCAGTCTTCATTAGGTCCAGCCTGGTGCGTAAACCCAGAGTGGTATAATACGTCCGTGCTATCATCTGGTCGTTTGAATTTCCTCTGCAGTCGGGGTTTCCGCTGGAGAAGATCATCGATAGTCCTCTCAATTGAGTGACCATCGGTAGCATAATCAGCTTTAAGCGTGCTTAGCGCCCCCAAAATGGCTTGTGGCGGTTGGTTGAGATGCCCCGTAACTGCGAACTTCTGATCTTGCACCGTCTTCCCGTAGTCATACTGAAAGACGCCACCATTTCCATTTCCAGGAACACTCACGACGACATCGCCTAAGCGAATATCGTGCGTCTTACTTGGTGCACCTCCACCTATACCTACCATTAGGCCAAGCCGGACATTGGGAAAACTTCGCACCATATCCCTAGCAACGGTTGCAGCACTGACAAGCCCATACTCTCCTTGAGGTAAGGCTGCAATGACAACGGAATGCTTTCCCATCTGACCTAGTACATAAGTGTTGTTGTCATTGACAGGAATCCATTCTGGCATGTCATGTCTTTGATCGAGTAATGCTTGTGCAGCAACAAGCTCGGTTGAAAGGGCACAAATCCAGCCTATCGTATAGTTCTTGGGATCGGGCATAGTAAATCAGGAAGAGAGTCTGTTTAGGGAGTTGTTAGACATCTTGCAGTTCTCACTAGCTGCCATCTCTTGGGTAAGTGCTCACATTTTCAGGGCTTACTTGTTTGGTAATTCTCCAATATCAAAGTGTCCCAGAAATGATTGGGCACCTGGTATTAACTGGTATCTAATTGCCTGCTGTGCTCAGTATTTGATGTATATTACACTCATAAGAGTTTGAGGATAGTTCAAGAGCCACCCCGATAATTCTACTATCGATGAAATCAATTAACTATATCAAAAAATTATCAGGCATAATCAGCAATTATGCCTTGGGCCGGTCTGCATGTAGGCTTACCCAATATGACCACAAGAAAAAAAAAAAAAAACGGCTGAAACTCCCAAGCCAAGGCAGGCTGAGCGGATAGCGAATGAATTTTTTTGGCTACTCTGCAAACAAGGCAGACTCGATATATCTGCACTAATACGTGCATAATCTATTCGTACCCCCTTGTAATCTGCATAGTGCTGCGCATTAATCGAATATTGGGTAGTAATCGACGATAGATCTAAGATACCCTCGACTGGGTACGTTTTCCATCCATTATAAGTTATTTTGAAACTTGCATAAGATTTCATAAGAGGCTTAACTACCTTAACTACCTGTTACTCTTTTATAGGAGTCTTAAAGTTTGTTATACTGTATGGAATTACTGTCCAATCCTCCATTAAAGCAAAACACCTTGTAGTTTATAGCCGGCACCAATAATATCAATCTCCCTATTTAATCTCTACTGAACCTCAATGCGCACAGCAACAGAACCTCTAACCGTCTGCAAGACTATGAGATCGTGGTCATATTTGATGTCCTCAATAGTAGTTTCGTACAAGCGAGCTCTGGGCAAAACGCGGAAAGCCAAGGCAGCCGTCATAAGGAAAAGCTCGCAATATGCCAGACTGGAAGGTGGTGGTTAGAAATGCAATGCTTAAGATAGCATAAAATATTAAGCGGTAACCTACTGAATACCGAGGCATAATCGTGTGCCTTTTCCGAATGAAATTAGCATCTTCTCCAAAGCATAATTCGGTTGGCCGTCCACAATCCATCGCTCAGGAATGAACTCGTCAGGACTCGGGAATATTTCCTCGTTGCTATGGTTGATAACGGAAGTCATTCCAATAGGGGTACCCTTCGGAATAACCCATTGGACATTGCCGTCTTTGCTCTTGTAGAACAAATCTTCCGTCCGCGCTATTCGAGCTGATCTATGCGAAACGCCGGGCGTCAGGCGCAATGCTTCGTGCACTACGGCCCATAAGTACGGGCGTTGCTCCAAGTTAATCCACTTTAGGTTGAGAGGGTCAACCCCTTGTAAAGCCTCCATCAAGCGAGCATATAGCTCTGGTTGTGCAAGAAGGTAGTACGTGATATATGTAAGTGTTGCCTGCGAGCTCGGTTAGCCAAACAGCAAGTTGATCCTATCCGCCGCAACTGACCGTCGTGGTTTCTGTCCCAGCAGCTATCAAATTAAATCCTTCCCCCGAAAGACGATACATGCTCTTTTCGTGATCTGGCAATACATCCGATTCCATCACGTCTGCGAATACCCTGCTATTTTCCGGGTTGTCGATAGCTGCCTTTACGTATTTGGGTATGATGACATTCATCCATTGTAACATTTTCCTTACGTTCTCGCCCATGAAATTGCCTATCAGCGGAGAAAACCCGGCAAGTATTCTAACGGGAGTATTGTATCTAATCAAGTACGCGCTTTTGAAGAAGTAGCTGACCCATGTTGCGAAGTTGGGTTCCCAACCATCTTGGTCGACGAAGCCCATCGGTTCACCAAAGGCATACTGCGATATGACTGTAGCCCTCAAAAGTTAGTATAAGCTCTTAGGTACCTAGGTAGATAATTTTGGGATCGGTAGTTCTAAAATGATGCTTTCCACGAAGTTGGTTCTTAATACAAACTAGAGATTTTGGTAATGAATAGGGTGAAAAGGGTAATAAGAGACCATAATTGATGCGTACTATCTGCCGTGAAGCAGTTATATGCTTCCTTAACATCGAACGGACCCTTATTCCCAAAGTGCAGCATCTTATCTATAGTGCGCTGCGCGAAATCGTGCACTTCTCCTTCGAGCTTTAAGACTTGCTGCCGCGAGAAGAATTTGGCAAAGGGAGCCCTTCGGATCCGATGCAATTCATGTGAAACAGTTGAGAAACCAGTCACCGACACAGGGCTGGATGCGCCGGTATTGAGCTGATGCTGCCACTTGTCCCGAACGCGGTTCCCACCGGCGTAGATCTCGTCTGTGAAATACGGATCATTGCAGTGAAGCTCATCGGGGTTGATCCTCACAACTGGTCCTGCAGTTTATGAGTATTATGTTCAAGTAGCCCCAAGCACGAAAACAACAACAAAGGTTTACCATATTTCTCATGCATTTGCCGTATTTCCCAACCATACCTTCCGACCAGCCACCAGTCGAAATAGGCTTCGTACAGATAACTCATCGCTGCAACTTTGGGACCGGGGAATCGGTAAAGAGGATGTAGCGGCGATAAATTGTATACAGAGATAACTATATAGTATAAGATCCACAGACCTAGTAGGACGGGGATATTCGTCCACGATAAAATTACCCAAACGTATTCCATGGTTAAGGCTTCATTCATATTCACGTTGCAAGCTAGGTGCTATGTCGATAGGTAAAACAGGAATATATTAAAGAGGGGAAAGAAGGACATTATCTTTAATTCCATCTCTCAGGTTGGTAGGTAGGTAAGTACCTAGGTAGTTTCGTACCATCATGTGCCCGAGTTTACGAGGGATATTATGTTAAGGGGATTGAATTTTTGGAATAGGTAGTTCGTTTGTGCGTAGCGCCATTGCGTTTTTATTAAATGCATTTTTTAATATAGCGGGTTGTATTAAAGTTCCTTATTTTTATTTTTTTTTTAAAATATGTATTTTTTTTTATCTCAATGTGCTCAAACTTCATTTTCGCGTTGTACTTTTTTAGCTATAACATTTTTAAACTAATTAATTTTTTTAAAAAAAAAAAAATTAATATAAAATAAAATTTAAATTTAAATTGCGCGAAATTAAATTTTTTATTATTAAATTTTATATTTTTTAATTAAATTAAAATATATTATTATTTTTAATTTTAATAAATATAAATTTTATATTTTAAAATTATTTTATATTAATAAATTTATTTTTAATAAAAATTTTATATTTATAATAATTAATTTTATATTAATAATAATATAATTTTATTTAATTTAAAATAACATTTTTAAATATGAATTTTTCGTTAATAATTAAAATTTTTTTTAATTTTTTATATTAATTTTTTTAATTTATTTAACGTAATATATTTAATAATTATATTATTATATTTCATTTTATATTTAAATTATTAAATTTTTTATTTATTTTATTTTTAATATTTTTATTTAAATAAAATTATAATAATATTTAAATAAATAATAATAATAATAATTTAAAAAATAATTTTAATAATATAAAAAATAATAAAAAAAATAAAATAAATGAAAATATTAAAAACATTAAAAATATTAAAAATATTAAAAATATTAAAAATATTAATAATAATTAATTTTTTAATAAAAATAAAATATAATAATTTTAATAATTTTTAAAATTTTTTATTAATTTTATAATAAAATAATAATAATAATATTATTAATATTATTAATTATATATTTTTAAAAATTTTTTAAAAAATTAATTATTTAAAAAAATTATATATATATAAATATAATATTTAAATTTAAAAAAACATTAATTAATATTAATTTTTAAAAATTTATATATATAAATATATTTAAAAAAATTAAATATTAAATTACGTTTTAAAAATAAAAATTTAAATAAAAAATATATAAAAAATTTTTATAAAAAATTATTAATTTTAAACGTAAAATTTAATTTTAATAAATTTAAATATTTATTTTTTATATTAATAAATAATATATTAAATAATATTTATAAAATTTATAATATAAAATAAATAAATAATATATTAAAAAATTTTTAAAATTAAATATAAAAAATTCCATTTAAATTTAATGTTTTTTTTAAAATAATGTTTAATTATTAATAAAATAATTAAAAATTATATTTTATAAAAAAAAATATTAAATTTTAATTTTTAATTAAAATATAAATAATAATTATTTATATAATAAATATTTATATTTTAAATATTTATAATTTTTTATTATTAATAATTAATATATATTTTCATAATAATAAAATATTATATTATATAATAAATATTTTAATTTAATTTAATATTTATTATAATTATAAAATTATTTTAAAATAAATAAATAAAATGTTTTTTTAAACACGTATATATATTATAAAAATAAATTTTATTATAAAATGAATTAATAATATTTTATAAATTAATTTTAAATAAATTTTTTATAATTTTAATATTATTTTTATATATGATAATTTTAATTTTAAAAATATTATAAAAAATTTAATATTAAATAAAAAATTAATTATATAAAATTTAATAAATTATTTTTTAATAATTAATCCAAATATATATAATTTATTTTATTAATTATAATAATATTTTTTAATATTATTTAATTAAAAATAAATGGATTTTTATATATTAATTTTTTTAATATATAAAAATAAAATTTTTAAATATTTAATAATTAATTTAATAAAATTTTTTTTTAAATTAAATTATTTAATTAATATAATTTTTTTTTTAATTATTATTAAATTTTAATATAATATTAATTATATTTTATAAATATTTATAATTTTAAAAAATAAAAAAAAAATATTAAATATATATTAAATTTATAATATATTATTTTATAATATTTTTAATTATTATAATTATAAAAATAAATTAATATTTATATATAATAATTAATAAATAATTTTATTTATTTATATTATAATAACGTTTTAATTAAAAATTAATAAAATTTATAATTAAAAATAATAAATGTTTTTAATTTTAATATTTTTTTATATTATAAATTATATTTATTTAATTTTTCGCATTTTTTAAAACATGTTTATCGGTGAAATTATTTTATTTTTTAAATAAAAATAATATATACAAAAAAATTATTAATAAATACGTATGTGATGAAATTAAAAAAAATAATAATAAAAATAAGTAACGATACAATAATAAAATTAAAATTGGTTTATTATTAAAATTTTAAAAAAAAATTATTTATTTGAATATAAATGCGAAAATGTATTTATATATAATAAAAATATATAAATATTTTTTTTTAAAATACGTATTAATTTAAATATATATTAAATTAAATATATATATTTTATTATTTAATTATTAATGATTATTTATTTTATTTTTTTTATAATTAATTAATTGCGAATTAATTTATTATTTTATATTTTATTTATTTTTTTAAATATAAATTAATTTAATTATTTTTTATTAATATTTTTATAATTTTATTTAATAATGTTTTTATCATTATATTAATTAAATTATAAATATTATAAATTTAATAAATATTATTTATTTTTTAATTTTCGTATAATTATTTTAAAATTATTAAATTAATTATTAATTTTTTTTATTAATATTATTTATTTATATTAAATATTAATATAAAAAAAAATTAATATATAATATAAATAAAATTTTAAAAAATGAAAATTATTTTAAAATAATATTAATTATATAATAAATAACATATTTAATATTAAATTTTTAAATTATTTTATAAATTTTATTTATTAATATATTATATATAATTTTTTTATATTTGGTAAATAATTAATAAATGATATTATTTTTAATTTAAATTTTATTATTTTAATTTATTAATTTTTTATTATTTAAAATAATAATATAATTAATTTATAAATTTAAATTTTTATTATTTATAAATAATTTATTAATAAATATATATAAATGTAATTTTTAAAAATTTAAATTAATATAATTAAATTTGTATATTTAATTATTTATTTATTATTTAATTTTAATGTTAAAAATTTTAATTTTTTTAAATTTT